>CM068372.1:35488094-36688094 GCA_034769895.1 Magicicada septendecula
CATTCAAAGCGTTTTTGGCAGACAAGGTCAGGCAGCAGCAGGCCGCCGTCCGTCTGGTAGGCTACAGACCGCGCGTGTTATCGCGTAGTGTGTCAGACAACAGTACACAGCCTGTAGATAACTGCGACATTCAAAGCGTTTTGGCAGACAAGGTCAGGCAGCAGCAGGCCGCCCGTCCGTCTGGTAGGCCTACAGACCGCGCGTGTTATCGCGTAGTGTGTCAGACAACAGTACACAGCCTGTAGATAACTGCGACATTCAAAGCGTTTTTGGCAGACAAGGTCAGGCAGCAGCAGGCGCCCGTCCGTCTGGTAGGCCTACAGACCGCGCGTGTTATCGCGTAGTGTGTCAGACAACAGTACACAGCCTGTAGATAACTGCGACATTCAAAGCGTTTTTGGCAGACAAGGTCAGGCAGCAGCAGGCCGCCCGTCCGTCTGGTAGGCCTACAGACCGCGCGTGTTATCGCGTAGTGTGTCAGACAACAGTACACAGCCTGTAGATAACTGCGACATTCAAAGCGTTTTTGGCAGACAAGGTCAGGCAGCAGCAGGCCGCCCGTCCGTCTGGTAGGCCTACAGACCGCGCGTGTTATCGCGTAGTGTGTCAGACAACAGTACACAGCCTGTAGATAACTGCGACATTCAAAGCGTTTTTGGCAGACAAGGTCAGGCAGCAGCAGGCCGCCCGTCCGTCTGGTAGGCCTACAGACCGCGCGTGTTATCGCGTAGTGTGTCAGACAACAGTACACAGCCTGTAGATAACTGCGACATTCAAAGCGTTTTTGGCAGACAAGGTCAGGCAGCAGCAGGCCGCCCGTCCGTCTGGTAGGCCTACAGACCGCGCGTGTTATCGCGTAGTGTGTCAGACAACAGTACACAGCCTGTAGATAACTGCGACATTCAAAGCGTTTTTGGCAGACAAGGTCAGGCAGCAGCAGGCCGCCCGTCCGTCTGGTAGGCCTACAGACCGCGCGTGTTATCGCGTAGTGTGTCAGACAACAGTACACAGCCTGTAGATAACTGCGACATTCAAAGCGTTTTTGGCAGACAAGGTCAGGCAGCAGCAGGCCGCCCGTCCGTCTGGTAGGCCTACAGACCGCGCGTGTTATCGCGTAGTGTGTCAGACAACAGTACACAGCCTGTAGATAACTGCGACATTCAAAGCGTTTTTGGCAGACAAGGTCAGGCAGCAGCAGGCCGCCCGTCCGTCTGGTAGGCCTACAGACCGCGCGTGTTATCGCGTAGTGTGTCAGACAACAGTACACAGCCTGTAGATAACTGCGACATTCAAAGCGTTTTTGGCAGACAAGGTCAGGCAGCAGCAGGCCGCCCGTCCGTCTGGTAGGCCTACAGACCGCGCGTGTTATCGCGTAGTGTGTCAGACAACAGTACACAGCCTGTAGATAACTGCGACATTCAAAGCGTTTTTGGCAGACAAGGTCAGGCAGCAGCAGGCCGCCCGTCCGTCTGGTAGGCCTACAGACCGCGCGTGTTATCGCGTAGTGTGTCAGACAACAGTACACAGCCTGTAGATAACTGCGACATTCAAAGCGTTTTTGGCAGACAAGGTCAGGCAGCAGCAGGCCGCCCGTCCGTCTGGTAGGCCTACAGACCGCGCGTGTTATCGCGTAGTGTGTCAGACAACAGTACACAGCCTGTAGATAACTGCGACATTCAAAGCGTTTTTGGCAGACAAGGTCAGGCAGCAGCAGGCCGCCCGTCCGTCTGGTAGGCCTACAGACCGCGCGTGTTATCGCGTAGTGTGTCAGACAACAGTACACAGCCTGTAGATAACTGCGACATTCAAAGCGTTTTTGGCAGACAAGGTCAGGCAGCAGCAGGCCGCCCGTCCGTCTGGTAGGCCTACAGACCGCGCGTGTTATCGCGTAGTGTGTCAGACAACAGTACACAGCCTGTAGATAACTGCGACATTCAAAGCGTTTTTGGCAGACAAGGTCAGGCAGCAGCAGGCCGCCCGTCCGTCTGGTAGGCCTACAGACCGCGCGTGTTATCGCGTAGTGTGTCAGACAACAGTACACAGCCTGTAGATAACTGCGACATTCAAAGCGTTTTTGGCAGACAAGGTCAGGCAGCAGCAGGCCGCCCGTCCGTCTGGTAGGCCTACAGACCGCGCGTGTTATCGCGTAGTGTGTCAGACAACAGTACACAGCCTGTAGATAACTGCGACATTCAAAGCGTTTTTGGCAGACAAGGTCAGGCAGCAGCAGGCCGCCCGTCCGTCTGGTAGGCCTACAGACCGCGCGTGTTATCGCGTAGTGTGTCAGACAACAGTACACAGCCTGTAGATAACTGCGACATTCAAAGCGTTTTTGGCAGACAAGGTCAGGCAGCAGCAGGCCGCCCGTCCGTCTGGTAGGCCTACAGACCGCGCGTGTTATCGCGTAGTGTGTCAGACAACAGTACACAGCCTGTAGATAACTGCGACATTCAAAGCGTTTTTGGCAGACAAGGTCAGGCAGCAGCAGGCCGCCCGTCCGTCTGGTAGGCCTACAGACCGCGCGTGTTATCGCGTAGTGTGTCAGACAACAGTACACAGCCTGTAGATAACTGCGACATTCAAAGCGTTTTTGGCAGACAAGGTCAGGCAGCAGCAGGCCGCCCGTCCGTCTGGTAGGCCTACAGACCGCGCGTGTTATCGCGTAGTGTGTCAGACAACAGTACACAGCCTGTAGATAACTGCGACATTCAAAGCGTTTTTGGCAGACAAGGTCAGGCAGCAGCAGGCCGCCCGTCCGTCTGGTAGGCCTACAGACCGCGCGTGTTATCGCGTAGTGTGTCAGACAACAGTACACAGCCTGTAGATAACTGCGACATTCAAAGCGTTTTTGGCAGACAAGGTCAGGCAGCAGCAGGCCGCCCGTCCGTCTGGTAGGCCTACAGACCGCGCGTGTTATCGCGTAGTGTGTCAGACAACAGTACACAGCCTGTAGATAACTGCGACATTCAAAGCGTTTTTGGCAGACAAGGTCAGGCAGCAGCAGGCCGCCCGTCCGTCTGGTAGGCCTACAGACCGCGCGTGTTATCGCGTAGTGTGTCAGACAACAGTACACAGCCTGTAGATAACTGCGACATTCAAAGCGTTTTTGGCAGACAAGGTCAGGCAGCAGCAGGCCGCCCGTCCGTCTGGTAGGCCTACAGACCGCGCGTGTTATCGCGTAGTGTGTCAGACAACAGTACACAGCCTGTAGATAACTGCGACATTCAAAGCGTTTTTGGCAGACAAGGTCAGGCAGCAGCAGGCCGCCCGTCCGTCTGGTAGGCCTACAGACCGCGCGTGTTATCGCGTAGTGTGTCAGACAACAGTACACAGCCTGTAGATAACTGCGACATTCAAAGCGTTTTTGGCAGACAAGGTCAGGCAGCAGCAGGCCGCCCGTCCGTCTGGTAGGCCTACAGACCGCGCGTGTTATCGCGTAGTGTGTCAGACAACAGTACACAGCCTGTAGATAACTGCGACATTCAAAGCGTTTTTGGCAGACAAGGTCAGGCAGCAGCAGGCCGCCCGTCCGTCTGGTAGGCCTACAGACCGCGCGTGTTATCGCGTAGTGTGTCAGACAACAGTACACAGCCTGTAGATAACTGCGACATTCAAAGCGTTTTTGGCAGACAAGGTCAGGCAGCAGCAGGCCGCCCGTCCGTCTGGTAGGCCTACAGACCGCGCGTGTTATCGCGTAGTGTGTCAGACAACAGTACACAGCCTGTAGATAACTGCGACATTCAAAGCGTTTTTGGCAGACAAGGTCAGGCAGCAGCAGGCCGCCCGTCCGTCTGGTAGGCCTACAGACCGCGCGTGTTATCGCGTAGTGTGTCAGACAACAGTACACAGCCTGTAGATAACTGCGACATTCAAAGCGTTTTTGGCAGACAAGGTCAGGCAGCAGCAGGCCGCCCGTCCGTCTGGTAGGCCTACAGACCGCGCGTGTTATCGCGTAGTGTGTCAGACAACAGTACACAGCCTGTAGATAACTGCGACATTCAAAGCGTTTTTGGCAGACAAGGTCAGGCAGCAGCAGGCCGCCCGTCCGTCTGGTAGGCCTACAGACCGCGCGTGTTATCGCGTAGTGTGTCAGACAACAGTACACAGCCTGTAGATAACTGCGACATTCAAAGCGTTTTTGGCAGACAAGGTCAGGCAGCAGCAGGCCGCCCGTCCGTCTGGTAGGCCTACAGACCGCGCGTGTTATCGCGTAGTGTGTCAGACAACAGTACACAGCCTGTAGATAACTGCGACATTCAAAGCGTTTTTGGCAGACAAGGTCAGGCAGCAGCAGGCCGCCCGTCCGTCTGGTAGGCCTACAGACCGCGCGTGTTATCGCGTAGTGTGTCAGACAACAGTACACAGCCTGTAGATAACTGCGACATTCAAAGCGTTTTTGGCAGACAAGGTCAGGCAGCAGCAGGCCGCCCGTCCGTCTGGTAGGCCTACAGACCGCGCGTGTTATCGCGTAGTGTGTCAGACAACAGTACACAGCCTGTAGATAACTGCGACATTCAAAGCGTTTTTGGCAGACAAGGTCAGGCAGCAGCAGGCCGCCCGTCCGTCTGGTAGGCCTACAGACCGCGCGTGTTATCGCGTAGTGTGTCAGACAACAGTACACAGCCTGTAGATAACTGCGACATTCAAAGCGTTTTTGGCAGACAAGGTCAGGCAGCAGCAGGCCGCCCGTCCGTCTGGTAGGCCTACAGACCGCGCGTGTTATCGCGTAGTGTGTCAGACAACAGTACACAGCCTGTAGATAACTGCGACATTCAAAGCGTTTTTGGCAGACAAGGTCAGGCAGCAGCAGGCCGCCCGTCCGTCTGGTAGGCCTACAGACCGCGCGTGTTATCGCGTAGTGTGTCAGACAACAGTACACAGCCTGTAGATAACTGCGACATTCAAAGCGTTTTTGGCAGACAAGGTCAGGCAGCAGCAGGCCGCCCGTCCGTCTGGTAGGCCTACAGACCGCGCGTGTTATCGCGTAGTGTGTCAGACAACAGTACACAGCCTGTAGATAACTGCGACATTCAAAGCGTTTTTGGCAGACAAGGTCAGGCAGCAGCAGGCCGCCCGTCCGTCTGGTAGGCCTACAGACCGCGCGTGTTATCGCGTAGTGTGTCAGACAACAGTACACAGCCTGTAGATAACTGCGACATTCAAAGCGTTTTTGGCAGACAAGGTCAGGCAGCAGCAGGCCGCCCGTCCGTCTGGTAGGCCTACAGACCGCGCGTGTTATCGCGTAGTGTGTCAGACAACAGTACACAGCCTGTAGATAACTGCGACATTCAAAGCGTTTTTGGCAGACAAGGTCAGGCAGCAGCAGGCCGCCCGTCCGTCTGGTAGGCCTACAGACCGCGCGTGTTATCGCGTAGTGTGTCAGACAACAGTACACAGCCTGTAGATAACTGCGACATTCAAAGCGTTTTTGGCAGACAAGGTCAGGCAGCAGCAGGCCGCCCGTCCGTCTGGTAGGCCTACAGACCGCGCGTGTTATCGCGTAGTGTGTCAGACAACAGTACACAGCCTGTAGATAACTGCGACATTCAAAGCCGTTTTTGGCAGACAAGGTCAGGCAGCAGCAGGCCGCCCGTCCGTCTGGTAGGCCTACAGACCGCGCGTGTTATCGCGTAGTGTGTCAGACAACAGTACACAGCCTGTAGATAACTGCGACATTCAAAGCGTTTTTGGCAGACAAGGTCAGGCAGCAGCAGGCCGCCCGTCCGTCTGGTAGGCCTACAGACCGCGCGTGTTATCGCGTAGTGTGTCAGACAACAGTACACAGCCTGTAGATAACTGCGACATTCAAAGCGTTTTTGGCAGACAAGGTCAGGCAGCAGCAGGCCGCCCGTCCGTCTGGTAGGCCTACAGACCGCGCGTGTTATCGCGTAGTGTGTCAGACAACAGTACACAGCCTGTAGATAACTGCGACATTCAAAGCCGTTTTGGCAGACAAGGTCAGGCAGCAGCAGGCCGCCCGTCCGTCTGGTAGGCCTACAGACCGCGCGTGTTATCGCGTAGTGTGTCAGACAACAGTACACAGCCTGTAGATAACTGCGACATTCAAAGCGTTTTTGGCAGACAAGGTCAGGCAGCAGCAGGCCGCCCGTCCGTCTGGTAGGCCTACAGACCGCGCGTGTTATCGCGTAGTGTGTCAGACAACAGTACACAGCCTGTAGATAACTGCGACATTCAAAGCCGTTTTTGGCAGACAAGGTCAGGCAGCAGCAGGCCGCCCGTCCGTCTGGTAGGCCTACAGACCGCGCGTGTTATCGCGTAGTGTGTCAGACAACAGTACACAGCCTGTAGATAACTGCGACATTCAAAGCGTTTTTGGCAGACAAGGTCAGGCAGCAGCAGGCCGCCCGTCCGTCTGGTAGGCCTACAGACCGCGCGTGTTATCGCGTAGTGTGTCAGACAACAGTACACAGCCTGTAGATAACTGCGACATTCAAAGCGTTTTTGGCAGACAAGGTCAGGCAGCAGCAGGCCGCCCGTCCGTCTGGTAGGCCTACAGACCGCGCGTGTTATCGCGTAGTGTGTCAGACAACAGTACACAGCCTGTAGATAACTGCGACATTCAAAGCGTTTTTGGCAGACAAGGTCAGGCAGCAGCAGGCCGCCCGTCCGTCTGGTAGGCCTACAGACCGCGCGTGTTATCGCGTAGTGTGTCAGACAACAGTACACAGCCTGTAGATAACTGCGACATTCAAAGCGTTTTTGGCAGACAAGGTCAGGCAGCAGCAGGCCGCCCGTCCGTCTGGTAGGCCTACAGACCGCGCGTGTTATCGCGTAGTGTGTCAGACAACAGTACACAGCCTGTAGATAACTGCGACATTCAAAGCGTTTTTGGCAGACAAGGTCAGGCAGCAGCAGGCCGCCCGTCCGTCTGGTAGGCCTACAGACCGCGCGTGTTATCGCGTAGTGTGTCAGACAACAGTACACAGCCTGTAGATAACTGCGACATTCAAAGCGTTTTTGGCAGACAAGGTCAGGCAGCAGCAGGCCGCCCGTCCGTCTGGTAGGCCTACAGACCGCGCGTGTTATCGCGTAGTGTGTCAGACAACAGTACACAGCCTGTAGATAACTGCGACATTCAAAGCGTTTTTGGCAGACAAGGTCAGGCAGCAGCAGGCCGCCCGTCCGTCTGGTAGGCCTACAGACCGCGCGTGTTATCGCGTAGTGTGTCAGACAACAGTACACAGCCTGTAGATAACTGCGACATTCAAAGCGTTTTTGGCAGACAAGGTCAGGCAGCAGCAGGCCGCCCGTCCGTCTGGTAGGCCTACAGACCGCGCGTGTTATCGCGTAGTGTGTCAGACAACAGTACACAGCCTGTAGATAACTGCGACATTCAAAGCGTTTTTGGCAGACAAGGTCAGGCAGCAGCAGGCCGCCCGTCCGTCTGGTAGGCCTACAGACCGCGCGTGTTATCGCGTAGTGTGTCAGACAACAGTACACAGCCTGTAGATAACTGCGACATTCAAAGCGTTTTTGGCAGACAAGGTCAGGCAGCAGCAGGCCGCCCGTCCGTCTGGTAGGCCTACAGACCGCGCGTGTTATCGCGTAGTGTGTCAGACAACAGTACACAGCCTGTAGATAACTGCGACATTCAAAGCGTTTTTGGCAGACAAGGTCAGGCAGCAGCAGGCCGCCCGTCCGTCTGGTAGGCCTACAGACCGCGCGTGTTATCGCGTAGTGTGTCAGACAACAGTACACAGCCTGTAGATAACTGCGACATTCAAAGCGTTTTTGGCAGACAAGGTCAGGCAGCAGCAGGCCGCCCGTCCGTCTGGTAGGCCTACAGACCGCGCGTGTTATCGCGTAGTGTGTCAGACAACAGTACACAGCCTGTAGATAACTGCGACATTCAAAGCGTTTTTGGCAGACAAGGTCAGGCAGCAGCAGGCCGCCCGTCCGTCTGGTAGGCCTACAGACCGCGCGTGTTATCGCGTAGTGTGTCAGACAACAGTACACAGCCTGTAGATAACTGCGACATTCAAAGCGTTTTTGGCAGACAAGGTCAGGCAGCAGCAGGCCGCCCGTCCGTCTGGTAGGCCTACAGACCGCGCGTGTTATCGCGTAGTGTGTCAGACAACAGTACACAGCCTGTAGATAACTGCGACATTCAAAGCGTTTTTGGCAGACAAGGTCAGGCAGCAGCAGGCCGCCCGTCCGTCTGGTAGGCCTACAGACCGCGCGTGTTATCGCGTAGTGTGTCAGACAACAGTACACAGCCTGTAGATAACTGCGACATTCAAAGCCGTTTTGGCAGACAAGGTCAGGCAGCAGCAGGCCGCCCGTCCGTCTGGTAGGCCTACAGACCGCGCGTGTTATCGCGTAGTGTGTCAGACAACAGTACACAGCCTGTAGATAACTGCGACATTCAAAGCGTTTTTGGCAGACAAGGTCAGGCAGCAGCAGGCCGCCCGTCCGTCTGGTAGGCCTACAGACCGCGCGTGTTATCGCGTAGTGTGTCAGACAACAGTACACAGCCTGTAGATAACTGCGACATTCAAAGCCGTTTTTGGCAGACAAGGTCAGGCAGCAGCAGGCCGCCCGTCCGTCTGGTAGGCCTACAGACCGCGCGTGTTATCGCGTAGTGTGTCAGACAACAGTACACAGCCTGTAGATAACTGCGACATTCAAAGCGTTTTTGGCAGACAAGGTCAGGCAGCAGCAGGCCGCCCGTCCGTCTGGTAGGCCTACAGACCGCGCGTGTTATCGCGTAGTGTGTCAGACAACAGTACACAGCCTGTAGATAACTGCGACATTCAAAGCGTTTTTGGCAGACAAGGTCAGGCAGCAGCAGGCCGCCCGTCCGTCTGGTAGGCCTACAGACCGCGCGTGTTATCGCGTAGTGTGTCAGACAACAGTACACAGCCTGTAGATAACTGCGACATTCAAAGCCGTTTTTGGCAGACAAGGTCAGGCAGCAGCAGGCCGCCCGTCCGTCTGGTAGGCCTACAGACCGCGCGTGTTATCGCGTAGTGTGTCAGACAACAGTACACAGCCTGTAGATAACTGCGACATTCAAAGCGTTTTTGGCAGACAAGGTCAGGCAGCAGCAGGCCGCCCGTCCGTCTGGTAGGCCTACAGACCGCGCGTGTTATCGCGTAGTGTGTCAGACAACAGTACACAGCCTGTAGATAACTGCGACATTCAAAGCCTTTTTGGCAGACAAGGTCAGGCAGCAGCAGGCCGCCCGTCCGTCTGGTAGGCCTACAGACCGCGCGTGTTATCGCGTAGTGTGTCAGACAACAGTACACAGCCTGTAGATAACTGCGACATTCAAAGCGTTTTTGGCAGACAAGGTCAGGCAGCAGCAGGCCGCCCGTCCGTCTGGTAGGCCTACAGACCGCGCGTGTTATCGCGTAGTGTGTCAGACAACAGTACACAGCCTGTAGATAACTGCGACATTCAAAGCCTTTTTGGCAGACAAGGTCAGGCAGCAGCAGGCCGCCCGTCCGTCTGGTAGGCCTACAGACCGCGCGTGTTATCGCGTAGTGTGTCAGACAACAGTACACAGCCTGTAGATAACTGCGACATTCAAAGCCTTTTTGGCAGACAAGGTCAGGCAGCAGCAGGCCGCCCGTCCGTCTGGTAGGCCTACAGACCGCGCGTGTTATCGCGTAGTGTGTCAGACAACAGTACACAGCCTGTAGATAACTGCGACATTCAAAGCCTTTTTGGCAGACAAGGTCAGGCAGCAGCAGGCCGCCCGTCCGTCTGGTAGGCCTACAGACCGCGCGTGTTATCGCGTAGTGTGTCAGACAACAGTACACAGCCTGTAGATAACTGCGACATTCAAAGCCTTTTTGGCAGACAAGGTCAGGCAGCAGCAGGCCGCCCGTCCGTCTGGTAGGCCTACAGACCGCGCGTGTTATCGCGTAGTGTGTCAGACAACAGTACACAGCCTGTAGATAACTGCGACATTCAAAGCGTTTTTGGCAGACAAGGTCAGGCAGCAGCAGGCCGCCCGTCCGTCTGGTAGGCCTACAGACCGCGCGTGTTATCGCGTAGTGTGTCAGACAACAGTACACAGCCTGTAGATAACTGCGACATTCAAAGCGTTTTTGGCAGACAAGGTCAGGCAGCAGCAGGCCGCCCGTCCGTCTGGTAGGCCTACAGACCGCGCGTGTTATCGCGTAGTGTGTCAGACAACAGTACACAGCCTGTAGATAACTGCGACATTCAAAGCCGTTTTTGGCAGACAAGGTCAGGCAGCAGCAGGCCGCCCGTCCGTCTGGTAGGCCTACAGACCGCGCGTGTTATCGCGTAGTGTGTCAGACAACAGTACACAGCCTGTAGATAACTGCGACATTCAAAGCCTTTTTGGCAGACAAGGTCAGGCAGCAGCAGGCCGCCCGTCCGTCTGGTAGGCCTACAGACCGCGCGTGTTATCGCGTAGTGTGTCAGACAACAGTACACAGCCTGTAGATAACTGCGACATTCAAAGCGTTTTTGGCAGACAAGGTCAGGCAGCAGCAGGCCGCCCGTCCGTCTGGTAGGCCTACAGACCGCGCGTGTTATCGCGTAGTGTGTCAGACAACAGTACACAGCCTGTAGATAACTGCGACATTCAAAGCCTTTTTGGCAGACAAGGTCAGGCAGCAGCAGGCCGCCCGTCCGTCTGGTAGGCCTACAGACCGCGCGTGTTATCGCGTAGTGTGTCAGACAACAGTACACAGCCTGTAGATAACTGCGACATTCAAAGCCTTTTTGGCAGACAAGGTCAGGCAGCAGCAGGCCGCCCGTCCGTCTGGTAGGCCTACAGACCGCGCGTGTTATCGCGTAGTGTGTCAGACAACAGTACACAGCCTGTAGATAACTGCGACATTCAAAGCCTTTTTTGGCAGACAAGGTCAGGCAGCAGCAGGCCGCCCGTCCGTCTGGTAGGCCTACAGACCGCGCGTGTTATCGCGTAGTGTGTCAGACAACAGTACACAGCCTGTAGATAACTGCGACATTCAAAGCCTTTTTGGCAGACAAGGTCAGGCAGCAGCAGGCCGCCCGTCCGTCTGGTAGGCCTACAGACCGCGCGTGTTATCGCGTAGTGTGTCAGACAACAGTACACAGCCTGTAGATAACTGCGACATTCAAAGCCTTTTTGGCAGACAAGGTCAGGCAGCAGCAGGCCGCCCGTCCGTCTGGTAGGCCTACAGACCGCGCGTGTTATCGCGTAGTGTGTCAGACAACAGTACACAGCCTGTAGATAACTGCGACATTCAAAGCGTTTTTGGCAGACAAGGTCAGGCAGCAGCAGGCCGCCCGTCCGTCTGGTAGGCCTACAGACCGCGCGTGTTATCGCGTAGTGTGTCAGACAACAGTACACAGCCTGTAGATAACTGCGACATTCAAAGCCTTTTTGGCAGACAAGGTCAGGCAGCAGCAGGCCGCCCGTCCGTCTGGTAGGCCTACAGACCGCGCGTGTTATCGCGTAGTGTGTCAGACAACAGTACACAGCCTGTAGATAACTGCGACATTCAAAGCGTTTTTGGCAGACAAGGTCAGGCAGCAGCAGGCCGCCCGTCCGTCTGGTAGGCCTACAGACCGCGCGTGTTATCGCGTAGTGTGTCAGACAACAGTACACAGCCTGTAGATAACTGCGACATTCAAAGCCTTTTTGGCAGACAAGGTCAGGCAGCAGCAGGCCGCCCGTCCGTCTGGTAGGCCTACAGACCGCGCGTGTTATCGCGTAGTGTGTCAGACAACAGTACACAGCCTGTAGATAACTGCGACATTCAAAGCTTTTTGGCAGACAAGGTCAGGCAGCAGCAGGCCGCCCGTCCGTCTGGTAGGCCTACAGACCGCGCGTGTTATCGCGTAGTGTGTCAGACAACAGTACACAGCCTGTAGATAACTGCGACATTCAAAGCCTTTTTGGCAGACAAGGTCAGGCAGCAGCAGGCCGCCCGTCCGTCTGGTAGGCCTACAGACCGCGCGTGTTATCGCGTAGTGTGTCAGACAACAGTACACAGCCTGTAGATAACTGCGACATTCAAAGCCTTTTTGGCAGACAAGGTCAGGCAGCAGCAGGCCGCCCGTCCGTCTGGTAGGCCTACAGACCGCGCGTGTTATCGCGTAGTGTGTCAGACAACAGTACACAGCCTGTAGATAACTGCGACATTCAAAGCCTTTTTGGCAGACAAGGTCAGGCAGCAGCAGGCCGCCCGTCCGTCTGGTAGGCCTACAGACCGCGCGTGTTATCGCGTAGTGTGTCAGACAACAGTACACAGCCTGTAGATAACTGCGACATTCAAAGCCTTTTTGGCAGACAAGGTCAGGCAGCAGCAGGCCGCCCGTCCGTCTGGTAGGCCTACAGACCGCGCGTGTTATCGCGTAGTGTGTCAGACAACAGTACACAGCCTGTAGATAACTGCGACATTCAAAGCCTTTTTGGCAGACAAGGTCAGGCAGCAGCAGGCCGCCCGTCCGTCTGGTAGGCCTACAGACCGCGCGTGTTATCGCGTAGTGTGTCAGACAACAGTACACAGCCTGTAGATAACTGCGACATTCAAAGCCTTTTTGGCAGACAAGGTCAGGCAGCAGCAGGCCGCCCGTCCGTCTGGTAGGCCTACAGACCGCGCGTGTTATCGCGTAGTGTGTCAGACAACAGTACACAGCCTGTAGATAACTGCGACATTCAAAGCCTTTTTGGCAGACAAGGTCAGGCAGCAGCAGGCCGCCCGTCCGTCTGGTAGGCCTACAGACCGCGCGTGTTATCGCGTAGTGTGTCAGACAACAGTACACAGCCTGTAGATAACTGCGACATTCAAAGCCTTTTTGGCAGACAAGGTCAGGCAGCAGCAGGCCGCCCGTCCGTCTGGTAGGCCTACAGACCGCGCGTGTTATCGCGTAGTGTGTCAGACAACAGTACACAGCCTGTAGATAACTGCGACATTCAAAGCCTTTTTGGCAGACAAGGTCAGGCAGCAGCAGGCCGCCCGTCCGTCTGGTAGGCCTACAGACCGCGCGTGTTATCGCGTAGTGTGTCAGACAACAGTACACAGCCTGTAGATAACTGCGACATTCAAAGCGTTTTTGGCAGACAAGGTCAGGCAGCAGCAGGCCGCCCGTCCGTCTGGTAGGCCTACAGACCGCGCGTGTTATCGCGTAGTGTGTCAGACAACAGTACACAGCCTGTAGATAACTGCGACATTCAAAGCCTTTTTGGCAGACAAGGTCAGGCAGCAGCAGGCCGCCCGTCCGTCTGGTAGGCCTACAGACCGCGCGTGTTATCGCGTAGTGTGTCAGACAACAGTACACAGCCTGTAGATAACTGCGACATTCAAAGCCTTTTTGGCAGACAAGGTCAGGCAGCAGCAGGCCGCCCGTCCGTCTGGTAGGCCTACAGACCGCGCGTGTTATCGCGTAGTGTGTCAGACAACAGTACACAGCCTGTAGATAACTGCGACATTCAAAGCCTTTTTGGCAGACAAGGTCAGGCAGCAGCAGGCCGCCCGTCCGTCTGGTAGGCCTACAGACCGCGCGTGTTATCGCGTAGTGTGTCAGACAACAGTACACAGCCTGTAGATAACTGCGACATTCAAAGCGTTTTTGGCAGACAAGGTCAGGCAGCAGCAGGCCGCCCGTCCGTCTGGTAGGCCTACAGACCGCGCGTGTTATCGCGTAGTGTGTCAGACAACAGTACACAGCCTGTAGATAACTGCGACATTCAAAGCCTTTTTGGCAGACAAGGTCAGGCAGCAGCAGGCCGCCCGTCCGTCTGGTAGGCCTACAGACCGCGCGTGTTATCGCGTAGTGTGTCAGACAACAGTACACAGCCTGTAGATAACTGCGACATTCAAAGCCTTTTTGGCAGACAAGGTCAGGCAGCAGCAGGCCGCCCGTCCGTCTGGTAGGCCTACAGACCGCGCGTGTTATCGCGTAGTGTGTCAGACAACAGTACACAGCCTGTAGATAACTGCGACATTCAAAGCGTTTTTGGCAGACAAGGTCAGGCAGCAGCAGGCCGCCCGTCCGTCTGGTAGGCCTACAGACCGCGCGTGTTATCGCGTAGTGTGTCAGACAACAGTACACAGCCTGTAGATAACTGCGACATTCAAAGCCTTTTTGGCAGACAAGGTCAGGCAGCAGCAGGCCGCCCGTCCGTCTGGTAGGCCTACAGACCGCGCGTGTTATCGCGTAGTGTGTCAGACAACAGTACACAGCCTGTAGATAACTGCGACATTCAAAGCCTTTTTGGCAGACAAGGTCAGGCAGCAGCAGGCCGCCCGTCCGTCTGGTAGGCCTACAGACCGCGCGTGTTATCGCGTAGTGTGTCAGACAACAGTACACAGCCTGTAGATAACTGCGACATTCAAAGCCTTTTTGGCAGACAAGGTCAGGCAGCAGCAGGCCGCCCGTCCGTCTGGTAGGCCTACAGACCGCGCGTGTTATCGCGTAGTGTGTCAGACAACAGTACACAGCCTGTAGATAACTGCGACATTCAAAGCCTTTTTGGCAGACAAGGTCAGGCAGCAGCAGGCCGCCCGTCCGTCTGGTAGGCCTACAGACCGCGCGTGTTATCGCGTAGTGTGTCAGACAACAGTACACAGCCTGTAGATAACTGCGACATTCAAAGCCTTTTTGGCAGACAAGGTCAGGCAGCAGCAGGCCGCCCGTCCGTCTGGTAGGCCTACAGACCGCGCGTGTTATCGCGTAGTGTGTCAGACAACAGTACACAGCCTGTAGATAACTGCGACATTCAAAGCCTTTTTGGCAGACAAGGTCAGGCAGCAGCAGGCCGCCCGTCCGTCTGGTAGGCCTACAGACCGCGCGTGTTATCGCGTAGTGTGTCAGACAACAGTACACAGCCTGTAGATAACTGCGACATTCAAAGCCTTTTTGGCAGACAAGGTCAGGCAGCAGCAGGCCGCCCGTCCGTCTGGTAGGCCTACAGACCGCGCGTGTTATCGCGTAGTGTGTCAGACAACAGTACACAGCCTGTAGATAACTGCGACATTCAAAGCCTTTTTGGCAGACAAGGTCAGGCAGCAGCAGGCCGCCCGTCCGTCTGGTAGGCCTACAGACCGCGCGTGTTATCGCGTAGTGTGTCAGACAACAGTACACAGCCTGTAGATAACTGCGACATTCAAAGCCTTTTTGGCAGACAAGGTCAGGCAGCAGCAGGCCGCCCGTCCGTCTGGTAGGCCTACAGACCGCGCGTGTTATCGCGTAGTGTGTCAGACAACAGTACACAGCCTGTAGATAACTGCGACATTCAAAGCCTTTTTGGCAGACAAGGTCAGGCAGCAGCAGGCCGCCCGTCCGTCTGGTAGGCCTACAGACCGCGCGTGTTATCGCGTAGTGTGTCAGACAACAGTACACAGCCTGTAGATAACTGCGACATTCAAAGCTTTTTGGCAGACAAGGTCAGGCAGCAGCAGGCCGCCCGTCCGTCTGGTAGGCCTACAGACCGCGCGTGTTATCGCGTAGTGTGTCAGACAACAGTACACAGCCTGTAGATAACTGCGACATTCAAAGCCTTTTTGGCAGACAAGGTCAGGCAGCAGCAGCAGCAGCAGCAGGCCGCCCGTCCGTCTGGTAGGCCTACAGACCGCGCGTGTTATCGCGTAGTGTGTCAGACAACAGTACACAGCCTGTAGATAACTGCGACATTCAAAGCCTTTTTGGCAGACAAGGTCAGGCAGCAGCAGGCCGCCCGTCCGTCTGGTAGGCCTACAGACCGCGCGTGTTATCGCGTAGTGTGTCAGACAACAGTACACAGCCTGTAGATAACTGCGACATTCAAAGCCTTTTTGGCAGACAAGGTCAGGCAGCAGCAGCAGCAGGCCGCCCGTCCGTCTGGTAGGCCTACAGACCGCGCGTGTTATCGCGTAGTGTGTCAGACAACAGTACACAGCCTGTAGATAACTGCGACATTCAAAGCCTTTTTGGCAGACAAGGTCAGGCAGCAGCAGGCCGCCCGTCCGTCTGGTAGGCCTACAGACCGCGCGTGTTATCGCGTAGTGTGTCAGACAACAGTACACAGCCTGTAGATAACTGCGACATTCAAAGCCTTTTTGGCAGACAAGGTCAGGCAGCAGCAGCAGCAGGCCGCCCGTCCGTCTGGTAGGCCTACAGACCGCGCGTGTTATCGCGTAGTGTGTCAGACAACAGTACACAGCCTGTAGATAACTGCGACATTCAAAGCCTTTTTGGCAGACAAGGTCAGGCAGCAGCAGGCCGCCCGTCCGTCTGGTAGGCCTACAGACCGCGCGTGTTATCGCGTAGTGTGTCAGACAACAGTACACAGCCTGTAGATAACTGCGACATTCAAAGCCTTTTTGGCAGACAAGGTCAGGCAGCAGCAGGCCGCCCGTCCGTCTGGTAGGCCTACAGACCGCGCGTGTTATCGCGTAGTGTGTCAGACAACAGTACACAGCCTGTAGATAACTGCGACATTCAAAGCCTTTTTGGCAGACAAGGTCAGGCAGCAGCAGGCCGCCCGTCCGTCTGGTAGGCCTACAGACCGCGCGTGTTATCGCGTAGTGTGTCAGACAACAGTACACAGCCTGTAGATAACTGCGACATTCAAAGCCTTTTTGGCAGACAAGGTCAGGCAGCAGCAGGCCGCCCGTCCGTCTGGTAGGCCTACAGACCGCGCGTGTTATCGCGTAGTGTGTCAGACAACAGTACACAGCCTGTAGATAACTGCGACATTCAAAGCCTTTTTGGCAGACAAGGTCAGGCAGCAGCAGGCCGCCCGTCCGTCTGGTAGGCCTACAGACCGCGCGTGTTATCGCGTAGTGTGTCAGACAACAGTACACAGCCTGTAGATAACTGCGACATTCAAAGCCTTTTTGGCAGACAAGGTCAGGCAGCAGCAGGCCGCCCGTCCGTCTGGTAGGCCTACAGACCGCGCGTGTTATCGCGTAGTGTGTCAGACAACAGTACACAGCCTGTAGATAACTGCGACATTCAAAGCCTTTTTGGCAGACAAGGTCAGGCAGCAGCAGGCCGCCCGTCCGTCTGGTAGGCCTACAGACCGCGCGTGTTATCGCGTAGTGTGTCAGACAACAGTACACAGCCTGTAGATAACTGCGACATTCAAAGCCTTTTTGGCAGACAAGGTCAGGCAGCAGCAGGCCGCCCGTCCGTCTGGTAGGCCTACAGACCGCGCGTGTTATCGCGTAGTGTGTCAGACAACAGTACACAGCCTGTAGATAACTGCGACATTCAAAGCCTTTTTGGCAGACAAGGTCAGGCAGCAGCAGGCCGCCCGTCCGTCTGGTAGGCCTACAGACCGCGCGTGTTATCGCGTAGTGTGTCAGACAACAGTACACAGCCTGTAGATAACTGCGACATTCAAAGCCTTTTTGGCAGACAAGGTCAGGCAGCAGCAGGCCGCCCGTCCGTCTGGTAGGCCTACAGACCGCGCGTGTTATCGCGTAGTGTGTCAGACAACAGTACACAGCCTGTAGATAACTGCGACATTCAAAGCCTTTTTGGCAGACAAGGTCAGGCAGCAGCAGGCCGCCCGTCCGTCTGGTAGGCCTACAGACCGCGCGTGTTATCGCGTAGTGTGTCAGACAACAGTACACAGCCTGTAGATAACTGCGACATTCAAAGCCTTTTTGGCAGACAAGGTCAGGCAGCAGCAGGCCGCCCGTCCGTCTGGTAGGCCTACAGACCGCGCGTGTTATCGCGTAGTGTGTCAGACAACAGTACACAGCCTGTAGATAACTGCGACATTCAAAGCCTTTTTGGCAGACAAGGTCAGGCAGCAGCAGGCCGCCCGTCCGTCTGGTAGGCCTACAGACCGCGCGTGTTATCGCGTAGTGTGTCAGACAACAGTACACAGCCTGTAGATAACTGCGACATTCAAAGCCTTTTTGGCAGACAAGGTCAGGCAGCAGCAGGCGCCCGTCCGTCTGGTAGGCCTACAGACCGCGCGTGTTATCGCGTAGTGTGTCAGACAACAGTACACAGCCTGTAGATAACTGCGACATTCAAAGCCTTTTTGGCAGACAAGGTCAGGCAGCAGCAGGCCGCCCGTCCGTCTGGTAGGCCTACAGACCGCGCGTGTTATCGCGTAGTGTGTCAGACAACAGTACACAGCCTGTAGATAACTGCGACATTCAAAGCCTTTTTGGCAGACAAGGTCAGGCAGCAGCAGGCCGCCCGTCCGTCTGGTAGGCCTACAGACCGCGCGTGTTATCGCGTAGTGTGTCAGACAACAGTACACAGCCTGTAGATAACTGCGACATTCAAAGCCTTTTTGGCAGACAAGGTCAGGCAGCAGCAGGCCGCCCGTCCGTCTGGTAGGCCTACAGACCGCGCGTGTTATCGCGTAGTGTGTCAGACAACAGTACACAGCCTGTAGATAACTGCGACATTCAAAGCCTTTTTGGCAGACAAGGTCAGGCAGCAGCAGGCCGCCCGTCCGTCTGGTAGGCCTACAGACCGCGCGTGTTATCGCGTAGTGTGTCAGACAACAGTACACAGCCTGTAGATAACTGCGACATTCAAAGCCTTTTTGGCAGACAAGGTCAGGCAGCAGCAGGCCGCCCGTCCGTCTGGTAGGCCTACAGACCGCGCGTGTTATCGCGTAGTGTGTCAGACAACAGTACACAGCCTGTAGATAACTGCGACATTCAAAGCCTTTTTGGCAGACAAGGTCAGGCAGCAGCAGGCCGCCCGTCCGTCTGGTAGGCCTACAGACCGCGCGTGTTATCGCGTAGTGTGTCAGACAACAGTACACAGCCTGTAGATAACTGCGACATTCAAAGCCTTTTTGGCAGACAAGGTCAGGCAGCAGCAGGCCGCCCGTCCGTCTGGTAGGCCTACAGACCGCGCGTGTTATCGCGTAGTGTGTCAGACAACAGTACACAGCCTGTAGATAACTGCGACATTCAAAGCCTTTTTGGCAGACAAGGTCAGGCAGCAGCAGGCCGCCCGTCCGTCTGGTAGGCCTACAGACCGCGCGTGTTATCGCGTAGTGTGTCAGACAACAGTACACAGCCTGTAGATAACTGCGACATTCAAAGCCTTTTTGGCAGACAAGGTCAGGCAGCAGCAGGCCGCCCGTCCGTCTGGTAGGCCTACAGACCGCGCGTGTTATCGCGTAGTGTGTCAGACAACAGTACACAGCCTGTAGATAACTGCGACATTCAAAGCCTTTTTGGCAGACAAGGTCAGGCAGCAGCAGGCCGCCCGTCCGTCTGGTAGGCCTACAGACCGCGCGTGTTATCGCGTAGTGTGTCAGACAACAGTACACAGCCTGTAGATAACTGCGACATTCAAAGCCTTTTTGGCAGACAAGGTCAGGCAGCAGCAGGCCGCCCGTCCGTCTGGTAGGCCTACAGACCGCGCGTGTTATCGCGTAGTGTGTCAGACAACAGTACACAGCCTGTAGATAACTGCGACATTCAAAGCCTTTTTGGCAGACAAGGTCAGGCAGCAGCAGGCCGCCCGTCCGTCTGGTAGGCCTACAGACCGCGCGTGTTATCGCGTAGTGTGTCAGACAACAGTACACAGCCTGTAGATAACTGCGACATTCAAAGCCTTTTTGGCAGACAAGGTCAGGCAGCAGCAGGCCGCCCGTCCGTCTGGTAGGCCTACAGACCGCGCGTGTTATCGCGTAGTGTGTCAGACAACAGTACACAGCCTGTAGATAACTGCGACATTCAAAGCCTTTTTGGCAGACAAGGTCAGGCAGCAGCAGGCCGCCCGTCCGTCTGGTAGGCCTACAGACCGCGCGTGTTATCGCGTAGTGTGTCAGACAACAGTACACAGCCTGTAGATAACTGCGACATTCAAAGCCTTTTTGGCAGACAAGGTCAGGCAGCAGCAGGCCGCCCGTCCGTCTGGTAGGCCTACAGACCGCGCGTGTTATCGCGTAGTGTGTCAGACAACAGTACACAGCCTGTAGATAACTGCGACATTCAAAGCCTTTTTGGCAGACAAGGTCAGGCAGCAGCAGGCCGCCCGTCCGTCTGGTAGGCCTACAGACCGCGCGTGTTATCGCGTAGTGTGTCAGACAACAGTACACAGCCTGTAGATAACTGCGACATTCAAAGCCTTTTTGGCAGACAAGGTCAGGCAGCAGCAGGCCGCCCGTCCGTCTGGTAGGCCTACAGACCGCGCGTGTTATCGCGTAGTGTGTCAGACAACAGTACACAGCCTGTAGATAACTGCGACATTCAAAGCCTTTTTGGCAGACAAGGTCAGGCAGCAGCAGGCCGCCCGTCCGTCTGGTAGGCCTACAGACCGCGCGTGTTATCGCGTAGTGTGTCAGACAACAGTACACAGCCTGTAGATAACTGCGACATTCAAAGCCTTTTTGGCAGACAAGGTCAGGCAGCAGCAGGCCGCCCGTCCGTCTGGTAGGCCTACAGACCGCGCGTGTTATCGCGTAGTGTGTCAGACAACAGTACACAGCCTGTAGATAACTGCGACATTCAAAGCCTTTTTGGCAGACAAGGTCAGGCAGCAGCAGGCCGCCCGTCCGTCTGGTAGGCCTACAGACCGCGCGTGTTATCGCGTAGTGTGTCAGACAACAGTACACAGCCTGTAGATAACTGCGACATTCAAAGCCTTTTTGGCAGACAAGGTCAGGCAGCAGCAGGCCGCCCGTCCGTCTGGTAGGCCTACAGACCGCGCGTGTTATCGCGTAGTGTGTCAGACAACAGTACACAGCCTGTAGATAACTGCGACATTCAAAGCCTTTTTGGCAGACAAGGTCAGGCAGCAGCAGGCCGCCCGTCCGTCTGGTAGGCCTACAGACCGCGCGTGTTATCGCGTAGTGTGTCAGACAACAGTACACAGCCTGTAGATAACTGCGACATTCAAAGCCTTTTTGGCAGACAAGGTCAGGCAGCAGCAGGCCGCCCGTCCGTCTGGTAGGCCTACAGACCGCGCGTGTTATCGCGTAGTGTGTCAGACAACAGTACACAGCCTGTAGATAACTGCGACATTCAAAGCCTTTTTGGCAGACAAGGTCAGGCAGCAGCAGGCCGCCCGTCCGTCTGGTAGGCCTACAGACCGCGCGTGTTATCGCGTAGTGTGTCAGACAACAGTACACAGCCTGTAGATAACTGCGACATTCAAAGCCTTTTTGGCAGACAAGGTCAGGCAGCAGCAGGCCGCCCGTCCGTCTGGTAGGCCTACAGACCGCGCGTGTTATCGCGTAGTGTGTCAGACAACAGTACACAGCCTGTAGATAACTGCGACATTCAAAGCCTTTTTGGCAGACAAGGTCAGGCAGCAGCAGGCCGCCCGTCCGTCTGGTAGGCCTACAGACCGCGCGTGTTATCGCGTAGTGTGTCAGACAACAGTACACAGCCTGTAGATAACTGCGACATTCAAAGCCTTTTTGGCAGACAAGGTCAGGCAGCAGCAGGCCGCCCGTCCGTCTGGTAGGCCTACAGACCGCGCGTGTTATCGCGTAGTGTGTCAGACAACAGTACACAGCCTGTAGATAACTGCGACATTCAAAGCCTTTTTGGCAGACAAGGTCAGGCAGCAGCAGGCCGCCCGTCCGTCTGGTAGGCCTACAGACCGCGCGTGTTATCGCGTAGTGTGTCAGACAACAGTACACAGCCTGTAGATAACTGCGACATTCAAAGCCTTTTTGGCAGACAAGGTCAGGCAGCAGCAGGCCGCCCGTCCGTCTGGTAGGCCTACAGACCGCGCGTGTTATCGCGTAGTGTGTCAGACAACAGTACACAGCCTGTAGATAACTGCGACATTCAAAGCCTTTTTGGCAGACAAGGTCAGGCAGCAGCAGGCCGCCCGT
This sequence comes from Magicicada septendecula, assembly GCA_034769895.1. NCBI lineage: Eukaryota > Metazoa > Arthropoda > Insecta > Hemiptera > Cicadidae > Magicicada > Magicicada septendecula. Next base: position 35,509,840 of record CM068372.1, read on the forward strand.
CCGTCTGGTAGGCCTACAGACCGCGCGTGTTATCGCGTAGTGTGTCAGACAACAGTACACAGCCTGTAGATAACTGCGACATTCAAAGCCTTTTTGGCAGACAAGGTCAGGCAGCAGCAGGCCGCCCGTCCGTCTGGTAGGCCTACAGACCGCGCGTGTTATCGCGTAGTGTGTCAGACAACAGTACACAGCCTGTAGATAACTGCGACATTCAAAGCCTTTTTGGCAGACAAGGTCAGGCAGCAGCAGGCCGCCCGTCCGTCTGGTAGGCCTACAGACCGCGCGTGTTATCGCGTAGTGTGTCAGACAACAGTACACAGCCTGTAGATAACTGCGACATTCAAAGCCTTTTTGGCAGACAAGGTCAGGCAGCAGCAGGCCGCCCGTCCGTCTGGTAGGCCTACAGACCGCGCGTGTTATCGCGTAGTGTGTCAGACAACAGTACACAGCCTGTAGATAACTGCGACATTCAAAGCCTTTTTGGCAGACAAGGTCAGGCAGCAGCAGGCCGCCCGTCCGTCTGGTAGGCCTACAGACCGCGCGTGTTATCGCGTAGTGTGTCAGACAACAGTACACAGCCTGTAGATAACTGCGACATTCAAAGCCTTTTTGGCAGACAAGGTCAGGCAGCAGCAGGCCGCCCGTCCGTCTGGTAGGCCTACAGACCGCGCGTGTTATCGCGTAGTGTGTCAGACAACAGTACACAGCCTGTAGATAACTGCGACATTCAAAGCCTTTTTGGCAGACAAGGTCAGGCAGCAGCAGGCCGCCCGTCCGTCTGGTAGGCCTACAGACCGCGCGTGTTATCGCGTAGTGTGTCAGACAACAGTACACAGCCTGTAACACCGCAGACACAATACAACGATACGTATACGTCACGGTTTAATAGTTTTGTTGATTACAGACTCGTGGACTGAATCTATTACTGCAAAGCAACGCAATTAGTACGTAGTTTCCCAGACTGATAAACAACTCGCCAAAGTATCGATCACATTATTTCTCTGCATTGATTATACAGCAGTGGCGGCTGGTGGTTGCAGTTGGGTTGGATGGATTAAATTGTTTAATTCTCTTTATAGAAAATGTCCAAGTCCCCTCCCCTCCAAACAATACACAAGGAAAGCAAAATACTGCGATTTTAGTGTCACATCCACATAACCACGAATATTTATTGTATAAATCTTTTTTAATTTTACGATTAAATATTCTGTTACCTGATTTTACACTTTGCTTAAAATTTGAAAGTTCTGGTGTAGGCCGACATATTCTCTTAATTTCAATTTTTTCCTCAATAGGACGTAAACTTAACAGCGTTTTCGTTAAGTTTACAACAGAATTCATTACGCCCTACCAGTTAAATATAGTAAATGTCTTACACATATGTACTATTATTTACATTTAACGTTGAATTGGACTGACACTTAACCAACACTAACGAATTTAACTAACGTAACAATTTGTTAGTAACAATATAACCTTACAAATTCCAATCTGGCGTACCACGTGTTATTTACCAACAGACTGGTAGCGCCGTGACGTACAAGCGGGATTTGCAGTCCCTATCACACCAAGCGAGCCCATATCTTTGTATAGTAATAGTAATATCGTTGTACCCATATACTAATAGGAACACCCGAGTCTAACCAGCCAGAACAACACTACTCCATTCTATTTCTCCATATACAAAGCGTGTCAAAGTTGGTGCATACACCGCGGCAAGAGCGTGTACGGTTTTTAGTATTGCTCTGCGCTTTTCAATCGGCAAATGATTAATTACGATGATTTATTTTGAAAACACTATTGTTAGTTGTTTTATTCATAATTCTATAATTTAAAATACAATTCGGCATTTAATGGGGGACTGTGCAACCGCGCATCCTAAGCACGGGCCGCCACCGTTATACAGAAACCACACGTGAGAGTACTGCTCACTCGAAGACTTGCGGGATCGGAAGTTTAAATAACGACGAGGGTTTTTCTATAGACAACCACGGTTTTTTTATATTGTTACGACGATCTAACTGATCGTCGTATGGTACAGTGGAAAACAAAATAAAGACACCAATGAAATCACTAATTACCAGCTTTAATTAATCACAATTAACAATGCGTAATCAACTCGTCGAATAATCCAAGTTAAATTTGTCCACAGGCAATATTAATGTCAAATAATAGAGTTCCACACTAATTATAACACAATAGCACTTCGCTACAATTCTTCAACCAGCACTCGATCCCCACTAAGGAAAATCGCACAACGAACTGACCGAACTAAGCCAGACGCTTTTGCTTTTATAGGTGGCGCAGAGGTCCGGTATAGCTTTCCATCCTTACTACACGCCAGCTTAATGCGTATGGAACGTACTTTAGTGTGGCCTTGACTGAGGAACGGGTGGAGGACGCTCTCGGCTGTTCGAGATGGTTCTATCGTCGTCAGTAAAACAGAACAGAATTTTAGTATCGCTACATCATAGTGTGCAGAGATGTAGGAAATGTGGCCCGGTAGAAAGGCAACAAAACTTATGGCAAAGATGGAGTGGATTATTGGCGGCGGAACAACAAGATGAGATTGTAACAAGAGTAGAAGTAGATGTTGACATAATAACAGCTGTCGAAACTAAGAGAATAATGTGGTGTGCACTCGCGTGGTTGATGGGACGGGAAAGGGAAGACCGTGGTCGTCTTGAAATGATAGAGTGGTTAAGAGGATGGAAGATCAGGGAAGACTGCAGAAACGCCGGATGGTATGGTCCCAATCAGGGGCGCATTTCCGGGAGGACCGCGGGACGGGACCGGAACCCCCCAGAGGGTCAAAAAAAGTTTACCAGGTTTTTGTTAATCTCTTCTAAATTTTTAGGCCGGTTTTTCGGCTGTATAATATAGGAGTAACTCCTTTTTAAATAGGCTATGCAAAAAAGGTTTATTACACAGCATTTGCGTATACGTTTGAAATACGACATATAGGACAATCAATTCAGTCAATAAGTATCTTGTAAACAAGTTTCAATAACGCGTATTGTTATTGTGTTATTTCCGTTTACTTTAATGGGATTAATTTAGTGTTGTTATCACACGATCTTCAGCCACTGTAAAGACAGTAATATTGGTTAGACTTAAGTTATTTATTTATTATTTTTTTTTTGTATAAAAGGCGCAATACAGTATTTTCTTTTCTCCCAAGACCAAAGTCTAGATACGCCACTGGTCTCAATCGCGTAGATGAATCAAATTCGGTCTCCTTTTCCGACCGTTCTATGTTATCCACTTTCTCCCTACGTGATTAGATTCGTCCACACTAAAGTATTATACCGTTTTCCACAGACAGTCTTGTTTTGGACGAAGTGCGTTTGTTCTTAGATAAAATAAAGTTAATAGCCTACATTTGATTTTTTAATAAACCTGTAAGTAAAGTTGTATAATCAGAGTCTACAGTGTTTGCAATTCCGTGTACGATATTTATCATAGGCGTGCGCAGTCTCCTTTATTAGAAGGTGCACTGGGGCGGATCTGGGGGTATGGCTTACCCCGCAGAAGAGCGGGGGCCCGGAGGGGCCTCCTCCGTTAGAATTTTGAAAAATTTACTTTCGAAAATCGCATTTTAATACCATTCCGGGTTTTCAAAAGTAATTGAGAACCCCAACATTTTCTCAAAAGTTTTGATAATTTTTTAATTGCGGGCGGGCTGACGCGACTTAGCGGGTTGTCTCCAAAGCACTGAGTTGGCTCCCAATGTACAGCGCGAATATCGGTAAACATAGCCGTACCGAAACAAGACGTTGATGTTGGGAATCAAACAGTCATAACAAATAAATATTTGTGACACATTTAGAAATAATATTATTACTCAAATTAATTTTCAAACTATTAAAAATCGTGTTATGTACGGCACTTTTTCAAAAAATTTTAAGCTAGTAGCACACTAGACGTATGATCCGCGCCGAAGACCGGTAGCGTAACGCTCGTGTTGTAATGGCCAGATGTGAGCCGAAGATGCGTATCTTCTGTCTACCCAGAGCAAGGCGGCTCGACTGATGTTCGGCCCGACAACTCCGCAATACATTTGTTTTGTGTGGTATGCGCTCACAGTCGGCACTGGCACTGTCCTCTCTTCCGGCGATATAGCGCTTCTATAATTTGTATCTTTCTTAGTAATATGGGCTTTTATCAGATTTAGGATTTAATCGAATTACTTAACAGACAATCGATAGTATTCGAAAAATCCATCAGGATTTGCCCTCATTTGTCCGTACAAAGTATGGAATTGCCCAATATTTAACCTTTTATTGTGTAAAGGATGAACCCAATATTCTCTTTTTCTCTTATCTTGCTCCAAAGCTTCAATAATAGCTATTAATGTTATAGGATCCATGGTGGCACGAGCACAAACAAAAATTTTGTTTTACTTTGTAAATAAAAATAAATATTAAAACAGTACTTAACACACTTCTAACTACAGAAAAACTCGATGTGATGCACATTACATGAATACCGCCGCCGAAGATCGGTTGTATGAGGCTGCTGTCGGCCGACGGAAGCAGACCGATTATACGCCACCGATCTTCGGCCGCGGATCATATGTCTAGTGTACTACTAGCCTTATTAATTAATTTTTTATGAAACTTATGGGATGCCTTTGTACGTCACTGATATGTATGGTGCAGTAATTTATTCCAGTGCAACTTAACAACAAATTTCTGTACTAAAGAAAAACTGTGTGAGTAATTTCTGTAGCAATACGAACAGTACCGATTTAATTCGATTTTCTGCAAATATTAACGGACACTTACTTGGAGAAAGAGCGGTCGTGGCGTAGTGGTTAGCGTGTGGCGCTGCTACGCTGTCGGCGCGGGGCCATCTGATTTAGATACGATCGTTCCCCCTCGCAAGGCGACGGCAAACCAGCGAGAGGTATCTTGCTTAGTACAAACTCTCCCCAAAGTGGTTAGCGTGTGGCGCTGCTACGCTGTCGGCGCGGGGCCATCTGATTTAGATACGATCGTTCCCCCTCGCAAGGCGACGGCAAACCAGCGAGAGGTATCTTGCTTAGTACAAACTCTCTCCAAAGTGGTTAGCGTGTGGCGCTGCTACGCTGTCGGCGCGGGGCCATCTGATTTAGATACGATCGTTCCCCCTCGCAAGGCGACGGCAAACCAGCGAGAGGTATCTTGCTTAGTACAAACTCTCCCCAACTATGCCGTTTGGATCCCCGGTGTTAAACTGTAGGTCCCATATACCTGTGAGAGACTCCGTAACACACGCACCACGGGTATATGCGGGGAGGGTACAAACCAGTCGAAAGACTGAAGGACCCAATAACTTTGGAGAAGTATTAAAAAATTGGTACAAAACATTTTTAATACTTGCAGATGGTGGACGAGAATTTGTGCGAGTTTCTAGGTATCATTGGTTTTATTTGTATTCTCATGTAAGATGTCATGTTCAGATATCTATTAGTGTGCGATAATCCTTATGTAACCCACACCTACGTTTTTATTACAACAAAATCATCATCTTCACAAACACGGCATAGGCAAGGTGCTGCCTGTTCCACCTTCAAAAATCCTCCAGCCATCTCTTCTATCCACACACCTGTGACGCAATGCTTGTATTTCCAGACTTGTTTGGCCAGTCTGGAATCTAATATTGTTTCTAAGTGTTCTTTCCACCGTTGTCTGTAATCTTTTAATTTTTCATTCAAGTTAAAACTTACAACTCATCCCTTATGACCTCATTCCTTATAGGGTCGAGTTTAACTCCTCTTACGAAAGCCATCCCCGAGGTCAGTACTTTACTGTCTAGTTTGTTGGTTGCCAGATCGTCTAGAACTTACCTAACTTAACATTAATATCATAATTCCTATCCGATAGGATAGCTGGGAACAAGAACAGCTGTTAAAAATAATTGTAGGATATCTCAACAAATATATGTCAAATAAGGTGTTAAACAATGGTGCAGTATATCACCTGCTCTTTTTAACATTTATACTGACGATCTGATAAGGAAGCGGAAACATCTAGTGAATCCTGGTATGAATTGGAATATCGTAATTCCTGTCATAAGCAGTATCATGTCCCATATAATTAAAGTGGCTCACCTGTTTCACAAAATTCGATCATTAAGATCATTAATCATTATTTTTGTTGTTATTGGCTCCTTGCCTCGAAATGGCATTACCTTTGTTTTTATAGTGGATATTTTCATATTGTATTGTTTATTTTGCAAATCTGATGAAGTAACAACAAAATAATTAGCAAATAACGAGTATCTTTAATTTCTATAGTTTTATTCACAAAATTCTAACCCCACCCCAGAAGGAAGTTCTGGCTGGATCCATCCCCCTGAATATTATTTAAACAAAACCGTTTAAATGTTCGATGCCAATGAATTTCTATTCATTTGATTAGATAACGCAAAGTTCTTAACGAAAAGTTGGCAACCATGCGCGCGGTGTAGGCTGTCGCTACTGAATTTGCATTATGAAAATTTCCGCGGGTTTCTCTCATGACCGTAAACAAAGGAACCTCATTACAGCGTGTGCATACATAAATACATTAGATTAGCAGTTAACGTAACAACCATTGTCAAGTTAATCTGCCACTTACTGCTGTGTGTGTGTGTGATAAGATAATGAGGCTGGCGAGATCGTTCATTGTATGCGTGTGTGTGGAGTGGCGCCTCATTCTGTGCCTCGATCACCGTAATTGTTTCCACACACAATCTACTGTGTAGAGTAATATCTCGTTATAACGGATATGTTGGGGCCATGATACGCATATAGTCGTTATCAGCATTGTTAGATTGTTAATATTAAAAATAGCGCTTCAGAGGCATAAAGAAAAAACACCGGTATGGAGAACCATACATGACTTCCATGTTCTAAGATTTATATTTAAAATCATTTTCGAAATGAAATATTTCCATAGAAAGTACTTCTTTCTACTTCTTGCTTCAGCCTTAACTACAGTACTGTGGTCACTAACGTATACCACCTCACGTTACCGCAATCGGTTTTCACTTATGATGGCAGTCGATGGCACTGCTGAAAGGTCTGGTTTTGCAGAAAACATTGGACCACGGCCAAACAGCCCGGAGAAGAATTTTAACAACAAACTACTTCTTTGTTGCCGCTAACGTAGTACACATAAAAAATGATCCCCTCCACCTGTATTAACTATCATTTTCATTTATAGAAAATTACTCTCTCCCCCTCCAACTACCCTTTTCATTTATAGATATTTCATCTACCTTTCTACAGTGGGTTATTATGACCTTCTTTTCAGGATACTTTATCAAAATTAAGTACTTTACTCTTGTTTGAACATAAAATGTTGCAGGTAAACTACCCCTTCCACTTAACCGATCTTTACCAGAATCAATAGGCATTGAGTCCTCTACAATTCAGGCACGTATGAAAAAAATTATTTGATTCTGTTTGAATTTGCGGCAGTCATCGTTTGCCATAGAAAAAATTCTACACATAGACGCACGGACACTTTACGAAAATGACTTTTCTTCATGTTTTGAGGGTAGTACAATCAGAATCAGCCTTTATCTCGAATACGATTTTTTCGCTATCACCATACTTCCATTTCCTTATGAAACATAGAAGTAAAAATACATATTTTTTAAGGAAAGTGAACATGATATAACATAGTCGGAAATATTATTGCCCGGGCTGTTAGGCTGTGATTTCGAGTCTATGCTGACGACGTTTCGCCCTCACCATCGGAGGCCACTATCAGTGTCGGTAACAATTGGCACGCTGTCTGCCAATTGTCACCTCAGTGACGAGTTAGAGACTGTGGAGATGAGGGCGAAACGTCTGTCAGCATAGACTTCAAACCACGGCCCGGCCAATAATGTTTCCGACTATGTGGACTCCGGTCGTCAAAACCGTAGGGACATGATATAACATAGTCGGAAATATTATTGCCCGGGCTGTTAGGCTGTGATTTCGATTCTATGCTGACGACGTTTCGCCCTCACCATCGGAGGCCACTATTAGTGTCGGTAACAATTGGCACGCTGTCTGCCAATTCTCACCTCAGTGACGAGTTAGAGACTGTGGAGATGAGGGCGAAACGTCTGTCAGCATAGACTTCAGACCACGGCCCGGCCAATAATGTTTCCGACTATGTGGACTCCGGTCGTCAAAACCGTAGGGACATGATATAACATAGTCGGAAATATTATTGCCCGGGCTGTTAGGCTGTGATTTCGATTCTATGCTGACGACGTTTCGCCCTCACCATCGGAGGCCACTATCAGTGTCGGTAACAATTGACACGCTGTCTGCCAATTCTCACCCCAGTGATGAGTTAGAGACTGTGGAGATGAGGGCTAAACGTCTGTCAGCATAGACTTCAGACCACGGCCCGGCCAATAATGTTTCCGACTATGTGGACTCCGGTCGTCAAAACCTTAGGGACATGATATAACATAGTTGGAAATATTATTGCCCGGGCTGTTAGGCTGTGATTTCGATTCTATGCTGACGACGTTTCGCCCTCACCATCGGAGGCCACTATCAGTGTCGGTAACAATTGACACGCTGTCTGCCAATTCTCACCCCAGTGACGAGTTAGAGACTGTGGAGATGAGGGCTAAACGTCTGTCAGCATAGACTTCAGACCACGGCCCGGCCAATAATGTTGCCGACTATGTGGACTCCGGTCGTCAAAACCTTAGGGACATGATATAACATAGTTGGAAATATTATTGCCCGGGCTGTTAGGCTGTGATTTCGAGTCTATGCTGACGACGTTTCGCCCTCACCATCGGAGGCCATTATCAGTGTCGGTAACAATTGACACGCTGTCTGCCATTTCTCACCTCAGTGACGAGTTAGAGACTGTGGAGATGAGGGCGAAACGTCTGTCAGCATAGACTTCAGACCACGGCCCGGCCAATAATGTTTCCGACTATGTGGACTCCGGTCGTCAAAACCGTAGGGACATGATATAACATAGTCGGAAATATTATTGCCCGGGCTGTTAGGCTGTGATTTCGAGTCAATTCTGACGACGTTTCGCCCTCACCATCGGAGGCCATTATCAGTGTCGGTAACAATTGGCACGCTGTCTGCCAGTTCTCACCTCAGTGACGAGTTAGAGACTGTGGAGATGAGGGCGAAACGTCTGTCAGCATAGACTTCAGACCACGGCCCGGCCAATAATGTTGCCGACTATGTGGACTCCGGTCGTCAAAACCTTAGGGACATGATATAACATAGTTGGAAATATTATTGCCCGGGCTGTTAGGCTGTGATTTCGAGTCTATTCTGACGACGTTTCGCCCTCACCATCGGACGCCATTATCAGTGTCGGCAACAATTGACACGCTGTCTGCCAGTTCTCACCTCAGTGACGAGTTAGAGACTGTGGAGATGAGGGCGAAACGTCTGTCAGCATAGACTTCAGACCACGGCCCGGCCAATAATGTTGCCGACTATGTGGACTCCGGTCGTCAAAACCTTAGGGACATGATATAACATAGTTGGAATTATTATTGCCCGGGCTGTTAGGCTGTGATTTCGAGTCTATTCTGACGACGTTTCGCCCTCACCATCGGAGGCCATTATCAGTGTCGGTAACAATTGGCACGCTGTCTGCCAGTTCTCACCTCAGTGACGAGTTAGAGACTGTGGAGATGAGGGCGAAACGTCTGTCAGCATAGACTTCAGACCACGGCCCGGCCAATAATGTTGCCGACTATGTGGACTCCGGTCGTCAAAACCGTAGGGACATGATATAACATAGTCGGAAATATTATTGCCCGGGCTGTTAGGCTGTGATTTCGAGTCAATTCTGATGACGTTTCGCCCTCACCATCGGAGGCCATTATCAGTGTCGGTAACAATTGGCACGCTGTCTGCCAGTTCTCACCTCAGTGACGAGTTAGAGACTGTGGAGATGAGGGCGAAACGTCTGTCAGCATAGACTTCAGACCACGGCCCGGCCAATAATGTTGCCGACTATGTGGACTCCGGTCGTCAAAACCTTAGGGACATGATATAACATAGTTGGAAATATTATTGCCCGGGCTGTTAGGCTGTGATTTCGAGTCAATTCTGACGACGTTTCGCCCTCACCATCGGAGGCCATTATCAGTGTCGGTAACAATTGGCACGCTGTCTGCCAGTTCTCACCTCAGTGACGAGTTAGAGACTGTGGAGATGAGGGCGAAACGTCTGTCAGCATAGACTTCAGACCACGGCCCGGCCAATAATGATGCCGACTATGTGGACTCCGGTCGTCAAAACCTTAGGGACATGATATAACATAGTTGGAAATATTATTGCCCGGGCTGTTAGGCTGTGATTTCGAGTCTATGCTGACGACGTTTCGCCCTCACCATCGGACGCCATTATCAGTGTCGGCAACAATTGACACGCTGTCTGCCAATTCTCACCTCAGTGACGAGTTAGAGACTGTGGAGATGAGGGCGAAACGTCTGTCAGCATAGACTTCAGACCACGGCCCGGCCAATAATGTTGCCGACTATGTGGACTCCGGTCGTCAAAACCTTAGGGACATGATATAACATAGTTGGAAATATTATTGCCCGGGCTGTTAGGCTGTGATTTCGAGTCTATGCTGACGACGTTTCGCCCTCACCATCGGACGCCATTATCAGTGTCGGCAACAATTGACACGCTGTCTGCCAATTCTCACCTCAGTGACGAGTTAGAGACTGTGGAGATGAGGGCGAAACGTCTGTCAGCATAGACTTCAGACCACGGCCCGGCCAATAATGTTGCCGACTATGTGGACTCCGGTCGTCAAAACCTTAGGGACATGATATAACATAGTTGGAAATATTATTGCCCGGGCTGTTAGGCTGTGATTTCGAGTCTATGCTGACGACGTTTCGCCCTCACCATCGGAGGCCATTATCAGTGTCGGTAACAATTGGCACGCTGTCTGCCAGTTCTCACCTCAGTGACGAGTTAGAGACTGTGGAGATGAGGGCGAAACGTCTGTCAGCATAGACTTCAGACCACGGCCCGGCCAATAATGTTGCCGACTATGTGGACTCCGGTCGTCAAAACCTTAGGGACATGATATAACATAGTTGGAAATATTATTGCCCGGGCTGTTAGGCTGTGATTTCGAGTCTATGCTGACGACGTTTCGCCCTCACCATCGGAGGCCATTATCAGTGTCGGTAACAATTGGCACGCTGTCTGCCAGTTCTCACCTCAGTGACGAGTTAGAGACTGTGGAGATGAGGGCGAAACGTCTGTCAGCATAGACTTCAGACCACGGCCCGGCCAATAGTGTTGCCGACTATGTGGACTCCGGTCGTCAAAACCTTAGGGACATGATATAACATAGTTGGAAATATTATTGCCCGGGCTGTTAGGCTGTGATTTCGAGTCTATGCTGACGACGTTTCGCCCTCACCATCGGAGGCCATTATCAGTGTCGGTAACAATTGGCACGCTGTCTGCCAGTTCTCACCTCAGTGACGAGTTAGAGACTGTGGAGATGAGGGCGAAACGTCTGTCAGCATAGACTTCAGACCACGGCCCGGCCAATAATGTTGCCGACTATGTGGACTCCGGTCGTCAAAACCTTAGGGACACGATATAACATAGTTGGAAATATTATTGCCCGGGCTGTTAGGCTGTGATTTCGAGTCTATGCTGACGACGTTTCGCCCTCACCATCGGAGGCCATTATCAGTGTCGGTAACAATTGGCACGCTGTCTGCCAGTTCTCACCTCAGTGACGAGTTAGAGACTGTGGAGATGAGGGCGAAACGTCTGTCAGCATAGACTTCAGACCACGGCCCGGCCAATAATGTTTCCGACTATGTGGACTCCAGTCGTCAAAACCTTAGGAACACGATATAACATAGGTGGGAATATTATTGCCCGGGCTGTTAGGCTGTGATTTCGAGTCTATGCTGACGACGTTTCGCCCTCACCATCGGAGGCCATTATCAGTGTCGGTAACAATTGACACGCTGTCTCCCAGTTCTCACCTCAGTGACGAGTTAGAGACTGTGGAGATGAGGGCGAAACGTCTGTCAGCATAGACTTCAGACCACGGCCCGGCCAATAATGTTGCCGACTATGTGGACTCCGGTCGTCAAAACCTTAGGAACTCTACATGATATAACATTATTTAACATTGTTGATATAACATTATTTTTATTTTGCAAAAGTGCAATGCAATTATAAAAGACTAATGCATATCTTGCAAGCTTGATAAGTGAACATATGTCCTGCACTCGTGAAATCAGAGCAAGAATTGCTATAGCGAAAGTGGCATTTAATGGGAAGACAAGACTGCAGTGTGGCATAATTAATAAGAATTTAAGAAAAAGGTTTGCCAAATGTTATGTGTGTAGCGTTGCTTTAAATGGTGCAGAGACATGGACACTGAGGAAAGAGGATGAGAAAGATTAGAAGCATTTGAGATGTGGGTTTGGCGAGCAATGGAAAAAGTGAGATGGGTTGATAAAGTAAGGAACGATGAAGTTTTAAGAAGAATAGCGGAAGGAGAAGAATCCTGAAGGTAATAGGAAACAGGAAAAGGAATTGGTTAGGTCATTGTTTAAGAAGAGACTGCTTGCTTACAAGTGCCATGGAGGGTGTCACAGAAGGAGAAAAAAGAAGAGAGCGTAGAAGAGTGAAGTTAATAGATAGCATTAAAACCAGAGAGTGTTACGAAGAAACGAAAAGACTGGCATGCGACAGGACAGCTTGGAGAGCTTTTACCATTTCAAGACCTGCCTTAGGCTAGACCTACACTGGACACACAAGTCTTCCGATCCGATCAGCACGGTTGTCTGGCCAGATTTCTCCCGGCAAGTGTGCCTACATTGATGGCGGACGTTTCCCGACAGTTTGCTGCCACCACTTCTCAGTGATTCAACGAAGTTCTCTTTCGTACGTCATGAGTGACTCGGAGGAAGATTTGGAATTTTTTCTAAATGTGTAACTATTCTTCATTGGAAACTACTCTTGCAAGATATATTTATTATAGTATTATTTACTGTGGCATAATAAACTGTCTCCTGTATTTATTTATTTGTTTTTATTTATGGACAAAAAACTCTTTGTTCATTTATATAACAGGGCTAGTGTTCCCCCCAAGTTACGCCTGTGTTATTCATTTATTTAAATTTCATGTGTTTTACATCTCCGCGGATTTTGAGACAATAACAACTCAATATTATTATTATCATAAAGCGCTAAATACTCAACAGATAATTAAAATTCAAGCTTAAAATTTTAATAATATGAAAAATTAACGTAAAATTCCTTCACTTTTTCCTTTTGATGTAAACAAATTTGAAGTTTTATTCACATTGAATTTTTTTGTTTTTCATTTCTATAAAAGATGTAGGCTACCTTATTTTTCGAACTATAAGTTTGCATGATTTAGTGATATTTTTTAAATTTAGTGACTAGACTATTAGTGTAACATTCAGAAGTGATTTTGTGGTAAAATTTAAGTATTTAGTGTATTAAGTGATAGTGATAGTGCAAGAAGTTCCTGAGAAAATGTTCCTTATGTTACCATTAACTGGTATAGGGATTCCGGGTACCCTTAAGGTCTAGTTTATTATTATCGTAGGAATTCACCTGTTTAGTTTATGAATTATCTGTAGTTACAACTGGATAAATATTCGTTTTTAAGTAGGTGAATACATATTTAGTCTGCGCGTACTGGATTTGTTTTGTCTGCGCGATGTTTTGAGTGAATGCAGTAAGGCTGCTGACACACGGGTCACTCTGTGGCGCCACTTACAGTAGCTTGTACCAGTGGCTCGTGTGCAAGGGTTCGCTTCAGAGACGCGCCACTCTCCATTTGCTCAGTGATAAAAGATTGTTTCATTTAGTATTTACATCAGTTTCATCATGGTCTCTGACGAGGAAGTTCTTCTTCCTTCCGAATTCTTTTGTACACAAGAAGGCTCAGTACCATGGCAAGACAGAATGATATATTGACCTTTTTAGAGAAACCTTGACTGATACTGTTTCACTATCAAACCATAGTCATAATAAAAACTATTTTAATAACTTATTTTGTGTCTTATTCAAAACGTGTTTTCCCTAAAATATATCTCTTAGTAGAAATATGTATTTAAAAATAAAAATGGTTTCTGTTTATATGAATATTGTTCGTTTGTCGCATCTAATTTGTTTAAAAGATTTTGATAGATTATGTTAAGAACGTTACACCCACGTACATTCTCTTTACCTTCCTCCTCCCTCCTTACATCCCTCTCTCTTTCACACGCACGCGCGTGCACACACACATGCAATAATCGTATTTCAGTAGACGAAATATTAACCAGTTTGGTGTTGAGTAATCGATTAAAACTATTGGTTTCCTGTAAGCCAGACCTAAACTTGTTTGCAACTGTAAACTGTGTGCATTGTTCGCAAGATTGTTTTGGCTCATAAGTATGTGCTCAAGTAGTGTTTGCATAAAACATTGTTGAGACCGTCCCGCCTGAATTCGCTAATATGCTATGTAATTTAGAAGTCATTACTCTTTTTCTTGTGTTGTAATTATGATACTCAACAGTAAACTATGGCTAGAGACTGATCTTGCAGGGAGAATATTGTTATATAATTATTTGTCACTTGTAGGAGTCATATGGGCTAGACGCAAATGTATACGATTGTTGCAGACTGATGTTAAATTTTTTATGGTGCAATTCCATACAATACAATAGTTATTAAAGAAAATATTACATTCATAATTACTCAATTATTATTGTAATATTTTTTTATTATTATTAATAATAATACAACTTTTCGTACAAGAATATATTTTTTATTATTTTTTCAATATAACACTGTTTAAATACTGTTAATTTAAATAATTTTTAATTTGTATATCTGATGATGTTTGTTAAATACTATTGAAACAGTGTTATATTAACAAAAATAATTAAAAATATATTCTTGTACGAAAAGTTTTATTATTATTAATAATAGAGAAAATATATATAGAAAAACTTGTTCAAAGCGGAATTGCTTGGGACCGAAGTTTTTTTCGGATTGGATAAGTTCTCGCATTATAGAAACTTAGACATTAGTCAAATACTGCACTTCGTAGACCTTGTATATGTATTTTGTTTCTATTCTATTACATACACCTAAATTTCTGTCATAATACGAGTATAATTACACAATATAATGTCTACCAACTTTAGGCATTTATGACTTTAGTTGTTTTATGAAGTTTACATTTTAGTTTAGTGCAGTAGGCCTACTTTATTATTATTACTGCTATTATAATTTTTATTACATACTTTACTACAGTACTGATTAGAAACATACCTGATTTATTTTTCATCAGGCTGTCCATTTCACTGAAGCCTGATACAAAAATATAACAGAGCTGTTCCCATGCTCTCCCTTTTGCCATTTTGTTTGAATATTCATTGTATCTCGGGTCCCAAATTGCTGGTCTCTGTTCCACTTCAATTATAAATCGATCAGAATCAAAATCCGACATGATAGTTAAAGTTTTTAAATAGTTTTTAGAAACAAGAAAGTCTTATAAAGTTTAAAAACAAATAGTAAGAAAGCTCCAAAAGTTTTATAGAAATTACAGTGTCAGTATACGTACACTTCACAACACTACTCTGAACACTGCTGTGGCGCGACTGAAAGTGGCCCGTGTGTAAGCTCCAACGCCACAAATCGTCTCCATTCGTGGCGGGGACTGGCTTCTGCCTGCCACAGTCGCGTGTCACAGTCGCTCGTGTGCAAGGGTACAATTTAAAACCATGCAAAACAACCGGGCGCGACTGAGTGGCCCGTGTGTCAGCAGCCTAACGAAACATTCAACAGAAACACGTGGTTACGAAGTGGCAACGTGTTGATGACGTCATTGCAAACGTCAATCCCTCTCCTGTAAAAATTCCAGTATAATATCGAACGAACGTAATAAATGCTGCTCTTTAATGTAAAAATTGCTGTCCGGCTTTTCGAGTAAAATGTCCGGCTAAATTAACAGCTGTGTTCGGCTTTCCTGATTTTTGATCTGGCAACCCTACCTGAGTTCGAATCTGTCTCACTGTGGGTTATTTTTTACATCCGTCTTAGGCTTACAAAAAAACAAAAAAAAACTACACCATATATTTTAGTTTCCAACTAATTCTACTATTTCGCTTTGTCTGTCCTGTACGACATTGTCGTTCTTCCCTCTTATTCCATCCGTCCAGATATATTAAGCCACGTCCCTTTTCTCCTTTTTCTTCTTCCATCTGATTTCTACATCACGTTGACAGTGTTCAGTCTCCCATACTCGTCACATTACCCTCCACAATCTGGTATATTCGTTCCACAATATCAGTCAGTAGTATGACGTATACTTGTTTGGTTTCAGACAGACAGACACAATATGGCGAGATCAGCTAGCGGCGGCTGCGGCGACAGTTACACGGACTTCGAGGAGAGCATCGCGTTCGACGTGGACGACCCGGACTTTGCGTCGGACAGCTGTGCCACTGTGCGGGCTACATCGCCGTACAACAACCACGGTGAGTGACGCCCGGTCGCTGGCCTAAACACCTGTTTTGCTATTACACGTGATACGAAGTTTCATCAAAAAGTTCGCGCAACTTTTGTTTATTTCAAACATTAAGCATTGGTTCATCTACTCTATATAGTCACAGACAACCTTTGAATTTATGGGGGCGCGTATATAACTGAGCACCAGTCGATGGGCGCACCCCTCCCCACAATGGAGAATAGAAAGGTGCGGAGTTCAATAGCCGGACGTTACAGACATTAACTGTCGCTTTATAATACCCTTGCGCTTATGTTAAGCGACGCGGAACACCGAATCAAAAAAAGCGTTACAGTATTTTTCATATAAGTTTGTGAAAATTTGTCACATTAGGAGTAGGTCATTATGTACACGCACGTTAAAACTAACAAAACTTTAAACGTAAAAAATGGTTAAACAGGAAAACATTTTAATAAAAATAAATTAAAGAACTTCCCACAATAACATATTTACTTTCATTAAGTGCACAGAAATGTAAAAACTTGAAAAAATCGCATTTAAAACATAAATGAAGGTTTCAGTTCCTCTGAAAAAGCTAACAGTAATTGTTGTATTAGAAAAAAGTAAAATTTGAAACGGCTTGTACTATTTTATAATACAGTACTTCGAAGCAGGTACAATGCGGGTGCGTTCCTTCGTTCAAGAAAAAATAAAATTACAAATTGGTTCGCGGGCGCGTCATACCTTATCGACGGGCGCAGGGTTGCCGACTGGTGATCTACACTTACAATGCCCTCTTCAACATGACATCAATCGGTTATAACACGATTATGCCAACTTTTTTTTTTAGTCTTAACAACAGTTCTCGAACGCATTTTTTTGTGTAGTTTTCAGCTCGTTTAGCGATATTTTTTTTACACCTTCAACAGTCGCGAAACGATGTCCTTTCGTGGTGCTTTTCATTATTCGGAAGAAGAAAGATCGTATTGGAGCGAATACGGCGATTGCGGCATCAGCACAATGTTTTGATGGCCTTAAATTCTTGAAGAAGCAATAACTGGTGCATTATTGGCGTGGAATTTCCATAAACGGAAATCTGACCGTTTCCTAACCATATCTTCACACACGTGTGCCGTAAAATGTCAAGACTTCTATCCACGTTGTGGTACCTGCGATAGTTTCCTCAGACTAAGAATGTAATCATGCAACTCACTCACCACTGACTTAACTTAAGCGAATTTATTATCTTATACTCTTTCCGTTCTTAGTTCAATCCTGATGTAAACAAACCCACGTGGCAAATCTGAAACGCTGTTGGTCAGGGGCGTTGACACTGTTCACACGGTAATGTATTACGCGCATGTGCAGAATGTCTGAACAGTCATGTGAGAATTATCTTGCCATTTAAATCGGGGCACGTCGTTTTAAGACTTCCTCCTTATCAGTGTATTCTGAATCGTATTGAATTAATATGGAGCCAGTTGAAAGGACGTGTTGCCCGTCACAACACAGCATTATTGCTTGATATAAAAGAATTTATTGGGAAGGCGGTAAATGAAACAACGGTGGACAAGTGGAGTCACTGTTATGCAGCATATAATCAAGGAAGATGATAATCTATGGCCCACATTACCGACATCGTTGTGGACAATGAACAATCTTATCAGTAATAACGCTGACTCAAGAGATGATACGAGTTCAGACAAATATGGAAGGCACTGAATCACTCTCTGACAGTAACTGATAATATACAGTATACGGGTAATTATTACAGCTTCTATTTTCGTTTTAAATAAACTATAATGTTTTGTTTTGTGCCGATTTTTAAACGGCGAATAAATAAAAGTCTTTAACCGGTGTTCTAAAATGTTGCACTGTCGGTCTGACACAGTCACACGAATGTTACTTTGGTCAGGACAGATTATGACAATTTACGTGTGTTTATACAGTATCAATATTATATATGTACCCTGTCTGTACTGCTCCTGTCAGAGTGACGCGCCTCTAATTCAAGTAGCAAACAGCGTTTAAGATGTGCCACGCCTGTTTGTTTACATCAGGATTAAGTTAAGAACGGAACAGTATAGATTTTACGTTACGTCGACGGGATGTTGAGGTTGGCGGATCATTCCAAGTGAGCGACGTCGTTGTCTGTCGCTTTACGCTTGCTAAAACCCACAACGTGACATGCAGGGTTAAACACCAAAAGGAGAAATGCCGGGAACTTTAGTTAAATTAAAAGTGAAAGGAATATTATTGTCCTTCGCCAGTGGAGGCACGTTTTAGTTATAAATAGAAACAGCAGTTGTTTCGTAACATGACATTATCTCTCTACGTTGTCGGTAATTGTTTGAGTTTGTTCCGGTAACCGGTTGATAATTACACGAACATTACGTACACCAACACAGATAAGTTCGATTTGTTCAAGTTACAGTTGTCAGTATATTCGAAGATAATTTTGACGCCGACATTACAATCAGTAGCTTCTGTGGCCCGAGCCGGCAGGGCTCAGTAACACTAGCGTGGCGTCCATGTAACCGCTGTTGTCGGTGGCAACAGTACTGGAAACATATATCTAATACTACTATATTGCTATCGCCCGTAAGTGGAGGTGTCACGGAGTAAGTGAGACAGCAAACGACTGCTTCTGTCTCTTTTTCTACTACTCGACCCGTTGTGCGCAAGCGTCCTACGTTGTGCGTAGCCATATATGGCTATAACTGACGCACGCTTGTAAGCATGCTCAATTCTCGGACATGCGCATAAGACTCGAAGTAGTAATGAGGGAGACAGACGCATATATGTCTGCACCGTAATGGTTTCGTCGTCCTTCAGACCACTGCTTCTATCTCTTTTTCTACTACTCGACCCGTTGTGCGCAAGCGTCCTACGTTGTGCGTAGCCATATATGGCTATAACTGACGCACGCTTGTAAGCATGCTCAATTCTCGGACATGCGCATAAGACTCGAAGTAGTAATGAGGGAGACAGACGCATATATGTCTGCACCGTAATGGTTTCGTCGTCCTTCAGACCACTGCTTCTATCTCTTTTTCTACTACTCGACCCGTTGTGCGCAAGCGTCCTACGTTGTGCGTAGCCATATATGGCTATAACTGACGCACGCTTGTAAGCATGCTCAATTCTCGGACATGCGCATAAGACTCGAAGTAGTAATGAGGGAGACAGACGCATATATGTCTGCACCGTAATGGTTTCGTCGTCCTTCAGACCACTACTAGCAATATAGGAATATTAGATATATGACTGGAAATAAGAGAAAATAAGGACCTTTTCGGTTAAGTGGCAGCATGGAGTGAGCAATTACTCTACGTAGCAATCGCCAGTAGCAACGCATTTCCCCCTCCACACGTAGCGATAACCAGCGACAGTTTGTATTTTTATTTTTATTTTGACATATTTTTTTATATTTATTTTTATATTGTATTTTTATATTTATATAAAATGGTGCTCACACACTTCTCGCATGTATGAATTCCAATCCATGCATGTGAAGTGATTCATTTGCTACTCATCTTGACAGTATTGCCGGGTTGTGTACGCCTTACTCCAACTGTAAATGAAGTATACGATTGTGAGGATATCTAATCGAGAATTATTTAGTAATGTATCCTGTCGCACACTTGTTTGGATTCCCGACAGTCGTTTGTAGAACATACCCAACGGTCTTTACCTGTCGTATACAGTTTCATTTGATCGCCGTTCGTACAAATTCTTGGGTTATGTAAAATATTTTTGTCTCTTAGAAACTGTATCGCTGAATCTTTGAAGGGAATCTGTGCTGTTAACTGAAGGAAATTCATGATACGCACCGATACTACTACACTTGCGATTGCGGCATACAGAGTCGCACGGCACGCTGTCACCATGGAATAGTTGCAAAATGCGTTGGAGGGGGAAATGCGTTGTTACTGGCGATTGCTACGTAGAGTAATTGCTCACTGCATGCTGCCAAAGATCCGAAAATAATATTAATTATATTACAGAATAAATACTTTAGTTACTGAATAATTTGAAATCCGAACAATATTAGTAGGGGAACTCGAAGAAAAGCGTAGAATTGGTTTCGAACTGCTGAGCACTTGCACCTGCGTACGGTCATTGACGTCGCAGTAGTTGTCACTGTGTTGACTCTTGAGGGGGGGGGGGACACATTCGTCCACCCAATGTGTTACCGCTGTATAAACAGGTAAATCGCTCAGTTAGCGGCTATGTTCGCTTTCGGAACTGACGCAGCAGATACTACGTACCTATTTGTGTTTTGTTCGTTTAGTCACGTGTTTCTCTGTTTGCCTTTATTATTTTTAATTCGATTATTTGTGTTCTGATTTATTCTGTGTAAGTATAATGAGAGTCAGATCACGTTGAATCGGACGCTCTTCTTCTCCTAACGAATGATAGAAAATGCTCTAAAAAGAACACTTGATACAAGAAAAAATTCACATTAATTTTTAGGTTAAGTTTTAGGCCTATCACAACCGGCACAGGTGTTATGTACCCACGCCACGCCACTGGTCGTAACCTTATGCTGGTAGTGTTGTGCCGATGTGATGTCACTCGGTGCGCCCCAACACACACACACACACACACACACACACACACACACACACACACTTCATCCTAAACCGTCCAGGAGAAACATGTCTAAAGACACTTGTTCTTCTTGTTTTTGATCTCCTCCTCCTCCTCCTCCTCCTCCTCCTCCTTCTTCTTCTTCTTCTTCTTCTTCTTCTTCTTCTTCTTCTTCTTCTTCTTCTTCTTCTTCTTCTTCTTCTTTAGTAAAGTAAAAATTGTAGAGTAATCATACAGTAAACGCTAAAAATTCCAAACAATCTGAGTTTTGTTACAATTTTCTTTAGTCTGACAAATCTCCGACTAGATTTTTAAAATTCTTAAAATATTCAATTTGTGGACTCTGGGGCCAAGAAATTTTTAATTTCCAAAACTGCACATTTCGATTGAAATTCTGAATAATTTAATATCCACATGGTAATTTTCTATCAAGCGTTTGTTATCAAACGTTTTTCCTACTTTTTGGGCCAGGGTGTTAAAAAATTTAGAGATTTTTAAAAATTACCACTACAGTCAAATTTTAGTTTTTTTTTAATTTGACACGTCACATCAATTTTTCCTATTTTATCAAAATTTTCACTCACGTTTTGGTCCCGGCATCCCAGAATTTTGAAATTTTCAAAAATCTTCGTCTTCTTCTTCTTCTTCTTCTTCTTCTTCTTCTTCTTCTTCTTCTTCTTCTTCTTCTTCTTCTTCTTCTCCTTCTTCTTCTTTTTACTCACCACTTGTTGGATTGCGCTATAGCCCGTTACGACTTCACAGAGTGTCGGACCATTGTTTCCAAGCTCTTCCACGATTCCTCCTACCAACTACTCTATACTTTAGTGCTTGTTTAGGAATTCGCTTGTCTACCATGCGTATATAGGACTGCTACCGTTCGCCTCCACTCACTTCTGTCCCCTGTCAGGCGTCTGATTACCGTCCTTCATAAATCCAATTCCACCTCTTGCAGCCATCGCTTTATCGGTCTTCCTAGCCGCCTCACACTTCACCGTACAAGATTCTCTTTGCTTGCCTTGCCTTGACCCATTCTCTCCACATGCCTCAACCAGTCGCCCCTTCTCCACTTGCTACATCGTACTATATCTCCTGCTTCGAATATAGTATTTATCTCATACTTTTCCTCATCCTTCAGATTCTCCTTCTTTTACAAGAACATAAATTTTCCTTATTATTTACAACTGACCTGATCAGAGTTCTATAGAGCTTCATTATAGCAGATCGGGAGACAGTTTTGGATCTGAAGAGGTTCATTTTTGCACTGTATGCTCGCTTAAACCCTCTGTTGATTTCTTGTGATATCTGATATGTATTAGGCCTATTCAGATCCATACCCAGATATGGAAAAATTGCTATCCCTTCAAGTGTATAATCCTAATGTCACAATTTTGAATAGCTCTTCTTCTTGCCTCTTATGCATTCGTTTTTACATATTTAGTTTTTGTTTTCTTATTTTCAGTCCCATTTGACATCCCTGTCTCTCCTAATTTTGAAATATTTCTACAAGGGTTGTCATATACAGAACGATATCATCTGTGTAGCCATAACTCTGTGTTGTATTAGAGTCAAGATTGTGAATTGCCCACAATTCCAGATTGAAGAGCACAGCCTAAGGGTACGTGCGTCGCGTGGAATACTAGCATAGAATACTCACACAGATTTAAGTCAGTGTGAAAACAAACTCATGTATTTATATGGCATAGCGAAGCAGATATCACATCGCATACCAGAGAAGATCATCGCTGATCCTTTTCGGCAAGCAAACCAGTCTGTTTTTTTACATCGCACATGGAATACTTCTGAGCTGTGATTGGTTGCTACAAGGACATTTCCCGCACTGTAGCCACACGCAACTCTATCCAATGTGCAATTCCCGGTAAAGTGTAAACAGTTCGGTCTCTAATCTGCTGTAAACTGTGCTTAAAGCGGCATGCACAGAACTCGACACTATCATGTATGTCATGTATCCGACATTCAACCTCGGTATGCACACCTCTCATACATGTGCGATATAGTATGTGCGATCATCTATGCGAAGTAAAGCTCCTATGCTAGTATTCCGAGCTATGCACGACGTGCATTGCACGTACCCTAACACCAGTAGCTATTTAAAGATTCTGCTCATCCTCCCACGCATCATAACTGTAGGATCACAGTTTAGTTAAAACTTTTTTTAGGTATATTAGTTTCCTGGCATATGTTTTTATCCGTACAGTGACGTCTAACGTAACCAAGGAGATCCTGCCCCCCCCCCCACGTATAGTCATAAACGGATATTCTTTACCTGTCATCGTGTTAATGTTTATACTGTAGGCTGAACTAGTAGTTACTAGAGGTGGGCCGATATACCTATAACAGGTATATTGGAACGATATTTTTGTGAAACGGATATAACAGTGACTGAAAAGTTGAAATACCTGTTCCGATTCAACAATAACTGAAAGTCGAAATACTGTACCCGTTCCGATTACTCGCGGTTCCGAGTCGCGGGACTCCCGTACGCAACTAACGAGTACACAAGTAACAACAAGTAAACGAGTATTACAGGTATTAAGATTATTACGAATACACAAGTACGAAGCCACTTTTTGGTGATGAATACTTCATTCTGTGCATGTGCCGATTGCCATACAAATATGAAACGAAGCAAAACAGTGACGTTCAGAATATCTGTATGCCAAAGAGACGAAACTGTTTTTAATAAATGAAAAACAAATTCATTCTGATTTACATTTATTCTCGTGTGTTATGCAGATATATAATACAGATTATAATAACAAATTATAGCCTATATTATAGGCTACTAGTCACCAATTTGGTAAAGCGAATTATATTGTGTTATAACCTACATAGTGGCTGATAGGCCATATATTACTTTTTGTTAATGTGATTTCGGAGATGATTTTAACTTCACTGCTCATCTCACGTAAATTTTTTTGACATTCTTTGTTGTGCTATTACGTGCACTCTAAATTTTATTGCCTGAGTATTAAATCTACGTCAGTGTGTTTACTCCTAGTGAAAACTTAATTAGTATTTCCAAAGAGAGATAGGCCTATAAATTCTCTTGTTTCTTATTTTCTTTTAAACAGTAACAGCTTAATAAAGTCACAGTGTAAAGTAACACTGTTAATACTTTTAGTTTAAATTTAGTTCTTATAACAAATAAGACCAAGGTGATAAGTTATAACTTTAACCAAGTGAAGTTATAAGACCAAAGTTTCTTTATAACTTATAACAATTTGTTTCAATTATATAATATAGTTATATGTATAATAAGTGTGTACTCGTAATAACAGGTATTGTAGGTGTTATTTTTTTTTTTTGAAACGGTATCGTTCGTACCTGTTATTTTCCAATGGTACTAGTTTAGCACACCTGTAGTAGTTAATTTACTGTAAACGTGTGGAAGTACAAATTCACTCCTGCGTACGTTTTATAATCCAGATTGACCTTTCGGGGGGGGGGGGGGGTGAATCGTTTAACCGTTGCTTACAAAATCTTTATTAGGCTTTATTAGGTTTATTAAAATACCTACACAGAGTTGTTCCACTATAAGATACTTGGGCACCTTTGTTTTTATTTTAACATTGTTTCTTATCGTGCGTTTTATCAGTTCATTAAAACAGTATTATCAAAAGCGTCGCCGTGATAACCTTATCGGCACAGTCTGATCACGTGTTGTTCGCTGTTTACACATTACAGCGGAGTCACATAGTACAATAGAGGAGGAGATCCGGCATTCAGTCTCGTTATAATGTCGTTACGAACTCACTAAGGGTACACTGTTCCTGTTCGTACAACGGTACGCAGTCGTTATCGCTGATATGGTTTCAGAATTCACAGTTTACAAGTGCCCATTTAACGCTGGGTACCCAGTAGCGTAACTCTTTTTTTTCTGGGCCCCCGCAGGTTTCCTTTGCGGCCCCCCTCCCAGTATTCTTACGTAATTTGTACCACATTGTTCCCTCTTAAATACTAACCCCTCCACAGTTATAACTGTGGAAGCTACTAAAATTATATATCATAAACAGAACAGTTTGTCCTCAAGACTGTTTAAAATCTGTTCTTTTAAGCCAGTCTAACAACGGCCTAACTTGGCATCTAAGAGTTTCTCGTCAGTGTCTTAGTTTCATTATAGGTACAACGGATCATTTATATTTCGAACTAGCTTAATTGAAACGGGGGGCGGTTCAGATTATTAAATATATGGGATTACCACAGCTTAATAACGGAAGTAAAATTAACTTACGGTTAATGTATTATAAATAATACACTAAATTACTATAAAAGGAATGAAACACCAAAGTACAGTACCCCGAACACAATTTGCTTTGGTAACCAACATAATCAAAGTAGCCGATATAAAAACGCAGTTTATACTGTGCGCATTAGAATTTGGTAACGCTGACAATACCGTAATCGTTGGTAGTACTCTGCTTTCGGTTAAAGAAGCTGGGTGAAGAGACACGCAACAAGGTAGGCTTGGAGTACATGAAATATCAGCTTCAAGATTGGACCTCCATTTTCCTGAGGGCAAATGAGCAAATCAGGATTCCTCTCATATAATTTTATAAAAACATTTATAAAACTCGCTCTTGTATATTGTCCTGGGGTATTAATGGGTGGTTAAGACGTAGTACTGGCCACGCTGCCTTTCTTGGATGCGTCTGCAGCATTCTCTGCCTAATTCCTAGACTGCGTACAAAAAAGGTGGAATTATTATATAAATTTTTCATAGTACTTTCCTTTGAGGCTACTGTTGGAATTATGAGTTGTTGACTGAGACCACCGTATAGGGCAATCAACCCTATGCCGGCTAGATTGTGTATCGACCTTCTCTGGTCTATAGATCCGTCGTGTACTGTTATAGGACCACCTCGAAAAGGGTGTGGCTCTTCACCACGCACGACGGTCTTGAGTAGGTCCAAACGGCTCTGTATGTGAAGACATCCTAAGGTCCTCCTAAGGTTGGAAGAAATTAGAATACCGAAGATGGCGAAAGATTACAACCCTAGGGGCAGAAGAAAAGTTGGTAGACCTAAGAAAAAAGGTGGACTGTGGAATAAGAACAGGCCGCTAAAGCCGAAAACCATTAAGAAGAAGAAGAAGAAGAAGAAGAAGAAGAAGAAGAAGAAGAAGAAGAAGATGATGATGATGATGATGACTTTCCTTTGAAATCTTTAGTAAGAAGTGTCAGATATCTGGAGCTTACGTGGCCACTGATCGAACCAATACTATGTGAAATTAGATTTTTGTATATATCAGTCGGCTTGATCTGATGTTTGACAATAATAATATATATGTTTCGGATGTCCGAAGATATCAGTTATCCTCAATGAATGATTGGCAAACATTCACAGTTCTCTTCTTACTTGAAATTTTTGTTCAACGTCGTTCTCGGCCGCGGGAAAATTCCCGCATTTCGGCAGTACTGATATTAACTACGTGTATACATGCGTCTGAACGTCGCAAGAATCAGATGATCATCGAAGCCAATAGTGTTTGCATAGTAAACGAATGACGTCACAAAGAGTGCAGGCGCCGCATGTGGTAGATGGAGGTTTTTTCTTTGCATTTATTTATATTTCGAGATTGGCGCGCGCGCGCGCAATATCCGGCAACACTTGTGTAACTGGCGTAGTTACGTCAGCAGCAGCGGTGACAGTTACAGATGCGGCTCAGTCAAACGAATGTGCATCTGTCTTGTACAGTCCCGGTCCCGGTACTGGTACACTTCGTTTCCTTTCATCGCGACGCCACTTGTACAGTCAATCTTGACCTGGCGGACACACTCCGAGCAAGTACCCCGCAAGACCGCCCATCCACTATATACACTCCGTGTATATAACACAATAACTGAATTTTTATAACATCATAGCTATGGTCTTTATAAGATAATGGTTATACCTGTGGTTCAGAATCCTGGATACAAGGACAGAAGGACTTAAGGGCCTTGCAGACAGTAGAAATAAAATTTCTTAAGTGCCTAAATGCGGGAGCCATCCGCCCTTTAGTGGCAACCCATCGTTACGGACGACTCGACTCCGGGCAATCGAGCACACAAGCGCTTCTCTAAGCTCCAGCGGGCTACAGAGGTGCACCTCATGCCTGCCGACTAGCCTGGGACAATTCACAGAACAACCTGACCCATGATACACACGCTTATCATGGACCCGCTACATAAGACCTTGTACCCTTGTCGAACGAACGATCGTGCTTCACTGTATAAAACTGGCGTTCATCGGGCTCCGGCATGAACAACGCACACAAACTAGGGAGCAAGACTCTGTCTAGTGCATCTTCTGTCTGACTGTCTGAAATTCCTTCGATCGGTGCCAGGGTGTTCAAGGATGGATAGAGTGGGTAACGATGATACACGAGCATTAGATATTGAAGGGCTTGTGACCACAGCTCATGATTACAAGGTGAACTGGCGTGATCATGTCGTACACATGTTTCCAAACAGAATACCGAGGACAATAGTGGAGTATGCCCCACACGGAGAAAGAAAATGTGAATCAAGTTCGGAACAGGCAGAAACGTCTAAACGTGGTCAGACAGGAGACGATGATAGCGGCGGGCCTACCTGGTGATTAGGCAGAGTGGTGAAACCAGTGTTCAGTCAGCAGAAACGTCTCGAGAGGTTAAGTACCTCGGACACCTCGATCGACGTCTCACCGAGCAAGTAGTCCGCAAGACCGCCAAACGACTATATTCACTCCGTCCCCTGCTTTGCAGTAATTCTATGACCCGCCGCCTAGGGAAGCTTATCGTCTCCACCTATGGTTACCTACGCGATTCCCGTATGGGGCTACTTGGCCAAGACCCATAACCGTAAGCTTCAGTCTCTCTCGGACCGAGGATTGCGCTGCGCATGCAAAGCCCACTACCTGACACAGTCCCTGAACGCCACTATACGGACACTGTCGCCGCACCGCCCTCTGTCAGGGCAATCATCGCATTAGCGTCGCTACCAATCTGTGTCACGTGAATTTTGGACCCGGCCTCGGCGAACACTCGCCTTCAATTAAGTAATTAATTGAAGACCCACGGCCGGTAGCAGGCCACACCCTAAATATCCAGCACCATCTGTGGTCCCTGCTGCAGGAGCTCTATTTGAAGCTCGGGACGGGCATGCCCTTCGTCTCGCACAGCCCTCACTCTGGTTTTCTGCCTTTCCTTGTTAGGTCAGGTCCTCGCACCGTCACGTGATAACCCCCATTATCAGGATGTACGCCTGTTAGTGTCTTTATATCGTCCTCCTCCAGTTTTAACCGCGTCCGCCATCCTGCACTTCCTCACATATTTCCCTCAAGTGAGCGCCTTCGACAGGCAGTCTCGTCTCATCCAATACCCCAGCCGATTTCTTTCTCCTTCTTGCTCTCTTGAAGATCTAGTTTCGCGTCATTACCTAATTCTTTACTCTATCCTACCACGTCACTAAACCTACTCCCCACCGTGTCCACGTTTCCAGTACCTCCAATCTTCTCAGGTTATTTATATTAGAAGTATGTACCGGGCTGTTTGGCCGTGGTCCAGGGTTTACAGACAAACCAAACGTTTCAACAGTACCACTGTCTGCCATCTTCAGTGGAATTCGAGTCACCTGTACGCGGCGTGTCAAACGTTCAGGTGACACCACTGAAACGTTTGGTTTGTCTGTAAACCCCCAAACAGCCCGGTACATGTAACTGACTCCGGCCGTGAAAGCCTTAGAACTTCTCAGCTCATCTTCCTCTGTATACACGTTTTCAGCATCATCATATAACTAAAGCGCTGTCCTAGCCTCTTCCTTAACGCCTTATTAACGGGCCCGCGAACAACCAGTCGCCTCCTACCGCCAGTGTTACTCTAGTCCGAATGTCTCCCGTACAAAAAATATCAGTTAAATAAATTTAGTTATACCCGTGGAACAATAAGACGACTATTGAAGAATAAAACGCAAAGGAATACACAGCTAAAGTTCTATAAGGTCGTGGCTGTGCCGGCTGTAATGTATGGATGTGAAACATAGATTCTCCTGCGAAAAAAATATTTAAAAAATACAGGCCTCGGAAATGAAGTTCTTTAAGGGCAGTTAAGGGATGCAGTTTGAGAGATCATCTACGCCGACATAAGTAAAGACCTAGAGTTACAGTCGGTTCTGGATTGAATAAAGGAATGCAGGCAGAATTGGAAGTCCTATGTGGAACGCATGGTAGACACGCGTATTCCAAAACAAGCGTTTGAATATAGACCAGTGGGAAGACAAA
Source organism: Magicicada septendecula (assembly GCA_034769895.1). Lineage (NCBI taxonomy): Eukaryota > Metazoa > Arthropoda > Insecta > Hemiptera > Cicadidae > Magicicada > Magicicada septendecula. Next base: position 35,539,172 of record CM068372.1, read on the forward strand.
TCGCGGAAGAAGAAGAAGAAGAAGAAGAAGAAGAAGAAGAAGAAGGCAAACAATATCTTCAGTCACAATACTTCCCATACACTTGGACTGTCTCAATTGTATCACAAAGTTTCACGTGCGTGAATATTTGACAACACAATGACTCGGTGGATGTGAACCTCCACACTCGTAAGAACAAACATAGGGTGGAGATTCAACTTGTGTTCTCTATACATAGAGTACTTACTTCTTCGTCTCCCTTTGTACCTCACTCCGTTGCGGTTTCGAGCCGTTTGTTGCAAACCATTCTGTGTTACCGACAAACATCTTTGTATGCACTACGGTCTTTCCTCTGTCTAGCGACGCGTCAATCTTTTCTGCCTTTCCGTGCTCCTCACACAAACCCTCCCCGTGTCTTTACGTCCTCCCCGTCCGGTACGTCAGGCTGTTAGTGTCTTTACCGCCTCCCCGTCCGTCGTCCTGCACTTCCTCACATCGTTCCCTCGAGTAAGCGGACAGTCTCGTCTCATCCAATGTCCTGCCGACTTCTTCATTCTTCTTGCACTCTTGAGGATCTAGCTTTTCCTCAGAAATCCTTTGCGGCGTTTCCTCATTCTTCACGCTATCGTGCCACGTCACAAACCCTGTTCTCCGCCACACCCACGTTTCCAGTGTCTCCGATCTGCTCAGATTACCCCTCCTCAGTATACACATTTCGGCGTTACTATATAACTAACTACCGCCGTACCCTCTTTCTTAACTCTAAGGCCTCTATTAGACTAGGCCACTTGTGGAGCACGTAGTGGGTTCCACCGTATTATGGGACAAAAATGAATCAGCCACCGGTAGCGCCACCGTTAAAGAAAGCCTGTTGTTTGCAGCACGGAAACGTTGTTGAGAAAATGGCATCAATCGAAAGCTTGCTTCTCCTTGCACTGCTATTAAAAAAGAAGAAGCAGAGAGCTACGGAAATGCACATACATGGACATTCAAGAGAAGACGGAAGACGCTTTTAATTAATTACATTAATTCATTACTAAATAAAATTTTTTAATTACTTTTGCATGTCCAAAGCGTCATTTTTCGAACTTTTGGACTACATAAAAGGAGACATAAGTGGTGTTTACATTAGGATGAGAAGAGGGCTTTTTTATCTCATCTTGTTTTTTATTTTCCTCATCTTTTGCACTACTTTAATTAACGCTCTCTCTCGACATTATTACAAGGCAAAACCAATCAACTGAGTTTTAGTAACCAAGTGACAGGTAGAGGAAACCTGGTGTTATGAAGCAGGTGTGATGCGCGCGTAGTTGTGGTGGCGCCACTGTAACGGCCACTTAGGCCGTTACGCAAAATTTAATAACTAGGCTACTTGGCCTAGAGGAAGCGAAAGTGTGCTGGAGCCCAAACAGAGTGACAGGATTTGCAATCAACACTCTTGTAACAAGTAACAATTTTTTATTAGTGCTAACATGTGACACACTGTTATAATCATGTACCATTTTCCTTAAAACATTAATTTATGTTATTACAAAATATTCAGTTACAGTTTTATTTAAAACAGGTTGAGTTATTGTACCATTTTCTTTAAGAGCATTAATTTATGTTATTACAAAATATTCAGTTACAGTTTTATTTAAAGCAGCTGGAGTTCTTGTACCATTTTCTTTAAGAGCATTAACAAGATGTTTAACCTGAATACCAGGAGCCAGTCTGTTGAGTTGTTGTTGACTGAAGGATAATAATTAGAACGTTCCCACCTGTACTTTTGTTGAAGAACTCAAGGGTACCGTGTTGACCAGTGTGCCATGAGTGCTGCAGATGGTCTTTAGAGTGTGGTGAATCTCCAGCGAGTCTCATTCCGGGCAGATGTGGGTCCTTCGGTGTTCTGTAGGAGGAGTATTTCTGGGCCTGACGGCTTCGGGGAGCATGCTGGTGCACTGCTCTGCGGATAGTGACCGGTGTTGATGTTATTACGTCTTCTTTCCCTTTCTCCCGGCTGGTGCGGGGGCCCTATAACATTTTTATTTGGAGATCAGCCGCCAGTCAATACCCCCACCCATACACTCTCTCGCCTCGGAACACAGACACCACACAAACTGTCACAATTTTTATCAACACTTTATTTGATCTTATTAATTTGGCATGGTTTATTTTATCCAGTTATAGTCATTATTTTTTAATTTTTTTTACTTTTAACTTTATCAAAAGACAATTAAATACAATGTCACCACGTGTTTCCAGACCGGAAGTAACGTGTAAATCAATTTTACAATACAAAGGTATTACAATGAAATAGGCTTTACAGACGTCTGGGCCACACACACATATACACAAATATAACACATAACCCATCATTAAATGAACATAGAATAATATAATTGAGCCTCACCTGAAAACCCTTTACTGGCTTACGAAGTCATATGGAAAATCTACGAAGTACTTAACCCTGGGCCGTCAGACCATCGAACATTCTATTGGAAGGTTGGCGAAGGAATGAGAATGATGCCTGGATTCTTCGGTCCCACTATCCTACATAAAATCGACTTGTTCCGATTTGCCGATCATAACCTTTGGTAAGCTGCTTACTAACCGTACAACGAACAGCTGATACAGTTGATTCAATACTCACTTTCTCTTCTCCCGTTGCGGTAGCAACATGTCCCGTTGTCTTATGAGACAGTTGTGTTACCGACAGATGTCTTTGTTTACCCTACGGTATTTTCTCTGTTCCTACCCGTATGTGTGATATTATCTTCCCTTACTTTGTTTTGCGTGTCTTCCAGTCATCATCATCGTACGGTATTGTGCCGTGTACCAGGTCCGAAACACAACAGTCGTCTTCATTCCTGTCTCTCCCGGGTTTTGAGCCTGCATTTCTTCATACGGCACCACACATTACACCGGTAAGCTCCCAGTGCTGCATAACTCGCTCACTATGCTGGACGAAGTAAATTTATTATTGGATAAATTTTTATATTACCTAATTTTTCAATTATCAGGAAAATTACGACAACCTGATCACCCTACTAATTTTGTCCTTAATAAAGTAAGAGTGGTAGAGGAATCATACAATAAACCCTAAAAATTCCAAACAATCGGATTTGTGGTAAAAATTCCTTAGTTAATCTTGTTATTTGAATTAGCAGTCTCTATAACTCCATTCGTCGTGCGTATTTGCTAAACTGCTAAATGTCATGTTCTGGACGAGGCTTTCAGTGTTCCACCATTTTGGTCGTGATTTAGGACTTGAAAATGGTGAAATCACTGAAAGGCCTCGTCCAGAACATGACATTTAGCAGTTTGGCAAACAAGCACGACGAAGTTGAAAATCCCCTAGTCTGGCGCCATGATGGATTTTTACAATTTTTTGGAAATTTTTGATTTTGGCTGTGGTGTCGAAAATTTTTGAAATTTTCAAAACTGTATTCTGTGTTCAGATTTTCTTTAAAATTCTCTTTAATTTAATCTCCCACATGAAATTTGCAATTTTATCAAATTTTGCCCCCACATTTTAGGCCCTGGCGTCCCAAAAATTTGATTTTTCGAAGAATTAACATTACTTTCAGACTGTAGTTAAGAATACTTTAAATTTGATACGCTACATGAATTTTTGCGATTTTATTACGATTTTCATCGACGTTTTGGCCCCCGGCGTCTCAAAATTTTCAAAAATCATCACTAAATTTATATTTTGATTAAAATTGTTTTTAATTAGATACCTCACATGGATTTACGCGAATTTTTCAAAATAGATCACATTATTTCCTACCGCCCTCCAAATTTTGGAGGCATCAGTCTCAAAAACAGTAGTGTTCTGTGGGGTAAAAGTATTGTTACGACAGTCTACTGATCGTCGTATGGTACAGTGGAAAACAAAATACAAGACACCAATGAAGTCACTAATTACCAGCTTTAATTATCAGAATTAACAGTTGTAATCATCAAGTTATTCAAAAGATTATTCTCGTACAACAATTCAAGTTAATCTGTCCACACAAATAATAATGTCAACTATAAAGAATTCCGCACTATAATCACTTTTTACTAATAGACCACTTCAAACGCACTGTGTAAATCGCCCAACAATAACTCGAACCTCATTTGAATAAATCCCCACTTAAACTGAAACTAACCATCGCTGAATGCTTGTATTTATACCCCAGAATAATCTAATGCTAAGATTTCAGAATAATCCATAATACTTGTCAGCACTACTTAGAAAACACTAGAGCGTAATAAGTTGCGGCCTTAAACACAGTGCGCGCGGACCGGTGAAGTCTGAAACAGCCTCGTTAATGCATATTAAGAATCACGTACGCACACAACATTACAGCTGGTTGTGCTGGGATGTCGTGACAGTACACACGTATGACAAGTTTTACGAACATCCGTTGACTCGTTCAAAAGTTATCGTGAGATATATCCCAAACAGTTAGACAATTGCCATACGGTCGAGTTAAAAGTGAGAGTCGCTTCGCTCGTCGTATGGGGCTTATGTATTTTGAGAGTATTTAGACATAAAATGATTTCTTGAGCTTGATCTTCCATTTAAAGATGTACAGACTTTTTTTTCTTAATATTGTGACCAGCATGAGACACTTCTGGCTTAACTACTTTCGACAAGCAACAACTGGTCAGACGAGTCTGAAAATACAAAGCTATAGGACACAGGTGTGTGGGCAGATCCAGTTATAAATGAAGATGATGATAATGACGTAAGTCAGTAGTCACGTTTCGCTAGCTGCTTTCAATTCTGAGCACTGTACCGAGAGTCATACGCGCGGTTCGCGTCTTTTAAACGGACGACATGCTATAGTATAGCGGAGTATATGTGACCCAAAATAACCCCACGTGTCCGATGATAAACGCGTTTATTACGTCACGCCGTTGACAACGCTGTATTTTTAACTTTTACGATGGTTTTACTTCCAAAGTCAAGTCGTAAATCCATTACTGACCGCCCGGTATTTCACGCATGTAGTTGGTTTATCTTCGAGTTGAAGGTGTCGTGTTCTCTGTTTGTTCTTAACCGTTTGTATCCTCAACGTGTCTGATTTGTGGATATTGTTTTACTCCACGCGCAGGTTCAGCAAGGAGTTTAGTATGGGAGGAAGAGTCTTCTCGGTGGTGGGGGGATATGAAAATTTGGCCCATTTTTTACTTCCATGGAAATGGAAGTATGGTGATCGCGAAAAAAATCGTGACCTATGGCCTACGATAACTGCAGCAAATTCAAACAGAATCAAATAAGTTTTTGCATACATCTCTGAATTGTGGAGGACTCAAGGCCTATTGATTTTGGTGAAGATCGGTTAAGGGGAAGGGGTATAGTTTACCTGCAACGTTTGTGTTTTAACAAGAGTAATTTTTTCTATGACGAACGATAACTGCCGTTAATTAAAACAGAATCAAACAATTATTTGCATATGTGCCTGAGTTGTAGAGGACTCAAGGTTGATTGATTTTTGTAAAGATCGGTTAAAGGGAAAGGGCAGTTTATCTGCAACGTTTTATGGTTTAACAAGATTAAAGTACTTAATTTTGATAAATAAAGTATCTTTAAAAGAAGATCATAATAATCCACTGTAGAAACGTAGATCAAATATCTATAAATGAAGAGGCTAGTTGAAAGGGGAGGGGGTAACTTTCTATAAATGAAAATGATAGTTGAAGCGGGAGGGGATAATTTTTTATATGTGTACTACGTTATCCCCAACAAAGAAGTAGATTGTCGTTTCGGCAGTGCCATCGACTGTCATTATGAGTGAAAATCGATTTCGCTAACATGAGGTGGTATACGTTAGTGACCACTGTGGGGTGAAGGCTGAAGAAAGAAGTAGTTTCTATAGAAATATTTCATTTCGAAAGTGATTTTAAATATAAATCTTAGAACATGGAAGTCGTGCATGGTTCTCCATACCGATATTGTAATGGTCTAAAGCAACGTTTCTCAACCTATAGGGCGCGAACGAATGCTGGGTCCCGAGGGGGCGTTTGGTGCATCTCGAAGCCGGACTCGCAAATTTATTTACCGTATCTTAAAACCCAACAGTAAATCGCTCTTTTCAATTACATATTTACTTTTCTCGGATTAAGTATTTAAAATTCGTTTAAGCGCAAAAGTACTATTGTGTTAGCAAAAGTGTGCTTATAAACTGGGTGCATGGTTTATAACTGCCGGGGTCCCCATGCTTGTGGGTCCCATGAAGTGTAATATCCTTCAAGGTGGGTCCCGAACTTAAAGAGGTTGAGACCCACTAGTCGTAAAGTATAAATGATGAGAATGAGTGAAGATAGAAATACAGTGCGTTATTTATCAACACAATAAGTTTATTAACGTACAAGTATAAAATCATATCTGTGTTTGTCAGTGGATTGTTCTGTTAATAATATTTAATTACAGTTTAAAATATGCATTAGTCATTTATGGTATGTATCAAACAAAAACACAAATAAAACTGTACAGATAGCCGCATATGCAAATGACATTAACATCATGTCAAGACGGATCACGGCAGCTAAAGAACTCAATTTATAGAGCTTAAAAATAAAGCCAAGGAAGTTGGCCATAAATACGGATAAAACAAAAATGCTTATCCAAACAAGAAGGGACCAGGTTCATAACAACATTGAGATAGAGGAAGACACAATTGAAGTGGTGGATAATTTCACGTATCTCGGAGTGAATCTAGCAAAGACTGGATCAGAGGAGCCGGAGATCCAAAGACGGACCACCATGGCTAACAAGGCATACTTCGCATTGCTGCCATCATTTAGGTCTGGGGATGTGCACAGGGAAACAAAAATGAAAATATATAGGACTGTCATCAGACAGTGCTATGCTACGGGTGTGAAGCATGGAGAATCACACAGAAAACAGTCGACATAGTAGACACCTTTGAAAGGAAAATCCTCAGACGCATTATAGGTCCAATACAAGAAAATGGGTCATGGAGACTGAGATACAACAACGAACTGTATCAAATATATAAAGAGATACCAGTCTCAAAATTTATAAGAATACAAACATTGCGTTGGGCCGGACATGTTAAGAGAATGGAGGATGGCAGGAACCCCAAGAGGGCTTTGCTGGGTACATGGGAGGGAACGAGACTTAGAGGTAGACCGAGGAAGAGGTGGGAAGATGGCGTTGCAGAGGACGCGAGAAACATGGGGATAAGAAACTGGAGGAGGGTTGCAGTGGATAGAGTGGATTGGAGGCGGAGATTGGTGGAGGCCAGGGTCCGACTTGGGCTGTAGCGCCATAGGAGGAGGATCAAACAAAAACTAACATGCTGGTAAGGTACAGTTACTATTTAAAGTTATTTTAGAGTAAAACGATGAGCCTGCATAAAGTGATATGAATATTCACAATCACAAAACCATTCTACAATCACCAAGACGACGAAAAATATTTTGTCTGACCATTACTTTATCCCTTCTTCGACTACTGTAACACGTGGCGTATCTCTGCAAACGCGGAGAAGACCCAAATCTGTGTTTTCAACTCTACAGGACGAAACATGAACCATTTCTTTAAATCTCCAGTCAGCGTCGGCCCATCAACAGTAATACCGAAGCGTGTCTGCAAATATCTTGGCGTCACGCTTGACTCCAAACTTACTTGGCGACCTCACAAGCCAAGCACGCGTAAGAATCCGCTCGCTAAGGACTCTAAGCAGGTACACTCGTTGCTCCAGCGGGCTACTTAGCCGCACATACACTACCTGCATCCGCCCGATCATTACCTATGCCCGCCTCAATCCCAACCAAATCACAGAACGACGAGCTCTAAGACTGATATATCGCAGATCTCCCATCACAAAAACCTCCAACAGCACTCTGTACGCTTTAAATACCCTTTTCCCTAACCTTGACATTTCCTATTATATAAACTGAATTGGAAATATTCTAGAACAGCTTCACAACGCACTTTCCCACAATCCATAGTCCCCTCCACCAACAGAACTACCCGCAGACCTTCCTTCCTCATAAACCGTTCCTTACCATAGGCGATGGACCCCACACCCAGAACTCCTCGCCATCAGCGTCAGAGAACTAGAAACATTTAGTAGCATTTAATCCCAAACTAAAAAAGTATTTAACCTGTCAGCCTTCCTGATCATACTGTAATTTAAATTCCCCCTACCTACTTACCAGGTCTTTAACCCGCTACTTTGTGTCCCCCGCCTACATTGACGCCTCTCTGTCGACACCTTCCAGCCTTGGCGACCTGCGTTACTCGTCCCTGTCTTGGCCGCCCTGGAAAATAAACAAACACTCCATTAGCCTCTTCCCTCACCAACATGGCTACAAACTACATCGACACACAAATACACCCACATGCACTACTCTACGGCCGGCCTGCACTGGCGTGCGATTCCCACATGGCTGAAGGGGGCTTCCCCCAGAACAGCCAAAGTCTGGCCCTAGCAAAGACCAGACTCGAACGACCCCCCCCAAAAACATTACTTTGTCACTTTACGTTCTTCATAAACAGCGAAATGAAACACCTTGGTTTCAACATCTTGGTGTTGAAAACGAAAATAAACAGAAAGTCGACACAGAAGCAAGTCCGAAGAGGAAGAGGCAAGGTCGTGGATTTTTAAAGAAATGCTCTATATTGAAAAACTACAAGAAGTGGGGAGACCACTGCGCGTGTTATTTCTCGCACAAGATAGAACAGAGTTTAGAAAGTGGCTGCAGGGTCTCGGACGCTTGACGGAAAATTCGGACGACAAAGAACAGGAAAGAGAAGAAGAAGAAAAGACGACGACGAAGAAGAAAAAACAATTAACAATGGTCACCCATTATTCCTGTACCTATTTCGTTCTTTAATGGTCATACATCTGTATACATCTGGGTGTTAAAAAAACTAGATGAGCAGAAACTATCCGTTTTTGAGAGGAGGTTACTGAGGAGAATCTATGGCCCTGTGAGGGAAAACGACATTTGGAGGCGACTGCATAATCGAGAGTTGTACGAAAGGTTTAAAGATCTTCCGATCGTGCAATTCATACAAATTAACAGATTGCGTTGGGCTGGTCATGTGCAGAGAATGGCGGAGGATAGAATCCCAAAAAGAGTGATGAATTATTTGCCGATGGGAAGGAGAAGGAAGGGAAGACCGCGTAGAAGATGGCTGGACCAGGTTGGTAAGGAGGCAGTGAGGCTGGGTGCAGCAAACTGGTGGACATTGGCCGGGAGTAGAGACCAGTGGGGAAGATTTCTTTTGGAGGCCAGGGCCCGGACTGGGCTGTAGCACCTAGGATGTATGTATGTACATCTGTTTATATAGGTCTACTCCTCTTCGGTAGCGTTGACGTTTATAAAATTGCAACACAGAGTTTCTTGCAGACTGTAATGTGATAGAATCATAACAATATAGAAACGCTCTGCAAGCGGTTTTGTAAAATATAGTAAACGCTGAAAAACAAACCGCATACTGACACGTGTGCAGTGTTTGTATGTTAACGGTGTTGGTTCAGTTTGTCTCGTTTATAGGTACAGTGGAAAATGTTTAACGCGAAATGACGGAGACCAGTTTAAAATGTTTTTTCGTGTTAAACGGACAAAAAGTGTACTATTGTTTTCTTAAATATTTATAAAATATAAATAAATGTAAAATAAATGTAATCCAGTGGGAGAGAACAGCCGTAAACTGTGAACGTCATACGGTAGGCCTAATAACTACATCATACAATGTAGCACTGTGAAAAACTGGTGAAGAACGTACCAGTTGTTGCTCAAGTCATTACACTGAAGGTGGCCTCCAGTGGTGGAGCCGAAACGTCTGCTTTTGCGGCAGCATTGGACGACGCGACGGCCTAATAGCCAGGAGAATTGTCAAGCTTCATATCTTTTGTACAGTCATCGCTTTAATTTTTCCTTTATTATTTCTCATTCCATTTCCATCGTGTACTGCGTTCCACACAACTAAAATTCACATCGTCTGCAAATACCCCTCAGAGTTTTTAACGGTTTTCAAGTGTCAATGGTCACCTTAAAATGTCTTACGAAAGTTTTTTTTTTTTTTGCAAAGTGTACTCCGTTTGTTATAAACCTCTCTAAAATCCTAAATTTTAGTTATTGTAATTGTAATTGTAAATTATAGTTATTATTACTAAAGCTACCAACAATATTAGTTATATTCTAGCGAGTTGTAAACTTTTTGCCATAACGACCACCATATTTCTTTCGTTTACCCCTCTAGTGAACTAGAGTGTACTGAGGATTTGTAATGAATACAAATCTACACCGATACACCGATTGCCACCAAATTTTGCACAGGTAACCTTTGACACACGGCGAAAACACTGTCTAACTTGGAATTTGATATTCTGGCTCGTTCACACAATTTATGCCCTTTTAATTATACTCTTTTGTTGACGCGTATAAAGATGTCAACAACACCATGGAGACCACAATTAATTACCATAGTAACAAGTAAATAAACGAAAGCTATTTAGCGGCATCGGAACTGTACCTTTATCCGTTCCTGCAGTAGATTTTTGATGTTTCATGTAATATCCGATTGTATCGATATATTACGATGTGGAAAAGAAGAAGTGTACTAATTGTAAATTGTCTTATTTCTTAATGCAAAGCGAAAATACGTATTTTTTCATTTGTGAGGTTAGGTGACAACGGTTTTTTTGTTTTAGTTTACGGCTGAAATAAATAAAAGCCATGGTTGAGGAAAACATAACGTTTAATGTGTTATACAATGCTTCTAACACAGTAACACTTAAAATAAAGAATTTAGCGTTTTTGAGTTAACGGGTACTTTATAAATCTCTCCAAAGGCTTTATAATTGGGTACTTTTAAATCTCAAAAGGCTGTTGTACCAACATTACATTCATTACAAGTCCTTCTGGCTTCGGAGAGAATTCCGACTGGTGATTACAAAATTGTTATACGAGCTGATAGAACGCCATATAGACATAGACAATAAAAATTATATTAAAATACATATTAAAAGTCAAATATTTGCGTGCGAAGCCGCGGGTAACAGCTAGTACTAATATATAGGCCCTACGTAGGATGTAGTAATTTTCGTCTTCTTAAAAAAAATGTAAATTATGTCTTAGGCAAGACGTTATTTATTAATGCCAAAATTAGCTCAATATGGGTACCAGCAGAGGCAGTGTACGACAAATGCTGATTCTAAAGTATCACGCGAAGTGCCTAAATGTACAATGACTTAGCAACAGCCATTCGCTTACATCCGGCGAACTGATTATGCAGGCAGGTCACACTGCACCAGCTGTCTAATTATAATTTAATTATCCGATAGTCGGTGTCGAAGCCACGGCCTTCGCCTTGTGTCATGTCCTCTTGACTTCTCCGCTATTGCATATTGCAGTGCGTGTGTACGCGCTAACCTTAACTTGTGTTGTAAATTCTAAGAACGAGAATGATCGCTATAAACTTAAAATTAATTACGAACAGATTAAGAAACCGAGCCTAATTAGCTAACCGTACTTATAACTATAACTCAACAGGTTGCAATGTGCATGCATGTACAGAACAAATTGTAGTATCAATTATGAGAGATAAAGGCTGTATACAGTTCTAAGTTCTCTCCAATAATTGAGTACATCTCGTTTCTAGGCTAGGGTGACATTGGAATAAAGTTACCAAGTTTTTCCGGCAAATAATTTTCTCCCAAATCTTTTGTTTCATAAGAAAACTATTTTTTTGTATCAAGTTTTCTGTTCATACTGTAACCGGTGGCGGATTATCCATAACGCTAGGGTATGCTACAGCACCGGGACCAGCTATCACAGGGGGCACCATCCAGCCCTAAATCACAAAAACTTTTTTAGGATGATAAATGTGAAAAAACAATGTCCTCAATCCAAAATCATAAAAGTTATGTGCACATTCTTCGACGAGTTCACCCTTATGTTTTTTATGTTCGAATGGAGATGATAGATTCCATGATACTACAGTTTGTCCGCTCAAAGTATTAAACTAGATTATTGATTGTAAAATGATTGGTGTATTTCCGAATATATACATTGCTTATCGTTGACGATTCCAATAGCAACTGCTAATCTGTATTAAAACGGATAAAGATATGTTGAGTTCAACTATGGGAGATGAGAGATTTTAAGACAAAACGATCCATTAGTATTTTCTAAGCATAAGTTTCGAAATGTGGCTTTACCGTAGAATACTGAGCATTTCATGGACAGCACATATAACTAATGTTGAAGTTCTTAGAAAGATGGAGAAAGACAGGGAAGTTATTAATAAGAAATCTTCAGTATCTGGGACATCTCATGAGAAATGAACAAAGATTTTACTTATTGCAGTCCATACTATAGGGAAAAGTACTTGGAAAGAGAGGAGTTGGGCGACCGAGAATATCAAGGCTGAGAAATTTAAGGACCTGGTTTGGCATGAATACAACTGACTTATTCCGTGCAGCAGTACATAAAGTTAAAATAGTCTGTTATGATATTCAACATCCGAAATGGATAGGAACTATCAGAAGAAGAAGCATAAGTACTACTATGGTCATTGTAATCACTATTTAGCTAAATATTTGTTGTAATTTGAGAGTTTAACAAAATAATTGTTAACTTTCAAAATTTTGTATGCCTTTTAACAGTGTAAATAATGGATAAAAGGTAGAATTTTAAATCGGGGGGGGAGGGGCACCAGTCTAATGTCAACATAGGGCACCACGCGCTCTTCTAATTCGGCCCTGACTGTAACACGCTATGAAGTTTAAAGTCGGGGGCTGGATTACACGAGAACCACGTTAGGTAGAGTCAAACGTATCCTCTGTCTGTCCCTCCCCCCTCTGTCTGTCCCTCCTCGCTAGCGCGAGCGATAAGGATGATACTCAGCTCCAATATAATTTAAGGTGTGTTTAAATGTTGAATCAAAAAATATAAGAATTTACAAAATGTTTATATAAGCGTTAGGGATGATGAATTAATTTATTGTAAATTAATTTGTGGAAACGACGTACGGCAGTGCGCAGCGCGCGACCCCTGAAATATGTTTGTACGATTCGCTCAATAATTTGGAAACAATTAAAGATAGAACATTGGAGGATAGATTAAAATTAAATTTGAATTTTTCTGTAAAATTCACTCGCTTAATGTATTAGTCTATCTTGAACAGTGAAAAAGGTTCTCGCATACTACTTTTTATGCCTCACGACTAAAAAAATTTTAAATTTGGTATGAAATTTTATTTTTTATATTGTTATGGCAAGGATATTATTAAATTTAAATGTGCATTATGTACGTTATTTTGAGTATATGTATTAAAAAATTACTGTTAAGGAGCAAGAACATCTCGCGAAAGGACACTATTGTAATACGTGCTAAATTGAGTGTGCGATGGTTGTAGTGCATCACGTTTTTTATTTTTACCGACTCAGTTTTCGGGCTAAATTTTTTTACAATATACTAAAATATGAAGAATTAAACACCGTTACTACTGTGTAGAGTCTGTGGACCTATCTAGTACTTTATTTTTTCATATCGGCCATCTATGGACCACATGCCAATTTCAATTTTTATTCATTGTTCCTTTCTTTATTTCTCCAATATTCCTTCATCGTCTCACTGTGTCTCTTCTTCCTGTCTTCAGTCCACTTTGAACCTGCGTTTTTATCTCTCCTACCCTGGACTCCTTCCATTTTCAACACTTTTGCCCGAAAAACGTCTCTGTCAATTGCTTCTTCTGCGTGTATATTATTTTTTTCTAAATCCTTTTGGACTTGTTTAATCCAACTTGATGTTGACTTCTTCCCTCACAGATATCTGAAGATTTGCTTTGCCAACCTATTGTCGTCCATTCTATATAAATGTCCAAAAAATAATAGTCCTCTTTATCTCATGGTTTCTGTTCTATTTTCTATACTTTGATATATTTCATCATTACTTCTTAATTTCCAACCTTCTGACGTTTTTCCTGGGCCTAATATTTTCCTAATAATTCGACTTTCCAATATTTCTAGTTTGTCTAAATTATAATTCAATGCTAGACATTCACTTGCGTATAGGTCTGGCTTCACTACTGTACTGTAGTGCCTTATTTTCGCATTCTTAGATATGCACATTTTATTGAAAATATCTTTAGTTATACCATATGCACTTCCATCTTATGAATCCTTTCTTCTATAGCAGATTTTTCCAAGCCATTCTCTTGAATTATCTCTCCTAGATACTTACATTTTCGAAACCTCTCTGTTCGACCAATATCTGTTGCCAAGAATTTTGGCGCGTTTTTAATGTTTGTGAGAAATTTTTTTTCTGGAAAAATTCTTAAGCCTGTTGTACTGGCTATGTCCTCTAAAAAATTAACTTGTGTTACTGCATATGTCAGATGTTCAGAAAGTATAGCAAAGTGATCTGCGAATGCCAAACAGTTTATTTCAATACGTTTGTTCCTTCTTCCCAACATGATTGGTGATATTTTGCATTCCCTTAATTTTTCATTCCAAATTCTCACTACTTTCTCGAGGACACAGTTGAAAAGAATTGGGGATGAACCATCTCTCTGTCTTACACCTGTGTATCTAGTACTTTACTTTTATCGGTCGAAGTTTTCAAGTCGCGTAACAGTAGCGGACGTAAAACCCATAAGCGCAGTGTATTTCCCTACCTCGCCCATTGTCTCATCCGACTGTGGAACCAAGAATAGGCTTACTCTGTTGGCCGCGTACACAAAGCTAATGTAGGTCTAAACGTAAACGGCATGTTGAACGCAGACGTGGTGTATACGAAAAATGGAGACAAACGGAAAAGGGCAAAATACAAAAGAGGTTATGTAATGCAATAGAAGTTATGCCTAGTAAGAGGGACGCCAACAATATCTGGGGGGGGGGTGCGATTAAAGATAACTGATTTCTCAAAAGTGAAATGTTTGAAAGAATAGCTCAAGAAAGGAAAGGAATAAATCCGTACACAGCGTAGTTTGAAGTTGTCAAATTATGATAAACACGAAGAGCCGTATATAGGAAACATTTATCGAAAGTACCAATACGGAAAAACTGTGCAGCTCAACCCTCCTCAAACGTTCCCAGTCGGCTAAAAACATCGAATTACTGCCTTTTTTATTGTCCTTTTATGATAGTTCTAAATGTAATTTATACTTAGAGATTGTAATTAATTGTATGTGTCAATAGAAATGTTGTCTGGAGACGGTGACCATAAAATTTATTGCCTCCGCTGTTGAACCTTTGCCGGTGGAAAATGAAAACGAAGAATTAAATTCTACATACGCCCACGGTACTCAGGTATGGATAAATGGATAATAATAAACGTACAGAACTGTGATAAATTAAAAGCGATTGTAAACTAACACATGAAAAATAACCACATTAGGTTGAATCGAAATTACGCTCTTATCACTCTCTCTCTCTCTCTCTCTCTCTCTCTCTCTCTCTCTCTCTCTCTCTCTTTCTCAGTACAAATGGTGTAGAATACGGTAGAATGGGCGAGAACGCAAAGTGTCGACTGGAGACCGACGTAGCACTCAAAGAAGGCCATAAGCAGTAGCGGGCTAGGGGGGGGGGGGCGACCTGAAACGCAACACTAGGAGAGGGCCAGGATTTAATCGATCGATTCCAAACATTTTTTTCATATTATTTTGAAATCTACCTCATAAACAGTTTACAGATATTAAAAAAAAAACTTATAAAGTTAAGTTTATTATTAGAAATAGAGCATATTCATACTAAAAAGA
Organism: Magicicada septendecula; assembly: GCA_034769895.1. NCBI lineage: Eukaryota > Metazoa > Arthropoda > Insecta > Hemiptera > Cicadidae > Magicicada > Magicicada septendecula. The sequence continues at coordinate 35,554,869 of CM068372.1, forward strand.
AAGCGTCTGTGCCTCACCACGCAGCCGGAAGTCGCAAATTGAACCACAAACAGCACGGACGCCAACGGCAGCGGCAGCGACTCAAGAAGGCCGTGCCTGCCTCGGTACGAAAACGGCGGAGTGAAATATCGGACGATAATCGACCCTAAAAGAGATTACACCAGTGAACAATGTTTAACATTTCTGGACACCAACAATTTATTTAAATCTCTCATCAGATTTTTTACCGAACAGTGGATAATTCGGAGTGCGGAAATCGGGTCGGTTACTCGAATTTTCCGAGGCCAAAAGTAGAAAACGGCTATTTTAGAAAGTTCACCTTATTTGCATTAAAACTGCTAACTGACTTGAAAAAAAATTGCCTAGTAGGCCTATTGTTTGCAGCAATGATAAATTTGTTTTGCAGTATATAAGTTTACTGTATATTATAAAGTACTGTAATAAATTTAATGCAGTCTATAAATAAAACTACTTCTATTATTACTTTAAACTTTGAATTCACAAAATGGAAGTGGATTTTTATTTCAAACATTACTACAGTTTCTTATAAAGTTTCCTAACTAGATGTATCAAGACGTAATTAGACAATAAATATGTAACAGTAAAGTGTTTTTGCTATGTATTACTTAAAGATAAATTGGATTATAAACACCCGTCTTATGGGAGGGAGGCCTCGGAATGATATCCGCCCCGGGCCTCCAGTGGACTAGGTACGCCACTGGCCATAAGCACTCGAAGAAATAGAGTCACTCAGTTTCTTTTTTTCAATAAATAACTTTTTCTGAATCTTTCGTCGATGAGAAAACTATTTTTTGTCGTTAAGTTTTGCGTTTACAATTTAACACGCCATGAAATTTGAAGACGGCGACGGAATTATACGTAGAATCGAAACTACTCTCTCTGCTTACCAGTCTATAGTCTGTCTGCCCCCCTCCCTCACACACACACACAGCATAAATAGACTGTAGAATGCAATAGATTACAAAAAATATCATCATCATCATCTTCAAGGATTAAACCAAGGATGGTTTGTTCCGGTCTCAAACAAGCAAAGATTAGAGCTGGCCACCCCAGCGCTTCCTCGGACGTCCCACACCTCTCCGTCCCCTCGGCTTATAGTTCCATAGTTGTTTGGGGATGCGGCAGTCATCCATTCGGCAAAGATGTTTCCACCAATTCAGCTGATACTGGACAATCCTGTCGAGTATACTCATAACATTCAGTTCCTACCGTATATCTGTGTTTCTTCTATGATCATGGAGAGTATACCCTGCCACGTGCCTGAGTAATCTCATTTCACGCCCTTGTGTGCGACTGGCCTGGGCTTTCGTTAAAGTCCAATTCTCAGATCCATTAAGAAGTGCGGGAAAGACCATCACCTTGTAGAATTTTGGGCGTGTTCTTTTACTTGCTGACTTAAGGGTTCGCCTAATGGTCCCATACGCAACGTATTCACAATGTCGTTGCTTGCATTATAAGACACACTGTAGCCCAGGTATTCAAAATTGCTAACTTGTTCTTCCAGGACAGTACCCATCTATAACAACTTTTGCCCGTACGGGATCAGTTCCACGATAAGCCATCACCTTGGTCTTAAGTGTGGATATCCATTTGCAATCCAGAGTCTTTGCAGATTCGATTTAAAAAATGTATATCTATCTACACTCTGTTTTCCGAGTCCGACAGAATTGTCTAATCGTCCGCAAACAACATAGTGTCAATTGTAATTGTAAGAGTGACCAAATCATAAAATGCTCTGGAAGACACACCTGCCAGTAAAAAAAAAATCGACTGGAAACCGTCCTAGGACTCGAAGAAGGTCATTGGTGGCGGAAAGAGGCGGATGCAGAAACAAGAAGCAGAAACCTCAATAAAGGACACGTTTAGAGACTTACATTGCCCCGGCCAGCTGTAAATGTAAAAATGGCTTACTAATAGTTGTGTAAATAATGGATAATGGCTTGGTCTCTTAGATGTTGAAAACATTGGTTGTTGGTTTTGGACTACTGGTTGAGACTGACGGAAAGCCAAAGGTTAGGGGAAGCCAAAACTTTCGACTACCGACGACGTCTGGCAGCAGCGATTCAAGTGTTCACTATCTGTATCTACGGTGACAAATGAGACTTGTAAATTTCGATTAGTTCGGTTATATGGTTAACGAAACACTTCTTGATTGGGGAGAGTGTTCAAGTGATCGCCACCAAAATGATTACATTAAGACAGCGGTTCCCAACCGGTGGAACGCAAGAAGACCTAGCTAAGAAAAGGTATTTACTTAAACAAATAAATGTTCACAAAACAACAATAACAAAATTTTCACAAACAAACAAAATGTTCACAAATTTATTGTTAACAAAACAACAATAAATGTTCGTCGGACATAATTTGAATTAAAACAAAATAACAGCAACGAGTGTCACATTAATTATTTTCTTTATGTTTTGTATTTCAGTACTAACAAGAACGTCTGCAATGAAAGTAATCAACTGTCTTTTGAAAAAAAGAAAAACTTTATGCTTTATTTTAGCATAGAACCAACCAGAAATTCTATGTATTAACCATTTATAAATTCTATTTATTAGATTTATATAATTATACATAACTAGGAATAATAAGATATACTATACATGTTGAATCAAGTTTTTTTATTGAGAATCCAATCCAATCGTGGGGCAGCTGCTGGACGTGCCCCAGTGGTTGCAGTGTCCGGGTAAACCCGATGACTGCCTGATGCGTTCTGATACATGGTAGCCTTGCGCTGGAGCCCTCCTTCTAGGAGGGATGGAGGAGGCTGTTACGTTTTCACGGTTATTTGGTGGTGACGAGAAAGGAGTGTCACTTACGTGACTAGGATGGGAAACCCCAGTAACCTTTCTTTAAGCTCCGTTGGTACGCGGGTCCGGAAAGGTTGGGAACCACTGCATTAAGACGAGGAGCGTGATTAAAAGCCAATCGTACAGCGTAAGTCATGGGGGCGATCACTATACGCTACAATAATCGACACTGTGAGACGTTTATCGTTGCCGGTATCGTTCGTCGTTATCGTCATCGACAAATCGCTATCGACTGTGAACTTGCAAATTCTATCACGTAGGTATTCAGGTAAACAGTGTCGATACGTCACGCACTGTTAAATCTAGTTATCAGTTTCGCTTACTGTTGCATCCGTGTGTGTATACTAAACGTAGAATTGATTTTTGAATTTTTAGGAAATGTTGGTTTTTACGACAATGTCGAACCGTGTAAATACGAGTTTGTCATTCAGTGATGACAGATACGATACAGGAGTAGAACCGAACATCATCAAACTATTGGAAAATAGTATGTTTCCGTTCTTTATGACAAACCTTTACTTTCCAATTTGTATTCATACATTTAGGATGGAAAATAATAGGTGAACATTTGTACTTGCGGATTATAGAATTTATTGGTGTCTTTCTTTTTTCTTCTGTAAGATCTGTTGGCCTTAATAGTTCTTTTTTACGCAAACTGCATAATTGAATTAATTATAAACAGTTGTTTCATTCGTTAGAGAGAGAACCTTGAAAGAAATATTCCGTTTTTTCCTCATGCCATAAATTTTACAACTCACTAGAATATAATCTTAGTGATAAACTGTACTTTCACTAATGAAAACTTACATTTCTTATTGTCCTCGAACGTTTCGGTGTGGTGTACACCTTCCTCAGCGAGGTTTAAATACAGAATGTCGTGAACAGTTGTAACGGATTTTTTTCACAGGTTGGTGGAATGTGTGGGGGGGTTTTGGTGGGAGGGAATTTCTGTTCTGTGGAACGCAGTACATGAAGGGAATGGAATGAGAAATAGTAAAAGAAAAATTAAAGCGATGACTGTAGGCATGGCCGGATTAAGACTATGGGGGACCCAGGACTATTTAAGAGCAGGTGCCCATGTATGAAATTTTCGCGTTTTGCGCAATACTTTACTTTATTCAGACGATCATTTGATAAATATAATAAACAAAATATTGTTCTTAAACCGTATTTTTACTAACATATTTTTTACTCACCTTCTCCAAAAATCATCATAAAACAATAGCTTATAACTGGGGAAATTTTGAGCGTTAAACTTTACTGCTTTGGCTTTTCCATAACCTTGCGTACCTAAACATGTCCCCTAGTTTCATTTAAATCCATGATACGCACTTCAGGTACTCTCCTTGTCAGTGCGGTTTTTAATATTTCTCTTGCTAGGAAAATTTTATTTATTCGTTCGAAAATGAGAATTTTTAAATGGTCGGGCATGGGGCCCCCCGACTAGCGGGGCCCGGGGCTTTAACCCCCCCCCTTAATCCGGCACCGATTGTAGGAATGAAAGGAAATGGGAACAGATTACACAGTAGATTGCAGGCTGACTGTAGCATATGCAGATTGAAATAGAACGAACAGTGTTACAGCAAATGAGAGCACATGAAAATGACAACAGACGAAAAAGGAATCCAGGCGCGAACTCACAGATAGAGGGAAAACTGTATTACACCGTTGAACAAACGAGAAACCACATGAAGAAGTGAAGATGAAGATGTTTACACCAATTTACAGACCTATAGACCTACTGTTACTTCCATGTTCTTTAAGGAAATGGAAGTATGGTGTTGGGAAAAAAAATCGTGTTCGAGATTATTGCAGATACTAATTGTACTACACTCAAAACATGAAAAAAGTCATTTTTCGAAAAGTGTGTGTGTGTGTGTGTGTGTGTGTGTGTGTGTGTGTGTGTGTGTGTGTGTGTGTGTGTGTGCGTGTGTGCGTGTGTGTGTCTGTAGATTTTTTTCTATGGCAAACGATAACAGCCGCAAATTCAAACAGAATCAAATAATTTTTTGCATACAGTCCTGATTTGTAGAGTACTCAAGACCTGTTGTTTTTCGTGAAGATCGGTTAAGGGAAAGGGGTAGTTTACCAGCAACGGTTTTTTTTTAATCAAGGGTAATTTTTTTCTATGGCAAACGATAACAGCCGCAAATTCAAACAAAATCAACTACTCTTTTGCATACAACCCTGAATTGTAGAGTTATCTAGACCTATTGTTTTTGGTGAAGATCGGTTAAGGGAAAGGGGTAGTTTACCTGCAACGTTTTATGTTTTAACAAGGGTATTTTTTATGACGAACGATAACAGCCGCAAATTCAAACAGAATCAAATGATTATTTGCATACAGCCCTGAATTGTAGAGTTCTCAACACCTGTTGGTTTTGGTGAAGATCGGTTAAGGGAATAGGGTAGTTTACCAGCAACATTTTATGTTTTAACAAGGGTAATTTTTTCTATGACGAACGATAACTGCCGTACATTAAAACAGAATCAACTACCCTTTTGCATACCTTTTTGAATTATACAGAACTCAAGGTCTGTTGATTTTGTTGAAGATCGGTTAAGGGAAAGGGGTAGTTTAGCGGCAACGTTTTATATTTTAACATGGATAATTTCTATGGCAAACGATAAGAGCCGCAAATTCAAACAGAATCAAATAATGTTTTGCATACAGCCCTGTATTGTAGAGTTCTCAAGATTTATTGGTGTTGGTGAAGATCGGTGAAGAGAAAGGGGTAGTTTACCTGCAACGTTTTTTTATCAAGGGTAATTTTTTTCTATGGCAAACGATAACAGCCGCAGATTCAAACAAAATCAAATAATGTTTTACATACAGCCCTGTATTGTAGAGTTCTCAAGACCTGTTGATGTTGATGAAGATCGGTTAAGGGAAAGGGGTAGTTTACCTGCAACATTTTATGTTTTAACAAGGGTAATTTTTTATGTGACGAACGATAACTGCCGTAAATTCAAACAGAATAAACTACGTTTTTGCATACCTTTTTGAATTAAAGAGAACTCGTCTGTTGATTTTGTTGAAGATCGGTTAAGGGAAAGGGGTAGTTTACCAGCAACATTTTATGTTTTAAGAGGGGTAATTTTTTTGGACGAAGATAACTGCCGTAAATTCAAAGAGAATTAATTTTTTTTGCATACGTTCCTGAATTGTAGAGAACTCAAGGCCTATTGATTTTGGTGAAGATCGGTTAATGGAAAGGGGTAGTTTACCTGCAACATTTTATGTTGTAACAAGAGAAATGTTTCCATGACGAACGATAACCGCCGCACATTCAAACAGAATCAAATATTTTTTTGCATGCATCCCTTTATTGTAGAGGACTAAAGGTCTATTGATTTTGGTGAAGATCGGTCTATGACGAACGATAACTCCCTTAAATTCAAACATAATCAAATGAGTTTCTACATATGTGACTGAGTTGTAGAATACTCAAGGCCTATTGATTTTGGTGAAGATCGGTTACAGGGAAAGGGCAGTTTACCTGAAACATTTTTTGTTGTAACAAGAGTAAAGTACTTAATTTTGATAAATAAAGTATCCTGATAAGAAATCTTAATAATTCACTGTAGAAACGTAAATGAAATATCTATAAATGAAGAGGATAGTTGAACGTGGTGGGGGTAATTTCCTATAAATGAAAATTATAGTTGAAGGGGGAGGGAATAATTTTTATATGTGTACTATTATATGACGAACGATAACTGCCGCACATTCAAACAGAATCAAATAATTTTTTACATATGTACCTGAGTTGTAAAGGACTCAAGGCCTGCTGATTTTGGTGACGATCTTTTATGGGAAAGGGTAGTTTACCTGGAACGTTTTATGTTTTAACAAGAGTAAAGTACTTAATTTTGATAAATAAAGTATCCTGATAAGAAGATCATAATAATCCACTGTAGAAACGTAGATGAAATATCTATAAATGAAGAGGCTAGTTGAACGTGGTGGGGGTAATTTTCTATAAATGAAAATTATAGTTGAAGGGGGAGGGGATAATTTTTTATAATATGTACTACGTTATCGGCAACAAAGAAGTAGTTTGTTGTTAAAATTCGTTCCCGTCCTGTTTGGCCGTAGACCAATGTTTTCTGCAAAACCAGACTTTTCGGCAGTGCCATCGACTGCCATCATTAGTGAAAATCGAATGCAATAACGTGAGGTGAAATACGTTAGTGACCACAGTACTGTGGTTAAGGCTGAAGCAATAAGTATAAAGAAGTAGTTTCTATGGAAATATTTCATTTCGAAAATGATTTTAAATATAAATCTTAGAACATGGAAGTCATGTATGGTTCTCCATACCGATATTTTTTTTGATGTGAAAAGTTAATTATGGTAGTGTTGTTTTTTTTGTGTTTGTTATTATTATTATTTATTTTTTTTTTATGTTGTTGTTGTTGTTGTTGTTGTTGTTGTTTGTGTTGCCACAAAATACGGATATGTTGACCAAACAACTCGAAAACACCATACTTCCATTTCCTTAAGGAACATGGAAGTAATACGATCCTCAGTTTTTTACAATTTTACTTCCATGTTCCTTAAGGAAATGGAAGTATGGTGATGACAAAAAAAATCGTGTTCGAGATTATTGCAGATTCTGATTGTACTACACTCAAAACATGAAAAAAAGTCGTTTTTCGAAAAGTGTCTGTGTGTGTGTGTGTGTGTGTGTGTCTGCGTCTGTAAATTTTTTTTCTATGGCAAACGATAACAGCCGCAAATTCAAACAGAATCAAATAATGTTTTGCATACAGCTCTGATTTGTAGAGTACTCACGACCTGTTGTTTTCGGTGAAGATCGGTTAAGGGAAAGGGGTAGTTTACCGGCAACGATTTTTTTTATCAAGGGTAATGTTTTTCTATGGCAAACGGTAACAGCCGCAAATTCAAACAGAATCAAATAATGTTTTGCATACAGCCCTGAATTGTAGAGTTCTCAAGACCTATTGTTTTTGGTGAAGATCGGTTAAGGGAAAGGGGAAGTTTACCAGCAACGTTTTATGTTTTAACAAGGGTATTTTCTATGGCAATCGATAACAGCCGCAAATTCAAACAGAATCAAATAATGTTTTGCATGCAACCCTGAATTGTAGAGTTCTCAAGACCTATTGTTTTTGGTGAAGATCGGTTAAGGGAAAGGGGTAGTTTACCTGCAACGTTTTTTGTTTTAACAAGGGTATTATCTATGGCAAACGATAACAGCCGTATATTCAAACAGAATCAAATAATGTTTTGCATACAACCCTGAATTGTAGAGTTCTCAAGACATATTGTTTTTGGTGAAGATCGGTTAAGGGAAAGGGGTAGTTTACCTGCAGTGTTTTTTGTTTTAACAAGGGTATTATCTATGGCAAACGATAACAGCCGTATATTCAAACAGAATCAAATAATCAAATAATTTTTAGCATACGTTCCTGAAATTTAAAGAACTCGAAGCGTATTGATTTTGGTGAAGATCGGTTAAGAGAAAGGGGTAGTTTACCTGCAACGTTTTATGTTATAACAAGAGTAAAGTACTTAAATTCTTGGATTTCGTTGTCCATGACGTGTCCGTTACTTAACTAAATATCACTATAATATTGACGACTCGGAACACTAAGTTTTTTATAAGTAAAAACGTAAAGTTTTACCTTACAGCCTAAACCGGCTTTCACCTATAGAAGGCTTCATCAGAGGCTGTCGTAAGTAGCGCTGTTCGCTGTTCGTCTTGTTGTTGGCGACGAGATAGTTTTTCGAAAGATCGAAGCTGTGTGTGTGAACACAAAAACAAATAAAAACGACATCCTAAACGAACAGACACAATTCAAATGGCACGCATTATTCGAACACATCTCACCACACACACACAGCTTCGATCTTTCGAAAAACTATCTCGTCGCCAACAACAAGACGAACAGCGCTACTTACGACAGCCTCTGATGAAGCCTTCTATAGGTGAAAGCCGGTTTAGGCTGTAAGGTAAAACTTTACGTTTTTACTTATAAAAAACTTAGTGTTCCGAGTCGTCATTATAGTGATATTTAGTAAAGTACTTAATTTTGATAAATAGGACTCAAGGTCTACGTTATCGGCAACAAAGAAGTATTTTGTTATTAAAATTCCTTCCCGGGCTGTTTGGCCGTAGTCCATTGTTTTCTGCAAAACCAGACGTTTCGGCAGTGCCATCGACTTCTAACATCAGTGAAAATCGAGTGCGATAACCTGAGGTGGTATACGTTAGTGACCACAGTACTGTGGTTAAGGCTGAAGCAGTAAGTAGAAAGAAGTAGTTTCTATGGAAATATTTCATTTCGAAAATGATTTTAAATATAAATCTTAGAACATGGAAGTCATGTATGGTTCTCCATACCGATATTTTCTATTACCATCTGCACATACTCTCGCATATTTTTTTGTTTTTGTTTTCCCCCCAGTGTCAGCAGAAAGTCTTATTGCACTGTGATATCATGGAGGATTTCACGGAATGTGTGTGCGTGTATGTTATGTTATGACATTTATAGTGTTCGGAATGACGCGACAGATCCGAGTCTGCCGCCATTTGAAGTTGTTTGAAAAATACGTCTGTTCTACCCTAATTCTTTCTTGATGATTCATTAAATTGTTTGCAGACAAACTGTGCATAAGTAAATATGAAGTTTAGCAAACTCAGCAGCTTGTCTGACACGGTGGCAAGATCGTCCGTCAGAACCGTAATCTGGTTAGTGTTGTTTTGTATGCACACGCGAAGTGACAAAAACAGCTTGGTTTTGTATTTGAGCTGGGTTGTTTTGGTAAATTTATAAACAATTACATTACTGACGTAGACCCATCGCTGGCTTCATGTCGAAAGTAAAATAATTATTCCTTAATAGGATTGTTCCCGTCATAGATAAAGTTGCGGAGGGGGGGGGGGCAGCGATCGTGATGTTGGGTAGAGGACAGCAAAAACCAGAAGTCGTTTTTAATGATAAACGTATCAGAAAATTACGCACTGCACTCAAAGAAAACATAAAATACTATTTCCTACTTCAGCGTGAAATCTCTCTTCCTATACGGCTGTGGCGTCTGGCAAGCTGCAAAAGCTATTATCAGGAAAATCCATATCATTGTAAACATATATTGTGTCAGTCTACACAGAATATCGTGTGTGTTTTTTGGGCAAACCAAAGTACCGACCATAGGCGTAGTGTTTATGGACAAGAACAAACTAGAAACCGATTGAAAACAAATTCAAAGATGAGAATAGAGTTGGCTGAGAACTCTACCTTTAAAAACCCGGTAGGCGACGTCTCGAGACAAGCAGTGAAATGATGGAATCCATTTGGGTTGTCGCACCTGTGAGCTTCCGTAGATTGCACTGGGTAGAATAATCCTTTAGGGGACAAATCTTATTCCTCTTATTTCCTATCACACTCTGCAGAGCATAGGGCCACGAACTAGAGAAAAATAGAGAAGCTACGCCAACGGTCTCTATTTTGGGCGAGGACTCTGAGCTCTCCAAAAGACTTCCCCTCCCTTTTCTGCTTCCACCTCGACAGTTCTCCTACACGAGATTCTTGGCCTTCCTCGTCTTCTTCTTCCCTGAGTGTTCAAAAAGAGGGTACGTCTTTGAATTGCATTTTGGTTCTTCCGCAAGGTATGCCCAGTCCACCTCCATTTTCTCCTTTTTGATCTGGGTGACAATGGGTTCCTCGTTTGTCCTCCTCCAGACATCTTCATTTGAAACAATGTTTGGCCAGAAAATTTGAAGTATTTTTCTCACTCACCTACTGATGAAGACCTGCAGACATCTGGTAATTTCTATTGTGACTTCCAAGTCTCGCTCCCATACAACAAAACAGCTTTGACATTGGTCCTCAAAATGCGTAGCTTTGTTGCAGTTGATATTTGTCTTGGTTTTCAAATAGGTAGAGTTGTAAAAAGGCCGCATTAGCTTTGCGAATTCTTGTTTTAGCATCTGCAACTGCTTAGGAGGCAAATGCGCTGGAAAAATCTTGGGGACTCCCAATGGTCCGCGTTGGGATGATGGGTTTTGGATTGAATAGATAGGATTATGGAAAATGCTTTCCAAGATCTCTGATACTACGAATTTGGGTTCTTCTTCTTCTTCTTCTTCTTCTTCTTCTTCTTCAGCACTACAGCCCAACGTGAGCCCTGGCTTCCAACATCAATATTCTCCAATGTCTCTTATCTATTGCCATCTCAGCGTAACCCATCATATCCATTCTTCTGAGATCTTCCAGCGCATCATCCAACCATCTTATCCTAGGTCGATTCCTCTTACTGGTTTTATACACCTGTGCCCTCAGGATTTTCTTTGGCATACACTGATAATCCGTACGCTGTAGGTGGCATAGCCATTGTATTCGTTGGGCCTTTACGAATCTTACAATATACGTCGTGATTCAATAGCTCATCTATTTCCTGGTTATTTCTTATTCTCCATTCATCCTCTTCCTTAACATGTCGTACAATCTTTTTTTCAAACCTTCTCAGTGTTTCTTGTTCTTCTTTTTTTCTAATGTGTAAGCTCGTACTCTTTCAAACCTTGAGGAAATTGTCTAACTTCTGTTAGCGCCTTGTTCAACGGCTCAGCGTCGTAAGTATTTTGCAAGGCCTTCTTACTGTCATAATTGCAGTTTACTCTGAATCTTAGAAAAGTGGTAAACAAACAAAATATTATTTCCTAGTTGAAGTAGTAAAACAAAATGTTTCCCAAAATTCTGTTCTGTAAATCTGCCAATAAATAGACAACGAGCGCTGCGCAGGTGATAGGGCTGCTACTTCTCTGCCTCCAAGCCAGCAGGAAATCTGCGTCATCGGATGTAAGTACAATATAGACAACGAGCGCTGCGCAGGTGATAGGGCTGCTACTTCTCTGCCTCCAAGCCATCGGATGTAAGTAGAATATAGTCAGCGGTCCTCCGTTCTGTTACAGGATTTACAAAAGGCGACAGGATCAGAAATCTGGATGAAAATACCACATAAGTAGAATGAACGATGACCGATAAGAAAATAAGAGAATATTTCAGTATAAAGCAGTAGGCTTTAGGTAATCCAAGGAAAGAATGGAGTAACATGTTAAATTAAATTCTTTAAGTTTGCAAAAGATCGCAAGGCCTACCTAATGCTTGAAATAGACGATTCAAACAAAATAATTGAAACCATTGGCAGTTGTATCATTTGTAATCGTTACCGAAGTTGTCAAAATGAATGTCCCGCCCGTTCTCTCCTTCAGAATTGGACCCGTTCCCCTGGACGTCTGAGATTTCGCGGGAACGACCGCAGGCGTGTACAGCAGACAGTTATTTGAATTTTTTCAGAAGCGGTAAGGGTGTGTGTGTCCAGTACGTTGCTCCCGACCAGTCGACCTTGACGTTGGATCGTGGTCGATGTCTTCGTCGTTGTAATCGATTGCCCTTAAGACACACCTGCCGCGAGCTCGTCAACCTCTGGTCGGTTAATAACTTATACCTCCCGTCCGTAGAGTAGTAGTATTAGTAGGAATAATGACGCCGCCAATAATCGATAATAATCGTCGCCGCACTATCGTAATCCAAGGTTATGGTGGTCATTGTACCCACGGATTGTTTGTAGTAGAATGATTCGCAAAATCGGTGTTGTGTTGTGGCGATCTTTTTTATATTTCACATTTGTGGCCAGAACAACTATGAGGCCTAAATTTTGAAGTGAAGAAGACGGAGAAGACTGTAGCCAGTACAGCATAGGTCTATGTGTAGATTAGATCCTCAGTGGCGCTGTACACGAGGTCTCAGCGTCCGGTATATGACTGATCCAATCGACGCATCTTCACAGAAATACTACAAACTAATAGTGGGTCCGCGGACCTGAGACTTTGTCTACAGCGAAGATGGCTGCCGCAAGTGCGGTCGAAACGTTTGAATCTACAGCTCGGAAAATGTTAAGTTGATTAGCCTATTAAGCTCTCCCGAGCTGTAGACCTCGCTCACTGTTTTAATCGAATCACATTTATTATTAAGTAAATTTCAGTTATAGGTAATTTTCCAATTACACTAAAAACTCGTTTATCCGAATTTGATGGGACCGCGCTTGTTTCGGATAAACGAAATTTCGGATAAACCGAAACTTCTATTTAAATAATAATATATATGTAAATACAGTAACTTTATTTAATCATGATAATTTAAAAGCTACTTACAGTGATTATAACACAATAAACTATACTGTAGATTATAGTGCACCGCACTGTAAATTATAGTTTCTACAGTACTGGAATTGTCCTATTGCTTGTTCGTACAGTAATCAATCATAGTTTTTTGTCTAAGCTTTGAAGCTTGTTTGCTGGCTGCCCGATCTCGAAGTCGTTTCATTGCTAGAACTTCTGCAGGGGAAGTTTTGTCTTGTCGCTCCAAATACGAAAGGACAGGAAAATGCTTTTGTGTATTTTTAAAATTTACTAAAAATTGTTCGGATAAACACGATTCGGATAAACGAGTTTTTAGTGTACCAGAAAAATATGAAACACTCTATTACTTTACTGTTCTTTTTTTAAAATTAAAATAACAATTTTAAACAGGCTATAATAATCGTACTACGTATTATTACAGGCTACGTATCGTAGATTATAGTCGTACGATAAATAGCCTACTGAAAATTCCAAACTATTGCATTCTTTTTTTTTAACTTAAATTTATAACCATAATACCTAAATGACAAATAATTTAGCCCTAGTTTTTAAGTTTATATTTATTCCATACATATCTATAGGCCTATATATAATACTTTTCACAAATATACAAAATTTTTAGTTCTGTAAACAGAACTTACAAACTTTTTGGTGGAAGTCCGAAATTTGCAAGCTTTGTTGAGAGGTATTAATTATGTCAAAATATAAAAGATGCAAAGTTTGTATTTTGAATAAAAGTCTCCATAACTTGATCCCCCACATAGTCTTTTACAATCTAAAAAAATCGGAGTTCCATTTTTGGCCCTCGGGGCCTCTACAGTTACGCTGCATTCGGATTTGGGTTAAAATTCTCTTCATCTGACATCCTTCCGAATTTTTACAACAAAATTTTGACCCTTTCTTTGGGCCTTAGGTCGTATAATTTTAAAATTCCACAAAATTAATATTATATACAGATTTTGGTCAAAATTCGATACCCCACTCGAATTTTTCCGATCTTATCAACAATTCAACCGGCATTGTGGTTCCTGGCCTACCAGAATTTTGAAACATTAAAAAATACACAATGTATTAATATTTGGGTAAAAATCCCTTTAATCCGATACCCCTCACGAAGTTTCGCGATTTTTTACAATTTTCACCCCCTCACTTTTTTGCCTCCCGTTTCCTTATTCTGATGGGATTGTCTAAAATGCAGTGGGGCTTCGTGGGATAAAGGTGGGCATGCATGCCAAGTTTTACGAAAATCAGTTGGTAGGCCTGTAATGAGTCAAAGACCAAACGGTCGGATTAAAACTGTGAACTCGCTCTTCGCTCGTTTAATTATATTGTTTGAAAGAACAATAAAAGTGTATTTAAACGATATTACAGTTAATAGACTACAGTATTACATGTTTTTCAAACTATAAAAAATATATTTTAAAATGATTGAACAATATATAATTTTTAAATTTTGTTTAACATCATTTCTAGTAATTTTGTTTTTGGAGGATTCCTTTTTTTATCGAACATCACGAGTTCCTTTTTTGCGAAGGTCTTCTTCTTCTTTTTCCTCTAGCGCTGTTTCGTGAGATAATTCTGTCTTCTCCGTCTGTCATATTCATGTTTTTTTTTTGTGTCGGCCATCTAAGGACCACATGCCAATTTCAATTCTTTATTCTTTGTTCTTTTCTTTTTCTCCAATATTCTTTCTCTTTTCACTGTCTCTCTTCTTCCTGTCTTCAGTCCACTTAGAACCTGCGTTTTTCTCTCTCCTACCCTGGACTCCCTCCATTTTTAACACATTTGCCCGAAAAAATTCTCTTTCGATTGCTTCTTCTGCGTGTATATTATGTTTTTCTAAATCCTTTTGGACTTCTTTAATCCAACTTGATGTTGACTTCTTCCCCCACAGATATTTGAAGATCTGCTTTGTTAACCTATTGTCGTCCATTCTATATAAATATAAACAAAAAAATAGTCTTCTTTTTCTCATTGTTTCTGTTATATTTTCTATACTCTGATATATTTCATCATTACTTCTTAATTTCCAACCTTCTGAAGTTTTTTGTGGGCCTAATATTTTCTAATAATTCGTCTTTCCAATATTTCTAACTAGTTTGTGTAAATTATAATTCAATGCTAGACATTCACTTGCATATAGGCATTCTGGCTTCACTACTGTACTGTAATGCCTTATTTTCGCATTTTTAGATATGCGCTTTTTATTGTAAATAATCTTCATGTTTTATTTTCTCTAGTACAGTATTTTTAAATTCATTCACGTCCACTTTTAACTTGTTCCAAACTGGCGTAATTAATATGCAAACAGTTTATAATCCGTGGTTAATAATTTTTATCCTTTAATGTTTTGCGATGATAACGTCGTCTAAGTCGGCACGGTTCTATGTTCGACATTTACAGTAATCCTTCTATTTAAGAGTAATTTGTATTTATGTAAAAACTGGTGTCGAATTAACTGTATGAAAAGCTGTGGGTTTGAGCTTTACTCAGTGATTATTGTCGATCGTTTATCTTTGTGCTGTTTTGTATTCTCTGGATGTAGTAAGCAGACAAGATGTTAGACCTCATGTTAATGGTTTGCGCAATAGTGTCGATGGACATAGAAGCGTGACCCACCTACGAAGTGTATGGTAACTGGCTTTTAGGTGTATTTAATGTTTTTTTTTTTTTTTTTTTTTGTAGATAAGGATATAAATTCATCATCATCTTCTTTACATCACGACATAAGCAAGGTTCTGGTTGTTCCGTGTTCAAAGATCCTCCAGCCATCTCTTCCTGGGTCTACCCACACACCTGTGTCCTATAGGTTTATATTTCGAGATTTGTTTGGCCAATATCTTGAATCTGACATTCTTTCCATCGTGTTTATATTTAAATGGTTTGCACCGTTGTAAAGATGTAAATTATTTATGTAATTAACGTTTGAAGATCAGTTGACTTTCTGAACAAAAAGCAGACAGTATCGTTGGAATTGTGACAGAATTTGTTTATTAACATTTCCCTTAATAGTTTTAAAAAAAATATGTTTATTATAAATTTTTCACTTCCTTCAATATATCAAAGTCGAGTAGGATACAGAAATTTGTACTTTGATTTTGAACCAGCTGAGAGGCTCAATAGACGTTCAGTCATACGGCGTATGAGGAAGCCCTCGTGGCCAGCTGCCAAGTATTGTCCTGGATACTCAGTTCTACAGCCTGAGTCGACCTTGGATGTTTAATTTTATGTGATGCCTGAGAAATGAACCCGGAGGTTTAGATTAGTAGACAAAGCCTGTACCCCCTCCTAGAGGTGGGCTAAACTGTTATTTTAAAATACTAGGTATGAAAATACTGTTCCAAAAAAATAACAGGTACAAATACCTGTTATTATATACTATATATACATAACCTATATTATCCTTTGTAAGTAACTCGTTTTGAGTTTCCTGCAGGTCTCCTATGTAATATCTTCAAATGAATACACTGCAAGTAGGTTTATTTTCACCTAGATAAACCTATTAATATATTAATAAACCTACTTGCTGTGTATTTTTTTGAAGATATTATATAACCTATACTATATAATTTGTTATAAGAAATAAATTGAAACTAAAAGTATTAACAGTGTTACTTTACACTGTGACTTTATTAAACTATTACTGTTTAAATGAAAATAAGAAACAAGAGAATTTATAGGCCTATCTCCCTTTGGGAATACCAATTTAAGTTTTCACTAGTAGTAAACAAACTAACATTGGGTTAGACAAATCAGTTGCGAAACTCGGGGCAATTAAATAATTTAGAGTAGGCCTACACGTAATACCACAAACAATAATGTGAAAAAACATCAGAAACGTATAATAAAAACATAACAGTAAGCCACAAGAGTGAATGAGAATAAACAAAATTTTACAAATAAAAATAAAAAAAACAAATTGTAATAAAATAAATATAAATACATAAATAAAAACTTATAAATAATAAGCAACAACAAAAGTAAATTAAATGCATTATAGGTATTTAAGGAACAGGACTAGATAAAGTGCATAAATGTCCATTACAACAATCTCATCATTTACGTGAGATGTGTAGTGAAGTTAAAATCACATTAATAAAAAGTATAATATAGCTTATCAACATCAGCCACTCTATAGGTTATAACTCAATATAATTAAATACAACTATTTCACTAACGACTCGGAACATAAAGTTTTTTTGAGTAAAAACATAAATTTTTACCAACCGATTTTAGTCACAAGTTGGTGACTAGTATAATATATAATTTATTAGCATATAATCTGTATTATATATCTGCATATCACACGAGAATAAATGTAACATCAGGATGAATTTTTTCCTTTATTAAAAACAGCTCCGCTCTTTGCGCAGAATGAAGTATACAGGACGAAAAAGTGGCTCGTACTATTATAGTTCCTACTCGAAATATGCTTGATATACCTGTTCGTAAAATACTAGGTGTTCCTAAAATATTAGGTGTTACTAAAATACTACTGTTACTCTGGAACGCGTTGTTCCTTGTGTATCGGTGATACCACTAGTATTTGAAATACCTAGTATTTTAAATACGCGTTACTGGCTGTTCCTTGCGTTCCAGCGATATTTTTGTACGCCTAGTATTTGGCCTTGGCATATTCGTTTACGTGATCTTGCGTATTTTTTTGTGTGTGTGTGTGTCTGTGTAGGTGCGTAGGGGGTGTGCCTCGACTCGGAACAGCGAGGGCGGCGTGTCTCGACTCGGAACAGCGTCGCCGCGAATAACAGGTATTTCAACTTTTCAGTCACTGTTACATCCGTTCCACAAAAATATCGTTCCAAAATACCTATTACAGGTATATCGACCCACCTCTACCCCCTTCCACTAATCTATCGAGTCCTTGAATGTATTTAAAACTCTCTTTTTTTTTAAACCTCATAATATATCCAGAAAAATGAATGTTTCCAATTCTTTAAGCTTTCACTGCCGGTGTCAACATTGTTATTATAAGGCGGGTTGTTAGGCCGTCGTCGACTGTTATTTAAGACAGATGTTTTGGCCCCACCATCAGTGGCCATCTTCAGAGTCGGAAAACGTTTGGGGTGACTTGGCGGACACTTTGCTAAACGTTTTTCAAACACTGAAGTGGCCTCCGATTGTGGTGCCGAAACGTCTGTCCGCAATAACAGTCGACGACGGCCTAACAGCCCGCCTTATAATAACAATAATTCGTATGATACAAATAAAAAAGCTACATTAAAACTAACACAATAATGTTATAATTTTTGGGGGGAAAGCAAGATGATAATCGTACTGGAAAGTAATATTCTTAAATGCTGGCCGCCGTTATGAGGTACCGATTTTTTTAAGTATTAAAATAAGTAGACGGTTTATGCCCAGTTTCGCCAACATCCGTTACAAATTTATCGGCCGTTAAATCACCCGTTGAGAGTTTAATAGGAGATACACCATTTTGTGGAGTTCGATTGAAGCTCGGCCGTTAAAATCGTTGGTTAATTTAACGGGACATATTTGCCTGTTAAAGCGACAAGAATTAACCTTAAAATAACGTTTGGCGTCGTTCATGTAGGTTTTTCGTGAAGCAGTTGCTCATGTAAAATAAATAAAATATACACCACATATTTGTTTTGATTTCTGTGTTCGAAAATTTATTTTTTATTTGTTTTCTGTTCTTTCAGTAAATAATTTATTTTATTTTCAATTGTTGCGTACGCGTATATAATGTATAAATTACTGTGACAAACAAAATAGATTAGAGATAAAATTTTTACGCTAAAATAATGTAGGCCTGTTTAGAAAATCTTCCAAAGATCGAGAGATGAAACAAAATACAAATGTTACAGTTTATAATTATAGGCCTACCGATTTTGATCATTTGCGTGACTTAAAATTTATAAAAAGCTATAGGATTTCAAAACAGTTGACTCTCAAAATTCTTGAAAATTTTTGGTTAAACGGGAGTATCATCAATAGCCAGGAAGAAAACAAACAGAAACTACATTGGAAAAAAATATACATATAGGCCTACTCTTTAAGAAATAGAAAACCATGAAACAGGGGCACCCGATAATAGTTTACACATTATTTTAATTTTTGACCCAATCTGAAGCAAACTCGACAATAAATTATCATGTTAAAATAGTCCTGTTATTTACGAGCGTTTTGTTTACCAGATCCAAACGGGCTTTGGTAAAACGGCAATAATTGTCGTTGTCTTAATTATGAAGATAACGAGGGTTAAAAATTTTATCGCTAGCTAACAAGCGGTCCGTTAAGAAAAAAGTTAACAAAGGTTCGTGGAAAGTCGCATCATATATGCTAAAAATGTTTAGATTTGTTGTGTCAGTATCACTGTAGTACGGGAATCGAACACATGGGGTGTGTGCAAAACGAGGAGATCGACAGCTGACATATTTAGTTAACATAGGTTTGCTCGTTTTTCTAGTTAATTTTGAATTCGCTTGTTCGGTTTTTCCGCCGCGTATCAGGAATTAAAGGTCAGTAGGTTATAGGTTGTAGCTTTAAGCCGACTGTGCACTAACCATCCCCGCTGGACGTCATGACGGACAGCAAGTCAAAAACGACAGTGCGTAGCTTTGACATCCATCCGCACGTCGTGTATTTTTGAAGGATGTGCACGACGAAAAATGAGTCCAGCAAGACCATCAGGTCAAGCCGCACGACGTGCGGAAGGATCGTATGTATCGTTCACGGATGTCAAGGAATCGTGTATCGTGCATGTTTGATCATGCGTACGCTTACTGTTTATCAAATGATAGAGTAAGTACAGTACATGTTTTTAGAGCACATTCGTTTAATAAATGTTTACGGTACTGTTTAATTTTACGTTACATTCATTCTTACGTTTATAGCCTATTTAATAAACGATTCAGATAAAATTTCAGTTTAATATTTAGTTTAGTTTATTCTTCGTTTACACAATACATTCAAATATCATTAGCAGTTATTATTTTAATTATTGTTGTTATTAATTTGAATTAATTACAATTCATAATGGACCGTGAAATAACATCAAAATTTTTTCGAAAAATATAAATTAAATTGATGTCTGTGTGACGTATCCTCGGCAGATTACATGAATAAAAATAAAAGAATGACAACGAGAACTAAAGAACGTCTGGCACGCTGGACGAACTCCACGACAGTGTGGTGCGCACATCCATCACCGACGTCGGGTATTTTGGACAGCGGCGATGGATAGTGCATAGCCGGCTTAAAGGTAGAGTCTCCATTTTTTCTAGTTAATTTTGAATTTGCTTGTTCGGCTTTTCCTCCGCGTATCAGGAGTTAAAGATCAGTAGGTTATAGGAGGTTGTAGCTTTTCACTATGGTGGGTTAGAGGACGATATTACTGTTTACATAAAGTGGAACTGTACTGGTTTCTGTTGTGTCGTGGGTTAGATACTAACGCGAAGATGGGAAGAACAGCGTGTGCAAGTAAATGTGACAGCAGAGGTATCGGAAAATTTATAACTGTCGTTGATAGAATTATAACCGCGGCTAATAATGTTATCGTACAAATTAAACAGATAACGCGGGCTGTATCGACTGTGAATGAATTTCGAACCGAGAATTGAGTATAGCTGCTACGCACTATCCATCGCCGCTGTCCAGCATGCCCGACGTCGGTGATGAATGTGCGCACCACACTGTCGTGCTACTCGTCCAGCGTGTCAGACGTTCTCGTTGATAGGATACGTGCCACAGACATCTAATTTATATTTTTCGATAAATTTTGATGTTATTTCACGGTCCATTATGAATTGTAATTAAAACAAATTAATAATAACAATATTAAAAATAATAACTGCTAATGATATTTGAATGTATTATGTAAACGAAGAATAAACTAAACTAAATATTAAACTAAAACTTTATCTGAACCATTACTTATTCTTATTAAATACTATGTATAAACTAAAGAATGAATGTACTGTAAAATTAAACAGTAAACATTTATTAAACGAATGTGCTCTAAAAACATGTGCTGTACTTGCTCGAAAATGACGATTTGATAGACAGCAAGCGTACGCGTGATCAAACATGCACGATGCACGATTTCTTGACATCCGTCAACACTACACACGATCCATCCGCACGTCGTGCGGCTTGAGCTTGCTGGACTCTTTTTTCGTCGTGCACATCCTTCAAAAAATACACAACGTGCGGATGGATGTCAAAGCTACGCACTGTCGTTTTTGACTTGCTGTCCGTCATGACGTCCAGCGGTGAAGGTTAGTGCATAGCCGGCTTAAATGTGACAGAGGTAGCGGAAAATTTATAACTGTCGTTGATAGAATTATAACCGCGGCTAATAACGTTATCGTACAAATTAAACAGATAACGCGTACTGTTTGTATCGACTGTGAATGAAATTCGAACCGAGAATTGAGTATGAATTATCGACTAGCCTTCCAATGTAACAATCGCAGCATTTTTCCAGTCGCAGTCTCGATTAACGAGTTACGATAAACTGAAGATACGTAACGTTGTAAGGCGTAATGTTTGTTCACATCCGGGAAAAACAAACAAAATAAAAGCAGTTCACCCATTGATTGGTTGTTGCGACTGGCGATGTGTCAGCGAGCTTTGTTGTGTATACACGTACGTTATTTAGTGAAGGTCGCGGCGTCAATACAAAGTCACGGTTGCAATATGCTACATCCGTCCTTGATGTTAACATACGCACAGTGCCTTCAGTAATTTAAATACTGTATCACTTCAAGTTGCTCGTACACACACACACACACACACACACACAACAGGCCGCATTTATAAGGGTAGTGCCATCTGAGCGTTTCCTGTATACACCATTTATACGTCTTCTCCAGCTGTCTTAATATATTTCAAGGATTGATTCACATTGCCAACATGATCACGGTACAGTCTCGATACGGTTTCGACTCGATATAGTATTCAACGCTAATGCTGAAGTCGCGGATCCAAACCATCCTCGCAGGTAGGGTTGCCAGATCAAAAATCAGGAAAGCCGAACACAGCTGTTAATTTATCCAAACATTTTACCCCAAAAGCCGGACAGCAGTTTTTTACATTAAAAACAGCATTTATTATGTCCGTTCGACATTAGGTGCTTGCGTGTGTATACCGGCCGACTACGTTTTAAAAATAAAACGACATCAGCTTGATTCATACATAAGATAGGTTTATTATCATAAATACGAACATAATAACACATATGAATTAAAAAGAAAGACAAGCTCTGTAATCATCATTATAAAGAAATCGTTGTTACGGATAACAGTTTCTTATCGGCCAGGTTCTGAAGTTTAAAACACCACAAATACAACACCGACGTAGAGATAAATGTAGCGCAACAAGATGTTTACATTGTCTTAGAAATCGAAACCATGGCTACTGTTGACACTGCTAGGCTCTTTATACACGAGTAGGCTACGGCTGCCTCTTTGATTTGGCGATACCAGTTTGCATAAATGAGAGCGGCAGCTTTGATGCTAATACTGAGATTAACAGTAGGCCTAATATCATAAAAGGTCTAAACATACTGGTCTAGGGGAAAGGAAGCAGGTACGTACATTTTTTCAGATCTACTACCTTTTTCAGGCATAAAAATGTGCTGTATTTCTATCACAATACTACGTGCAAACTTGTCAGACAAGAAGCCTAACAAAAATCCAGACATGCTTAATTTTAGGCGGACTAAACTGTAAAAAGGGCCAAACATGTTCGGCTAAAGCAAGGCGTTTGACAACCTTACTCACAGGTCATTTGGACCCAGTCGCATCCTTAGCTTTGCCGCGCCTTCAAATACTTTGCCAACCATGAAATTTATTTTAATTTAAAAATTGGTAGAGACAGAAATAGTAAAACGGACAAAAAATGTATTTTCAAAATACAGTAACTGGATAGTTAACACGATACAGATGGAAGATGTGATCGTGGAGTGTTATATACACTTTCAAAAAAAAAAAAAATAATAATAATAATAATAAGTTTATTAAAATGGTCGACTTAAACGTTTATAATAGTCTAGAGTAGTCGCGGTTTTCGTAATTTTTTTCACCAATTTTTACTATTTAGTGTACAATGAAACCGTACTAACGACGTATGCTAACCTCCTCGAAGGACGCTAAAACCGCGTTTACACCGGAGTTGAAAACACATGTTGTGAACAAGTAATGACGGCATTTCAAAAAACGGTAGTAATTTGTTTTAAACATCTCGTGTTGTCAACAGATTTTTCCGTGTTTAAAACACAAATTTTTATTTCGAATAGAAGTTGGTAAAGATCAAAGAAAGTTTTAAACATTTGTTGAAAACATTTCTTGCACTGGAACAGCTTGTCCATAATTAGTGTCCTGTTTGACAATTTTATGTCCTATCATTACAATCAAGTACTCAAAATCGCAGCTGGCCATTCTCAGAAAATTTTTAAAACTACCATCAGATTTCAATTCACCTGACAAAGGATCAATGCCATCTCTATTTAAATCCTTCAAAAGCTCACTTCCACCATATTTAGATCTCGCTTTTAATGACGGTCTGACCCAGTATCTTCTTGGTGTCTATTGTTACGCCAAAATCACACAAGCTGCTGCAGCAAGTACAACATCCTCCACACTCGACATCTTGAAGTGAACCTGGAGCAAGACTGAAGTGAGGTCAGGTCAGATTTGAGTCCTTGCGCGTAACAAAAATAAAGACAAACTAGTACTTTGGTTATCTACATTGGTTGTCAACATATAAATTTACAACACAAAAATTGCAAATATTTGTTCTCAACAGTCGGTGTAAACGCGGTTTAAGAATTATACACACGGAGAACTTTACTCACAGAATTCAAAAAATTAAATTTATTAATTTGATTTTGTACAGTAATAAATGAATATCTTTCAAAATATTGAGCGAGTTCTGCAGCTCAGGAAGTGTATTAGTTATTTTTTTTTTAACAATAGATGGTAAAATGTGCACCACACGTGCGCGCGCTAATGTATATTTTCATATTTCCTTTGTTGCTGTTGGGTGAGACAGTGGAAAAGTCGGTCGCCTTGAAAACCACCGTTAACGAAGTTTTGCAGGCCTACTCTGGCCAGGAAATTGCATGCAGCCGCAACCGAGCGGTCGCGTTCTAAGAAAGAAATGGCAAAATTTTGTATTGTGAATGCCTGTATTGTGTTGGAGCGTCTGTACTCATCCACGCGGACTGGCATAAGCCTACACGTTGCTCCCACATATTTACAACCAAACTCAGGCAGGAGACTATAAACGACATTTCGGAACTGTACCTTTATCCGTTCCTGCAGTACATTTTCGATGTTTTATATAATATGCGATTGCATCGATATATTACTGTGTGGAAAAGAAGAAGTGTAGTAATTGTAAATTATCCTGTTTCTTAATACAAAGCGAAAATACGTGTTGTTTTCATTTGAGAGGTTAGGTGACAATTATTTTTGGTTTTTAATTTACTGCTGAAATAAATAAAAGCCATGGTTGAGGAAAAGATAAACGTTTAATGTGTATATACAGTGCTTATAAAACAGTAATACTTTAAATAAAGAATCTAACGTTTTTGAGTTGACAAATTAACAAAACTACAACAGCAAATGTAAACTGAAAAATACACATATTTACGGTTAATGGAAAACACAAAAACAATATATTAAGGAATTACAACATACGCTTTACATATTGTACATAATGGACATTTCTTTTAGGTTAGCCACAAAACAAGTACTTGTTGGAAAACGAATATTAACGAAAAACGAGTTTTGCCGCAAAAAAAGTGACATGTATTGTAATAGACAAGTAACTTGCCTTACTTTCGAGTTGCGTTTTTTCGTAGTTTTCGCAAAAAAACGAGTTTTACATCACACACGTATCGCTTTCCATGTGTAATTTCAGTTCTCATGTTAACCTAACAACAGCAACTTTTGGCGTCACAGGTACGCAACTGCTATAATCATTTTTCATTAAAAAAAGGACTAAGAACACCAACTGCAATCGCCAGCCAACTATTTTGCAACATACGAAATTAAAATTTGTGTAATTCTTTCACCTACATAAAATTATGTGCGACATTCACTAAAGGTCGAAGCTAAACAATCGCATAATCGAAAATGACTGCAGGAACGGATAAAGGTACAGTACCGACATTTCTTGTGTAATATTTCCGGACCACATGTTTAAACACATTAAAAAACAATATTATTGTTTTACAGTGAATGTTAACAGCGAAACGCGGTTGTCAACCGCGTTTGATATCAACAGCGTTCTGGCCACACTGTGAGCAAGCGCCCCCCCCCTTACCGCCACCACCGGCACGATACGCGAAGGAAAAGTAAAATCTGGCCATAATCACTGTCTTTCAAAACTGTTTTTCAGTAATCCTTTCTCAAGTGTTTACGTTTAGGAAATGGAGGTGGAAGGGATGAGAGGGGGACGGGCGGATGGGTAAAAATTGAACCGGGGGGGGGGGGGTAGGCCGCAAAACGTGTATAGCCTGTAGACACCAAAACATACCGGTAAATACTGTACATCTCTGACTGGAGTGGCTTACCCCGTCCATAGGAAAACTTAGCCAAGAGGTTTTTCTGCTTTGGTCACAATCAGCATCCAACTTGGAGCAGATCCAGTACCATACCTGTTTCGTCGCTATATTCACAATACATTCCAGTAATACAGACAAATATGATTCACTCGCATCTTTCCGAAAAAAAGGATTACCTATCCGAATACGATTCTTTCCTAAATATCCCAAACTGTAGTTTTTCATTATTTTTAATTTCTATGTTTAAATCTAAGTAATTTATTTTCTTACCTCCTATCTCTTCTTTAAACTGTAAGTTTTTATCCTTATTATTTACCTCATTTATAAACGCACGCACTTCTTCTATGCTTCCTTCCCGAATTACTAATACTGTACATCGTCAACGTATCTAGTCCATAATTTTGTATTGTCTTTATACCTAGTGGAATTTATTACTGTAATTGCTTTTCAAAACCATTCATGTATATTTCTACAAGAATAGGGGATAATGTAGATTCCATAGGTAATCCTTTTTTCTGTATATAAAACTTGTTATTAAACCTAAAATAGTTTTGATTTAGACATTCTTTAACTACTTTAACCAATTGTTTTTTTATACTTGTATTCTCCCATATTATTATCGTTTATTAACTTCATAACTTTATTTACTGTAATATTGGTAAACATGTCCTTAACATCCAGTGATATCAATTTTGTATTTTCATTAATTCTAATATTTTCTAGTTTTTCTATCAATTTTACATTATTTTCTTTATTGTATTTTTTCCCAAATACATATTTCTGTTTCAATATTCTGCTAACATCCTTTGATAATTTATAAATAGGTGCATTAATAAAAGAAACAATTGGTCTAATTAGTTTGCAACAAAATTTGAAACGGTATTTGATAAGATAAGGAATAGAAATATAGAAAAATTCCCAGTATACATGGTGACAGGGCTCGGAGGTTGGGGAGGGACATTTGAATTATAGCTTGTTTGCGGGGGTGTGTGTGGACAGTGGGGCGCGTGGGGTGTGAATAGTTTGGTTTCATCCTCTTGTTGTTATTTCCGATCTGACGATGAGCTGAGAAGCTTGAAAGCGCTAATCGGAATAATTTTTCTATAGTGGTCTGCAACAGTGATAATTCTGTTTGTGATTATAACCACTAACACAACTTTCTTAATTAAACAAACAGAATTATCACTGTTGAACACCACTATTGAAAAATTATTCCGATTAGCGCTTTCAAGCTTCACAGCTCATCGTCAGATCGGAAATCAGATGAGCTGTGAAGCTTGAAAGCGCTAATCGGAATAATTTGTCTATAGTTGTGTGCAACAGTGATAATTCTGTTTGTGATTATAACCACTAACACAACTTTCTTAATTAAACAAACAGAATTATCACTGTTGAACACCACTATTGAAAATTATTCCGATTAGCGCTTTCAAGCTTCACAGCTCATCGTCAGATCGGAAATCAGATGAGCTGTGAAGCTTGAAAGCGCTAATCGGAATAATTTTTCTATAGTTGTGTGCAACAGTGATAATTCTATTTGTTTTAAAAACTGTTTTATCCAATATTTTTCAAAATGTATTGTGGTTTTTGTCTTAAGCACAAACTAACGAGAACATACAGAAACGGAAAACATACCCGTAAAAAAAGTGTATCAGTAAGCCATTCTATAGGTATGTACTCTTTATAAATTTTAATTATTGTACAGTCGTAATACGCGATTATTCACGTCATACTGAAACACCGATAATTATCATGCTATCACTGCCATGTGTTTCCGTGTTGTTAACAAGCTTTAACCAACGAAATAAAATCAACAAGTTGGTAAAATGACCGTTAAATAGCCCTGCTTTAAAGCTAATTCACGATCTGTTGGGAAAGAAATTACAAAGGTTCTTAAAATGGCACATCAGTTGTTTAAACAGAAATCTCCATATTTGCCTGAGTTGTAGAGGACTCAGGGCCTATTGATTTTGGTGAAGATCGGTTAAGGGGAAGGGGTAGTTTACTTGTAACATTTTATGTTTTAACAAGAGTAAAGTATTTCATTTTGGTAAATAAAGTATCCTGAAAAGAAGGTCATAGTAATCCACTTTAGAAAGGTAGATGGAATATATATAAATGAAAAGGTTAGTTGAAGGGGGAGGGTGTAATTTTTTATACGTGCACTCGGCAACAAAGAAGTAGTTTATTGTTAAATTCCTTCCCGTGCTGTTTGGTCGTGGTCCAATTTTTTGCTGCAAAACCAGACGTTTGAGCAGTGCCATCGACTGCCATCATCAGTTAAAATCGAGTGCGCTAACGTAAGGTGGTATACGCTAATGTTCACAATACTGTGGTTAAGGCTGAAGAAAGAAGTAGTTTCTATGGAAATATTTCATTTCGAAAATGATTTAAAATATAATTCTTAGAACATGGAAGTCGTGTATGGTTCTCCATACCGATATTTGTCAACTTTAAGGAAAGGAACGCTGATACGTTTTAACAGTGATCGAACCGTTGTCATCTGTCTAATTCGCGTCGACGACCAAGACGGCCGTGGCTGACAAAACTATTATGGCTTGTAGAATCCCGGGTACGCTTACGTTTAGCGTTGTTCAGTTTTATTTTATTGTTATAGTTGTTTTCGGATCCCAGTAAAATGTACGTGGGTTGTAGTTCGTACGTAGGCCGCCTTGTGACTCATCACGTGATAAGTAATATAGTGAATTGTATATATAGTTATTGTTGATCACGTTTCAAAATGCTGGCGACTCGATGCACACAATGAAGGTTAAGCTAGAGATGAGGTATGTCGAAACTAGATTACATTTTTGACACGTAATTAGCAATACAAATGTATGAGCATGAATGTTGCTATGTGTTGGAGCCAGGAGATGACAGACGCGTAATGATACGTATCTTAAGTAAGCAACAAAACAACACTTTGATACAGTTATTAGTCGGTCTGTTAATTTTGCCGCCTTCTTTAATTTTACAAGCGTCGGAATAGTCGTGTTTGTCTGTCCTGTCAACCAGCCAAAATGTAAAATAAATTTCTGTTGGGATAAGTTGGTAGGTAGCCTATATGGTTTTTAGATGAATACTGTAAAGTTAATATGACATTTTTTCAATTAATAATTCGTTATCATCATCATCATTGTATTCACATCACAGCATAGGCAACATGTTGCCTGTCCCGTCTTCAAAGATCTTCTAGCCATCCAGTGGCGTATCTAGAATATGGCCTGAGGGGTCCGGGGTCGGGACGGCTTCATACAAACGAAAAAACAAGTTAACGCTAATAAACATTATTATCTTTAAAGTGGCTGAACTCAGGTACATTAAAGTAAACGGTAATAACACAACAAAAATACGCGTTATTGAAACAATGTACGTACTGACTAAATTGATTTTCCTATATTTCATTACGTGAAACGCATACGCTAATGCTGTGTAGTAAACATGTTTGTGGGACTACAGGTTAAAAAAGAGTTACAACTATATTAGCGTACACAGCTGAATTATAATAAAATAGTCTAAAAATTAAGAGATAACAAAATTCGTCAACCCGAAGGGGGGTCCCGTTCGTTCCTCCCCCACCCCCTAAATACGCCCCTCTCGTACTGGGCCTTACATATTTACGTTCTATAGGTTTATATTTCCAGACTTATTTGGCCAGCCATTCTTTCTAAGTGTTCTTTTCACCGTTGTTTCTAATCTTTAAAAAAAATAAACCTCCGCTCAACAGTCCGTTAAGGACCAAGGCGTACCGCGCGGCTTTTGTGTTAGTGTGACGGTTGGTGTATGGCTAGGGTACTACGCGCCACCAGCCGCTAGTTGCGGTATCACAGCCAGGAGGCGGCGCTGTTATCTCAGCGCCTACTCAGTTTGCCTCACGACGCTGAGTGCACGCCGTACGGAAAGCCTCCGCCGGGAATTGAACCCGGGACACCACGAGCGCATCAATCGCCCGCGTTAGCCACTAGACCACCTGGAGGCTCTAATCTTTAAAACATTCATTGAGGTTGAAAACTTGCAATTCTTCTCTTATGACTTCTTTCTGTTTCGAACACATTTTTGCTTCCTCCTTTCTTGTTGTCGCCCACAATTCAAACCCATAGGACAGTACAGGGACCGCCATAACTTTGTACAACTTTAATCTTCTCTCTCGACGTACCTTGTTTATAAAAATAATCATTCGTTTTTATTACAATAATTCACCCTTGTACAGTCATCATAATTAAAGTAGCGGTAGTGGTTTTCCATCTGGTGAACGTATGCTTCATGAGCTCATGTCACTGTACTCGACCAGATCCAGGGGCGTATTTACGGGAGAGACGAACGGGACCTGACCCCCCTCCCCAGACGGTCGAAAAGTAACAATTTTGTTAATCTCATAATTTTTATACTTTTATTATTATTTTCAGCTGTGAACGCTAATATAGTAGTAACCCGTTGCGTATACAAACAGGTTTATTACACAACATGTGCGTGACGTACGTTTAGAATATGCAATATAGGAAAATCAGTTCAGCCAATAAATATCTTATAAACAATATTTCAATGACGTGTATTTTTGTGTGTTATTACCGTTTACTTTAATGGGTCTGATTTCATTTCAGCCACTTAAAGATAGTACTGTTTATTAGTCTTAACTTGTTTTTTTTTCTTTTGTATGGAGCCGACCCGATCCGAACCATTTAACCCCCACCAACCTCTATTGTTTATGAGATAGGTTTCATCCAAAAAATAATGGCGCGGGAAACAAAAATGTAACGGGTAAACATAGTCTGAAGAAATTATTTCAATTTTCGTGTGGAGCGTCATCAAATTTAAAGAAGAGAAGTTAGTAGAAATATTATAAACTTAGTGTTCAATTGTGGAAATTTTTAAAAGTTTTGGGACATCAGGGCCCAAAAAAAGGATCAAAAGATTGTAAAAATTGTAGAAATCCATGCCGGGTATCAGATTCAAGAGATTCTTCGTCTTCTTCTGCACTTCACGGAGTAGGCACTTTGCCTGTTCCGTCTTCACAGAGTATCTCTCCATCTCACTCTCGGTCTTCCTACGTCTCTTGTACCAAAGGGTCTATACTGAAACGCAACCTTAAGTAGTTGTCCATTCTCCATTCTGTCCAGATGCTGTAACCGTTCACTGCGATATGTCTAGATCTTATCATTTATGCGGAATACCTGCAGCTCTTCTCTAATATTCTGATTGCGCAAACGATCCTGCCTCGTGCAACCCTTCGTTCTTCTCAGAAACTTAATTTCCCAAGTTTGAATCTGGTTTTTATCTTCTTTGTAGGAACCCATGTTTCACATCCGTATAGTAAAACAGGCATTGCCATTGTTTTATAAAATTTAAGCCTTGTCTTTTTCCTCAACGATATTGTATCATATTATCCAAATTCTGAATATAGTGTTCAGCTTTGGAGATTTCAAAATTTTAGGACACCAGGGGCCGTAAAAAGAATGAAAATTTCGAATAATTTTAAAAATCCATGCCGAGTGTCAGACTAAACGCAAATCCGAAGGTAATGTTTACTTTGACATTTTTTAATTTTAGGCCGTAAACGGGACCAGAATGTTTAAGAAATTAGTTCTATATAAAAACTATTTAAAAAATGTAAGATATTAAGGAATGCGTCTGCTGCTGTGATGTTGTCTTTGCCTCCGTTTACTCACTTTCTCATTGCCAAAGATTGTTTCATTAATTTTACATTTAATTACAGCTTCGTTTTTCATAATTATTTATAATTCTTCAATGTGGTTTTTTAGTTGGAAAGCCTTACCGACCTGAGCTCTCCACTGTAGAATCGCAAA
This sequence comes from Magicicada septendecula, assembly GCA_034769895.1. Taxonomy (NCBI): domain Eukaryota; kingdom Metazoa; phylum Arthropoda; class Insecta; order Hemiptera; family Cicadidae; genus Magicicada; species Magicicada septendecula. The sequence continues at coordinate 35,586,226 of CM068372.1, forward strand.
TTATTTGGGTGGGGTGAATTGCTCCTTAACGAATTCGACTCCGTTCGGCAGTGGCGTATTTAGAATTTGGCATATGCGTGGAGGAGGATCCGGTCGAGTCGGCCTTATACAAAAGAAAAATAAATTTACAACAAATCAACATTATTGTGTTTAAAGTGGTTGAAAAACGTGTGATATAACATCCTGAAATCAATCCCATTAAAGTAAACAGTAATAACACAATATAGCCTATATACGCGTTATTGAAACTTTGTTAAAAGATACTTATTAATTGAATTCATTTTCCTATATTTCATATTTCAAACGTATACACAAATGGTGTGTAATAAACCTGTTTGTATATTTAGAAAAGAGTTACTACTATATTAGCGTTTACAGCTGAAAAAAAACTAATAAACTAGCGTAAAAATTAAGAGATTAACAAATATTTGTCAGCTTTTTCGACCCTCTGGGGGGGATCCGGTTCTGTTTGTCCCCCCCCCCGTAAATAAGCCCCTGTCGTTTGGAACCCAAATTGAGGAGTGTCTGAAAGTCTGGAATGTTTTAGCCGACTGGACATTCAGTACTATCGGTATGCTTTGGTGGCTACATGGCTTTGATGCTGTTTGTTATTTCCGATATTAGCAACGAATGATTTTAACAGCACCGATCGCGTCTGCGGGTTATTCAGACTGTCAGCTGTGTGTGTGTGACGGTGAAAAGGGAAGGACAAACGTTAACCTTGGCTCGTTGTCGGTGTGCACTTGTGGATTCGTCTTTTGTGTTTCTGCGTAGCTGAATCCAGAGACACCTTGTCTGGCCGCGCACTACGATGTGTGTGTATGAGCGCGCGTAGTCGTCGCCTCCAAACAAGCAGACGAGACAACTCCTCCTGCCCACAACGAGAAGACAATACTTTGTTTCTTTTATTGAGAAAAATCGTTACGATACTTCGTACTCGTCATTGTATATGTATCGTGCGACAGTTACTTCTGTCTTTAAGCTTGTCTTCTTCTTCTGATACATCCTATCCGTTTCGGATGTTGGATATCATACAGACTATTTCAACTTTCTGTACTGCTGCACGGAATAAGTCAGTTGTATTCATGCCAAACCAGGTCCTTAAATTTCTCAGCCATGAGATTCTCGGTCGCCCAACTCCTCTCTTTCCAAGTACTTTTCCCTGTAGTATGGACTGTAATAAGTAAAATCTCTGTTAATTTCTCATGAGATGTCCCAGATGCTGAAGCTTTCTTATCTTCACTGTGTTAATAACTTCCCTGTCTTTGTTTATCCTTCTAAGAACTTCAACATTAGTTATATGTGCTGTCCATGAAATCCTCAGTATTCTACGGTAAAGCCACATTTCGAAATATTCCAATTTTTTATTTGGGGTAAAGACCCCACTGAGCCTCCTCGGGGCCCTCGGCGATCGCCGACCAGCCGACCTGCCAGTCCGCCCCTGCGTTGAGTTAATGTCTAACTCTGACTTAATTCTGCTATCCTCACTAAAAACGGCACCTAAATATTTGAATGTCGCCACTTTTATGCTCCTTTTTTACCTTCAAAATTTTCAGTGTAAGTAGGGTAGTCTGTAAGTCTTACGGTGTACTACTAATAGTAGGAAATACTGTGGTCCGCTCTACGCTTTTATCCCAGACGTTATCCTAGGTACACGAGCTGCCGACCTTCAGCTTTAAAATGGCATACCCAGCAGGTTCACTATGAGTTTATAAATGTTAACTAGTCACTTTTGCCTGGCAGTGAACTTGATTACTGTTGTAAATTGTGAGTCTACAGGAGACGGTGTCAGTTGTACGGTGTATTGTGTGTGTGTGTGTGTGTGTGTGTGTGTGTGTGTGGTAGTTGTGCCAAACGTTGTTGTGGAACTACAGATATAATTATAGTCGCAATAAATGTCACGCTGTCTTGGCGGAAGGTCAGCGTGTCCCTCTCTCTGTCTGTCTTATTTATACATACGGCAGAAAATTATGGACGGATCAGATCCAAGCCCGACTAGCTCTGGGACACCACCTACGTGTTATTACTATTATTGTTATTATTATTATTATATTTTCCTAACTAGATGCTAATTTTTTTTTGTCTTTATTTATGCAATCTGTTAATACGTAACAATAAGCATAATTGTTCACAGAACACATGGCATGAAGAGAACTAGTCCATTGACTGGTTCTCTGTATGAGTATTTAAAAGTAACGTATTATGTACACCATATATTTATAGTGTTAGAGTCTATGTGAGTCCAGAGGAAATGTTAACTTTAAACGTCTTGTCTGTAGGCTGTTGTCTAGTAGATTTATGGCTAAAGGATTCGTGTGCACTTCAAGCCGTTCAACATATTTATCTTTCGCTGAATATCTCAATGGTTTCACTGACTGAGGGCAGGTCCAGGTCTCTATAAATGTCTTTGTTGCTGATGAACCACGGTGCGTTGGTTATGGCAAGCAACACCTTCGTCTGAAACCTTTCCATTATGACGATATTGGATTTAGACGCAGTTCCCCAAAGCTGTAAGCCGTATGTCCACACAGGCTTGAAGACAGTGTTGTACACCAACAGCTTGTTTCGCATTGATAATAATGATAGGTGCTAATGAAGTAAAAGTTTCTAGTGAATCGTGAAATCAGTGGCGTAACAGCAATGCGAGGAGGGGTCCGCGCAATCGTCTTTCTTAATTTTTTAAGAACGGGTATAAACTATTCAACTTGAGTAAAATCAAATTTCCCCGTACACATTTAACATCAAAAACAAATACATTTATTTCTGTTTGCTGTTATTTCAATGGCTAGATGGTTTTACATATCTTCGGTCCCTCTTGACGTCAAAAAATCGAATGGCCATGGAAATTCAAGACAAACTAGCCATGGAAAATAGATGCTACTTTTCTTGCTGCCTATCTTAGAGTCCAGAACCCATTTTCTAGAACCTCCAAGATCCAGATTTACAAAACCGTGTACCTCAGACTTCAGAAGTGTAACGTAACACTACCGGTTACAGCCAGTTGTGTGGTAAAACACATTTATATCAATAGTATATTCTGATATAGACTATTAATATTAATAGATGTAATGTTAGTAAGTAGACATACAGATGAGAATTGTACCAAGTATTAAGTCGTAAAGATATAAAACGCTTTGTTTGCACAAAACAGCAACAACTATGAAGTACCGTTAGAAATAGGGTGTTTTCGGCCTTCAAAATACAAAGAGTGATACGTCATAACGGGAGTGGTTTTAGAAAACAAATTTCTCTTTTTAACGAGATAACGGTCTGGCGGAAAGCAGTGCGCGTCTATAAGAGTTCTCCAATCAGGGATAGCGTCACCTCTGCGCGCGAAGTTATTTCGAGTGTTAACTGGATAATTTCAAACTTACCGGCAACACGTTTGAATTTTGGCCAATGATGGTAATCTTAAGAGTAGCGGCAGTATGGGAAGTCTATGTGAAACTATAAAAGTAACTCGTGAAGGAACTTAGAGGAGAATCGGTGAGTCAGTTACCGGTTAGCAAGCAATCAGTCCGTGGAAGTTTGTTAGTGGCAGTTTTTGCTAGTTGTTGCTAGAGAGAGTTAGAAGTTATGTCTTAAACAATCATTAAGCAATCTAAGACAGTCTGTAACATATTCATTCAGTCAATCAGTATTCGGTCATTAGACAAACCAGTTAGTTATCGTCATGAAGAAGTAAAGTAAGTAGTTAGGAAGAAGTGAAGAAAAGAACAAGCGGTCATTAGTAAGTCAAGCAGTATTATTTATCCTGTGCGCGGCCGTATGAGAAAGTCAAAGTTTCGGAGGGCGTGGAGATGAATGGTTATCGCGATAGTGTGTGAATAAAAAGCAGAGTAAGATCAATTGTGTTGTGAGGTGTAAAGTGTGGAACGAGCAGTACGGAGTAATGGATAATCAAACTCAAGTAATCGTATCAAATTAAAATGTAGTAATCAAATAATTTCATGTAGTATAGTTGTCTACCTACGTTTAACCCGTTTCATTCTAAAATAACCAATCAAGTGTTCAGATGCTGAAGTGTATTTTATATCTTATAGAATAAGAGTACAAAGTTTAAATATTTAATATAAATTTGAATGATAGTTCGATATTTATGATATGTTAGATCTTAAGTCATGTCCTTGATCAAAGTTAATTTATGATGAGAACGAAGGAGATTTCTAGTTCCAAGAGTAACTTAGCAGTGTTATAAATAATATTCAATGTGTTAATTAATCTCTTATAAATTATAAATAATATTCAGTGTGTTAATTAATCTCATAAATTATAGAGAATAGTCAATGGACTAATTAAGCTCTCATAAATGATAGATGATATTCAATGTGTAAACTAATTCCTTATCAATGATAAATGATATTCAATGTGTTCATGAATCTCTTGTGACGATTAGGAAGGGATAAAGAATTTTAGTAGCAATTGAGAAGTTATTTAATCTGTCAATTTGTAATGATAATGATGTTATGTGTTATATTATTTAAATGTATACAAGTGATAAATGTAGTATTGTTTATTTAGCATCTGAACATACGAGTTGTTATTAACAACAAACCCTGATATTCCTAATTATCTCTAGCGCCCAGCATCCTATACTTAATAATTATAACATAAATTTAAATAATTGTATATTTGGCGTACGAAGGCAAAGCTTTAAATAGAACAGCGTCCAGCGAGAAGTTATAGAAGCCTGGACCATGACCTCAGCCCAAGAAGATATGATCAGAAGATCCGAAGTTCCGAGGAGGATATTTGGAGGTGTACTAGATGTCGGAATGTGCAGTATGAGGACAAATGGTTCGATCTACACAAGGAACCGGACATCGTCACAGTAATAAAACAAGGTAGAATTAGGTGGGCAGGTCATGTACAAAGAATGACAGAGAAAAGGGCAGTGATATAAGTATTAATTGTAGGACCAGGAGGAAGAAGAGCTAGAGGGAGACCAGGAAGAAGACGGGTGGACGCTGTAGATGAAGACTTGAGAAGACTTGGGGGGGGGGATCAGAAGGTGGCGAAGAGTCGCACAGGACAGAAAGGAGTGGAGACACGCCGTTCCGGAGGCCAGGACTCTTCATGAGCTGTGGAGTAGTAGTAATAGTAATAGTAATAGTATTTCAACATTACCTAATGATGTACTTTGAGAGTATACATTATTTGGTTAACAGCACAATAGAGCAGTGATTCCAGTTAAGAATGCACCGAAACCACCGGCCGGGCCTGCATCGAATCCTTATTCGTTATGAGTTACGAAAGGAAACTAATAAATGGGCCAAAGTACTGGATTGCGTTGTAAATGTTAATCTGACATTGTCAGCTGCTGATTTAACATTTAGAGGCCACAAAGGGAAAATAGGCCAGTCCAATAGCGGAAACGTTTTAACAATTAATTGTCGATGTTTTGAGTAAATACGATCAGTTGTTGCAATAGCTAATCAGCGGGCCGAAGAACAGGGAGAGGTAGGTGTGAGTTCCAAAATTCAAAATGAACTCATTCGGCTTTTATCTAAAAAGGTTGAAAATATTGTTTTGAAACAGATTGAATCTACTCAGTTTTTCTCTGTAAAAATGGATACTACACAAGATATAACAGAAAAGATGTTTTCTGTTAACTGAAAAATAACCACACATGTTTGAATTTCTGAAGATGAAGCAGTATGGACCACCGACTTAAAAATTATAATGAAAGCTTTTTAGTATTTATAGATATAACCGATGAAACGGGCCTAGGCTTACAACAAGAGATATAACCGATGAAACGGGCCTAGGCTTACAACAAGAGATATAACCGATGAAACGGGCCTAGGCTTACAACAAGAGATATGCAATAGTGTTGAGGAGAACGTATTCTGTAGTTGCTATGGGTTACTATTCAGGAAGAAATAACGGCATGAATTAAGTAAGGGTAGTGGAGGGGCCCGCAAAGGATAAAGAGTTACGCCAAGTGTCGTAGTCATCCCTCTCCCACCAGAAACTAGTCTCCAGTTACATCCTTGTGCGCGTGACATGTGTATCTTTTGAAAATATCGTGAGATTCCCCCAAAAGTAATCCGCGACACTCTGCGATCGGTGGGCAACAGCTGTACGGCCCCGTACTGATTAGATCGTAATTTATATTTGACAGTTAGGGGTACTGTTGCTCTCTAGAGCACGTTCGTACATCCATGAAGAGAACACTGATTTTAATTACGGAAGCATTTTCAGTCCTACTCGTGAACGCCAGGTTGAGAACGCATGATCTACAGCGACAACGTGCTGGCCTATTCTTCACGGATTATTGTCCAGATCGTTTCATTTGTTCCGAAGACCACAAAAAAAACGAAAGATAAAGCTAAATGCAGCTGCGACACGAATGTTGTTTTTAACTTCTCACAAAATTGTGTACACAAACTATGTTGTACGATGTTTTGTTCGTTAGTTACTACACCCGCCCCCTCGAGCACTTTCCTCCCAAGGGAAAGCTGGAATTCTACGACACCGAAGTCGGTTTTGCGTTTGAAATAACAGAAGAATTATTATTCTTTATTATTATTATATTGTTATTATTACTCAGGCCCGTAGCTAGAAGGGGGTCAGGACTGGCGCCGCCCTATCTAACGGGTTTTATCAAAATTCTTCACCAATTTCGAAGTACAGAGTTTAATTTTTTTTTAATCTTATTGAATTTACATATCCGTTAAATATTATGAATTAAAAATCCAGTCAAGTCAAGCAGGGAAATGAAACGAATTTTTTCGCTGCTCGGACTTGTGTGGCCTCTGTAGAATTACCAACGCATCATGTAGTTTGTTGGGAATATATCTAAACGTAACCACTTGACCATCTTTTTAAATGTAAGTGTGTCGTATATGTTGTTATTTGAATATATACAGTAGTAGTTTCGTTAGAAGGTGTGGTATTTTCGTGATTAGTATGCTGAGGGAATGCAACATCGAACAATTGCGAATACATATAAATACACAAAAAAACAGTCCAATACATAACCATACGCTGCCTATGTAAAATGGTTTCCCCGACTTGGAAAATAATTTGTCCCCCCTGATAGCTAGTTTAGTTGCGGCCACGGGCCCGTTTTGTGTCCTGTATGACCAAAGCACTGGTGTTGCAATCCATGCGTCCCCGTGGTGTTGGTATTCAACATTTGACAACTACGTCGACGAAAGAGATATCGGCGTCGACGTAACCAATAACCGGACAATTAGTTAACCAAACCAAACTGAACTGGTTACGGGCGGTCGACAGTAATTACTGTACCCTACTCTCTATTTTGTGTTGTAATACATAGCCTACGTATTGTGTGTTTAACACGCAAGCTGCGGACAGTTTATTCTGTTTGTTTCTGTTTTCATTCTATTGAATTGTACAAATCGGTACGGAGAAGCATACATGACGGTACGGGCTCAAAAGATCCAATGCAAAATTTCCTAAATTAATTTTCCAACGCCCTTTTTCCGACATAATTATTTTTCCAACTCCCCTTTTCCAACATAATTATTTTCCCAATATTATTATTTTTCCAGTTCAAATTGTCCTACTATTGTTAAGTTTTCGAAAATCATTTTTTCAATAATCATCGATTTCCATAGTAACGACTTTATTTTCTTGCTAATTTTTGTAAACTTAATCGCAAAATTTGAGGTTGGTTAGAGGCTACAATTTATGTGATTTTATAAGTGATAAATTATTTGTACAACGCTTTTACACATTGTGGCTGAAATAATAAAATCTGGAAGGATAGTTATTTATACATAGATGGATTTTTATTTTATAAACATTCTCATAACAAAACGGTGCGCTACTGGAGATGCAAAAGGCAAAGTCAGCGCTCGGCGACTTATAAACTTTAGGTTAAATAGATTTCAAATGGCTAAATAGATTTCTTGCAAGACTTAAACAGATGGTGTGTAGCTATATATATATATATATATATATATATATATATATATATATATATAAACAGGCAATTAAATTGACCACAAACTCTTTTCAAAACAATAAACACGGTACAGAAGTTGGTGCCAGACGAGAATTAGAAAACAGTATAGTTTACGAAACTGTTTAAACAGTTCATATTTACATTTTTCTAACATATAAATTTTTTAGGGATTTTGTTGTCCGTTCCTTATAAACACATTTTATAAACATTTGGTACTAATTTATGATTGGAATTATATATTTTGGAACTAATGTTGTTTTGGGAAAATTTATTTTTGGAACTTTCGGATATTGGAATTTTTTCTTAGCACTTTCCGATTGGAACTTCCGGTTTGGAACTTTTGTACCCCAACCTACATGACATCCATGTTTTAAGATTTACATTTTAAATAATTTACTTGAATTCGGTTCGATAATTTCTAAAAAAAAATCCCCCAGCTAGTAAATAGAGTTTCATGTTTGACAAATTGAAATGAAATATTTATTTCTGTAGAAACTACTTCTTTGTTGCCGATAACGTAGTACACGTATAAAAAATTTCACAGAACAAACACGCGGAAAAGAAGGAGCGCTCCGAAGTCTCCCATGGACCCTGAGCATCTTGCAGAGGGTTCATTCCCTATAGACGAAAAGTCTGTTTATGAACCGTTCCTCTGTAAACGCGTGCAGTTACACTGGTCAGCGATCCACAGGAAGCAAATCGCTGTCCGCGCTGGACACCTTTTCATCTTGCACGCGTTGTGTTGGTGTGGGTTTCGCCACTTTCCATTTAAAAAGCGCGCAAACGTAAGAAAATAAACATAAGTAAGGCCAGAAATAACTCGAATTGTGTGTGTGTCCTTCCTGCCTTTTTATTGCGGTAATCACAATAACAAAACTTTGGTAACGTAAACATTACATAATTGAGATATGCTTCCCTGCCAGGAACGATATATTTTTACTAATACATGATTTAAATTAAAATGAAGAAATTATAATTTTATTGCCAGGCAACAAAATTATTTTATTTTTAACAATTACCATTCTTTGTTAAATGAATTTTCAAATACTTTACTGTTGTTAAAACGTAAAACGTTGCAGGTAAACTACCCCTTCCCCTTAACCGATCTTCACCAAAATCAATAGCCTTGAGTCCTCTACAACTCAGGCAGGTATGCAAAAAATATTTGATTCTGTTTTAATTTGCGGTAGTTATCGTTTGCCATAGAACAAATTCTAGACACACACACACACACGCGCGCGCGCACACACACACACACACACTTTTCGAAATATCGGTATGGAGAACCATACATGACTTATATTCTAAGATTTATATTTAAAATCATTTTCGAAATGAAATATTTCCATAGAAACTAATTCTTTCTTCAGCCTTAACCACAGAACTGTGGTCACTAACGTATACCACCTCACGTTAGCGCACTCGATTTTCACTGATGATGGCAGTCGATGGCACTGCCGAAACGCCTGGTTTTGCAGAAAACATAGGACCACGGCCAAACAGCCCGGGAAGGAATTTTAACAACAAACTACTTCTTTGTTGCCGATAACGTAGTACACATATAAAAATTATCCCTCCCCCTTCAACTATCATTTTCATTTATAGAAAATTACCCCCACCCCGTTCAACTAGCCTCTTCATTTATAGATATTTCATCGACGTTTCTACAGTGGATTATTATGGTCTTCTTTTCAGGCTACTTTATTTATCAAAATTAAGTTCTTTACTCTTGGTAAAACATAAAACGTAGCCGGTAAACTACCCTTTCCCCGTAACCGATCTTCACCAAAATCAATAAGCCGAGAGTCCTCTACAACTCAGGCATATATGCAAAAAATTATTTGATTCTGTTTGAATTTACGGAAGTTATCGTTCGTCTTTTAAAAAATTCTACAGAGACGCACACACAGACACTTTTCGAAAAATGACTTTTCTTCATGTTTTGAGGGTAGTACAATCAGAATCAGCCCTTATCTCGAACACGATTTTTTTCGGCATCACCATACTTCCATTTCCTTATGGAACTTACTTCCATTTCCTTATAATAATTTACTTGAATTCGGTTCGATAATTTCTGAAAAAATATCCCCCCAGCTAGTAAATAGAGTTTTATGTTTGACAAATTCAAATGAAATATTTCCGTAGAAACTACTTCTTTGTTGCCGATAACGTAGTACACGTATAAAAAATGTCACTTTTTAAAGAAGGAGCGCTCCGAAGTCTCCCATGGACCCTGAGCATCTTGCAGAGGGTTCATTCCCTAAAGACGAAAAGTCTCTCTATGAACCGTTCCTCTGTAAACACGTGCAGTTACACTGGCTAGCGATCCACAGGAAGCAAATCGCTGTCCACGCTGGACACCTTTTCGGCTTGCCACGCGTTGTGTTGGCGTGGGTTTCGGCACTTTCCATTTAAAAAGCGTGCAAACGTAAGAAAATAAACATAAGTGAGGCCAGAAATAACGCGAATTGTGTATGTTTGTGTGTCCTGCCTCCCTTTTTATTGCGGTAATCACAATAATAAAACTTTGGAAACATAAACATTACATAATTGAGATATGCTCGCCTGCCAGGAACGATATATTTTCACTAATACAGGATTTTAATTAAAATGAAAAAATTATAATTTTATTGCCAGGCAACAAAAAATGAAAAAATTATAATTTTATTGCCAGGCAACAAAATTATTTTATTTTTAACAATTACCATTGTTTGAAAAAGTTTAAATGAACTTTCAAATACTTTACTCTTGTTAAAACGTAAAACGTTGCAGGTAAACTACCCCTTCCCATTAACCGATCTTCACCAAAATCAGTAGGGCTTGAGTCCTCTACAACTCAGGCAGGTATGCAAAAAAATATTTGATTCTGTTTGAATTTGCGGTAGTTATCGTTTGCCATAGAAAACATTCTACAGACAGACACACACAGAGACACTTTTCGAAAAATGACTTTTCTTCATGTTTTGAGGGCAGTACAATGAGAATCAGCCTTATCTCGAACACGATTTTTTCGCCATTTTTTCCCCTCTGGTCGTCAGTAAACACGATGACAGCAAAACTGCGACCGCGGAAATCGCGTCGAGCCGTGAGCGTTGTAAATTCAAGTACTTCAGATGCAAAATAAATAGGCTTATATTAATGAATGCTGTCAGAACTCAGGGACGTATTTGGGAGGGGGGAACCTGACCAGACCTCTCTCAGAGGGTCGAAAAAGTTAACGAATTTTGTCAGTGTCTTAATTTTTAGGATATTTTATTAATTTTTCAGTTGTGCATGTTAATATAGTAGTAACTCTTTTTAAAATATTTAAACATGATTATTACACAGCATTTGCATATACGTTTGAAATATGAAATACAGGAGAATCAGTTCAGTCAGTAAGTACCTTCTAAACAATGTTTCAATAACGCGTACTTTTATTGTGTTACTACCGTTTACTTTAATGGGCCTGATTTCAGGATTTTATCACAGCGTTTTCGACCACTTTAAAGATAGTAATGTTGATTAGTGTTAACTTGTTTTTTTTTCTTTTGCATGAAGCCGACTCGACCTCTAACCCCCTCCCCGCCGCAGACCAAGATGGGCCAAATTCTAGATGCGCCAAAATTCTAATTGATTATTTTCACTTGCATATACTTCATATTCGTGCACTATGCATCTTATTCTTTCTTCGTTGTTAATCCACTTTCCTGTGGGCCCCGCTTTGATACTTCGCCCTAAACTCAACTCGTTAATAATGGTTTCCGATTGTTCTTTCTGAAACTCACCCAACGCGGAGTATAAATCTGGCTGATGCTTTCCTACGACCAGTCTAAACTTATTGTGCCAGCCTTCAATTGTTTGTGCGTTGAGAACCGTTCAAAGTCGCTGCATATTGATTCCATTTTTGTATTGGGTACCTAGGTGGAACGGCTCGCCGGCGTCCTCTTCTTCTTCAGCGGTGCGACATCCCATTACTGAGTCAAGGCCTCCTTTAACAGCCTCCCCCATTTGTCCCGGTCAAGTGCAGACAACTGACTGGCTGAGAAACTGATAGGTTTCTGCACATAAAAGTTTCACAGATGGGATATGTGAATTCTCCGATCCAGCCCCCAACCTGGAGGACCAGGAACATTGATTTCGGGGTGCTCTTCCTGTAGAGAGTTGCTTTCACCTCAGCTGACGAGCTCTCTCTGCCCGGTCTCAGTAACTAACTAACTGGCTCAGCCCATGTGTGTAACCGGTGGCCTACTATAGTCTCCTCCGCCTCCACACTAGATGCACCTCCTGCTGCCGATGTGCACCATCCTGCCCGGCCAGGAACCAGGAAACCCCTAGGCTGTCCTGACAGAAGCCCCATCTCTCGTTTGCTTACCGATCCGCTCCGCCGAAGGGATTGGTTACCATAACCTTGGAGTGGATTGCTCGGCGTAACAGGGCCCGCCGACGTGTAGGTGAGAGTGAAGTTGGGGTGGAGAGGCTGGTCAGTTTCTCTTCTATGAAAGCATATGTTCGCGCCACATCCCCTTTGGACTCCCCTCGGTCTCCTAGTGTGTGAAGTATCTTGACCGACGTCTCACCTGGCAGACGCACTGCGAGCAAGAAGTAGTCCGCAAAACAGCCCATCGTCTGTAATAACGCCTTCACTACCACGATCTGATTACTAAAAACACGGCCTTTCACCAAAAGGCAACAATAATATTGGGCCAGTTTGTTGTTTACGTTGTTGTGTTCCACAGGTACGGTACAGGAAGTGACCTAACGCAGCGGACTGCGAACAATTTCACTTATTTTAGTGACTAATGAGATTTCCCTCGTGCGCCGCCCGCCGCGATTTTCCCTTCTGTCGTTTCTCTCATTAAACGGTTTTGTGAAGTGTAAAACTGTTAGCGGCGCGGTTGAAGGACGTGTAATTATATGCAACACTGAGTCACGGCGATTTCCTGTAGGCCTACTACACACGAAAGTAACCGCTGCACGTCTGTAGCACACTGCAGTACCTGTATCTAAAGCGGCCTACACATGTTCATTGCTATGTGTCACATCAGACTGAAGTGATGCGTCGCCTACACACGGTCACATCTGTATGCCATCAGTCTACCGCCGCGCCGTCTTCTGTTGGAACGCGCTCGCCGTGCGGTCCCAAATGTGTGTTGTACCGAAAGTTGGTTTCTGTAGTTTATCGTGTCAACGGAAGAGAAATTGCTACTGCGGGGTGCTGTAGCCTGTGCGGTTGTAGAAAGAAAGAGTAATCCGCGCCTGAGTGCAGTAAAAGGAAATAACTCCAGGGGAAGACGAAGACTGGAGTACCTGAGGCAACTTGTTGAGATGTAGGTATTCGGAGGTGAGCAAACGGCTCAGGAGAAGAGGAGTGAAACCAGTCAGCCGGTACGCACAGAGATAAGTTTCATATAATGTGTATTCCCTTTGTTCCGATCGATTTTAACATCCATACCTCCTTCCTTACTTTATGACTTCGTAGCGTCCTATGCCTTCTGCTTCCCAGTCTCTCCACCGGGACTCGTCGGCGGGTAGCGAATGCGAATTCCTCAGGGACAGTCCAGTCAGGGAAAGTGAATCTACCCCTGCCGACCGCAGAGTCCAGGGGCTCGAGGAGCTAGAACCTTGCCCAGGTTAGCAGCTATATCTCACAACGGTAGCACCGGCGAAGAGGAAGATCTTCAGTCCGGCGAAGTGGTAACGTGTAAAAGCGAAAGGGGTGGGTAGTACCTCTTGATATGTAGGGAAACAACATCCCTAGATAAGTTAATGTTGAATAAAAATCCCAAGGTTTGGGGCTGATGCAATGTAAAGGGTGGAGCAATGAGAACATAGCAATTTGTGTTAGTTTGTGTTTGGTTACTATGACAACAACAGATGGTTTTATAACCTCAGTTAAACTGTACCATTTCAGTAAACATGGCTCAATGGCGAGTTGAACGTTTGAAGTAGAAACTTTTTTATAAAATAATGGTTCCTATATAATACACAAAGACTGTAGAGAAGTCATTTCGACGCTGGGAGACATGGAAGAATTCCAGATCGCTCAACAATATCGATTTGGGTAAGAACATTTAGTACCACTGCCTCGACATTGGAGGAAATGTAATAACAATGCGCACGCCAGAAAATTTGGAAAGAGTAAGAGCTGCTGTCACGCTTAGGCCAAAAATGTCTGCTAGGAAGCGTGCTATGGCACTGCAGATTTCCAGTATGTGTCTGCGGAGGATTATGCATCAAGATCTCCATTTCTATCCACACAAAATTCAAGTGCCCCCCCCCCAAAACTGAATGTGATTACACTAAAAGACTTGATTTTTGTAATGAAATATTGAGATTCAAAAATCAAGAACAAAATTTTCATGAACACTTGATTATGTCAGACGAAATACATTTTCACCTTTCTGGGCATGTCAGTCATCAAAACACGCGCTATTGGAGTGACAGTAACCCTCGTGAACTTCATGGTATACCTCTTCATAGTCAGCGAGTCACTGTTTGGTGTCGAGTTTCCTCCGTTCATATTTATGGACCGTGTTTCTTTCAAGACGATAAATAAAATGAACTCAGACAGATATGTGCAAATGCTGAACAATATTATTCCTTTGTTAAATGATCTAAGGATTGATAGTGACTCGGTCTGACTCTAGGAGGATAGAGCTACAGCACACAAACACAATGGGTGTGTTGAGGCGTGTGTTCGAAGGTCGGTTGATCTCAAGATTTGGTGCAATACCATAAAAATAGTACAGTTTGGAAATACAGTAGTAATAAATAACAATAAAAAACGATTCCTGATAATATTTAATTAAGTTATATATATATATATATATATATATATAAAATGCTGTATTTTTTAAAATATAAATTGCGAGTTATTACAGTAAAGAAAAACGGAGTGTGTATAATTTACAACACGACAACACCGGTTTCTTTAAAAAGACAACCCATACAAACGAGATTAACGATGAATAAAGCTCTCTCTCTCTCTCTCTCTCTCTCTCTCTCTCTCTCTCTCTCTCTCTCTCTCTCTCTCTCTCGCGCGCGCTCTCTCTCTCTCTCTCTCTCTCTCTCTCTCTCTCTCTCTCTCTCTCTCTCTCTCTCTCTCTTCTCTACAGTATGAACCCAAAGGAAGTTAATTGAGATTTTCTTGGTACTCGTTTGCCTTGTGAATTCCCAATACATTGGAAATATATTTTTCTTTTTTGTATTATCCGTAAACTTCTGTTGTACATATTTCACCCCAGTTTCCACGAAACATCAATACAGCGTGCGGACCCGGCCGCTGCCGCCTTATGCTACATAGTATGGTGGTGTTCATTACATTACATTACGCAATTAGTCATGAAACGGCTGTCTGGTTGTGTTGTGTCAAAAGATCTCATTGCGCATGCGTCGATTTCGGACTAGTTATTTTGTGTTCAGAACAGATGCACGGTTGGTGTGTCACATGGTCGGTGACTTGATATCCCGTATCCATTCTGTACTGCCTTACCTGACCCTCCACTACGATCTGCGCGAACCGTTTCCTGTCTTACTATCCCGTCTGCAACGCTTGTACGTTACATTTATTCATTACAAATTATAAGGTTTCGGACATTAGCCATCGTAAGTTAAAATTAATAAACACGACGTTTCGACGTCTATAGAATCAGGGGTCGTCTTCAGGCGAACACTAAATTAATGTAAAGATAAATCTATCACTAACAAATAGATATCGTAAAAACTCCAAAACTTAGTTATACAAATATAGTGCTAAAATTATAATAATAATAATAAAACAGTACTCATGATTCCATCAAAGAAGTCTTCCTCCCGTGGTTGCAACGTGACTACGAAGCTACCAAGGCAGACTCTCCAGGAGTTCAAAAATGGTGGGAAAAAAATGAGGAAGAGGATCATTAATTTATTGTTGGCCTGAAGACGACCTCTGATTCTATAGACGTCGAAACGTCGTGTTTATTAATATTAACTTACGATAGCTAACGTCCGAAACCTTATAATTTGTAATGAGTATATTACGACATCGATTAATAATAACTTTAAGAGTCGCGTTATATTTATTGCATGCACGTAGTCTTTCCTTTCAGAGGAGTCTTTTAATGTGACTGATTTGTTGAAAACTTATCTTGTCACCCAAAACAGCTGATTTTCTTTCATTGCAAAATATTATGTTACCTTCACTATTATTATTTTCGCCTTAGTTTCTATTTCTTTTCCTATGAACTTTATAGTCGGCCTTCTTCTGATAGTTCCTATCCGTTTCGGATGTTGGCGCTGTCCATGAAATGCTCAGTATTCTACGGTAAAGCCACATTTCGAAAGTTTCCAATTTTTTAGTTGTGGCTTCAGTCAGAGTCCAAGATTCTACACCGTAGAAGAGGACCGAGAATACGTATATAGCAGCGTAAAAGTATCATCTCTGTGTTTGTTGTTAATTCGTGACTTTGAATAAACTGTTCATTCTAGTGTATACTGCTCTGGCCTTTTCAGCTCTGCTCTTTACTTCTTGAGAGTGGTCCCATTGTTCACCGACTATAGTACCAAGATATGTAAATTGGCTTACACGTTCAACAGGCCTTTGGTTTATAATAAGGGTGCAGTTTGTAAACTTGTTCTTAGATACAATCATTAGCTTCGTTTTATTAACATCGATGTCTAGACCATATCTACGACTGCTTTCTGTCACTCTATTCATTAGTTGTTGCAGCCCCTCTAAGCTATCTGCGAATATGACGGTATCATCCGCATAATGTATGTTATTTATTCTTTCACCGTTCAGAGAGATTTCCCCATCACATTCATCTATACCTTCTCTAAAAATACCTTCCGAGTAGAGGTTGAATAAAAACGGAGATAGTATGCATCCTTGTCTTACTCCACGCAGAATCTGTATCTCTTCAGTTTTCTCTTTATCTACTCTAACCACTCCAGATTGGTTACAATACAGTGTAGCTATTATAGTATAGCCCGTACTGGCGTAAAATTTATCCATTTCAGATTAGTGAATCTTCTCCAAACTCGTTCGCAGCATTACAGAGTATTGCGAAGGCTATTCAAAAATTAGGCTTCGATTGAATGATAAAGAAAAAGAAAAAATAGACAAAATATTTTGTCCTGTAGAAAAAGTCACACACACACACACACACACACACACACACACACACACACACACACACACACACACACACACACACACACACACACACACACACACACACACACACACACACACACACACACACACACACACACATTAAGATATTAACAAAATTCGTTCCCGTGGAAACAGGCTGTTTAGAGACAAAAAAAAAATGGTTTTAAACCATAAGAAAAAAAGCGATATGGTGATTTGGGGGCGGGGTATTAAAAAGTGACGAGAAAAACCCACATTTATGAATACAATCTGATGTATGATGGAAGATGTAGGAAATCAAATTGGAACAGAGGAAGGCATAAGAGCGTAACTACTTTAAGAAGGTAGTGTAGGTAAGACATGTGATGAGTGAAGAGAATCGGGAAAAATAAAACAGAAAATTTACACTATCGTCGTAACATAGTGATTACGCTGTGGGGTCGTTTAATACAACGCGACATTCTGAAACAAGGAAAAAGATATTCGGCAAAATGATTTCGGGTATCTCGTCATTCGAAAAAATGTTTATTCGGCAAAGTGGATTCGGGTAAGTGTCCGGTTATCCTGAAACATATTTTATAGTAGGCCTATGTTACCATGACATGCTAACATTCTAGAGATGACCATGAGGTAACTAACAATGCGGTTTGACAATTCGCAAGTATGTTACCTGGAAACAGACTAATGCTGACGTTTTGTTTTAATAATAATTGCTTTTTTTTTTTAGAAAATTATAATTTTCGTTTGTGTTAATATTCACTCAAATAAAAGAAATTTCTCAGGCTACCAGGTTCGTTGCCAGAGGCAGGACTGATTTTCATGCACGACAATGTCTCGGACTAATTGCCGCACACTGGAGCGATATTTTGTTTCACGACAGAACCGTTTTGGCGCATCGTGTTGCAGAGAGAGGCTTGAGATACTGGCTCACGAATGGCCGGCTGTAGTGGAAGGCCGGGATATTAAACGTGGCAATAGGTCTGTGCGCACTTAGTAGGCCTACTATACGTTTACGTTGAAGAAATTACTGAATTAGTGTTAGGCCTAATGAATTAATTTTGTTCGAATTAGTGAATTCGTATCATATGAATGAGTTGGTTATTATATTTCTTAAATATAACAATATTTCACATAATAAACTTATAGTACCGGTATACAAAAAATGAAGAATTATAAAACTGTTGTTAACCGGCAATTAAAAATGACACGATTTGATTATAAAAATACATAAATTAAGAGATCGTCTAGTCGGCCTCAAATACCAGCTGGTTCCAGTGTTGCCACATTTAATATTCCGGGCTTCTACAAAAGCCGGCCATGGCTCACGACAAAACAATTTCTTGTCAGCTGTTTTTGAGCTGTAAAAGTGTGTGGTTCGTGGGTTTGTGACAGTCATTATTTTGCATCTATTTTAGTTTCAACTACACCCACATTTGTTTCCATTTTATATTCAATAGCAGTTAATAATAATAATAAGTACTAAACAATATGCGAGAATCAGAACGAAAGGACAATGCACGCACTTTCCGATTAGGACTAAGTAAGTGTAACATAAACTCATCGCCTTGTATGTTTCGTATCCAGCGCATGCGTCTTTCAAAATGTCGTAAGCTGTTTTGTTGCGAGACATAATTGAAGGAGCTTCGTCTTTGGTCGCAAGGGGACTCGCGACGCCTCTAGACAATGTCACAACCAGTGTGTGGCACTTTATAAATCCTAATGGCAGTAGAGTCATCTGGCGACGCTTTGCAACACGATGCGCCAAAACGGTTCTGCCGCGAAACAAACTGTCGTGTGCTGTCGGCGTTAGACTGTATCGTTCTGGCAGACAGACAGAAGTTGCGTCCTGGTTTGTTGGCGTTGCCCTGGTCGGAGCCCGATGTACGCCAGATTCATACGGTAAAGCACCTCCGTTTGTTCTCCGCACAAGGGGTTAGGTGCGGGTCCCCAAGGATTCATCCGCAGCAACTTGGAGACTTGGGGGTCGCTAGGCTCGGGCGCGTATCATTGTGTAAGTTGACTTCGTTAGAACCGTGACTATGTGCCCAGACTACAAACCTGTCGTGTCTTGTTGCGAGGTTTACGTTCAGAAGTTCCTGACGAAACGGATCAACACTAGACAGATTATTTCACATTCAACTGAAATGTTTAGGAATGGATAGCAACGTTTTTGAAGTAGATCACGTTGGAAGGGGAGAGGGAGGATTTTGTTAACAATTCGCGTTAATCTCAACAAATAATAACATTTAATTTTAAAATCCAACATTTTCGGCTTCTCGATACTTTCTTCCCCTCGTCTGATTTGGTGTGTTAAAAGCGAAAATATATTGGTGTTTTGTTCTTTAACAGTTAACAGTTACTGTCATTACAATTCATGTTTGCTAACATTAAGAATATATTTTCTATTTTTTTAATATTTTAAAATGTTTCATTAGTTTAAACTATCATCATCGGAAAATACAAATTAATAAAATTTTTAAAACCTATTATTAATAACAGTTGTTTTATGTATAGACTAAATTTAATCTATGTGTTTATGTATGTGTATAAAATATTTTTACGGCATCACAGAACAATCTACGTGTTTATCGAATGTTCCAGAGGGATCCGGAATGTAATGTGTGTGGCGTACGTGATTCTCGACGCATTAGCTAGACTGTGATAGAAGACACACGAACTGTGTCAAGGTCGCAATTAATTACGTCGTACACAGCCGTTAACGCGCAGTTTGGAATGTTCTGGTCTGTGAGCGGGGGTATAAATACAAGGCGGCAGCGGCCTTAGTTCAGTTATAGTTGCGATATATTACGTGCGGTTCGAGTATTTATCGGGTGATATTACTGTGTGCGTTCAAGTGGTTATTAGTGAAGTGTCGTGTTTATTAATCGGGCGGGACAATTGTAATACAATTCTGTGTTATATTAGTTGACATTTTATTGCGTGTCAACAATTTTTATTTGATTTGTTGTAAGAGACGGTGTTGTCAATTACGAACTGTTTAACTGTGAAAGTTAAAGCTGGTGATTAGTGACTTAATTGGTGTCTTGTATTTTGTTTCCACTGTACCTACGACGATCAAGTAGACCGTCGTAACAGTATGGTATATAACTAAGTCTAAAATATAATATAAATATTTATTATTTTATTAAATTAGTAATTTTGAAAATACTATCATTTTTGGTATTTTCTAGTAATTTATTATTTGTTTTGTGTTTAAATATTTCTAGATTTTCCCATAAGGTCATTTTTTGGAGCTTTGGGAATGTGTGATTATTTTTGATTGAGTGAGCAGCTAAATTTGATTTGTAAAATATTCATTAAAATACGTATCGAAACATTGTAAAATATTCGAAAAAATACAAAATATTGTTCTTGTAAGAAAAGTTTTATTTATTATTAATAATAATAAAAGATTATAATTTTAATACATGTTTGTAATATAGTATAATGTGCAATTATGCTTATTTATGCAAATCCAATTATTCAATTATTCAATTAGATTAAATGTGTCAAATTGATTTATTTATGTGAATATATTAATTACTCTGATATAATTAACTGTATTCATTAACGATTAGCATAATTACTGAGACTCTTTATTGTCGTTATAAATTGACATAAGAAAATTTATTACGAACAATTTAATTAACGTTAGTGTTTAGTTACTAAGGTTGTGACAATAATGAATGCATGGAATACTTAACAAATAAATACTTATTTATTAAACATCATTCAAATAAACTTCTGATACATAAATATAAATTATGACCTGAAAATACAGTTAAGAAAACATACATGAATATAAATCACAATATATATCCGTTTCGTTGCTCGCTGTAAAAACATAACATACAATACAATAAACATACATAAACATAGACAATCAAATATTATTTATCCTACACTAATGCGTTCATTTTGCCTCGGATGAGTAGCTTTATATTTATATTTAATATTATCATTACAATTGATTATCATTACAATTGATTTAATTTCTCAAAGTGTGGTTTCTTGGAAAAGAGACAGAGCAGTAGTTTTATTATAATATTAATAACATGAGGATTTTACTTGAGATAGTGAATATCCAAAACTCCATCGGTGAGGATTCCTGTTCACTGATGATCCCATGTAAGTAGAAATTTCGTAGATTAGGTATCTGTCATCACTTTGCACTCGCGGATAAGATTCACTCCCGGTCCGTGTCGTTCCGTTGACGTTGTTCGTTAATAATGAAAATTTATAGAATCTTGTGTTGTATAAGTGCATTCATTATTTGTGGTTGTGTACCAATAACTGTCTGTCGCTAAACTGCTTCGTGTTTTATATACGTTTAATTTAGTTGGATCATGATTGTGTGCAACGTTGAGCACGAGTATTATGAGCGCTAATTCACTTAGTGTTTCTGAGTTCGCACGACTGAGGTAGTTATATCTGAATCATAGTGTGTTCTGATATCGATCACTGTGTCCTTAATTGTTGCGCCAAAGTTCTAACATCGAATCGTTCGTTCGCTTATTAATGCTTGGTTTGCATGACAAAATACTTTTTAAGTTTATAGTATCAAACTCAAATTCTAGCGGTACTTGTATCACTTCACACTTCGCGTTACTGCGGTAAACTTCTGTAAATTAGTTTTGAACAACTGGTAACTGAGTAATGCCGATTGACTGATTGAAAAACTGCATGACTGTCTGATAACTATTAAGTAACCGAGAAAACTGCGTAACTAACTGACTTTTGAATAGCTGAGTAACGGAGGAAATTTTAATAACTACTGAGCGATTTCTTACAACTGAGAGCACGCGTACCTCGTAAACAGTTTTTATTAAACGTCTTCTACTATAATGCAACTTTCTGTCGTACACGCCTCTGGTCGTCCTCGATAGGTTCGATATTTCCTTCCACTATGAAGACTTATGGTTCTCGACACCCTGATTCGCTGTTCTGGTTGTCACCATGACGACAGTCCTCTCCACTCGCTTCTTTGGAAGATGCTAGACTCTGGTTGGCTATCGAACATCCCCAAAATACACGGCGAAAGGGCTTCGTACTACTTCTTAGAATGTAGAGTAATTGCTCGCCTGTCTGTCAAACCTTTGTTCTTGTGAGTTTTCCAAGGTCTGCTGTTATTCCCTTACTAACAATACGTATCGCCTCGTTCATTGTTTGACTTCCCTTCGCCTTTTTTCTTCCAATTAACAGCTTATTGCTCGTCGTCACCCCAAGATTCCTCTACGGTCTCTCGTCATAAATGTCAGTTGTCATCCTAACGTTGTTTTCACGCTGTGCGACACCCTTGACTGTATTCATCTGTTGTACGTTGCTTTGTCTTCATACTGGGTAAAACCTTTCTAATTCCTTTGTGAGTGAGTACTCTTTTCTAAAGGCTCGCACGCTCCGAATTAACCCTACAGCATGTGCTCGCTTCAATTTCTCCGTATCCGTGCCACTAGACTCTGCTTTTGTTCAGTTTGTTGTGGTGTTGTAAATCTGAGTTGAGCTTTGTCTGTCACAGTCGATCCTATCTTCTTTTGTTGTGTTATGTCAGGCGTTCTCTCATTGTCTTGTAGTTGGCGTCGGGTTGACGAGTTGTTAAATTGTCCTTATTTATTACTCTGGCTTGTGTTGGTGGCTTGACCTGTGCAAACGCACTTCTCGATCATAAAATTATGAAATTAAAATTTTTGATCGTTATAATAGAATAATTGTATAATTCTGTAATTATTGTTATTATAATTCTGAAATTATTCTTTGAAAACATAAATGCGTTAAATAAAGTTATTCCTATTGTTCGTAAACTTCTTGTGGGTTACCAAACGCGTCGTATTTGTGTTTGGAGTAAATATTTTGTCACAGTCACAGTGTGGATTTATTAATTTCTTAAATTTCGTTATTATAAGACTATTTAAAATTAATCTGCAGCAACGATCTGAAAGAGCGAGTAATTCTTGATTGTTGATGGATACATACTTAATTCACGTGTAAAATTACATAGCGGGAAAATTTAATTCCAAAGTAGTGTCAGAAAAGTTACTCGTATTTCATGCTGTAAATAAGGCTAACATAAATAATTTCATATTGTTTTAAGTTTATTTATGTGGGTATTTTTTTTTTTTTTTTTTGTAAATAAATAGTGTGAAATTATATACAAAAATTATCTTAATATAATCTTTCGTAAAAGTTGATGGAAACATAAGAAACGGTATTACACTTTGAAACTGTTCAGTTTTTCACCGACAGATAGCGCTGGTGTGTAGTTTGTAACGTTGTAGTCTACATTATCCTCATTCTTGTAAACGTCAATCAGAAATTCGTATAGAGTGCGTGTGTTGTCTATACAGGAAAGACGAGTTGAAGTTCGTGGAAAACCATGCTTGTATTTAACTTTGTTTAATCGTGTTTATATTGTTCATCGTGTTAAAATAAAAGGTAATACAGTAAATGTAAAAGGGCTTGGTTTTACATTTTTCTAACCCGTTTCGTGTTTAGAATTTGAAAAACACGATATTGTATGATTATATGGTAACATAATTATACGTGTTATTTACATACCATGTACGGTATGCATGCGTGTTGAACGTGTAAATATTCATCATATTTTTTATGCAAAAGTTCATACACGTGTGTTTGTTGATAATATTACAATTTAATATGTTGATAATGCAATAATCCCTTAATTATATGTGCATTAATAATAATATTATATACTATAAAATAATATTGTATTAATTATGTTCTGGAGTATTATAATTTTGTTTATGTATTTAAGTAAAACAGTATATAAGTAATGTAATAATTCTTGGATTTCGTTGTCCATGACGTGTCCGTTACTTAACTAAATATCACTATTACATTAACGACTCGGAACACTAGGTTTTTTATAAGTAAAAGCATAAAGTTTTACCTTACAGCCTGAACCGGTTTTCTCCTTTAAAAGGCTTCTTCAGAGGCTGCCGCTGGTAGCGCTGTCCGTCTTGTTGTGGGTGACGGAATCGAATTTCGAAAGATCGATGCTGTGTGTGTGGGGTGAGATATGTTCGAATAATGCGTGCGATTTGAATTGTGTCTGTTCGTTTAGGATGTCGTTTTTATTTGTTTTTGTGTGTTTGTATATTTCCAATTGTTCTAGAGTGTCTAGTTTTCGGCCTTTTGTGTGTACGTGTAGAATGTTCATGTTATTGTCGATGTTTTATGTTAAAAACACACAACATACCAGTGTATATACTGTTCCTGTAATACAGAACTTCAGTTCTGTTGTTCAAATTTCGCCTTTCCTTTCTGATTATGTTGAAAATCCGACAGCCGTTTCTTTTCTCTTTCAGATATTCTGTTGACGTTACAATCGAAACAACCATACTTGGGATCTCGGACTTGGAAACGGCTTACCGTAACCAGGAGCGTATTTACGGGGGGGGGGGGGGCGAACGAGACCGAACGCCCCAAGAGGGTCGATAAAAGTTGACAAATTATGTTAATCACTTAATTTTTAGGCTGTTTTATTATTTTTTTCCAGCGGTGTACGCTAATATAGTAGTAACTCTTTTTACTTCCATGTTCCATAAGGAAATGGAAGTATGGTGATGGCGAAAAAAATAGTGTTCGAGATAAGGGCTGATTCTGATTGTAGTATCCTCAAACAAGGAAAAAAGTCATTTCCCGAATAGATCGGTGTGTAGAATTTTTTTTATGGCGAACGATAATGGTAAACTACCGCAAATTCAAACAGAATCAAATAATTTTTTACATATGTACTGAGTTGTAGAGGACTCAAGACCTAATGATTTTGGTGAAGATCGGTTAAGAGGAAGGGGTAGGTTACCTGCAACGTTTTACGTTTTAACAAGAGTAAAGTACTTAAATTTGGTAAATAAAGTGTCCTGAAATGTCATAATATTCCACAATAAAAAGGTAGATGAAATATCTATAAATGGAAAGGGTAGTTGTAGGGAGAGGGGGTAAATTTCTATAAATGAAAATGATAGTTGAAGGGGGAGGGTATAATTTTTTATATGTGTATTACGTGATCGGCAACAAAGAAGTAGTTTCTATGGAAATATTTCATTTCAATTTGTCAAACATAAAACTCGATTTACAGGGAACACACCTAACTTGTTAGAAATTATCGAACCGAATTCAAGTAAATGACTTTAAATATAAGTCTTAGAAGATGGAAGTCATGTATGATTCTCCATACCGATATCTTAAATATACAAACAGGTGTATCACATAGCAACAGCGTATACGTTTGAAACATGGATTATAGGAAAATCAATTGAGTTAACCCTTAACTGCCCCGCGTGTCCATATGGACACGCATGCAGGATACATTTTGAGACGGGGGGGGGGGGATTTTTGTGGGAATTATTTTTAAAGTTGCATGCCAGAGAATACTCCTACAACAGTCGGTTTTTGGTTACAGAAGATAATAAGGTTGCTGCTGTTGGTATTTTTCTGTTTTAAGACGCATTTGTTTTACGAAGTTTGAATTTTGTGAAAACTATGGACATAGACCAAGTTCAAGTATATTATTTTCTTCATAAAACTTATATAAACTCCCATAGGCCTTCGTAACTATTAAAAACAATATAGTCTAGCACACAAAAAGGTTAGAGGTTTATCTGAAAACATTTACTAGTTTTATAGATGTGTCAATGTTAGTGTGTCCATATGGACACGCTAGGCAGTTATAATATACTTTTCTGTATACTGTATTCTGATACTCTCAATAAATACAACCATATGATAAATAATGTAGTACTGTATTTTAAGAATAATAAAATAATAATGTGTACACCACTGTGTATTTTTATTATTCAACAGCAGTTTTAGTTTTAATAATAATAATAACAACAATAATAAAATTGCTGTATAATAAATAATGCCAAATAAAACTGGCATTCTGTTAGCATTCCTTCGAGAAAAGGGGTGTGGTGGAACAGGGACAATCCAACAGAACCTACTTACTCAGTCTTGCCCCCTAGCACGAAACAGATATTTGGAAAAAAGAAAGGCGATACCATGAATCCTCAATAAGCAAAGAGGATGGAGTTTTAATACTAAAGTGAAAGGATATCTCAGTTGTATCCATTGTGAGAAATGGTGAGCCAATTTGTAATGTGAAAAGATACTCCCAGAGAGACAAACAGATTATCCAGGTACCACACCCACATAGCATTGGAGAGTATAATTGTTTCTTGGGGGGGGGGGGAGTGGACAGATTAGATGAAAATGTTGCTATGCTATCAGACCTACATAAGAAATAAGAAGTGGTACTGGGATCTGCTATCATGGCTACTGGATGTATCCACCCATAATGCCTGGTTAATTGCCATCGTTCTGGGAAAAAATTGACTCAACTGGAGTTTCGGCATGAAGTAGTTCAAGTGTATTTCATTAGACACGGCCACCCACCTAAAGTAGAAGGAAGGTCAGCAATATATTTGTCTTCACAAACTTCTTCAAGAGTGTCAGATTCAATACGTTTCATAACATGTGATACAAAAAATTGATATAAAAATAAGATGTGCTGGAGATGGCTGCAAAATGAAAGTAGCTCCAGTACGAACCCAGTACGGTATGGAAAGTGTAATGTCGGGCTGTGCGTGGAGTCTTTCGAGGACTTTCACAAAGTAATAAAAATGTGTAATTTATGATAAACACTTTCTTTTATGTTTTAATTAACTTTTATATGTAACTTTCTAAGCACAGATTCTATTTAAATAAACTATTTTATTTTTTGACTTGTTTAGTATATATAATTTAATTTATTATGCATCCATAACTGCCCAGAGTGTCCATATGGACACGACTTATCACTAATAAACTGATAAGGTTATATAACTGATAATAATGTTTATGTTTGGTTTTCATCAATGTAAAACAATTTCAGAAAACCAAAATCCAAAATTTAGTAAAAAAAAACTTGGGCAGTCGTGGGTTAATATGTGTCTTCTAAACAGTGTTTCAATAACGCGTATTTTTATTGTGTCATTACCGTTTACTGTACTGGGACTGGTTTCAGCCACTTTAGATAATAATGTTGATTAGTCTTAACTTGTTTCTTCTTTTGTATGAAGCCGACCCGATCCCCCCTGCCCCGAAGGTCAAATTCTAGATGCGCCACTGATCGTCTGTTGTTGCTCACTAGTGGTCTGTTGCTGGTTACTGTTTAAGATATGCTGTTCTTTTGAGTATAGGTTAACTAATCTTAAAGACGCTCGATCGTCAAATCAAGCGTGTCATAATTTCTTATCGGCTACAGTAGTTTAAAGAGACCGCAGCTATAGCCTATAACCCAGTTATAACAATTAATGCCACGCAAACATGCTTGTACGCCATAGTCTGACATGACAGTGTTGACGAACCAGATAAATCTTATCTGGCATTACAGCCTTTGGTGGGCTGTAGCCTTCTCGACAATACTACACCATGCTTTCCTGTTCTTCACCCTCTGATTCCCATGCTCTGCAAGATCTTCTACTACGCCATCCAACCATCTCATCCTTAACCCGCCTCTAGTAGTATATAATCTTATCTTCAGCATTCTTTTAGGCATTCTTTCCACATGTCCCAGCCAACGCAACTTCTGTGATTTGATGAATTTCACTATGTTTTTCCATGCATGAGAGCCTGTAGTCCGTCGTTATTACGTATTCCCCAGCTGCCTTCTTCTTTTACTGGGCGATAATAGTCACGCAATATTTTGCGCTCCAATGATTTTAAGCAGTTTTGTCATTCTCTGTTAAAGTCCACATCTCATATTCATATGTAACAACTGGTCGCACCAGAGAACAATATATTTAAAGTTTCATACCTCTTGTAACAAGATTGTTTTCATAGATGTTAAAGTTTCCAAAGTAGGCTCTATTTCCTGTTTGTACCCTTTTCCCTTATACTCATCCTGGATAAATATTAAATGTCATTTACGGTACCTAGAATGGTGGTGGGGAACCGTTTATGATTGTGAAACTTAAGCGTGTCAGATGATAATTTTGGCGTGTTACAGGCTCCTACATACTTCTCAACCGCTCTTTCTATCCTCTCGTCCACCTTGACGTAGCCTACTTTGTTCTCTTTTTCTTAACTTCCATGATCAATTCAGTTCCCATATACATACTGTTGGTGACCTCCGCTACTTTGTACGACGTCTTTCACCTTGTGTTTGGGATTCAGAGGAATGCTGTTGATTTTGTGATGGCGTCCCTTAACAGCGGTGGTTGTCCTGTGCCGTCTTTGGTAGCACGTCCAGAGCGATAAAGGGATTTCTTCATATTCCAACTATCGCTCGACAAAATAATCGAAAATCCCAGAGAGTTTCTCGTTATCCGGTGCTTCAGAATGGATGACAGACGACAGACGTTCTTCTCTTCTTTTCTTCAAGGTTGAGGGACATTCTGACAACTGTGTGACCGTAGTACTTAGCGTCTATTCGTTGGCCGTTAATCAGTAAGTAAAGTGAAAGAGAATTGATGAAAAATAGGAACCTCATCATTGCGAATGTCTTTATTGTAGAGCATACCCCTTCGACAGATCGCAAGAATCTCATCTCCGATCCTACACAGCTGTTTCTTCGCCGGAACCCAAGTTCCTGACCCATACAATAAGACTGGTACAGCCATTACCTTATCAGTCGAGTCTCTTTCCTTGTTTTTCTCGACAGCCACATCATTCAGTGAAAGTCTGAAGTTTTTAGAAAGATGAAGAAAGAAAGGTAAGTTATGAACACAGTGAAGATAAGAAAGCTTCAGTATCTGGGACATCTCATGAGAAATGAACAGAGATTTTACTTATTACAATCCATACTACAGGGAAAAGATAGGAGTTGGGCGACCGAGAATCTCATGGCTGAGAAATTTAAGAATCTGGTTCGGCATGAATACAACTCACTTATTGCGTGCAGCAGTACGGAATGTTAAAATAGTCTGTATGATATCCAACATCTGAAACGGATAGGAACTATCAGAAGAAGAAGATTCACTGAAACTTAGTCAATTTTTGATCAACATCCTAATCCACATCGTAAGTGATGTCACAGCCAAGATAGAGGAACAGCCATAACACCTGCTCTATATTCTTATTATCCAATACAATCTTAGTCCGTATGGGATACCCAGAAATGCATTGGTTTTTGTCTTATGCACAGAAATTTTCTTGTTGTCATTTGACAGACTTGCTGTAACTGGAGCTCGCATTTGTTGTTTTAGAAGACTGCTTGATCATCCGCAAACATCGTTGTATTTATGTATTTACTGTATTATTTACTTTTATTCCTGGAGCCACTAGTAATTTCCACTCTCTTAACTATGTCATCAATATCGATAGTCGTATTAAATAATTCTATAGCCTTGGCGCACTCCACTTTTCCGTCAAATCCTCTCCTATATGTAATACCATCCTTTTACAATATTATAAGCGTGTTAGAACGTCTACAAGATGTTTAGGATAACCGTCTTGTACATAATGTCCCACAGAATGGATCTGTTAAGTCTATCTCGTAAGTCTATCTTCAATGCTTTCTCGTAGTCACTGAAGGCAAGGTATGTCTCCAGATTAAATTCCCTTCTTTTCACAATCAATATTTTATCCTTTTAGCTAACGTAACAAAATTAAAATTTGAACAGTTTTGTAACTTCTAAACTTGTACAGATAGGTACTTCTAATAGCTTTGCTTTATCGTGCGCAATTGCCGCATGGCATTCGTGGACAATTAAGCCGTAAAGACGTCCGTTCCGAAGGAGCGCTTTCGTATGCGAAAAGTATTAATTATATACTTGAACACGAACTTTCGAAACAAAGAAAAAATACAATAATAATTTATTGACAGAGATACCTGTGAAGACACAGGTAATAAGAGAACGGATAAGATAAAAATTAACCAAGGAGTGAGACAGGGATGTAGCTTGTCTCCCACTCTTTTCATTATATATATTGACGATGTCCTTAAAAAATGGCAATCAAAGGAATATCCTGGAGTCCAACTAGACCGACATACTTACCTGAGTACGTTACTATTTGCTGACGATAAAATAATAATACAGGAGAGTGAAGATAAATTACAACTGGCAGTGCACCGACTGAATCAAATATGTCCAGAATGTAATCTTAAAATTTCCTTGCATAAGACGAAAGTTATGGCTTTCCAAGGCAAGTATGCCGTTAGGTCGAAAATAATTAATTGTCAACAATAAGCCAATCGAACAAGTATCAAATTTTACATACTTGGGCTGCGAGACAAGCTACAATTATGACAATGACTGACAATGACATGGAAAATAAAATAAATAAGTTCCAGGGAATATGTGGCACAATAAATATAACATTAAATAACAAAACACGAAAAGACACAAGGATAAAATTTTATAAAACTATGGCTGTACCTGTATGGGAGTGAAAGTTGGATAAATACCAAAAAAGGAGACAGCAAAATACAGGCAGCAGAAATGAGAATTTTGAGACGGGTCAAAGGCTACACAAGAAGAGATTTAGTAAGAAATGAAGACGTGCGAAATGAACTATAAATGTATATACAATAAATGGAAAAATTAACTACAACCCAAGAGGGAAAAGGGATATATGAAAACCACGAAAACGGTGGTCGTAGTTTGTGAGGATGGAACAGGCAAATGCCTAATCCTTGTAGTGCAGAAGAAGAAGAAGAACATGAACTTTCGAAACAAAGAAAAAAATACAACAGTAATTTATTGACAGACATACCTCTGAAGATATATTATGCAGCCTATACTGTAATTATAAGACACGTGTAAGATTTTAGCACAAGACATTGTACACTCAGTGTTATCAATCATTAGGGTTTTTTGATAATACAAAAATTGTCTAATATTGAAATTCGCCTAACATAAGGGTATCTCGTTCACAATAATGAGCGAGTTCTGCAGATCAGGGAGCTTACTAGTTAGTCTCACAGAGACACGTCCTGGCTCTCAAGCGATGTTTTCCCCCTTCCTCCCGGAGGTCTAGGCTCCGTTCACTTTCCATTTAGCTTCTTCTTCCTCTTCTCCTACCGGTGACTAGGCGAATCACCTGTTCCGGACCCAGTGGAATATACACAGTTCACCAACGCTTCCTAGATACTCCTTTACTTCGTTGTCCAATAAGTTTGTATTGCCAAACTTTCTTAGGCAATCTGCCACCTGTTTAGTATATACCCTCTTACATATAACGCCCCACAGAAAGGACTCTATCAAATGCTTTCTCGTAGTCAATGAAGACAAGCCCCACAGAAAGGACTCTATCAAATGCTTTCTCGTAGTCAATGAAGACAAGATCTCTCCAAAGTAAATTCCATTTTTTTATTAATCAATATTTATCCGTTTAGCTAAGATAAAAAAGTTAAAAGTTTCTACAATAACGTTTGTAACTTCTGTATATGTACGGATACTTATGATAGATTTTATTTGTCGTGCTGGCATTTATTGAAAATTAAGCCGTAATGACGTCTGTTCCGGAGCGTGTTCGTATGCGGAAAGTATTAATTATATACTTGAACATGAACTTTTCGAAACAAAAAAATACAATAATAATTTATTGCCAGAGATACCCCTGAAGATATATTGTGTAGTCTATACTGTAATTTATAAGACACGTGTAAGATTTTTGCACAAGATACTGTCGCAGTGTTATTAATCATTTTGGTATTTCATTAAGCTGCGGTTGCAGTTGTGTGTGTGTGTGTGTGACGGGAAGGGAAGGCGACTGCATATAACCTTGGTTACTGACACCTATACAACATGCTCACAAATTGTCTTGTACATGTAGTACGCGCCGCCGACCTTGTGTCTGTCTCTTATCCGTCAGTCCCTTCTTTGTGCTGGTTAAGTCCTGTTCGAGTGTACAAAAGGTGTGCACACATGGGGTGCAGCTAAACGGTGTGGATTACTTCCTGTCAGTGCAGTAGCAGTAGTAACATGTGGTTATGCAACTGTTGACACGTGATTCGAAGGACTTGAGTCTGCAGACTGACAGCGTGAAGCCACTCGGGCAACTTCGGCAACCTTCGTTCTCATCTATGCCCGCCTATATTCTGTTGTCAGATGTGAGTTAGGTAAACGTTTGGTTAAAGTTTGTATATTTATTTTAGCGCAATAAGTTCACGGCTTCAAATACGTAAACTCAAGAGTAAATTTTTCGTGTATTATTCAAGTGTCTGTATGTATTCGTGTATAACCTATCTATACATGTCCTGTAAGCATTTCGATGTTTCATTTTAAAGTTTTGTCATTTTATTTTTAGTGTAACACTTTTTATTAGGTACACGCGCTGTAAGTATTCTCGAAGATAACTAATAAACACAATTGAGAATAAATTCATATCGTATCATTTCTTACATTTATAACCTTAATTGTATAAATACAACTATTTCACTAACGACTCGGAAGACAAAACTTTGTGTTCCGAGTCGTTAGTGAAATAGTTGTATTTAGATAAGTAACGGACACGTCATGGACAACGAAATCCAAGAACTTAATTGTATATTTTGTTTCAGCGTTTATCACTCCAGAAACAAAAATAATTGATTAAATTGACTCTAGATAAATACGAAACCAACGTCCGAAGTTAGTGCACAGGTAAAGAGGAGTTTTACCACAACTGATTACAGCAGTATATATCATAACCAACATTGTGATTACAAAAAACTGAACTTAAAAACCGGCAAAACAGTATAAAATAAGTTTTCTTAATAAATGTATATTTCATATACTAATGCGACGATGTAGTCAAAAGGTTCATATTTATCTGGGGAGCCAGTGAAATTGTGTTTGTTTCTGGAGGAAACAAAGGTTAAAACAAAAACTACAATTCAGGGTAATAAAGGGAGTACAACGATATGGTTAAATTAATTCTATATTATGTTTTAATATTTAACTGTGACCACAATCAATATTCATTTTAATATTCAATTCATCCGCTATGCACACAGGAAAACCCCGATTTGGATAAAAATACGTGGATTTCATTATACACGTAAGTGTGGAGTGTCGTTTGACGAGAGAGTAGACAATAGCGGCGGACGAACAGTAACGAAGTTGCCCGAGTGGCTTCACGCTGTCAGTCTGCAGACTCAAGTATTCGAAGGACGGAAAATGAAATAGCCACAGACATGGAACAAGGAGACGTATACAGAAAGTCGTGATATTTGGGCTTATATTTGTGGCTCCGTCAGTCCCTTCTTTGTGCTGGTTAAGTCCTGCTCGAGTGTAGGCACAAACCCAAAAGGTGTGCACACATGGGGTGCAGCTAAAGGGTGTGGATTACTTCCTGTCAGTGCAGTAGCAGTGGTTGACACGTGATTCGAAGGACGGAAAATGAAATGGAACAAGGAGACGTATACAGAAAGTCGTGATATTTGGGCTTATATTTGTGGCTAGGTGTGGAGAATAATTAAACTGTTCATAATTAATTTTTAATTAATCAATTCTTAATGTTCGAAACATCAACGTATACACCGATAGGTTACGAGTGAAGAAGTGATCTGTAATCTCTCATTGATGTGTACTGAGCTGCTGATTGTTTCAACTGGAACAACTTGACATTGCAGGACATATTAGTCACTCACTTATTAGCCACTAGCCAATGACACTTCCGGCTAGAGCTAATGCACGATGTACCAGAGCTCTTCCCCATAAAGCCACGACAGTATTCCGATCCTATTCCTGTTTTATGCATGACATCCTACCTTCTTCTTTAGGGATGAAAATTACGGCCAGTGGGAAGCAAGACAAAGAAATACAATGCAGAATTAATTTGGGAAAGATGGCTATATGTACATTAAATGAAATCCTGTGGGATAAGCAAATTACAGCAGAAACTAAAACTAAAATATTTAAAACCATTGTCAGAAGTATCATGACTTATGTCTGTGAAGTCTGGACTACTCATAAACACACAAGAACAAAATTAATGACAGCAGAGATGGACTTTTGAAGACGTTCGGCAAGAGTATCCAGACGTGAGAAAATTAAAAATGAAGTCGTTAAGGACAGAATGAATGTGAAAAATTCAATAGTTGATTTTATCCAAACAAAAAAATTACAATGGTATGGACACACGAAAAGAATGGCTCAGGAAAGATTGCCAAGGAGAGTTATGGAATGGTCCCCACCAGGAAGAAGGAAAAGAGGAAGACCACCTATCGCCTGGATAGAAGAAATTCAGACTATATTGAGGGAACGAAAAATTGAAGAAGATCTTTGGATGGACAAGCAGCAGTGGAAGATGAGAATGTACTCAATTCTGTAATCTTTGGTTCCGGAAGATGTGTAAACATTGTACAGCCGGAATAATAAAAAAAATCCTACCTTTTTTTCTTCTTCTTCCAAAGCGTTACAGCCCTGCATGGGTCATGGCTTCTTCCAAAGCGTTACAGCCCTGCATGGGTCATGGCTTCTTCCACTATTCGTCTCCACTCACATCTGTTTCCTACTTCTGTCCAATTCCTGATTCCCATCTTTCCAAAGTCTGCTTCCACCGCCATCGTCTTCTTGGTCTTCCTACCCGTGTCACTTCACCATAGAGGATTCCCTTTTGCCTCTCTCGACCCCATCTCTTCACGTGCCCTAATCGGCCAATCTTTCTGGATTTAATAAATCGTAGGATATTTCCTACTTCGAGTAGAAATTCGACACGTAATTCGAAGGACGGACAGTGTAGAGAAAATGAAATTGCCACCGACAAGGTACACGGAGACGTACACAGAAAGTCCCGCAACACTAATTAGGGCTTACATTTGTGGCCCGTTGTTGTTTGTTAATCACGGTGCGTTCCTGTACCTTTGAAATAAACAGTGTTTACAGGTCTCTCCGTCTTGTGCCGTTCGAAACATAACATACTGTGTATATGTACCTATTAAGTTATGAGCGAAGAAGTACCGCTGTAATATGGT
Organism: Magicicada septendecula; assembly: GCA_034769895.1. Classification (NCBI taxonomy): domain Eukaryota; kingdom Metazoa; phylum Arthropoda; class Insecta; order Hemiptera; family Cicadidae; genus Magicicada; species Magicicada septendecula. The sequence continues at coordinate 35,621,176 of CM068372.1, forward strand.
CTCAGCCAATCAACGTCTGTTGAGCTGTTGTTTGTTGCAGTGGAGACATTGGCAGATGTCCTAAAGGGTATATGAGTCACTCATCTTCGGCCAGTGGGCAATGGCACTTCTGGCTAGAGCCACTGAACGATGTGACAAATCTGTTCCTCATAAGGCCACTACAGTATTGCGGTCCTATTCCTCTTTTATTAAACGATTCTATTCAGCAGTACTGTCAAGGATCCTACCTTCTTCTTCTTTTTTGCAAAGCTCTACAACGATCCTCCACGTACCTTAGCTTCGCTTCCACTCACTTCTTTGTCCTGCCAGGGGTCTGATTCCCATCCTTCTCGGTCTTCCTACCCGTCTAGCCATACAGGATTCTCTTTGGTTGCCTGTCTCGACCCACATGCTCTAATCACTCACTTCTTTGTTCTGCCAGGGGTCTGATTCCCATCCTTCTCGGTCTTCCTACCCGTCTCACCATACAGGATTCTCTTTGGTTGCCTGTCTCGACCCACATGCTCTAATCACTCACTTCTTTGTTCTGCCAGGGGTCTGATTCCCATCCTTCTCGGTCTTCCTACCCGTCTCACCATACAGGATTCTCTTTGGTTGCCTGTCTCGACCCACATGCTCTAATCACTCACTTCTTTGTTCTGCCAGGGGTCTGATTCCCATCCTTCTCGGTCTTCCTACCCGTCTCACCATACATGATTCTCTTTGGTTGCCTGTCTCGACCCACATGCTCTAATCACTCACTTCTTTGTCCTGCCAGGGGTCTGATTCCCATCCTTCTCGGTCTTCCTACCCGTCTCATCATACAGGATTCTCTTTGGTTGCCTGTCTCGACCCACATGCTCTAATCAGCCATTCTTTCTGGACTTAATACATCGTACTGTAGCCCCTTGTTCGAGTACAGTATCTCGTCATGTAAACCTTACTCCTGTTCGAAATATCAGCGTATACATCGATTAGGTTATGAACAGAGAAGTGCGGCTGTGTAATATCCTAGCCAATCAGTGTCTACTGAGCTGTTGGCTGTAGCAGTGGAATGACACTGGGCAGATGTCTTTTAGTACATATGAGTCGCTCAACCACTTCTGGCTAGAGTCACTGCACCGTATGACAAAGCTGTCCCCCATATAGGCACTATAGCAATTCTAATCATATTACTGTTTACATAATCGTTTATTGTTTTCCGGACTAACAATTTCCTTCAGATTTGTTATTACTTCAGATCCACCGTCGCGAAGTTACCACAGTTAAACTACGTTCCTTTATCCCTGGCACTGCTGCCTACAGCCTGTGCACGATGTGCCACATCTGTTCCCCATAAGGTGATTGCAGTAGTCCGATCCTATTGCTTTTTACTTCCATAAGGAAGTGGAAGTATTGTGATGGCGAAAAAAAAATCGTGTTCCGAGATAAGGGCTGATTCTTATTATACTGCCCTGAAAACATGAAGAAAAGTCATTTCCCGAAAAGTGTCTGTGTGTGTCTTTCTATGTGTCTGTCTGTGTGTAGATTTTTTTCTATGGCGAACGATAACTGCCGCAAATTCAAATATAAAATAATAATCTTTTGCAAATGCGCCTGACTTGTAGAGGACTCAAGGCCTACTGATTTTGGGAAAGATCGGATAAGGAGAAGAGGTAGTTTACCTGCAACGTTTTATGTTTTAACAATAGTAAAGTACTTAATTTTGATTAATAAAGTATCCTGAGAAGAAGGTCATAATAATAATCTGTAGAAAGGTAGATGAAATATCTATAAATGAAGAGGTTAGTTGAAGGGGGGGGGTAATTTTCTATTATTAAAAATAATAGTTGAAGGGCGAGGGGATAAGTTTTTATATGTGTACTACGTTATCGGCAACAAAGAAGTAATTTGTTGTTAAAATTCATTCCCGGGCTGTTTGGGCGTGGTCCAATATTTTCTGGAAAACCAGACGTTTCGGCAGTGCCATCGACTGCTATCATCAGTGAAAATCGAGTCCGCTAACGTGAGGTGGTATACGTTAGTGACCACAGTACTGTGGTTAAGGCTGAAGAAAGAAGTAGTTTCTATGGAAATATTTCATTCTAAATATAAATCTTAGAACATGGAAATCATGTATGGTTCTCCATACCGATATTTTATTCAGCCATAGCGTTATCCGCAGTACTGGCAGGGATTCTACCCTTTCTTGTTCTTCCAGCCTTGGCTCCGTCCATTCGCCTTTCACCTGCTTAGATATACTTGGTGATTTTGTAGAAAAATTGACCTTTAATCGTATTTTTACATAAATAAAAGAATTTTCATTAATATTCTACGTTTTGTTTTAATGCCAGTGCAACTAACTTTTTGTCTGGCCGTGGTGTTTATAGCGGTTCTATATTTAACTTCGCTGAACTCAAATTTTTCGTCTCCCATATTCCTCCAACCAGTGGCGTGGCGTGGGTAGATAACAGCTGTTGCCGGTTGTGTTAGGCTAAAATTTAGCCTAAAAATTAATTAGAATTTTGTCTAGTACGAGGTATTCTTTTTAGGCCCGAAATACATTTTAGTGTATTTTCTACGTATCATTCGTTAGGAGAAGAAGACGGTCTAGGTTCAACTTAATCTGATTCCATTATGTTTACACAGAATAAATCACAAATAATCGAATTAAAAATTAATAATGAAACACATGACTAAACGAACTAAACATAAACTGGTGAACGTAGTAACTGGTACGCGTCGGTTCCGAAAACAAAGATAGCTGCTAACTGAGCGTTTTGCCGGTTTATACAGCGGCAACACACCAGGCGTACGAACGTGTCTCCTTAAAGAGTATGTACAGTTACAACTACTACGAGGTCAATGACCATACACAGTAGAACGTCACCGGTATCTGAGCCGGGAACACAACATTATAATGACGGTACAAGCGACCAGCAGTGTGAAAGCAATATTGTGCTTTTCTTCAAGTTTCTCGACCAATGTTGTTCACATTTCAAATTAATCAGTAATTTAAGTATTTACTCTCTGATGTAAATTTTTTTTTATTGCTTGTAGTGTTGCCGCCGGCATTACCAATAGCCAGTAAACTAGTTATTAACATCTTACCCGTACTACTAATATAAAAAGAAGATATACGAGAAAGACACCCAACAACTTGGCACAAAAAAGAAAATTTCCTAGAGCCAGTCAACTAGTTATTAACATCTTACCCGTACAAATAAAGATAAGAAAGAAACATACAAGATGATATACAGAAAAAGCAACATAAGAAGTTGGAGAAATGGAAGTAAGTAAATATTATCGATATGAACAGATATATGATACCCAAACACGAGGCAAAAACCCAAAAGAGAGCCTGTACTAAATGAAATGTAACACAAAGACGTGAATCATGAAGATGAGAAAGATTATGAAGGGGTAATACCAAGAGAAAGGATTAATTGATGACAAAGAAGAATGAAAAATAATATACTAACGAAGGAGATCATGTGAAAATACCAATGATGAAATGTAAACAAAATATCCCAGTAAAATGTGAAGAATTAAGTTAAGATGAATCAAGAAGAAGAGAATATAATAATGTATAAACCGCAGATGCGTGAGATAATCCCAAGGATATTTATTATTTGTCGAAAGAACGACCACTTTATATTTTGAAATGATTTGAGATGAATGATTCAAGCGACATTTATATTATTGACAGAGATGATGTACCTCTGAATTTATTGTTGTTAGTATGGACAGCAGAGATGTATGCCACAGTGAGCCACTCTGAACTGCACCAGCTAAAATTATATTAGGGAATTAGGGAATTAAATAAACAAGGGAGATAATTACATGGAAAGAAAAATGATTATGATTCAAATAGAAGAGAATGAAGGGATATAAGAAGAACATGAGAGTCAACTTAGAAAAGTACAACAATTGATGAATTCTTCAGAAAATAAGTATATGAATTCAGAATTAATCAATTCTTATAGGAAGGCATATGTAACGTATCAAAACAACGGTTACATAAAAAAAATAATAATATAATACGTCAAATGAAAGAGTACCATAAGATAATTTCATCAAGCATGGAAGAAGGAATGGAAGTATGAAAATCAAAAGAGTATCTATAAGTAAATAATATTAAAGCAACCCAACGAAGAAGAAAGAAGAGTCATAAGAATATATCATCGAGTATAAACAAGAAGGAGAGAATACAATGAGTCAATATAATAGTTAACATCCAGGCCCAATAGATCAAAATAGTGAGGGGATATGCCGAAAGTGACTATCATCATAAGGAAGACACATATCAAATGCAATTATCATAGTGAGAAAATGGACTAATTTGTCATAATAGTAGTGAGATACATATAAGACAATGATTATCATAATAGTGAGTGAAAATGTGGAAGAATATAACTATGTTAAATGAACAAGAATTATCACAAATAGTGAGTAACCAAGAAAAGCATCACAAATGACAAACAAATAACATGAAGAAGAAACAGAAGAAGAAGAAGAAGAAGAAATGTACCATGAAGAATGAAGATTATGTATGACCAGAACAAGACATCAACATCCCCAAAAGATGGAAAGCAACACAATCAGTATAATGACCAAAATAAGAATGTTAATTATAAGATTAGTAGTAATAAAAAACTACCTATCAAAGAAGGACATAGTGAACCCAGTATAATAAAAAACCAAGTGTTGAACCTTAATAAATGATCACAAACAATGACAGTGAATAATTTATATAAGTGCAACAATAAATAATGTAATAACACCTAGCGGTTACATGACGCTACGTCACTACCTCCAACGCATAACCTGTAGGGGGCTGCACATGAGACTCTGTACCCGGGAGGCAAGTAAGCTAGAGACAACGGTGAAATGTTCGTCATGTATCCCGTAGCGTAATCCGATCTGGAGAGTAGCTTCTCTCAAAGACAATACGAGTTCTAGAAACCAACTGTTGTCGGTAAGTTCCTCAGTGAGTGTCAGGCTCGGCCATACTTTGGCGGTATCCTCGCCGAGACTATTTCGTAGAAGTCAGCTGTTCGTATTGTGTATTGTAAGACGGTATTAGCGGTACGAACAGCTGGGCTTTTGTTGTAGTCGGCAGGCGTGTCATTGACCTGACCCGTTGGCAGCCACCATCTGTTCCTTGTTTGATAACGTGTGAATTACTGGCGGCCATGTGTTCGATACCTAAATCGTTTATCATTTTTATATTTATCTGAATTTTTAGAAACAGTGGTTTTAGCGCTTGATACGATAACAACGGAACCCGTAGATTATGGGTTGAAGCAGACCAACCCGACTTCATTAAATTTTGTGTCGGTACGTGTGGAAAAATCTTACTGGTTTTAATTAAATGCTTTTACTTCCATGTAAGGAAATGGAAGTATGGTGGTCGCGAAAAAATTCATGTACGAGATAAGGGCTGATTCTGATTGCACTACCCTCAAAACATGAAGAAAAGTCATATTCCGAAAAGTGTGTGTGTGTCTATGTGTAGAATTTTTTCTATGGTGAACGATAACTGCCGCACATTCAAAGAGAATCAAATAATTTTGTGCATATGTGCCCGAGTTGTAGAGGACACAACACCTACTGATTTTGGTGAAGATTGGTTAAGGAGGAAGGGTAGTTTACTTGCAACGTTTTACGTTTTAACAAGAGTAAAGTACTTGAAAATTCATTTAAACTTTTTCAAATAATGGTAATTGTTAAAAATAAAATAATTTTGTTGCCAGGCAACCATGTTGTTCGGTTAGGAGGGAGGAGTAGTTTACCTGAATTGTTTTGTGTTTTAAGAAGACTAAAGTACTTCTTTTTAATAAATAAGTGCCCCCAAAATAAAGTCATATTAATCGACTGTAAAATGGTAAATGAGATAATTATAAATGAAGTGGGTAGTTGAAGAGGGAAGGGGTGATTTTTTGAAAATTGCTGTGCTGAAATCAAGTAAAGTACGAATATTTAATTTGGAAGGATAAGATATCTTAGAAATTACATATGATATAACTATTACTCTTTGAAAGTGTAAATATCATTAATGATGGGGATCGGTTGAGGAGGAGGAATGATTATCTGCGTAGTTCAGTTTCTTTATAAGAAAAAAGTGCCTAACTTTTTTATAGATAGAGTGACTCGAAACTAACATTATATTAAACGACTACTCTATAATAACAAAAATATCCATAAATAGTGAAAATAGTTTGAGGGTGGGCGATATTTTTTTAGAAATTATCGAACCGAATTCAAGTAAATGATCTTAAATATAAATGTTAGAACATGGAAGTCATGTATGGTTCTCCATACCGATATTTGTTACAGTTCTTTTATTGGTGTTGGATACTGTTCAGTGCAATAGTATAGTAGGCAAAAAATGATACGCGTGGAGACAGAAAGTGTTAAATGGCTCTCTTGGTAAACATTTAGTTGGAAACTGTAAAGCTATGTAAATAATTCGTCGGGAGTATTCGAATGGTTTGGGAAAATTGCACGCATTTCGTGTGACTCGGGTTGGCAGACCACGACGCAGCATTCCTAGACTCGGCGTTTTCTAAATTTGTAACGTCGGTCAGAAAATGATACGCGTGGAGACAGAAAGTGTCAGATCACTCTATTGGTAAAAATTTAGTTAGAAACTGTAAAGCTATGTAAATAATTCGTCGGGAGTATTCGAATGGTTTGGGAAAACTGCACGCATTTCGTGTGACTCGGGTTGGCAGACCGCGACGCATCATTCCTAGACTCGGCGTTTTCTAAATTTGTAACGTCGGGCAGACAATGTAAAAACTACCCGACGCTGCGGGCTTAACAACAATATTTTAAAACATGTCGTTGCCGTGGCAACCGTCGTCGGGTTCTCTCTCTCTCTCTCTCTCTCTCTCTCTCTCTCTCTCTCTCTCTCTCTCTCTCTCTCTCTCTCTCTCTCTCTCTCTCTCTCTCTCTCTCTCTTTCTTTCTCTCTCTTTACAAACAGTTGTGCATGCAGAACCCCGTCTGTGCTGTGTGAAATCGCCGCGTGTCCACGACCCCCGACTACGATGCGATATTTCCGATAACGACCGATATCGATACCGTTCTCTCGATCTCAACAGTTTTTCTATCGACGTCAGCGTGCCGATATATCGTGGTGTCGTGGGTTGTAAGATGTTGGTAAACCCATGTAAACGATATTTTCTTCGTTCAGTTTAACTCCAAAAGTTATGTGCTCCCTGAGCTGCACAACTCGCTTGCTGTATTGAACGAAGTACAGTATTGTGAATAACATAAATTTCGATATTAGATAATTTTTCAATTATGGGAAACAATTTTTATTATTTCTTTAGTAATATAACAATTGTACCAGCACACAATCGTAATTAACACTAAAAATTCGGAGCATTAGGATTTAGGTTACAATTCCTGTTATTCTGACACCCTGCTGGATTTTCACAATTTTGTTTTAATTCTTGATCTCTTCTTTTGGGTTCTCGGCCTCCAAAAATTTTGAAATTGCCAAAATTTAACACTACATTCAGATTTCAGTTTAAATTCATTTTAATTTGTTACCCCACTCGAATTTCTGCCACTTCTATCAAACTTTTCACCCACTTTTGGAATCCTGACTTCCAAAAATTTTGAAATTTTCAAAAATGGACACTGTGTTCAGACTGCGGTTTAAATTTTCTTTAATTTGATACCCTACGTAACCTTTTGCCATTTTTTTCACAGTTTTGACCCCTCCACATTTTTGCCTCTCACTCCCTTATTTTTTGAGGGATCAATCTCTCATCGAATAGAGTTCTGTAGGGCAAAAGCATGGACACGCGTGCTGCGTTTTACTAAAATCAGTTGATACATTTAAAATTGCTCGTGAAACATACCCTAAAGAGATGGATAGGTTGACAGGAGGACAGACAGACAGATGCCGAACGGTCGAGTCAAAACTGAGGACTCGCTCCACTCGTTCAATAAATCTCGCAATAATTTTGAATAAAAGAAATTATAACAAAATTGTCATTTAATGATAACTGGTCAGGACACCGCAATGTCAATTACTCTGCGTTATTTGTTTTTTAAAAAATCTTTTTTTTGTTGTCCAATTTTTCTTTGGCATAACGTTGATTATGAATGTTTAATTTGTAGTGATGAAAATAAAATTAATAATGGAATTCAATTGTAATAATGGGAGTATAAAATCGAGTATATTTTGAAGATCGTAAAAATAAAACATTTTGTAAAGGAAAAGTCAAGGACATTTTATTTATGTGTGAATAGGTACATTCTTAATTATCGTACTGCGTGTTGTTAGAAAGCATGAAGCCACTAGCCATACACTGCAATGATAATTTTTGAAATTCTGAATAAAATAATTTTTACTTCCATGTTCCATAAGGAAATGGAAGTATGGTAATCGCGAAAAAATCGTGTTCGAGATTCTGATTAAACATGAAGAAAAGTAATTTTCCGAAATGTGTGTGTGTGTGTGTGTGTGTGTGTGTGTGTGTGTGTGTGTGTGTGTGTGTGTGTGTGTGTGTGTGTGTGTGTGAATTTTTTTTATGAACGATAACTGCCGCAAATTGAAATAGAATCAAATAATGTTTTGCATATATGCCTGAGTTGTAGAGGACTCAAGGCCTATTGATTTTGGTAAAGATCGGTTAAGGGGAAGGGGTAGTTTACCTGCAACATTTTCTGTTTTAACAAGAGTAAAGTACGGTACTTAATTTTGATTAATAAAGTATCCTGAAAAGAAGGTCATAATAATCCACTGTAGAAAGGTAGATGAAATATCTATAAATGAAAAGAGTAGTTAAAAGGGGAGGGGTAATTTTCTGTAAATGAAAATGATAGTTGAAGAGGGAGGGGATAATTTTTTACATGTGTACTATGTTATAGACAACAAAGAAGTAGTTTGTTGTTAAAGTTCCTTCCTGGGCGGTTGGCCGTGGTCCAATGTTTTCTGCAAAGCCAGACAGACATTTCGGCAGTGCCATCGTCAGTGTAAATCTATTGCGCTAACGTGAGGTGGTATACGTTAGTGACCACAGCGCTGTGGTTATGGCTGAAGAAAGAAGTAGTTTCTATGGAAATATTTCATTTCGAAAATGATTTTAAATATAAATCTTAGGACATGGAAGTCATGTATGGCTCTCCATACCGATATTTTAATTTGTTACCGTTTCTGCGTTGGGAGACGTTTTCAACTGTAAATCGTGAATCTACTGGAAGTTCCGATACTATAGGTTCGGTGCTATTGTCGGATTATGAATACACCGCGCTCTGTATTTGGTATTGATACCAAATATTGTCAGGTCGTAGCAACAGTCTTACTCGTAGATCGACTGACTTGCAGGTGTTGTGTGTGTGATTATTTTGGATAAAGTGCAGAATAAACACATCCGTGTGTCCTTTCGGTACAAACATTGTTAATAGTTGAAGGTCGCACGTCTGTGGCCATGTGTGTGTGTGTGTGTTACGTGAGAAATGAAAATAATCGGCTAAAACTGTGCGGTGCTTCGGTTTAAACTGTTTATTATTTTAACATGATCATGTTTTTAGGCTGGGGGTCATTCCACAAAAATCGTCATCGAAAAACGTGACGCTTTCACACTTTCGATTCCCACAGTCTAGAAATTTGATATGTAAACGCATCAAGACAGAAATAATCGCTGATGACATTGAGTTTAGCAAACGTTTTAGTGAGATTAAATTTGGTTTTACATGCTCTGATTGTGATCGTCTGTGGTTTGGAAATGATTTACGTAATCCACCAAACGTAATCCACGTTTCAAAAGCCTAAAAACATTATCATGCTTCGATGTTTCGGTTTCGTCGAAATTCTTTGAATGCTTAGGTGCATAAATAGAGAGAGAGAGAGAGAGAGAGAGAGAGAGAGAGAGAGAGAGAGAGAGAGAGAGAGAGAGAGAGAGAGTTCAATCATTTTTTTCTGTAAGATGTTTTATATCATTAACCCCTTTTTATTCGTCAGCTGTCTTAATTCTCATTACTGTCAGTTAAAGCTGACGACGGATGAAGCCTCTGTCTGTACAAATCTTTGGTTTAGTTCTTGCAGTGATAGCAGTGATTTTTTGAATGTTGTCGTCTTCTTTTGAGATGAGTTCTTCTTTAGTTTCCTCGTTAGGACTATGTCCTGTTCTATAACAACAATACTACATCTTATCACTCCCCCATTTCCTTGGCCGACCAATGCTCCTTTTCGTGTATGGTTAGCTATCTCTTGCTTTTTTCACTAGCGTTGTGTCGTCCATTCTTGATATGTGTTCATTCCACATCCTTCTTCTTTCCTATATCTGTTACATTATACGTTTCTCTTATACTATTGTTTGGGAAGCTTCGTTCCTTGTCTTCTCTAGCACCCTGCGTAATATAGTAATTTCTATCGTTTGTCGTTTTCTTTGAGATGTTGCTGTACCTGATGTGCTTGGTCTCTGATGCATAAGATATTACTGGACGTATTGTGGTTTTGTAAACCCTAGTTTTTACTTCTTGTGCGAAATATTTATTATTCTATATAAGGTTATTCATGCATCCAGCAATTCTTGCTTTCATCAATTGATGTTCTATTTCTTCATCTGCCCTATTGTTACTTGTAAGCCTTGTTCCTAAGTAGTCTATATGCATTACTTGTTCTATTGTTCTGTCATTTATCACTAGCTTACACCTTAATCGGTCATGTGAAATTGTAATTGATTTTGTTTTCTCTTCCGATATCTTCCGCTAGACTGGGTCGAAAAAAATAAATATTTTTTTTCGGAACGCTTTAGTGCGGAAAAGTTGCCTATTGTAATAAGAAGAAAAACGGCATAAAAAAAATTAAAATCGGTTAACATCTTCCGTTCGCGCATCGTACTTAAATTTTATGAAAAATTGCAAAAATCACGACAGTTTTGTAAATTTTTTTAAGTTAGTTAAAACTTTTAAAATAAACACGCTTTAGTTTTTTATGCTTGTTTTATGGTTTAAATAACCCAAATAAATTAAATTCTGATCAATAATCTAATTTTTTCCGTTCGCGCAACGTCTTAGAAGGAACAGAAATTTACCAATATTTCGCAATTTTCGCTGTGCAACTCTTCGCTCGTTTTGCTAGAACAAAACGACCCAGAAGTCACCACGTGGAGGTGGTTGCACGTCGAGTTCCACCCACACCCTACCCAACCAACCATCCAATTGTTGGGTGTGGTATTTACATTATATTTACAACTATTTACAAAGATTTTCCATAGACTAGGATTCTTTGGCTTACTGTGTTTTTTACTTTTTCTTTTTTATATTTACTACACATTTAAAGTCTGATTTTTTGGAGAAATGAGGCATAACCGATCTAGACTTAAGTGTTGCTCGGATATAGCCATCTCTAGCTTCATGTCCACATACTTTATTCGAGGCCTCTGTCACAAGTTTGACGCACCTCTCCACAGCCTGGGTGTGACAGGGAAACTTTTGTATTTCTCTGATGGTCTTAGTGTCAGAATTGATGAGTGATTTAATATCATCTTCACTTAGGTCCCGCAGCATTGGGGGAGGATACAACACACAAGAATTCCAATTAATAATTTCAGTGTAATCGGAAGCTTGAAAGTTTATCTTCGGTGGTACGAAATTTCTAACAGTCTTCTTCTTAGGGACTGTTTGTCTTGCTTTTAAGATCCTTCTGTAACCAAGCTCCCGAATATGTTCTCTTTCATCGACAACCATTGCCAACAGAACATTCTCTGGGTGCGCAAAGAACGCATTTCGTTCTATTACTGGATCGACAACTTGAAGTAATTCGTCGGATAAATAACGTGATGTTTGGATTGCTTGAAAGACATGTTTTGGTCCGTCAGTAAAATATTTGCTCTTTTTGATGGCAAACCACACAGGCATGTATGATTTTAAGATGAAGCCAACTATTTTTTTTAAGTTTCCGGATGGATCTTATCCAAATCCAAATAAAAATTAATTAATACATGCTTTGTTAAAATTATTTGCAAGTCTTCGTAAGTCATTTTCATTTTCAGCTATTAGAATAACGTCGTCTGCATAATAATGTCTGCATAATGTTAAACACACTTATACCCATTGTATAACCTCCCATATGCTTTATCTCTTTAATAATTTCATCCATAACTACATTGAAGAGTATGGTACTTAGGGAATCCTCCTGTCTGGTCCCTTTTGTTAGAGGCATATTACCTGATAATTTGCCATTGGATTTTAATCTCATTGAAGTGTCCGCGTAGATCTCTTTCATTAGCTTTGTGATGTCGATTGGGACTTGTCGTTATTGTAAAATTTTTGTGACGACGAGAAGTGTAAATTCTGTGACAGCGGTATCGAAGCTGAGGTCGGTACGTGATGTTCCAAACATTGTTGTGCTACTGTTAATCGGGTGTACGAGGCCAAGTCGAAAAGTAACGGAAAAAAAGTTACTTTTATTTTGACTTTCACAAGTAAAACCTCTTCTAAAGTAATAGCGCTGGAAACGAGAAAAGGTTCCTGAACAGTTACGTATGGAGCATAGGTCTATGCGAATATGAGACGTAGACAGTTGGAACAGAGGAAAAGAGAAGACTTGAAGCACTGGAAATTTGGTGTTATAGGAAGTTACTGAAAGTAAGATGGATCGACAAGGTTTGTATTGATGAGATTCTGATTAGAGTTGGAGAAACAACAAGTTTTAGGCAAAATATTGTGAAGCAAAGGGTTGAACTTATTGGCTATGTTATGCGTCACAAGAATTTTATTAAAACAATAATAAAAAAGGTTACATTGAAGGGAAAAGAGGAAAAGGAAGACCGAGACTCCAATTTATGAAACATGTTATTGGAAGTTTTTTTTTTAATGAAACTTAGTTTTTCTCTTATTAACAAATCTGTAGTGGGTGTGTAATACGACTGAGCACATACGTAATGGTAGAGCAATTAAGCATTGTCATATTACTGAAACTGTACACAGAGATCGCCGATAGGATTTTCAGTGTGATTCTTTCGTAAAAGTTTGACTCTTTTGACCCCAGACCGTGGGGAAAGCATAACGTACCTACAGTGTTGTTTGCATGTTGACTACGCCTGCACCGCTGTTTTCCTCAGTTAATCAAGTTGTGATTCCTGTTGAGATAAACAAGTTCCCTGGAACTGGGGAGCTTTCTCATTCATCATAGTCATAGACTGCGCAGCAATGACTTCTCACAGTCGATGTCAACAAACTTAACGTTTTTAATACGGTACAAACGCTCCGTGTGTAGCTGAAATATGTGCACGACACACACGCTGCGGAGGAAACCTCTTTGTCGGCTTGGAATAGCAGTGACAAAACGGCCGTGGGGACGATGCGCAGGACAGATGGAACGGAAACCTTTATTTTGTACGAATTTGCACAACCGCTTTGTACAATACGCTTATGGTCGAGACGTACGGATGACATCTTCAGACCATTCAGCTGAATGCGTTCACACAGCTTCACTCTACGCCTAGACATGTATTGACACGTACTGCGGGGAAGTAGAAAACGGTGAGAGAGAGAGAGAGAGAGAGAGAGAGAGAGACAGACAGACAGACAGACAGCAGTGGGTGATTAAGAAATTCATTAAAGATACGACATAATTTGATAAAATATCGTGATTAAGAATAATCATATATTTGTTATTTTTCAAGTTCAACGAAAGATTACCTAGACCGGATAGATGATCAGCGTTTGCCAAAGAAAATCCTGAGGGCAGAGGTGTATAAAAGCGGAAAGAGGAGTCGATCTAGGATAAGATGGTTGGATGAAAGATCTCGGAAGAACGGATGTGAGACGTTACGCTGGAATGGCAACGGTTAGGAGACACTAACTCTGACAGCCGTTTCAGCTTCTCAAGCTATTGTCAAAGAGATCAGTGAACAACTATAATAGAGGATGTTAGGGTTGTGAACGTCTGTTTAGGGCGTGTATCCTGACATATGTGGGGTGTGAAGATGGAGGGGGGTTGTAGGAGCTAAGGGAAGGGCAAGTTCTGTAAAAACTAAATATAATCTGAATGCAAAATATAAAAATTAACTAAAGTAAATAAAAGCTTTTAATAAAGGGGATACACAGAATTCAGTTTGTTCATTTGTTAAATTTTTGTTACTTTTTATTGCTTTTCTAATTTCTAGACTTTCTAACAAATCCATTCTTTTACCTTTTTGTATGCTGTGCAGTAGCGTTATGAACACGTTCACAGTGGATAGTGGCAGCCTTTCTAAAGCGGTGGACTGCGCTGAACCCGGCAAAGAATTTATAGCATCGGTATAAAAGGCTATCCAGTTCTTGTCACAGCACTGCTTCTTGGCTATCCAGTTCTTGAGTTAGTATTTTGATTTGACTAACATGACGCTTGTGACATTCCTTCTCTTATTATCATTTGTGAATCGTGTGGTGAAATTTTGATTTGGCGTAGTGGTATTGTGTCCAAAACAGGGTTCGTGAGTCGAATACGTGTTCGACGGATATGTGTCGCCGGATTCGAAGTAACGATTGGCATCAGCTGGGCTAGCTAAAGACGATCTGGTCGGAGCAGTGGCGTAACTACGGGGAGGATCCCCCCCCCGAGACATTAAAGATTTCAGCGAAATTTCGTAATCACTACGCAGATCTATGTCTAAGCCAGTTGCGTGTATTAAAATAAGGCTTATAAGCAGTAGCTTGGCGTCCATGTAACCGCTGTTGCCGGCGGCAACAGTACTGCAAAGAAGAAAAAATAATATTAATTATTTCACAAAATAAATACTTTAGTTATTGAATAATTTGAAATCCGAACAATATTAGTAGGGAAACTTGAAGAAAAGCGTAGCATTGCTTTCGAACTGCTGGGCACTTCCACCGTCTTGTGTTGCCGGCTCAGACATTGGCAATGTTTTACTGCGTACGGTCATTGACCTCGTACAAACTGTGGAGAGGGGGAACACATTCATCCACCCAATCTGTTGCCGCTATATAAACCGGCAAAACGCTCACTTGGCAGCTATGTTCGTTTTCGAAACCAACGTGCAGCAGATACTACGTACCTACTTGTGTTTTGCTCGTTTAGTCATGTGTTTCTCTGTTTGCCTTTATTATTTTTAATTCGATTATTTGTGTATCCGAACCTCTCGGGACGAGTGCTCGTTCGGATAATAGATCGTAAATTTCAAACATTATTTCTCTTTACAAAAACAAAGGTTTTTATTACAAAATCGTTTCTAACATACTGTTATATAATTACAGCAACCTGTATACTGTACTCTAATGTATTACTAAGGCTAAAAATAATTGATTTAAAACAGAGTGTAAGTAATAAAAACCAAAAGTTAATTTAAACAAAATTAGAGTTTAATGGCAAACACTGTACTACAAAATTAATTAAAAAACAAAACAAAACATACAGTACTTTTTGGAAGAATTGTTCTATTACTGTCTGTTACAAACCGATACCCCGTTTTCTCGCTGCTAAAGACTGAAGTCGTTTAAGATTCATAATCTGAATACAGTCTATCTCGTCTTCTGTTTCGGCCCACTTCGGAACAGTCTCAAGTGCGTCAAAAGCGTTTGCTGCCGTCGGTTGTTTCGTATTAGTAGTCTAGTATTCTCGCCGTCTTCATAGGCTGTAAGGTTGTATAGCTACAGCGTTTATTTATTACTGTACAGTAGTGTAATCATTTATAGTATACAATTTTCTTGTTCAATAAATGTCAAATACGGTACACGTGTTGAATACACTACAGTACGGTACATTATTGTATATTTTATTCAGTTCGGATAATAGATCGATCGGTTAATTGATGTTCGGATAATCGATGCTCTACTGTATGGTGATTATGTTCTTAAAAGTCATTTCAGAAGACTTGAGGGTTCGATTAAACTTTCAACTTTGAATTCCTCAGAAACGTGGCTTGGCACCATGTTGCCCCGACTCCCTAGATTAATTGGCGCTTTATAATACTTCACGTTGGTTTACTCAAAGACCTTTGAGACGCGCAAAGAATTTATAAAATTATATAGGAAGAATCATGAATTTCTCATTTGTCCCGAGGGAATGGGGGGGGGGGGTCAAACCTTCAGCTAATGTCATTAAACCTGCCCTAAGAAGCCACATTGACTTGTGTTGTCGAAGCAAGAGGTGAATGAGACGTAGGCGTAGTTTGTCGCAGTACGCGCAGGTGTTCAACTGGCCGCATCTGCGTTCGTTCAACCCGCAGTCGCAGTTCCAAACAACGATGGACTGTGTTGTAGTTGCAGGCGTGACGACCTTGGGGCGGCAACGTCAATGCCGAGTAATTAACGCCCCCCGTGCGACGAACACTTTGTTGTTGTTGTTGTTGTTGTTGTTGTTGTTGTTGTTGTTGTTGTTGTTGTTGTTGTTGATGACTTTATGCTCTTCTCTGTTCGCGCGTGCCGAATCATTATACGTAGAACGTCTCCTCTCACGAACTGTTTGGGCCGCGTCCACTTCCGGAATTGTCAGTCTCGTGACAACTTGTCTCCTCGATTCGTGTTGATATCTCTTCTTCTTCTTCTTCTTCTTCTTCTTCTTCTTCTTCTTCTTCTTCTTCTTCTTCTTCTTCAGCACTACAGCCCACGTGACCTCTGGCTTCCAACACCAGTATTCTCCAGTGTCCCCTATCCATTCCCATTTCAACGTAACCCCTCACATCCATTCTTCTGAGATCTTCTAGCACATCATCCAATGGCAGTAGGGGGGTGGTGGAGAACCTAGGAGGTGGCTCTTCGAATTAAACCCGGAATAGGACCAGAAGCTCTTACTCTACACGACGCTGGTAACGTCCTTAGAGGACATTTATCGTACTCGGAAGTTACAAAGGAGCAAATCGGATGGAATACCTAGGAAGCGTTGGTGAAGTTTGTTCCCTTTGGGACCGGAACACGAGATTCGCCTTTGCCTGCCTGACATAAGAAGAAGTAAAGTTTTTCGTGTGTATAATTCTTAGCGTCAGTCGAGATACACCACGAGGAGGTGAACATACGTCCTTACCATAGTCAACGAAGGTTTTATTGTTCCTCAGTACAAAAGTAAAAATAGTAAATGAAAAATTATTAAAATCTCGACAACTTTACTATTTTTTTACGTAAAACAACGAGTAGACAATCATTATTCTTCTGCTTCTACTTCAGCCCAACGCGTACCCCGCCTTCCAACACCAATTTTCTCCAAAGTCTCCTGTCCATTGCCATCTAATTGCAATCCTTCTTCTGAGCTCTTCTAGCACACCAGCAGGATCTTATCCTAGGTCGGCCCCTCTTCCTGCTTTTATAGACTTGGGCGCTCAGGATTTTCTTTGGCACACGCTGATCATCCATCCGATCTAGGTGACCTAGCCATTGTATTCGTTGAGCCTTTATGAATCTTACAAGGTCCTCATAATTCAATCGGTCATCTGTCTCATGGTTATTTCTTATTCTCCATTCGTCATCTTATTTAACGAAGCCACAATCTTTCTTACAGACCTTCTCAGTATTCCTTGTTCTTTTTTTTTTTTAATGTGTCAGCTCATACTCTTTCAAACAGTGGGGAAATTATCTACTTCCTGTTAATTGCTGTTAACTTCTTGCACAAGAGCACACTGCCGTACGCGTTTTGCAAGGTAATGGCGTTCTTTCTGTCATACTTTCAGTTTTCTGTGAATCTTACAAAAGTGTAAACAACAAAACATCCGGGTTGTTAGGCCGAGGTCTAAGTTGTTAATGTTTTTCCCCAGCGTTTCGTCCACACCGATGACGGCCATCTTCAGTGGCGCGGAAACACGGATTACAACCACCGCGAACGAATGCAAACAAAGACTGTTCTGTCCTGTTGAGGCACTTATATTGTGGTTTAATTAAGAAAGTTGTGTTAGTGGTTGTAATCACAAACAGAATAATCACTGTTGCACACCACTACAGAAAAATTATTCCGATTAGCGCTTTCAAGCTTCTCAGCTCATCGTCAGAGGAAATCTGACGATGAGCTGTGAAGCATGAAAACGCTAATCGGAATAATTTTTCAATGGTGGTGTGCAACAGTGATTATTCTGTATATGTTGTGGTTGTAATCTTCTTTGACCGGACCGTAAACACGTCTTACGTTCTTTCCTTCAAACCTTCTTAGTGTTTCTTGTTCCTTCTTAGTGTTTCTTGTTCCTTTTTTATCAGTGTCTATGTCTCGCCTGTCTGATAAGTGACTTATATAGCTTTAATTTTGTGTTACGACTAATCAGTTTGCTTCTGAACATGTTGGTATCTCTAGACCAGTGGTTTCCAACTTAACGACAGAGTGTACAAGCAGTAGTCGTCCTTACGGAAGTACGTTTGTACACAGCCAGCAGGACGAAACTCCCTTGTGACAAATTTAGGAATTGTCATACCGGCAGTACGCATCTTTCTGGTGGTGGACCCAGGGGCGGATTAACCATTAGGCTGTAGCCTAGGGCGCGGCAATTTGGGGGGCGCAAAACTTTAGCTAAAAAATAATACAATTTTACAGCTAAATGTAAAATTGGTAATAAATTACAAGGATACAAATTTGAGTTCATTTTGAACACAGGCGCCTGTTTGCGAGAAATTATGGTAAAATTATACATACATATTAGAAGTGCTTTCCAAACTGTTTTCTCCGGTTATGAGTTATAGGTGTAGCCCTCTTGTTCATTGAAAGTGACTTTCTGCAAAGACTTGATTTCAGTGAGGTGATTAAAACGTTTGCTCAATCTAAAGCGAGAAAAAAGAATAGCTTGAACTTTACATGAGTCTTAACAAATCCACAAGATATTTAACTGATTGTCTTCTTTGTGTAAATGATGTTAAATGTACTCTTAATAAAACTGTTATAATTCTGTAACTACTTAGTTAATTTTTTCCTTATAAAAGCCATGCAAACTACAAATGGTTGAAGGTGTAACTCTAAAACAATCTGAAAAATAGCCTTAGTTTTCAATTCTTGAGCCTATTTCCAAAAACAGTAAGATTTTTTTTTTTTTTTCGGCAGGGCAGGTGAAAATCTCTATAGACACACTGGAGCCCCGTAGCTCCAGGTAGTGTGGGACTCTAACCCACTAAAAACACCTCCCTTTGCAACAACTGAGCGAGCCCAACAAGTTGCTTTTCTTTAATATTACAGTCACGGTTTATGGGGTAGAAGCCCACTGGCTGTTCCCCAGATTGAGATTATTGCCTTTCTCTCTTTTAGAGTTTTACAGATTTAAATGCACTAGTGTGTCACCAAATCTTGGGGCTTCAATCTTTTAAGCCTTCTTAACGTGTGCGGAGCTTCTTCCACCACGCAAAGCATTTCTGGATTTATATGAGTCTGAATTCTCCTGTCATGGTTAACTGCATATTTTGTTACGATTTCACTGACATATTCTACTTTGAGATCTTTGTGCAGATTGTCATTCCTAATATACCAGGGGGCATCAACGATACTCCTAAGTATTTTGTTTTGAAAAGTTTGGATCATTTGAATGTTAGATTTCTTGGTGCATCCCCAGAGTTGTACACCATAAGTCCACACAGGTCTCAGCACTTGTTTATACAACAGCAATTTGTTTTCAACTGTTAGTTGTGAATTCCTACCTAAGAGCCAGTACAATTTCCTGAATTTTATGTTGAGTTCCTCTTTCTTTTTTTTCACATGCTCCTTCCATTTAAGTTTTGCGTCCAGAGTCATACCCAAATACTTAGCAGTGTTAGAGTATGGCACTTCTTGTTCATTAATGTAGATCTTTTGTATTTCTATTTTTCTGTTGGTAAAATTGGTGTGTATTGATTTCGTTTCATTAAGTTTGATCCTCCAGCGTCGAGTCCAATCCCATACCTCTGCGATTGAAGTTTGCAGTTTATTGGCCGCTGTCTCGGCATCATTACCTACCGCCAGAACAGCAGTATCATCCGCAAAAGTCGCAACGGTTGTTTCCTCACTGTTTGGTAAATCTCTCGTGTATAACAAATACAAAATTGGACCCAATACGCTCCCTTGGGGAACTCCCGCGGATATTTTCTTTAAAGTTGAATATTCATCCTCATGCTTCACCCTAAAGTATCTTTCTGAGATGTAAGACTTTAGTATCAGATAGAATTCCTCTGGGAGATCCCTATGTAACTTGTACTCAAGCCAATGATGCCAGACCTTATCAAAAGCTTGCGCTACATCCAGGAAGACGGCTGAGCAAATGTTCTTCCCTTCAAGAGCCTTTTCAATAACATGGGTGATTCTTTGTACCTGGTCAATAGTGGAATGCTTTTCTCTGAATCCGAATTGATGATCCGGCAACAGGGTTCTTTCCTCTAACAAAGGCTTTAATCTCTTCAAAAACAGTTTTTCAAATAGTTTTGAGATCACCGGTAGCAGGGAGATTGGCCTGTAGGACTTTTTATCTGTTGGTGTTTTGTCAGGTTTTAGAATCATGATAACCTCAGCCACCTTCCACAGACCAGGCACATACTTCAGCCTGAAGGCAGCGTTGATCAAATGGAGTAGTTTTCTCATGGCTTTTCCAGGCAGTTCCTTTAGTATTTGGCCTGTTATCAGGTCAAAATCCGGGGCTTTTTTTGCGCTTAGATTGCTCTTAATTTCTTCACTCAATTCCTGTAGCGTTACTTTCTGTATGTTTTTCCTATCTACTTTCGGCTCAAAGTTAGTGTTTTCCTCTGCTGTTTGTCTAGGTAACGGCTGGAAGAAGTAAGATATTTGAAATATTCCTAACTAAGAAATATATTGTAGGGTGTTTAAAGCTACATTCAGCCCCTTGGAAATAAAAATAAGAGTAGCCTATGGGACGTGAAGGGGGCGTTAAATATAATTAGCCTTGGGCGCCAAGATACCTTAATCCGGCCCTGAGTGGACCGACTTGACGAGTCAAAGCTTAATGCTGTGTGTTAGAAGTAACCGCGTCTTCGTTTTGACTCTTTTAAAACGATTTATTGTGCAAAATAATGAAACAGTTGTACAATACATAATCACTGTCGTAATGCACACAACTTCATGTATTGTCGGTGACAGGCAGGGGCGTATTTACGGGGGGGGGGGGAAACGGGACCGGACTCCCTCCAGAGGGTGAAAAAAGTTGACGAATTTTGTTAATTCCTGTTTTTTGTTTTCCAGTTGTGTACGCTAATATAGTAGTAACACTTTTTTTAAATAAACAAACAGGTTTATTACACAGCATTAGCGTATACGTTTGAAATATGAAATATAGGAAAATCAAGTCAGTCAATAAGTATCTTGTAAACAGTGTTTCGATACTGCATTGTGTTATTGTGTTATTACTGTAATGGAACTGAGTCCAGCCACTTCAAAGGCTGTAGGCCTAATCTCGATTAGTCTCAAGTTGCTTTTCCTTTTCTATGAAGCCTTTTGTATGTTTTAAAGACATCAGTCGATGCACGTGTCGACGATACATTAACGATAAGTGTTTAGAAAAGCGATTATTGCACAGCGTAATCACCTTGAGAGGATGGGAGAGAAGGGTAAATAGGAAATAGTAAAGATTTTTGTTCTGAGGAATGTACAAGGATAATGTGTCAATCGCGCGCATAGTTCTAGGAATGCATGTGATCGGAGAGTGTATAGGTACAGGTATTCACGTGTTCGACCACGTGTGCCGCCGTGTTGTTAGTACAGTATATGAAAACCGTTGTTTCCTAATGCTCAGATCCATTGATTAGTTTTTCCCAGTGTATTGCCTATTGACACGCTACGCCTTCGTGGCATTTGAACAGTCTCTGTCGGACGTTCAGAATGGTGGTTAGCGTGAGAGTTCTGTCTGTCTGTCTGTCTGTCTGTCTGTCTCTCTCTCTCTCTCTCTCTCTCTCTCTCTCTCTCTCTCTCTCTCTCTCTCTCTCTCTCTCACGACCAACCGTTTTTAATTATAATTTAGCGCCTTAGCCATCCTCTTCTCCGTCTCGTTTTACTAAGGAAACGATATGCTTGTCCATGACGTGTCCGTTGATTAACTAATTATTATAAGTGTAATACTACTGACTGAGTTCTTAAAAACTTAGTGTTCCGAGTCAGTAGTATTATACTTATAATTAGAAACAAAATGCTTTTTTTTTTGTAATTTTGTTGTGCACCGTCTTTCTTGTATTATTTGCAGTTAATATAGTATATGTTTTCTTTTAATATTGTCTACTAAAAATTAATGTGTATCAGTTTTTACGTACGGATACGAGCCGTGTGTTTCTGCACAGGAGAGTATGAATAAAATGCCAGGCAGCTAAAATGAGACTCACGAGAATCATAGCTAGAGGGTTGGCTGCAGTTTGGACAGAATACTAAGCGCTGTTATGTTGCAGAACTCAACATTTGCAATATATTCAGAATACTAAGCGCTGTTATGTTGCAGAACTCAACATTTGCAATATATTCAGAATACTAAGCGCTGTTATGTTGCAGAACTCAACATTTGCAATATATTCAGAATACTAAGCGCTGTTATGTTGCAGAACTCAACATTTGCAATATATTCAGAATACTAAGCGCTGTTATGTTGCAGAACTCAACATTTGCAATATATTCAGAATACTAAGCGATGCTATGTTGCAGAACTCAACATTTGCAATATATTCAGAATACTAACCGCTGTTATGTTGCAGAACTCAACATTTGCAATATATTCAGAATACTAAGCGCTGTTATGTTGCAGAACTCAACATTTGCAATATATTCAGAATACTAAGCGCTGTTATGTTGCAGAACTCAACATTTGCAATATATTCAGAATACTAAGCGCTGTTATGTTGCAGAACTCAACATTTGCAATATATTGGCAGTCTTCGTGACTCCCAACTTCGTCTTATTTTGTTGCTGAACTGTTGCTGTTGTGTCGTGCTGGACGGGGCCTTTCGGTGTCATTTTTGCCGTTTTTGACTCGATAATGGTGGTTGCAACGAAAAAATCTGTATCGAGAACCATACATGACTTCCATGTCGTAAAATTTATATTTAAAATAATTTAAATATTAATTAAATAAGTGGATGCTTCAGTTCTGAAGAAATTACGTATCAGCTAAAATGGTACCACCATGTCAGGTAGATTAAGACTATCCTCAACCTGTGTAAGCAAGGACTGTACTTTTGGATAAAATGTCTAGGTCGAACGAAGCTAAAGGTAGCTGCAATCTGATTCCTGTAATGAAATTGGACTCTCCCTGCGAGGGGCCGAGGGATGTCTAGTTTTATCAAAGTCTTTGCTGTCAATACTATACTAGTCATTTTTCTTTTTTTAAATCGAGTCTTGATTTCTTTCCTTCCAGTTGTCTTCTGATTTCCTGAACGACTATTCTGTTCACCCGTATAATTATAAATTTCTCAGTAAAACATTTCTTGCTTAATACGTTTGTGTCTCCTGTTTAACACCCACCATTCTGATCCATGTCATAACTCAATATTCCACACAGGCTAGTAAATAACTAGGCTAGTAAATATCAGGGAGGTCAAAATATTTTCAAGGAGGGGCTAATAATTTTCCAAAGGAGAAAAATATTTATATATTTTTCATACATACACACATGCACATATTAGTTTATAATTCTCATATCATAATAGAAATAAGTACACAGATTGTATTAATTGCTTGAATACAACAACACTGCCCAGCGATCCACAGGAAGCAAATCGATGTCTACCTTTTCGGCTTGCACGCGTTGTGTTGGTGTGGGTTTCGGCACTTTCCATTTAAAAAAGCGTGGAAACGTAAGAAAATAAACATGAGTGATGCCAGAAATAACGCGAATTGTGTGTGTGTGTGTGTGTGTGTGTGTGTGTGTGTGTGTGTGTGTGTGTATGTGTGTCCTGCCGGCCTTTTTATTGCGGTAATCACAATAAGAAAACTTTGGAAAAGTAAACATTAAATAATTGAGATATGCTTGCCTGCCAGGAACGATATATTTTCACTCATACGTGATTTAAATTAAAATGAAAAATATAGAATTTTGTTAAAGTGAAATGAAATGTGTCCATAGAAACTACTCCTTTGTTGTCAATAACGTAGTACACATATAAAACTTATAAAAATTTACCTCCTCCATCATCAACTACCATTTTAATTTATAAAGAATCGGTATGGAGAACCATACATGACTTCCATGTTGTAAGATTTATGTTTAAAATAATTTACTTGAATTCGGTTCGGTAATTTGTAAAAAAATATCGCCCACCCTCAAACTAATTTCACTATTTATAGATATTTTTGTTATTATGGGGTAGTCGTTTAATATAATGTTATTTTCAGTCACTTTATCCATAAAAATTAGGTAGGCTTACTTTATTCTTATAAAGAAACCGAACTACGCAGATAATCATCCCTCCTCCGAAGTCACTCATGGACCCTGAGCATCTTGCAGAGGGTTCATTCCCTAAAGACGAGAAGTCTGTCTGTGAACCGTTCCTCTGTAAACACGTGCAGTTACACTGCCCAGCGATCCACAGGAAGCAAATCGCTATCCACGCTGGACACTTTTCCGGCTTGCACGCGTTGTGTTGGTGTGGGTTTCGGCACTTTCCATTTAAAAAAGCGTGGAAACGTAAGAAAATAAACATGAGTGAGGCCAGAAATAACGCGAATTGTGTGTGTGTGTGTGTGTGTGTGTGTGTGTGTGTGTGTGTTGCCTGCCTTTTTATTGCGGTAATCATAATAATAAAATGGAAACGTAAACATTACATAATTGAGATATGCTTGCCTGCCACGAACGATATATTTTCTCTCATACATGATTTAAATTAAAATGAAAAAATATAGAATTTTGTTAAAGTTAAATGAAATGTTTCCATAGAAACTTCTTTGTTGTCAATAACGTATTACACATATAAAATTTACTTCCTTCATCAACTACCATTTTAATTTATTAAAAAAATTACCCCCTCCCCATCATACCCTTTTCATTTATAGATATTTCATCTACCTTCCTACAGTGGATTATTATGACCTTCTTTTCAGGATAGATAATTTATCAAAATTAACCACTTTACTCTTGTTACAACGTAAAACGTTGCAAGTAAACTACCCCTTTCCCTTAACCGATCTTCACCAAAAACAATCGGCCTTGAGTCCTCTACAATTCATGGTTGTATGCAAAAAATTATTTGATTCTGTTTGAATTTGCGGCTGTTATCGTTTGCCATAGAAAAAATTCTACACAGACGCTTTTCGAAAAATGACTTTTTTCATGTTTTGATGATAGTACAATCAGAATCTGCCGTTATCTCGAACACGATTTTTTTCGGCATGACCATACTTCCATTTCCTTATGGAACATGGAAGTAAAAAAATTACCCCCCCCTCAACTACCCTTTTAATTTATAGATATTTCATCTACCTTTCTAAAGTGGATTATTATGACCTTCTTGTCAGGATACTTTATTTATCAAAATTGAGCACTTTACTCTTGTTAAAACGTAAAACGTTGGTGGTAAACTACCCCTTTTCCTTAACCGATCTTCACCAAAAACAATAGGCCTTGAGTCCTCTACCATTCAGGTCTGTATGCAAAAAATTATTTGATTCTGTTTGAATTTACGGCTGTAAATAAAAAATTCTACACACACACACACACACACACACACACACACACACACACACACACACACACACACACACACACACACACTTTTCGAAAAATTACTTTTTTCATGTTTTGATGGTAGTACAATCAGAATCTGCCGTTATCTCGAACACGGTTTTTTTGGGCATGACCATACTTCCATTTCCTTATTGAACGTGGAAGTAAAATGGTGCAGCTAGTAACAAAGTATGTCAATGTTGGCGAGAAAATTAACGAATAAGGAACACAGAAATACTTCTACAGTAGTCACTGCCTCCCTTAACCACAATCGCTAGCTGTCTCTTTTTGCCCGTGTCTGTTTTGTCCCTGATTTTGATCGCGTCATCTACTTCGTATCTCCAGGACCTTCAGACCACGTCGTCTCACTTTTTTTCCCTCACGTAAGGCTCTTAATCTCTTTTTCTTCTTATTCTTCTTCTTCTTGTTCAACAGAGAGGGGTACTTTCTTCCTCTTATTATCTCATGCATATACTCCTTTCTGGGCCTTCCCCTTCCACTACACCCCTCAATCATTCCCTCGATCACTGCGGTGAACGAGTTTGAACGGTGTGGCAGATGACCAATAGTACCACTTCTCCTTTTCGCAATAGTGGCAATCAGAAATCCTTCCTGGGGTTGTGCGGGACGAAGGACTAGCCCGTCGCCCGCTTGTGTGCGGCGTTCCGAGCTTCTTACAGAGCCCCCGCGCGCGGGGACCGTAATTCCTAAGGGCAGAAATGCCTAGAAAGCGGTAGCAGTAGAGGAAACCAGTTATCAGTAAGCTCTTGAATCAATTATACATGACGCATAGAATAATCTGTATGATACCAAAGCAGTGCAAGTTTTTAGGACAATTCCATTCGGAAAGAAAATATCAGAACAGAATAAGGTAGACAATATTTGTTTCGCAAGAATTTTGTAATCAGTGTATAAAATCCTTGAAGACTTCTTTTGTGCTTATTGTATTTATGTATCAACGTTGTCGTGATATTAGGAAAATTTATATTTTGAGCAGAAAAAACAATGACCGGCGCCAGGAAGGCATCGTGGTCGTCGTTACGGTGTGAATTGATTCAGAGTCAATATATTACTTATTATCTTTATTGTTTGTACGATAACGTTTTTAACGATGATAGTTTCGATTATAGTGTTCCAGGAATACGTGTGGTGTGGATCACCGTCACGTTGCGTGCACGAGCGGCTGTCCCCCCCCCCACCGATATAAAGCGTGAATTTTTATGGATATCCGTGATGTGTCGAGTACCACACAGTTTTGTGTTTAACTAAAGCAGCGGCCACAATGACCTACTTACTCTAGGGGCATCCATGTGAACCTTTAATGGAAAGGTTTCCCGTTTACTTCTCCATCCTGTGCCGTTGTTCTGCCTGTAGGGCGAAATAGTGTACTGTACCTGTACCCACTCCTAGGAAGCCGTGGCCACTTGCTGTAGAGGGGGACTACATTACATACGGTCTCCAGTTCGCAATATGTTAATATCATGACCATGGCCCCCACAAGAGGGGGTCTAGCGTATGCCGTGGCATAGGGGCCCGGGACAGTGGAAAAAAATACGACAGACGGCAGTGTTTGTGGTGAAGACAGACAACACAACGCAATATTTGTTTATTGTGATTTAATTTTAATTTTATTATAATTGTGATAAAAGGATGGAATTCATCACATCACATTATTCTCATGAAAGCGTTTATAAAACAGTGTTTGAATCTGAAAAGAATCCACTAAGCCTACTCTGACGTATTTATGACAAAAACCTTCAAGCTATATTTTTGTGAACTTCTGTCTTGCCCTTCGGCTTTATTGTACTATTCTAGTTACAGTTTTTGTCTCCTGAAAAATCTTTCAGCAGGTTAGCGAATTCACTGAAAACATGGCAGAGAAGCATTACCTCCTAGGAAAGGCTTAATAATTTGGCAGTTTTAGCTATTGAAAATGAATTGGCTAAGAGTTTTGATTTTTCAGATCTTATCGACCAGTTTGCTCAAATCAAAATTCTTATCTATCCTGTTATGAGGACGACCTGTCGGTGAAATTAAAAAAAAAGACCATTATATAAATTATTGAATGAATACACGTAACACATAACACATAACATACACGACAGTACGAAGGTGTCACAGCTGTAGTTGTTACGTCTCGCACGCAGTGAACCTCTGCGCTCGTGTGAACCGACTTGTAATTTTGTTCTTGTGTGTTTATTAGTATTCCAAACTTTCCATGTATTTTGTTTTACGTATTTTGTTTGTTTCCAAACTTTCCATGTATTTTGTTTTATTCGTATTTACCTTTAGTCCCCAATTCTGATGTTCTTGTATCAATTTTCTAGTCATGTACTCTACGTCATCAAAATCTTGAGCCAAAAGTAATTGGTCACCATAATTGGTTCATTATAGTGTAATGAATAAACTGTATCACCATCAAGTGGAATTCCCATTTTATCCAAGTCTCTATTGCTTTCTCCGTATAAATTTTGAAAAGGGTGGGTGATAGACAACATCCCTGGCGTAAACCTTTGGTCACTTGAAATTCTGGTGACAAATTCTTTTCTATTTTTATTCTCGATATTGAATTGTTATAGTGTTTTCATTATTTTAAATATGTATTAAATTGGCTTAATTAAATAAACTTAATCTATGTTCGTTGACATTAACTAAAAGTTGCCTAGTTATCCTGATTTTTTGCACCAGTTTGTAGAAAAACTGCAGTTTGCAAAAGACAAAAAAAAAAAAAACAACGACGATACGTTGTATGGCCAGATTTAATGTTAACTAAATAAACTAGTTAACAAATGAAAACCATTTTGGTCGATCTTTTTTTGTGCAGAAGCAAAACTGCGAACATAAAGTTGCGAACACACAAACAGTACAAAGTGCAGCAGCAGATGGAGATGGAGATGGGGTCAGTACATGGTGAGGCTGAGGAGACACAGCAGACTGCAAGAATGTGAGGCATGTCGTCGCCCTACCCTACCCGCTTCCTCTCCCATCTTCTGCCGGTTTATTTTGGCCAAATTCTCGTTGACTTACTGATACCGTTCCCGTCCCGCCCATCCCAGTGTCAATACTCTTCTCAAGGACACACTCCATACTTTCCCTTTACTGGATACAGTGGTATGTATTGTTTTTCTTCTGCCATTGTATGATTTATTCGTTTTGCCAACTCCTGGTTGGTTCCTCTTACTTCTTAGTCTTCACAAACCTCTTTGCGTGCAGATTCATAACAGTTACGCAGGGTAGGGGGGTTTTGGTCAGGGGCGAACACAGGATTTCATTTAGGGGAGGCGGGGGATTTTTGCAACCACATATCGTTTTCTTCGAGTATTGTTTTTCTCGTGGTATAATAAAAATCGTACCAAAATTAAAACTAATGGGCAAAAAATAATAAATAACTCACTAATTTCATTAAAATAAATTAAAAACATACATCAGATATGCTTCCAGTTAGTCTTGCAAGCCTAATAATATCTTCGTGTGGAATATAAATAATGCTTTAAAGAGAACGTTATAATTGAGAAAGTGAGGGTTACCAGCGTGTATGTAATCGCGTAGATATAAATGTATCCAACAGGGTTGTGGATATAAATTTTACAACATGTAAAATAATGTTAAATAATTTTTTTTTAAATACATCGGTCTTTTTTCAATTAATTACACTAAAAAATCACGCAACCAGTTAAAAATTTTTGTTCCAACATTTTCGGATTTCGGTGGAGGGGATGTATCCCCATATCACCCCCCCTAGGTTTGCCCCTGGTTTTGGTGTTAAAGTAGGCCTACAGCTTACAAAACAGACGCTCAATGTAAGATACGACAGTTAGCGACGGCTACTGAATTGGTATAACTAAATGGAGATGGCGGACACACGTTACAAATGTACGCTGTATACTGAGAAAGCGAAATAACGACGAGGTGACACCGGTACAGCCAATAAGTTACCGGGTGAAAGTTAGCAATAACCATATGTGGTAGAATGCGGGAGCGGTAGCCGCCGCGCCGTGTGTGCCGACTGATTCGAGTCACCTCATGGGTTCCTTCTCCTATGGCGCTACAGCCCAAGTCGGGCCCTGGCCTCCATCAATCTCCGCCTCCAATCTACTCTATCCATTGCAGCCCTGCTCCAGTTTCTTATCCCCATGTCCCTCGGGTGCTCTGCAACGCCATCTTCCCATCTCTTCCTCGGTCTGCCTCTAGGTCTCGTTCCCTTCCATGTACCCAGCAGAGCACTTTTGGGGTTCCTGCCATTCTCCATTCTCATAACATGTCCGGCCCAACGCAATCTTTGCATTCTTATAAATTTTGAGACTGGTATCTCTTTATATATTTGATACAGTTAATTGTTGTATCTCAGTCTCCATGAGCCATTTTCTTGTATTGGGCCTATAATGCGTCTGAGGATTTTCCTGATTTTCCTTTCAAAGGTGTCTACTATGTCGGCTGTTTCCTGTGTGACTGTCCATGCCTCACACCCGTAGCATAACACCGGTCTGATGACAGTCCTATATATTTTCATTTTTTGTTTCTCTGTGCACATCTCGAGACCTAAATGATGGCAGCAGTGCGAAGTCTGCCTTGTTAGCCACGGTGGTTCGTCTTTGGATCTCCGGCTCATCTGATCCAGTCTTTTCTAGGTTCACTCCGAGATACGAGAAATTGTCCACCACTTCAATTGTGTCCTCCTCTATCTCAATGTTGTTATGAACCTGGTCCCTTCTTGTATGGATAATGATTTTTGTTTTATCTATATTTATGGATAGCCCAACTTCCTTGACTTTGTTTTTAAGCTCCAGAAATGTTTCTTTAGCTGCCGCGATCCGTCTTGACATGATGTTAATGTCATCTACATATGTGGCTATCTGTACAGTTCTGTTTGTTAACAGATGGAGGTATTTATTGATAAGCCTCTAATTACATATTCAAATGCAATATTAGACACCTCATGGATTAATCACAATATAAATCAGCGAACGTTGGAATGGACATGATGGTCCGACTTTCTTGGTCTCAGAGGAAGCGATCGCCTGCCTGGTGCTAACTCTATCATTAACCTGTCGCAACGAAATAACCGAAGAAAGGTTTCCCTGTGTGGCGAGGGGCAGACAGCGACCAGGATCAGATTGACTACCTAACGTGGTCCTTGTGTAATCCAGTCCCCAGGATCGGATTGACTACCTAACGTGGTCCTTGTGTAATCCAGTCCCAGTGCATGTTACAGTCAGGGGTACAAGTTCGAGGGCTGTGTGGGACGAAGGGCATGCTCGTATACTGCGACCCGAGCTTCAAATAAAGCTCCTGCCGCAGGGACGATAGATGGGGCTGGATTAATAATGTGGCTTGCTACTGGCCGTGGGTGCCATTTAAGTATCAGTTTATTGAGGGTGAGAGTACGCCGAGGCCGGGTCCAAGATTCTCCTGGCACAGATTGATAGCGACCGAGGGCGCTAATGAGGTGGTTGCCCTGGAATCGGGCGGAGCGGCGATAGAATTTGCGGGACAGTGTCCGTATAGTGGCGTCCAGGGAACGGACACGCAGGGCTTCTCGGATGGTTTTATTTGATGTCAGATAGTGGGTTTTACACGCCCAGCGCAATCCTCGGTCAAGGAGACACTGAAGCTTTCGCTTACGGGTCTTGGCCAAGTAGCCCCAAACGGGGATCGCATAGTAGCCATCGGCACCACATAGGTAGAGACGATAAGTTTCCCTAGGCGGCGGGTCATAGCGTTGCTGCATAGCACGGGATGGAGTTGATAAAGGCGATTGGCGGTCTTGCGGGCTACTTGTGCAGAGTGTGTCCGCCACGTAAGACGACGGTCGAGGTGAACCCCGAGGTACGTGACCTCTCGAGACCAGGGCAGCAGACTATCGCCTACGTATAGTCTGTCTGCGAGCC
This sequence comes from Magicicada septendecula, assembly GCA_034769895.1. Classification (NCBI taxonomy): domain Eukaryota; kingdom Metazoa; phylum Arthropoda; class Insecta; order Hemiptera; family Cicadidae; genus Magicicada; species Magicicada septendecula. The sequence continues at coordinate 35,652,574 of CM068372.1, forward strand.
TTAAGCGTCTGGAGAAGTCTACGGCTGTGCTCTTGGCCGCGTTGATGGATCTCTCTGCCCACTCAACGTGGCGTCCAACAGTTAGGGTCGAATTAGAAGCGCTTTGTGCCCTATACTACCACTAGACTGGTACCCCTCCCCCCGATTCAAAATTCTACCTTTTATCCATTATTTACACTGTCAAAGGCATACAAAAGTTTTAAAAGTTAACAATTATTTTGTTAAACTCTCAAATTACAACAAATATTTAGCTAAATAGTGATTAAAATGGCCATAGAAGTACTTTGGTCTTTGGGGAACCATATACAATAATAAGTGTCTTTGGGGTAACAGTATGAATACACCCATCCTAAGTTCTATGAAAATCAGTTGACGCATTCAGAAGTCGTCATAATAAGACATGCGCAAACAGACAGACAGACAGACAAATCTCGAACGGTCAAGTTGAACCGAGAACTAGCTTAGCTCGTTCCCAAAGAGCTCAGGGGTGAGAACAATTGAAGTCTAGTTTAGTTAAAATATTTCTATATTAAAAGCAGATAGGTATTAATAATCCGAGAATTTGGTGTTAAATCTAAATTGGCAAATCTAATCCGAGAAACCTTTACGGACACGTCTCAAAAATAAAATTCATGGGAGAAATATCTCAGCCATTCAAAATAAATACAGGTGTAAGACAGGGTGATGGTTTATCCCCAATTCTTTTTAACTATGTCCTGGAGAAAGTAGTGAGAATTTGAAATGAAAAATTAAAGGAATGCAAAATATCACCAATTATGTTGGGAAGAAAGAACAAACTTATTGAAATAAACTGTTTGGCATTCGCAGATGACTTTGCTATACTTTCTGAACATCTTGCATCTGCAGTAACATAAGTTAATTTTTTAAAGGACATAGCCAGTACGACAGGCTTAAGAATTTCTGCAGAAAAAACAAATTTCTCACAAACATTTAAAACGCGCCAAAATTACTGGTAACAGATATTGGTCGAATAGAGAGGGTTCGAAAACTTAAGTATCTAGGAGAGATAATTCAAGAGAAAGGATTCATAAGATGGAAAGGGCTTATGGTATAACTGAAGATATTTACAATAAAAAGTGCATATCTAAAAATGCGAAAATAAGGCTTTACAGTACAGTAGTGAACCCAGAATGCCTATATGCATGTGAATGTCTAGCACTCAATTATAATTTAGACAAACTAGAAATATTGGAAAGACGAATTATTAGGAAAATACTAGACCCACGAAAAACTTCAGAAGGTTGAAAATTAAGAAGTAATGATGAAATATATCAAAAGTATAGAAAATATAACATAAACAATGAGAAAAAGAAGACTATTATTTTTTGGACATTTATATAGAATGGACGACAATAAGTTGACAAAGCAAATCTTCAGATATCTGTGGGGGAAGAAGTCAACATCAAGTTGGATTAAAGAAGTCCAAAAGGATTTAGAAAAAAAATAATATACACGCAGAAGAAGCAACTGACAGAGAAGTTTTTCGGGCAAAAGTGTTGAAAATGGAGGGAGTCCAGGGTAGGAGAGATAAAAACGCAGGTTCAAAGTGGACTGAAGACAGGAAGAAGAGATACAGTGAGAAGATGAAAGAATATTGAAAAAAAAGAAAAGAACAAAGAGTAAAGAATTGAAATTGACATGTGGTCCTTAGATGGTCGATACAAAAGAAGTAAAAAAAAGCAGATAAGTGCACGGTGGACCAAATAATGTTCTGATATTAGTTCTCTTGTTTATTATTTTTTAACAGGAATAACAAATAATCGTTAACATCAGACCGCTCTAGCCGCCTAATCATCACTCTAGGATCGTTTCTCACCTTTCATTTCAATTATCATAATTAAAATCATCTTCTTCGTTATCATTATTGTAGACATGCTTTTGCAAAAACAGGAAGACAACTGGAGAGGAAGAAGACAACACTGACAAGGTCACACTGTTAGTATCAGGAAACCGCCGCAGAAACACGGATGTGATTTCATTTTTGTATACATGAAACACAAATAGATGGAATGGCTGAATCTAGTGTAACGAGCAGAAAATTTTAAAAATTTTTAAATTTTCACCTCGGCAGAGTACGTTCACACGAGGCAGTGTCAACGACTTATGGTGGAGCAATAAATAAGGAGTAATGAGAAGGTGTCAGTGAAGCGTTGCTGACTTGACAATAGAAACGCATTAAGTTCAATCCAACTATAGAATTTGGTGGCGTTAGATGACAGGGAAAGTTTCGTCCAGAATTATTGTTCTCCGCAGCTGTAACAAAGTAAGTAAGGACATTCACACCCGTACCGAGAATTGCAGCAGATGTTGACCATGTTACGTCAGTAGACGATAAACGACAAAAACGAGTGAGACTCCATACTACAATGAAACGGATGCGCTGCACCTTAAGAAACAATACTGGAAGATAGGCTGACAAAGACTACAGTCATGTTACGCAGCTGGAGGTATCGTCTAATTGACAGACAAGAATTTACGAAGGGAAAGTTGGGGTGACTTCAACGACCAGCAGATGTTCGAAATTAGTAATAGCCAGAAAAAAGGGGTTAGAGCATAGAACAATACGCCAGGGAGACTGTAAGTACAGATAATGGGAATCTATAGAAACGCAGAGTTTACTCAGACAATAGGCTGATAGACAAGTGTTTAATAGCCGTAGTTTCTTCGAAGCGGGTCAACGATCGTCAGGGCGAAAATCGGGGAGACGTAAGGACCTATCAGAGGCCTTCAGCCAGCGAGAAATTTGATGGTGAGGAACGTTTCCATAGCAACCGAAACGAAGAACCTATCGGAAGAACTATGACGTAGAATGTTGACATGGTAGGGCAGTATTTTCCAAGAATATCACAAACTGACCAATCTCGAAGTGAAGTAGGCGTGAAGCGCGCCAGAGACAAAATTTTGAGTAGGGACGAATTAATAAAAACTATCTGCACAAGACAGAGGGAGTCAGTGATACTCAATTTTTGAACAGTCTACACTCAATTTTTGAAACAGTTATACTAAAGTTTTACAGTCAGAATTTTCAGACAGTTTACATTCAAAATATCAAGTAGTTTAACTTCAAGTGCGAGAGACGGTATATCATAAACTTTCAATCGTTTACTTAAATCATTCGGAGTTAGTAATTATTCAAAGTTCAGAAGAGTACATTAAACGGCGGAATGCTAACTCGAGTTCGGAAGTTAGATCGGTAACAAGTAACTAAAAAGACTGAATAATACATTCATATCGCGGTAGTGATACTTTACCGGTGTGCGCAGTAACGGACTTAGCAAAATTTACACCAAGTGAACAATCAGACCGTTACACCAACAGACAGCATCACTTAACGATATACAAATTATTTGAACTTAATATTGTGTACGACACATTATCAACAAACATAATGAACACGAAACATTAAACAAACTAATAAATTATATGAACGTTTGATGAAGCAGCGACAAATAGAACTAGACAGGTATATTGACTTTAAAACGAACTCACAGCATACACAGTAAGAAAGATGAAACATTGATTGAACACCGAAATCTAATTATTCACATATGCAAACACCTACGCGAGTGATCGGAAGAATAAAGTGTTAAGTGGTTGTGATAAAGCAGCATCCGACGGAATGCGTCTACGAGCCATCTCCATCACCAGAACGAGACTTCGTCAACAACTAATGGATATTCAATAACCAAGTAACCATTATTATAATTATTTCTAGTTAGTAACTTCTACTGACCTGGTTTCTTTCAAAGAATTCACACCTGAGAAAATTATTAAGAAAAGTAATGAATAAATCTGAATAAAGTAGTTAATGAACGTATAAACAAAAGCTTATTTGGGATGTAATGAACGCATTAAATAAGTAGAATATTGAATTGTAATATTATTTGATTTATATATGTATGTATGTTTTCTTTGTTTTCAGCATATATTGAGACATGTATTTGTTTATTATAAAATATGTATGTATTTCAGGTACAGCGACGTAACCTATGTACTATTATAATATGTTATGAGTGATAATTAAACTAGTATTTTAGTTGATCAGAAATATGCGTTCATTATTACCAATGCAACCCAAATATTAACCTAAAGTTTGAAGGAATGCAAATAGATTTTAAGAGTTTCTTGTGTACAATTAAATAAATGAATCAATGACTACCATCTATTAAAGGATATCACTTATGTGTTGATGAGCATAGATAGTTAGAGTCATCAATAAGATTCAATTATACACATACATTTGAGAAATTAGTAAATTTACATATTAATAATTAACCCATTCATTCATTTTATAAATGGCGCCCATCCGCACGGCATGATACGTATTAACAAAGATTGTTAACACGTACAGCTTAGGTAAAGAACAGGCAGTAGAAGTAGTAGAGAAAGTAGTGTCATAGAAGTAGAAGTGAGATAAGTGTTATTAGTGTAAGTCAGTTTGAATGATTACGCGCAGTAGGGCGAAAATGGCGAGCAATTCAGACAGTGTAGAATTTGACATTAATAACCAATTAAGCGCAGTAAATACAGAGGACAATACTACACCTAGCGAACCAAGTAATGTGGTAGAGAGTCCAGAAGATAGGGCGCGAGGACAGACATCAAAACTAGAAGATGGAACTATACAAATGTTGATGGAGTTTATCCGTCAACAGAACGAAGAACAAAAGGAAGGTATTCAATTAATTAGTGAAAAATTAGAGAAACAAGAAGAAAGTAATAAATTACTTAGCGAAAGACTAGAAAAACAAGACGAGAAACAAGAACGATACAAGAAACAAGAAGAAAATATTAACAAATTACTAAGTGAAAAATTCGACCAGCATAAAGAAGAGATGAAACGAGAGACAGCGGAACAACTTACGCAAATAAGGTCAGAGATACGTGAAAGCCAGCAGACCTGGGAAAGAAAGGTCGATGAACTACAGAAGAAGCAAGATGATATCATGAGAGACTTGAGAGAAGAAGCCAACAAGAAGTACGTAGAAATACAAGAAAAACAAGATAATGATCGTCAAGAATGGATGGCGGCGGTACACAATACCCAGACGACCGTTAAAAAGATTAATCACAAGTTCGATGTTCACGTCAAGGATTACAATAAGAAACACGAAGAACTCAAGGCCGAGATACACGATACCATACTGCAGAAACAACAGGAGCAAGAAGGAACAAATAGTAATATTATACAGAAATTAGAAGAAGTAGACGGCAGACAACGTTCAACAGAACAGAAGCTGGACGAGACTACGAAAGAGAAGACAACGAGGATCGAAGAATTAAAGGGACATTTGACTAAGGTACGAGAGAACCAAGAAAGGTTGCAGCGACAATTGATGGAAGGTGAGTGTGGGATATTAAATCGAATTAACGGACCTAACCACAATGATCTCAAATATAATGGCACGGACAGATTCCCTATGGAATTCCTCAAAGAATTGTCCGAAATTCAAGAGTTATACTATCCCGCTGACAATATCAAGTGGATTGGCAGACATCTGGAGTTAGACGCAGGAATTTGGTGGCGAGTGATACGTGACCAAATATCAAACTTCGAAGAATTCAAGGAAGCGTTCTCTCTGAAATATTGGGGCCAGGAACGACAGGACAGTATCCGGGACCATTTGGAGTATGGCAGATTTGATTGGCGCGGACCAGTTACTGCTATTCAATATATTGAACGGATTTTGTTGGAAAGTAAGCAGTTAACACCTACTCTGTCTGATTATCAGTTGATACGTAAGATATCACGTCACTTTGGGCGTGAGATCCAACTCGCGGTGGTCACAAGAGGGATTGTGACGATACCAAACTTCGAATCTCTGATCATCGAGTATACACAGATTCAACCAAGAATTAATAGAGAGTCGAACTATGCGGCGGCAAACGAGGGAAGAAATGCGTATAAGGAAAGTGAAAGCGGCCCGAACAAAGGAGGCGGTATACAGAAGAAAACGTGGGGTGACAGACCCGCCATAAATAATCAGCACCGTAACGCGGACCGGCGCGCTGTCAACACAATAGAGTTTACAAACACGACAGCTGGTGCATCGGGCACTCAACCCAAAAGGAATCGTCAACAAGAAGAGGAAAAAAAAATCCCTCCACCCATTAACGAAGATAGCCGTCAAAACAAATGACTACCAGACGAATATTATCCTACCGGACTTACGAAGCGATTTATTATGTAATGATGATGAAGAAATTTCTCAACGAATAATCAGGTGTCCAGAGATAAATATCAAGTTCAACAATAATGTTAGTGTACAAGCGTTGCTCGATACGGGATCCGTGATTGCCGGATTATCTGAGTCATGGTTTCACCAAAACAAACATAACATTACACCTTATGAAATATTACCGATGTCTAACACATTAATAGTTAGCGCAGTTGGTAATAAATCAAAACTAATCAGAAAACAAATATTATGTGATATCTATATTGAAGAAATTAAATATGAATGTGTTTTCCTCATAATACCAGATTTGATAAAACCATGCATATTAGGAACCAATTTTCTTCAAGAAACAGGGTGTCTCATTGACATGGGAAGAAGAATCGTCGAGTTAAGAAGAGAGGATAACGAAGCGACGTACACGGTGCCTATGATGCATATAGAAGTGATGGACGTAGAAGAAGAAGAAGAGATCATCAGAAACATTAACAAGAAGATAGAAAGTATAGAATGCGGAGATAAAGGAACGTTGGAAAGATTAAGGGAAATTCTAGTAAGGAATTGTAGTTTATTCAGAGAATGCCCCGGAAGAATCGAAGGGTATGTTCACGAGTTCCGAGTCACCGACCAGACACCGTACTTCCAGAGAGGATGGCCTGTCCCATTAGCATATAAAGGGAAGGTAGATGATGAGATTCGGAAAATGTTGCGGTATGGGGTCATTGAGAGATGCAACAGCGCATATATCAACCCACTGGTTACGGTAATCAAGAAGGACGGTAGCGTACGATTGTGTTTGGATGCGAGGAAGGTGAACAGTGTGACTATCCCAGACTACGAGGGTGCCCCTCCAATAAACGACATTTTGGCGAGATGTGGCGAGATGAAATACTTATCTACCGTAGACCTAACTAGCAGTTTCTGGCAAGTACCACTGAAGCCGGAGTGCCGGAACTTCACCGCTTTTATGTACGACGGCAAGTGTTATCGTTTTACAGTTACACCATTCGGACTGAGTACCAGTTCTGCTGCACTGACCAGGGGATTGGACACAGTATTGGACGATGAAGTTAAAGAGAGTACCATTATTTATGTCGACGATTGCCTGTGTTATTCAGAAGATTTAGAAACGCATGTGTTACATTTAGACTTATTATTATCTAATTTAAGAAGGGCAAATTTAACCATCAATTTGGAGAAGTCGCAATTCTTCAGACAAGAAATCGCGTACCTCGGTTATCGACTAACAACGCAAGGAATACGAGCAACGGACGAGAAGATAGATGCCATTATGAAGTTCCCTGCACCTCGGAACCAAAAACAATTAAAAGGTTTCCTGGGGTTGACAAATTTCTACAATCGTTTTACAGACAAATACGCTGAAACCACTAAACCATTACTTGAGTTGTTACGGAAAGGACAGAAATTTACCTGGACACAGGAATTAAATGAATGTTTTCAGCAGGTTAAAAGGTTATTCGTAGAAAGAGTCATCTTAAAGTTTCCCCGAATAAACCAAAGATATTATATGCAATGTGACGCCAGCAACTTTGCATATGGCGGACAACTATATCAATTGGACGAAGAAGGAAGAATTGGAGTAATAGCTTTTACCAGCAAGACATTCAAGGGTGCAGAAATAAATTATTACACTACGGAGAAGGAGCTTTTGTGTATTGTAAGATGTCTTGAGCGGTTCCGTATATACATACTAGGACAACCGTTAACCATCATTACTGATAATAAAGCACTGACTTTTATGAATAAATGTCATTTAAACAACTCGCGTATTACACGCTGGATCTTGAGTATTCAGGAGTACAAATTCGACATTGTCCATTGTAGAGGTAAGGACAATATTATTGCCGATCTTCTGAGCAGAAATCCAGAAGATGCCACGCCAGAAGTAATTAGTGACAATATTTCCGAATATTTAATTAACCACCTGACAATCAAAATGGATAAGAAGGTAAGCAAGATCCTAATGGATATTGGAAGGTACCAAATTCAAGATAATAAGCTTAAGAATATTATTGATAAGATTAGGGAAGAGTATGTAGATAAGAAATTAAATAAATTTTATAGATTCGTCGATGAGAAATTGTACAGATTACGCAAAAGGGAGTGGAAACTATACGTACCGAACAGTGTGTCTGGTGAAATAATTGCTGAAATACACCGTATGTATGGACATCCCGGTGCGAAGAGATGTATCAAATTATTGCAGGAGTACTTTACCATAGACGGTATGTTAATGAGGGTGAAAAATTACGTACGGGCTTGCGACACTTGTCAGCGAAAAAAAGATTCCGGCAACAAAAAACTTGTTCGGTGGAACAAAAGCCATAATACCGTTACGCAAGGGTGACCTTGTGAGCGCGGATTATTACGGACCATTACCTGTTTCGTCCGGCGGGGTAAAATATCTGTTTATTATGGTTGACAACTTTACCAAATACGTACGACTTTTCACACTTCGAAGGGCAACGACCGTCGCTACACTGAGGAGAGTACACCAGTATTGTGAGGAACTGGGGTCTCCTAGAGTGATTATCACAGACAACGGAACGCAATTTTCATCTAAAAAATGGTTAGATGGATTAACTGAACTAGATATCCAACCACGATTTACCGCAATAAGGAACCCTTGTGCGAATCTGGCTGAAAGAATCAACAGACAGCTTGGGAACTTATTTAGGATCTTTGTTGGTGATCAACATACAAAGTGGTCGCGTTACGTACTAATCGTCGAGAGTTGTATTAACGAAACGTACCACGAGACGATAGAAGTAACACCGTACGAAGCTCAGCTCGGAAAAAAACCTCCCAGAGCGTGGGAAAAATACATAAACAAGGATATACTCCTAGTTAAAGGGGCAGATCATAACCAAATATTTACCAAAATGAAGGAGAAGAGAGAAAAACAAGCAAAATTATGTAATGAGACTAAGACCATTACAAGATTCAACATTGGTGAGAAGGTGTTAATCAGAACATATCATCAATCGGACGCGGTCCAGAAAAGAATTGAAAAATTTTGCGAACTGTACTGCGGACCATATAAAGTGCATCAAATTCTAGGAGAAGCTACTTATCTACTCGTTGATTGCGATGATGACAAGAAACTCCGTGGAAAATTTAATGCCAGACAATTGAAAAAATACTATGAATCAGAGAATTGAAGATGAAGGAAGAGGAAGAAATTGAAGAAGATGTCTTAAGAAGTTAGCAGATGCTGATGAATCATCCGCGTTAGGGTAATTGACGCGATGATATCATTCAAGCTGGCTTAACCAAGAAAGTTATGTACTTTAATTGTTGAAACATAACATAAAAATGTATTTAGTCAATTAAGCACTAATTAAATGTTAGATAATAAGATAAATTAACATTTAGTGTGACATTTTATAAAAAATATTGCAGTGAATGCAAAGGACATTTAATTGCTATTATTTGATTTATATGGTAATACGTTACAAGGACAAAGTGAAAAAATGGACACTTAAAATCAAATAAGTGATAATATTCAACGAACTAGATAGTGAATGAACTTTATTAATGTGAGTGTATGTAATTAGTAGGCTAGGATTGTAAATGATGCTATCATGAAGTAGGTAAATCAATGAAACTAAATATAATACGTGTATGTAAATTATTAAGATAATCATAATTAACGTAGCGGTTGTGTCAATTAACAATCTAATTTTAAAATAACAGTTTAAAAGATTTTATTGGTAAGATCATTAGTAATGTACAAAGGTGTATATGTATAGGAGATTTTCTTTGATATCATGTAAAGGTTACATTGAACCGCTTAACTGTTTGATAATATCATGTGAGTATGATATTTTAGAAGGTAAAATTTTATTCAATTGATGAAATTATTTAATTGCTTATGGAATTTATGATTTGTCTTATAATTATAAAGATAAGGTATTTATATGTAAATTCGACAATGTGAAATGCGTTCAGCTATCCCAAATAGCTAGCAATAAATTCAGAGAACCGATTAAAACCAAAAGGGGGTATACCACTGGTAATATAAGCTTTTGAAAGTAGGTTATTGTGTATACCTTCCCCTGAAGAAGATGGACACGGCGAGGCGACGTACAGGGCGCAGAATTTAGATTTGAGTTGTTCCCAGAGGTCACATCGTCAAATCGAAATTGAGGACACTGTAACGACCAGAAAATTTTAAAAATTTTTAAATTTTCACCTCGGCAGAGTACGTTCACACGAGGCAGTGTCAACGACTTATGGTGGAGCAATAAATAAGGAGTAATGAGAAGGTGTCAGTGAAGCGTTGCTGACTTGACAATAGAAACGCATTAAGTTCAATCCAACTATAGAATTTGGTGGCGTAAGATGACAGGGAAAGTTTCGTCCAGAATTATTGCTCTCCGCAGCTGTAACAAAGTAAGTAAGGACATTCACACCCGTACCGAGAATTGCAGCAGATGTTGACCATGTTACGTCAGTAGACGATAAACGACAAAAACGAGTGAGACTCCATACTACAATGAAACGGATGCGCTGCACCTTAAGAAACAATACTGGAAGATAGGCTGACAAAGACTACAGTCATGTTACGCAGCTGGAGATATCGTCTAATTGACAGACAAGAATTTACGAAGGGAAAGTTGGGGTGACTTCAACGACCAGCAGATGTTCGAAATTAGTAATAGCCAGAAAAAAGGGGTTAGAGCATAGAACAATACGCCAGGGAGACTGTAAGTACAGATAATGGGAATCTATAGAAACGCAGAGTTTACTCAGACAATAGGCTGATAGACAAGTGTTTAATAGCCGTAGTTTCTTTGAAGCGGGTCAACGATCGTCAGGGCGAAAATCGGGGAGACGTAAGGACCTATCAGAGGCCTTCAGCCAGCGAGAAATTTGATGGTGAGGAACGTTTCCATAGCAACCGAAACGAAGAACCTATCGGAAGAACTATGACGTAGAATGTTGACATGGTAGGGCAGTATTTTCCAAGAATATCACAAACTGACCAATCTCGAAGTGAAGTAGGCGTGAAGCGCGCCAGAGACAAAATTTTGAGTAGGGACGAATTAATAAAAACTATCTGCACAAGACAGAGGGAGTCAGTGATACTCAATTTTTGAACAGTCTACACTCAATTTTTGAAACAGTTATACTAAAGTTTTACAGTCAGAATTTTCAGACAGTTTACATTCAAAATATCAAGTAGTTTAACTTCAAGTGCGAGAGACGGTATATCATAAACTTTCAATCGTTTACTTAAATCATTCGGAGTTAGTAATTATTCAAAGTTCAGAAGAGTACATTAAACGGCGGAATGCTAACTCGAGTTCGGAAGTTAGATCGGTAACAAGTAACTAAAAAGACTGAATAATACATTCATATCGCGGTAGTGATACTTTACCGGTGTGCGCAGTAACGGACTTAGTAAAATTTACACCAAGTGAACAATCAGACCGTTACACCAACAGACAGCATCACTTAACGATATACAAATTATTTGAACTTAATATTGTGTACGACACATTATCAACAAACATAATGAACACGAAACATTAAACAAACTAATAAATTATATGAACGTTTGATGAAGCAGCGACAAATAGAACTAGACAGGTATATTGACTTTAAAACGAACTCACAGCATACACAGTAAGAAAGATGAAACATTGATTGAACACCGAAATCTAATTATTCACATATGCAAACACCTACGCGAGTGATCGGAAGAATAAAGTGTTAAGTGGTTGTGATAAAGCAGCATCCGACGGAATGCGTCTACGAGCCATCTCCATCACCAGAACGAGACTTCGTCAACAACTAATGGATATTCAATAACCAAGTAACCATTATTATAATTATTTCTAGTTAGTAACTTCTACTGACCTGGTTTCTTTCAAAGAATTCACACCTGAGAAAATTATTAAGAAAAGTAATGAATAAATCTGAATAAAGTAGTTAATGAACGTATAAACAAAAGCTTATTTGGGATGTAATGAACGCATTAAATAAGTAGAATATTGAATTGTAATATTATTTGATTTATATATGTATGTATGTTTTCTTTGTTTTCAGCATATATTGAGACATGTATTTGTTTATTATAAAATATGTATGTATTTCAGGTACAGCGACGTAACCTATGTACTATTATAATATGTTATGAGTGATAATTAAACTAGTATTTTAGTTGATCAGAAATATGCGTTCATTATTACCAATGCAACCCAAATATTAACCTAAAGTTTGAAGGAATGCAAATAGATTTTAAGAGTTTCTTGTGTACAATTAAATAAATGAATCAATGACTACCATCTATTAAAGGATATCACTTATGTGTTGATGAGCATAGATAGTTAGAGTCATCAATAAGATTCAATTATACACATACATTTGAGAAATTAGTAAATTTACATATTAATAATTAACCCATTCATTCATTTTACTAGTTCAACATAACAGACTTTTAATTGTGAAACTAGGGGCGCCGCCAAAATCCCCTCGGCGGGGAAGGGGGGCTCGTTACACTGCAACATAAATATCGTAAACATGGACACTCTGAGAGCTGGGCAAACAGTCGTAGGCTACCTTACTCCAACTCGCTAACAGGAGATAACCTACAAAATTACGAAATAAATTTAGAATCATTGTTCAAATTGCCATCTGCCAGGCTATCAGGCCGCGGTCTACTGCTGGTATTGTTCGCAGACGTTACGGCCCCGCGGCACCTTGCCTATTGCTCGATCGTTTCTTACACTAAAGATGGCTTTCGATGGAGGTGCCGAAACGACCGTGAACATTACGAGCAGTAGACCATTTATTAACATTGAAGTATTGCATTATTCCCCTGGAATACTGCGACCGGGCAGAGAGAGCTCGTCAGGTGAAGTGAAAGCAACTCTCTAAGGAAAGAGCAGCCCGAAATCAAAGTTGCTGGTCCTCCAAGTTGGGGGTTTTACAGCAGGCCAGTAACCTGCTTAAGTAAAAATATTTATAAAAGATATTTATATTGAAGAAATCACCGCACAAACAGTGCATGCCCCGAGTAGAAAGTCTGTGTTGTCTGTGTTAAACACAGTAATTAACTATGTTTCTATAGCGGTACAACCGCGCTATTACACAGGACAAGTCCAGTTTTCTACTAATTGGACAAAGAACATGGATAGAGGCATTTTCTATGCTCATACTAGGACTGTTGTTGTTGTTGTTTAAAATGATAATTAATTGTTGTACGGTAAACAAGACCGGGAGAGAGTCTGACCGTTTCTCGAGCGCCAGCTGCTCCGCGACGCTTTTCCGCGTTTTGAACCGATTAGAAATAAATATATTGATGGCAAAAAACGCGCGCCGCTTGTCTGCTGCCTTGTGCGGCTTGATATATCGGCATTTCCCGAATGACCGGATTGGTTTTTGTAATTAACTGGACTGCAGCCAGGTTCGACACACCGATGCGGATTCCTAGTAAACTGTCGTGGTGCTGGTGTTCCCGCGGACTCTGAAGGTTACGTACATAATTTTTGTTTGTTTAAGGAAAAGTGTGTTGGTCCTACTGTGACGTTTATCATTATTAAGACTGTAATCAAGATCCGAACGCTAATAATAATCGAGCACGTTATAAACGGATATTTAATTCTGGTCTCATATAACGGTAACAATATTTTTTTTTACCCGTGTTTTGTAAAAGTAATAATCGGAATGATATGGACTCCAATATTATTATCTGTCTACTTAAGACTCATTATTCCTTTGTAAGTAACTCTTTGAGTTTCCTGCAGGTCTCCCATGTAATATCTTCAAATAAATACACTGCAAGTAGGTTTATTTTCACCTGACGGACGTTTCACATAAATTATTCTGTAATTGTAATGTACCGGTAATTGAATGTTTCGCTTACAATATAGTTAACGGATAATCGATTTTACTTCGATTCTATTTTCGATTGTTGTAACGTTTATGTAATCAGCTATTTATTATATATTTAATGTTTTATTTTATTATTCTAATAAACGTATGATTTTAAATAAATCGTCTTGTTTTGTTTTTATTTGAATTTGTTTTTTAATTAGTAGATTATTAGTATTGTGTTTGTAAATATTAAGATTTTCCCAGATATTCATTTTGTTACGTTTTTAATTAATTTGACATTTGGAATGTCTGGAAATTTATGTTTATTGTTTAAACAGTGTGTGGTTAAATTAGATTTATAAATATTAGGTTTTAAAAACGCATTACGATGTTGAATGAATCTCTCGGACAGTTTTTTTTTCTTCGTCTGGCCTACGTAAAGTGTATTGCAATCTGGGCATTCTATTTTGTAAACTCCATTTTTATTATGAATGTCGAATTTAGTTTTAGGTTTTATTTTATTAAAAACAATATTATCTGTGTTATACTTTGGTTTTTAAGTTTGTATCTTTAAATAGTTTGCTTAGTTTGAAGATATTTTTAAGACTCTTTATCGAAGGAGCGAAGCGAGTTCTCAGTTTTAACTTGACCGTTTCGCATTTGTCTGTCTGTCTGTCTATTTAGGGTATCTCGCACGATAACTTTTGAACACATCAACCGATTTTCGTAAAACTTTGGCGTGCGTGTCAATTCTTTTCGCCTACAGGATCTTACCGTTTTTCCAAATGATACCCCCAAAAATAAGGGACGGGAGGCAGAAATGTAAGAGGGGGAATTGTGAAGAAATCGCAGAGGTCCACGTTGGGTATCGTATTGGTACTAGCAATATAGATCATTTTGGTACTGTGGAGAACGCTGTTCTACGCGTTTATCGCTTAGTTCAACACGTGCGTGTTTCTGCCAAGACTGCGCTGAAGTATCCTCTAGAATTTTCGAGTGCTTGTTAAAATTTTCGAGTGCATATTATGGAACCCTCTAAACCTTCCAACACAAAGATTCTGCAGACAGTTCAGTCAAAAATCTTGCGTTGCATAACGAATGCTCCCTGGTTCATCTCTAATTATACTCTTCACAAAGACCTCAACATTCCATACATTTCTGATGTCATCAAGATGCACGCCGCTAAGTACAGGAACCGCAACATAGGACACAGCAATAACCTGATCAACGAGCTCCTCAATCCATCACTGGATGTAAGAAGGCTGAAGAGACAGTGGCCGGATGACCTGACCCGGTGAACGTGGTAATCATCGCTGGATGGTTCCCACCTCAAGTGACGACTTATACATCACTTTTACTTATTACTCTGTGAAATGAGTAGATTGTAAACCTGCATAAAAAAAAAAAAAAAAAAAAAAAAAAAAAAAAAAAAAAAAGAGGAACCCTGCAGACTATAAATAGCCATCACCTGCTGCTTATAAAAGTGGCGATTTATTCAAGTGAGGTTCGAAGTATTGTTGCGAAGTGTTATTGTGTTTTAATTGTGCGGGGCTCTATTAGTTAACATTATTATTGCGTATGGACAAATTTTGCTCTGATTATTGTACAAATTGATTATAAACTGTATTTGTGATTAGTAACTTGATTGGTTCTGTAATTTTGTTTTCCACCGTACAGTGAGACCGTCGTGACAATATCAACCAACATTTGAGTACAGTTTTGTAATTCCGAAGAACGTTACTTCTGTTTCGACACCAGGACTTAAAAAAAGTCATAAAAAACTTGAAAATGTGTAAAAATCCAACCGGATATCAGACTAAAGGGAATTAATGTCTCCAAGTACTTAAATTTTCGAACCCTCTCTATTCGACCAATATCTGTTACCAGGAATTCTGGCGCATTTTTAATGTTCGTCCCTGTCTATTTTATTAAAGCGAAAATTAAAATAGTGTCGTATGACTGACGGAAAAACTCGCATGTGAAAATAATCGTGTTTGGAAAAATATGGCAGGATGATGGGTAATTTATAATTTTATTGATTTACCCATCAACCGAAAATAGTAGGCTAATATTTAGGAAAATGGATGACTAAGAAAACATACGTTTAGAGCGTGATCCTTAATGAGTGTGAAAGGTGGACGGATAAGTATAATGAATAAGGAAAACCCGGCGATTGACGTAGTTTCAACAATAATGTTGTCTACAGACGAATGTTAAAGGTCAGCGGAGGAGACAGGATAATTAATGAAGACGTTTGTCGGAGAAGTAGAGGAGAGCGTAACGATGTCTGGAGCAGTATACACACACTAGCGGAATAAGGTTAAAGTATCTCGTGTTCTGCAAACGCCAGTTGAACGTGTAAGCCAATTTACATATCTTGGTACTACAGTCAGTGAACAATATCAATATTACCATATCAGTGCAATTGAAGACAAATTGAAAGGCAAGAGCAATGTACACTAGAATGAGCAGTTTATTCAAAAGACACGGTTTATAACAATAAACACAAAGATGAGACTTTTACGCTGCTACGTATTCTCGGTCCTCTTCTACGGTGTAGAATCTTGGACTTCGACTGAAGCCACGACTAAAAAATTGGAAACTTTCGAAATGTGGCTTTACCCTAGAATACTGAGCATTTCATGGACAGCGCATATAACTAATGTTGAAGTTCTTAGAAAGATGAGGAAAGAAAGGGAAGTTATTAACACAGTGAAGATAAGAAAGCTTCAGTATCTGGGACATCTCATGAATAGAGATTTTACTTATTGCAGTCCATACTACAGGGAAAAGTACTTGGAAAAAGAGGAGTTGGGCGACCGAGAATCTCATGGCTCAGAAATTTAAAGATCTTGTTTGGCATGAATACAACTGACTTATTCCGTTCAGCAGTACAAAAAGTTAAAATAGTCTGTATGATATCCAACATCCGAAACGGATAGGAACTATCAGAAGAAGATCTCGTGCTCTACGTCACGAGAGCTTGACCAGGACATTACTAGAGACAGTGAAAATGTGAGGGAGGTATCAAGAAACTCCTAGTTTTAAATGTTCAAAATAGTTAATTGAAGATTATAATTGACCAAACTATATTGATTGCAAGACGTTTCCAGGTAATTTCTCCGAACCTAATTTTCCGAAAATTCAATTTTCCTATGTTCAGTTGACCGAATACAAATATTCCGAAGTACAAACTAGTTTTACAAAATATTTCGATACCGTTAATTTTCCCGGAACTGAAATCTGAATTTCATCGGACTTCATTTGGTCCAGCGGTCTCAAAGGAATATGTACACTTCACCAACGCTTCCTAAGTCTTCCTATATGTTGGTTGTCCAGCAGGCTTGTGTTGCCAAACGTCCTTAGGCAAACTGCCACCTGCCATCCTATTCAGATGAGCAGTCCATCTGTCTTGTTCTCAGCAATACGATCTTGGATATTAATCTGTGAATAATCTCAGGTATACCGTTGTTACAATACAACCCTACCTGCCGAGTAAGTCTCGGAAGAACGGGTATCTTAAAATTTAAGTGTGAGAGGACTTTCACACAAAGTTTGGTTCGTTAAATATTTAAAATCGTGAATTCAAAATCAGCACAAGTCAGCACGTTTTGATACTAATACTACGTCGTGAGTTATCGGTAGGGTAGGTTATCGGTTTTCTATCATATGAGTTGTTGGTTTCCAGCTTGGTCACATCTGTTTACTGACATTCAAAACAATAGAAAGATCTCATTTCTAAGTGTTACCAACAATATACGAAAGATCGCCAGACGCGTGAAACGTGCAGTTTTGGCAGTCGCCAATACAGTGATGTGGGTAGATGGTAAATTTCTAAAACAACACAAGACGCAGTTCCGAATTGGTTAGATCTAATCTTCAATCTGTGAAACAGGTTTCTAATAATGATATATCGTTAAAACCTGAAAAGTGTTAAGACATCAAGAAGTCGATATTTATCATCGGTCGGTCCAAAAATCGCTCTTCCTTAAAAAAAAATAATACAAAAACAGAAGGATCAACAAATGATGACTGCGGACCGATAATCGGAATAGTAAATAAATTTATTAAGCATTGTTTGTTGTCTAGTATGGTTCTAGAAATACATTTGATTAAAATGTTATTATATAGTATCTCATGACTTCGAAAATAGAATTTTAATAAAGAAAGTTGTGTTAGAGAAAGCTGTTAAGCTGTTTGTTAAAGAAAGCTGTTTAATTATGATCACAAACAGAATTATCACTGTTGCACACCACTATAGAAAAATTATTCCGATTAGCGTTTTCAAGCTTCTCAGCTTATCGTCAGATCGGAAATAACAACAAGAAAATAAAACCAAACTGTTAAAACCCCCGCAAACAAGCTATCAATCGCGGTTGAGGGTGAACGCATGCGGGAGTTCCAGCCGTGCTTCGTATAACAATTCACATGCGATTTGAAGTTTTATTTTATTTTATTTAATTGACATAACCAAAATCATGGTTACGATTTTATATTATATTAGTTGTTTATATTAAAATCAGTGTTATCTGAGGATGGGGCTTAGTCCCGAAACGCGTCATAATTAGACGAAACTTTGTGTCACGTGAGTGGATAAAAAGGTAATTATATAATTATTTATCAATTTGACTTTAAATTTGAGATATTTAAAGACTTTACTTACCTTATTGTTGTCGTTTATTACCTCATTGTTGCCGTCCATTACCTGTCGTCGATTGCACATCTTATCAGAAGTTTAATAAAGAAAGTTGTGTTAATGGTTATAATCACAAACAGAATGATCACTGTTGCACACCACTATAGAAAAATTATTCCGATTAGCACTTTCAAGCTTCTCAGCTCATCGTCAGATCGGAAATAACAAGAAGAAAAGAAAACAAGAACAGTTTGTTTTTATTTTCTTGTTGTTATTTTCTCATCGTCAGATCGGAGTATATTTGTTGTAGGTAAACGTAAGTGGAAGTACAACTTATGAAGAAATGTTTGTTGATCATTAACAAATGAAATTGTCCCTCGTTGACTGACTAAGAATTATTACTAAACTTTCTAATTTTGTATATAAAACATTTTATTATACAGATGGTCTCACTACACATTTGAATTTATGAAGTTTTTTTACCCTGCCACCCCCCAGAGTTAGGCCCCAAGTTACGCCCATGAGTCAACCAAGAAAAATATTACCGTAGAAGCAGTCCGAATACAGGATTTACCCGTAAGAAATCACCCATCGTTTAGAGGTTTTAAAGAATTTCATCACATAACACCGTGAATAGCGTCATATAACTCGTGAATTATGAAATAGTAGTAGTAAGTTCATAGATTTAAAAAGTAAAAAGAATTAGTAAGGAAACTTTACGTATAAATAATATTAGGAAAATTCAAAAGAATATAGACAGCTTTGAAGAAGTTATATATAAAACAAAAAAATAGTGTTTTTATCAAAATGTTGGTAGGTGGACTTGTGCGTCGTGTTGGAATCCACGGCTCCAATTCTTTCCTTTTGTTTTACATGTAAGCGTACGATTAAGGAAACCGGCTATTCATTCTCCTTGCCATTGCAGTGACCGTACAACGAACTCAACATTTGAAACAGCGATGTCGTCTTTAACAACTATATCAGTCGTAGATAATTTATTATTATATAAGATCAATTACTGTAGAATTCCGTTGGCACGCCCTCCGAAATCTAATGTCATGATCTCTGTATGTGCCATGAATGAACGTATTTATACGCCAAATTTGCGTACTATAATATTAATAATTGTCGGATTATTTCGCCTTTCCAACATTTAAAATGTATGAATTACAATTTTAATTTGAATAATTTTTAATCGAGGCATTAATTTGAAAAGAGATAAAATTCAGTAAAATACTGTGTCACATTATGTATTCGCACTCTGTGAGAATTTGTATTTATAGGGTTTACTACGTTCATTCTTGTATAGAACAGTGAATCCTGTTGTATCACAAAACATTTCTAGGACAGAAGTGCGGAGCGTGTAGTTCGTGGCATACGTTACATAAATAAATAAAATCAATAAGCTTATCACACAAGTCCCACACGCGCGCGCGCTTTTAAATCGTCCGTATCGAGAGCGAGATTGGTTTACGTGTGGCAGTTAGCGCAGAGAGGCAATGCATTTTTCCCGTTTTCAGAAAAGCAATAACAGTTATTTCGTCTATAATAGCGTCCAGTATAAATAAATTGTGGTGTAAATTTGTACAGCATATTTCGTAAGCTAACGACCGCCTACTAATCTGTTTGGTTTATTATTAGCGCTAACGTTGGGCAATTTTGCAGATTAATTTCGCTATAATTAGACGCGGACAACAGTTTATCGTGTTTTGTTCGCTTTCTAATAACTTCGGCTGAAATTATTCTAGACTCGAGTCTGCGAATAAATCGTTTGTTGAACCATTATTGTGGACCTTGAATTGTGTAACATTGGAGCACCGTAGTGTGGTCTGTAATAGTTTCCGGGTCTGTTCTTCTACAGTAGTTACTGTTAAATCGGTCGTTAATTTTGTTGTCTCCACATTATCCGTTCTTTACTTTCATTTGTCTTTAATTGTTTCATATTATTTTATGTCCCCAGCCTCGCTGAACGTACAGGTCGTTCTTCGTCTTCTCTTTCTTCTTCTCCTTCGTTTTCTTTTTACCCTCATCTTTATTTTATGCAGTCATAACAACTTTAAAACACTATTGTCTGATAAAACTAGATAACTTTAAGTTATAAAACAACCACAGGCGTTTTGTACCGGAATTAGTCGTTTGTAGGATTGTGGGGGGGGGGTCTTTTACCCTATATACCGATCGATGTACACAGATACCTTAGGTGGGTCGTCAGACACTAGTACCAGCGTTGTTTGTGTGTGTGAGAGAGAGAGAGCGCCCCCGTGCGTGCGTGCGATCAGTACAAATGTCCTGTGTAATACATAACGAGCAGTCAGCATATCACCAAGATGATTACATATAATACACTATTTAGATAATATAAATTATGTAAAAAAAATATATATATAATATATTTATACCTATTGTGTTTAAATACAGTACTATACTCATTTACTTTATAGATCAAAATATTGGCGCATAAGTCACTTGGCACTTAGTTGGATTTAAAAATGTATACAAACAATTATTTCTTTTACTTATCCTCATTTACAGTTATTTATATTTCTTTATTTATTTACCCTCATCATATTTTACTCCTACAAATTTTCTTTTGACGAGAATACGTCTTTAAAATCGGTATCGGGTACCTCGCATGTTCGAAAACTCTAGAATTATGTAATCAGTTCCAGATTGTTTAGCTATAATTTATATGACGTGATCGTTCGATCCGGGCCTGTTTGATACCATTAGATAGATAAGAGATGAAATTTTGTTGTGTCCAGTGGCAACAGCAACCGCCCTCTCCCGCGTTTCGGTATCGAAAAACGGAAGGAACGGGAAAGACTCGACAGCTAGGACCGTGAAGAATCCAAAAAGGTGGTGCCACTCACCCCAGTCATCGAAAGAGCTAAGGCTTACAGGTGTCCGAGGCCGCGTTTGCGCTAAACTCCGACTCGGCGATATCAATGGGGGTGTTCCGGAAGCGAGAACAATGTGGGGATGGTGGACTTGCCGGAGTCCCGACAAGACCCAGTCCCATAAGCGTAAGCTTCAGTCTCTCCTGGACCGGCATCCAGGACAACCCCTTAATTAGCGCCCTCGGTCGCAACCAATCTCTGTGCCAGGTGATTCTTGGACCCGGCCTCGACGAACACGCACGCTCAATTAGATGCTAATTGAAAACTCACGGCCAGTAGCAGGCCACATTTAAATATCCAGGAGTGTTATGGTTCCCGCGGCGGGAGCTCTATAACAGCGGGCGGTGCACATGCCCATCGCCTCGCACATCACTTTTCGCAGTTCCCATTCTTTGATGTTTGAGCTTCAGACAGTATAATGTTGGGATTTAACCTAACTCCCGTCATTAACATTGTATGTGGTGGTAGGGCGGACTCCTGCGCCATCGACCATCGTCAGGAAGCATTTAGAGCGGTCGAACTTTAAACAGACCTCGTCGAGAATTAGTTAGGTATTTTCGCGTGGAGAGACATTCCGTGGAAATAACTTAAACCGGGCAACTACGTAGTTAGTGGCGTCATTGTATCAGGTAATCAATCATTTCGAAGCAGCATATGGCACTGTAGTAGACATGACGTCCACAATCGGCACACGTGGGAGGGGGTAAACACGTTGATTGTTGGTCACGGCAGGAAAACAACCACAGTTTCAGCAGTATAATTGTTATTGACTTTGATGCACAGAGACGGAAAGGGCAGTTCGTAGGAAATTTTGTGATTCTCTGCACCAGTGGGAGGACAGATGTTGTATACAAAGCCGATATACCGTACAGATTCTGTGCTAGTCACTGTCCACATTGATTTAAGTTTCCTATGATTTTTCTATTGAACAAAATTCTCCATTATGTCGCATATGTTGCAGTATATATATTGCAACAGTACACAGGATCTACGTTCATATAAGTGGGATACTGTGGGTTTAACACATTTTCTGACGGCCATAGACATGTTTTAAATTGATTTTGTTCTTTCTTTGTAAAGTAGCCATAAGTTTTGAACCTAGCTATGTTTAAAAAAGCATGTTATGTCAAAATGTTCACAATTTTATTCTCTTTTATGTCATGTAAAATATGTGTGTGTAAGTGCGCGGGTGCGCGTGTGATTTACATTTTATTTAATAATTTCGAGGAAAATTAACATTTCGTTCTGAAACTTGGACAGGGTATTCTCATGGTTATAAGCTAAATTTTCCATGTACTCAATTCTCCACAACTATAATTTTTATATGGGTTTTTTGTTATGAAATCAGTCTTCTTGTATTCTCGTTATCTCAAAGAAAGCTATAAAATTTGTAGATTAAATCTAGACAGGCCTTTGCAGAATCGGACAGAGTTTAGGCCTCATTTTAGTCTATCTGTGTTCTCATGTATGACGTTGCTAGATTTTCAACAAATCAGAAGGTCTAAAAATTATTTGAGTCGGACGCTTACAGTGTTCGGATGGCCCAGTTTCTTCCGAGGACTTGCCATAGAAAAAAGAACTCGGTGTCACGAGTTTTTCGTGACAAGACAGGACGTTTTCCTGTAGACTTAGAAGTTGGTTCACGGTTCGAGTTCTTCGTAACAATTACCACTTATAGAACTCAAATAATAAATAGATCATTCTAGCGCTTTTCGCGTACAGTGGAAGATTTTCCGTTAGGCCAAAATATCTGCCGTGGTATTTTGAGTTAACGCGAGAACACTTCAAGAAGCCGGAATTTGTGTAAGCTCAATACACGATCTATTTTACCCAGTTTTAAATCCCTGCGATTAAGGTTATTCCCATTATAAACAATAACAGTATCACATCGCAGTGTGCGTGTGTGCAAAGACGTGAATTGTCAGCGTAGTAGTCATCGGTCGACGTGCAGAGTCGCAGCGGTCCATCGAGCAGCGGGGTCTACGCAAACAGTAGAATTCAACTTACAAGTAACATATATGTAAAACAACCCAAAAGACTCATTTATTGAAAGACAATTTTTTTTAATAAACAATTTTATATTATAAAGTAATAAGACAATAGTAGGCTATATTTTAATTTAATAAAATTTTCCTACCTCCAGATATAGACTTGGGTGAATAATTTCAATGTAACCTAACTATGCAGTTTTAATTTGTATCGTTAGAATATATATAATATATGTATATATATATATATTTTTTTTTTTAAATGGGTTCCCTGCTATATGCGGATGACACAGTTCTTATTTAAGAAAGTGAAGACGATTTACAAAGAGCTATGTTTCAATTGCAAGAAGTGGCAAGAGAGTACTCACTGACAATTTCAGAAAGAAAGACCAAAACCATGGCCTTTAAAGGTAAATATCCAGTGAGGACTAAGACAGTTATAAACAACAGCGCTTGAGAACAAGTGAACCATTTCAAATATCTTGGCTGTGCAGTAAGCTATGAAGCTATGAATCTGAATATGATATAAGAGAGAAGATAAATAAATTTAGGAATATATGTGGTACGATTCTTAGAAATCTTAGAAATAAAACAAGGTACAGCACAAGGATTAAATGTTATAAGACAATTGAAACACCCACGTTGACTTGTGCGTGTGGGTCATGACAAAAAGGCAGTTTCTTCGAAATATTTTAAATTATACATTCCAAGATATAATAAGGAATGAGGACATCAAAGCAGAACTCGAAGTAAAGAACATAAGTGAAATTATTCCAATTTACAGAAGACAATGGTGGGATCATCTGCAAAGGATGACAGAGGATCGATTGCCGAAAGCGGCACTGAACTATAAAGCCATTGGTAGAGGAGACGTGTGTCGTCCGAGGATGAGATGGGTGCCGGAACAGGTTTATATAACCCTAGCCTTGAAGAAGAAGAGGAACTATATATAACACTACCGACTCGGTTCATAAATTATTATTGATAAGAATAAAAAATTTTTAACTGATAGCCTAAACTAGTTTTTGCTGCGTTAGAGTTTCGTCAGAGGCTGCCGCTAGGGTCGCTGTCCGTCCTGCTTTTGGTAACAGCGCCGTCGTTTTTTATCAATAATCATTTGTAATCCGAGTCGGTAGGGTTATATATAGTTAATTTAATAACAAAGGACACGTCATGGACAACAAAATCCATGAAAAATTATCCCGTTTAGACTCGATGTCGCGACCCTTTGTTACGAGTTTCGGTCGCTTGGCATTCGATCGAGCGGACGATAAAGTGTTTGACCTTACCAGGCACAGAGTACCGTCTTATAGGCTAGTCTAGATCCCGAACTACAGCAACTTAACGATGAAACGTGTCTGATGAACTCCAGTGACTTAAATAAAATTTGGTTTTGGGGAGGGGTCCGGGGTCGGGTCGGCTTCGTACAAAAGGAAAAACAAGTTGAGACTAATCGATATTACTACCTTTAATGTGGCTGAAAAATGCGTGATAACATCCTGAAATCAGTCGCTTTGAAGTAAAAGGTAATAACACAATAAACACAACACAACGCATATTGAAACATTGTTTACGAGATACGGTACTCATTGACTGAATTGATTTTCCTACATTTCATATTCCAGACGTAATGGTATGTAATAATCCTGTTTGTATATTTAAAAAAAAAAAGAGTTACTACTATAACCCTATTAGCGTACATAGAAGGAAAAAATAAAACAGCACAAAAATTAAGAGATTAACAAAATTTGTCAACTTTTTCGACCCTCTGGGGTTAGTCCCCCCCCCCTGTAAATACGCCGCTGGATGACTCATGTTTGTCTCATGGTATGCTATTGCACGTCGACTCCAGGTGAATGAAAGCTTTAAGTAATTCTCCTTGGATAACTCAGGTTGGAACTCTAAATAACTTACAATTTCTTCCTAGGCGGATACTAGGACCAATTTTACGGTCTTACGGACTCAAGTTAATGCAATTTGAAGGTAGACTATTAGCTTCTTCTTCCCTAGGTTATATAAACCTGTCCATCCCACCCCATCTCATCCTCGGACTACCCATGTCAGGGTCCTACTGCCACAGTTTCCGGCTGCTTTGAATACTAAAGTATTTCAAAGTTTTACATGAACAGATTACTGGGCTGTTACACAACCACCTACCAGGAGGACCAGAGACTCTTCCGTCAGGGTTACCATACCTTAGCCGAAAGGCCCCTGTTTTGGGGCGCAGAAGATTCGCCCTCACCTTTCTCTTTCTGAGATAGTATTTGGTGGCTTTGTGTCAATTATTCTGATAGCGAAAGTTTCTTAGTATTTATAGTGCTCACCTGTCGGCATTAGTGAGGACTCTAAGATCCTAAGCCACCTAAAATTAAGAAATTAGAATTGAAAAGGGAAGACACCCTAGCCCTCGATTACTCTAAAAGAGTCGGGGTCAGAAGAAAAGGACAAGAGGCAGTCAAGAGAAACCAGAAAGAAAAGACAAAAGGAAGGGATCTCACCCAAGAGAAGTTGAAGCAAAGTGAGAATCCAGCTGGGGCACATTGGGATTGCCAAGCCCGTATCCACAAGATGTGGACCAATGACTATTAGCTCTGGCTCATTTTTGTTCCGAAACTTTTGTTATAAGCTAACAAATGCAGGTTTATTTGACTCAGACAACAAAATATGCGCGTAATAGTCGTTGGGCAGATCGGGTAATTCGCAGTGAAAGTTAAAAACATAAATAAAATAAAATAATAAAAAGTGATACACAGTCTGTTAACGGTAAAATCGCGTTGCAGTTCGTAAACTAGCGGTGCGAGTGAGTAGACCTAACGGCATCAGCGGACCTAGATCATCTTGATTACGAAAATTAATAATAAATAAAAAACGGCCTATATACAAGAAAATAAACACGTTGAAAATGGCTGAGAACAGCTGTTCGATTCGAACGTCATCGCTCAGCTGAGAGAACATTGCAGCAGAAAGGCTGACGAAGCCGCGGTTTGTTCGACTTAAGAAACTGGAAAACAACGTTGACAGCGAAGAAAACAACCGGATATTGTGATTAATTATTCCAACAGAATAATTATTGTAACCACCGTGAACTGGTTACTACGGAATGTAGGGCTAGTACCCTACTACGATTAATTGGACACACACACACAATCATTGAGCGTAGTCATTACTAGGCCGGGGTCGTGGCGTGACGCGTGCCTCGTACATTCATCGATTTTTAGGGACCGATTAATCCTAAAAATTTGACTGCGTTTCTACAGAGATTCGTGTTTTTACTTCCATGTTCCATAAGGAAATGGAAGTATGGTGATGGCGAAAATTGCGGGACTAAACTATAAGAAAACAAATTTTCTCTTAACCCATACGCAAATGGTAAAAACAAAATCAGGTTGACTTAAAAATTTTTATTTCACATAAAATATTTTAAAACTTGAATGATTAGAGTATTTTTACTTCCGTGTTCCATAATGTGTGCTGATTGTGGAAATGGAAGTATGGTGATGGCGAAAAAAATCGTGTTCGAGATAAGGGCTGATTCTGATTATACTACCCTCAAAACATGAAGAAAAGTCATTTTCTGTAAAATGTCTTGTGTCTGTGTATATAATTTTTTCTATGGCGAACGATAACTGCTGCAAATTCAAACAGAATCAAATGATTTTTTGTCTATGCGCCTGAGCTGTAGAGCACTCAAGGCCCATTGATTTTGGTGAAGATCGGTTAAGGAGAAGGGGTAGTTTACCTGCAACGTTTTACGTTTTAACAAGAGTAAAGTACTTAATTTTGATAAACAAGGTATCCTGAAAAGAAGGTCATAATAATCCATTGTAGAAAGGTAGATGAACTATCTATAAATGAAAAGGGTAGTTGAAGGGGAGGGGGTAATTTTTTATATGTGTACTACGTTATCGGCAACAAAGAAGTAGTTTGTTCTTAAAATTCCTTCCCGGGCTGTTTGGCCGTGGTCCAATTTCTCTGCAAAAGCAGACATTTCGGTAGTGCCATCAACTGCCATCATCAGTGAAAATCGAGTGCGCCAACGTGGGGTGGTATACGTTAGTGACCACAGGACTGTGGTTAAGGCTGACGAAAGAAGTAGTTTCTATGGAAATATTTCATTTCTAAAATGATTTTTAAACATATATCTTAGAACATGGAAGTCATGTATGGTTCTCCATACCGATATTTTATATTCTGAAAGTATATCGGCCCAATTATATACGAGAGAAATATTATCGTTGTACATATTTATTAGACAATACACACAGTTCTGTATAATGAATAATGTAGAATAATTTGTCAGTACGCTTTCACGGCCGCAGACATTTCTTGATAATAATATACGTACGGGTTGTCGGGCAAAACGTTTTCTACTTCACCTACAGATGACATCTTGAGTGAGTTGTTCTTGTGTTCCATTATAATTCACTCCGTACAGGCGGTTAAGTTTACCATGCTTCATGCCTATTCCGCGGCGCTCGGTCCTATTACTCCCCGACCTGAAGAGAATATGTGAAGTGGAACGTACCCCCCCCCCCAACTGAAAGATCCTCTCTCTATCTCTATGCTTAGAGGGGAAGATAAGAAGATCAGATGCCCTGTTTTCGGTAACGCATGGAAGGAGAAGCATATGCGATTTTGAGTCACCAATTGGGAGTTGAAACAGTACACCAACTCTTGGTTCGCGTCTGATGATTGTCGGTGGTTCATTTTGCTGAACAGGACTCGACAGCGTTACAGTAGCTTGGCGTCCATGTAACCGCTGTTGCCGTTCCACAGTACTGCAAATAAGAGAAAATAATATTAATTGTATCACAGAATAAATACTTTAGTTATTGAATGATTTGAAATCCGAACAATATTAGTAGGGAAACTTGAAGAAAAGCGTAGCATTGCTTTCGAACTGCTGGGCACTTGCACTGTCTTGTGTTGCCGGCTCGGACATCGGCAGTGTTTTACTGCGTACGGTCATTGACCTCGTAGTAGTTGTCACTGAACAAACTGTGGAGGGGGGACACATTCGTCCGTCCAATGTGTTGCCGCTGTATAAACCGGCAAAACGGTCAGTTAGCAGCTACGTTCGTTTTAGGAACTGACGTGTAGAAACTACCTACCTATTTGCGTTTTTTCGTTTAGTCATGTGTTTCTCTGTTTGTCTTTATTATTTTTAATTCAGCTATTTGTGTTCTGATTTATTCTGTCTAAGTATAATGAGAGTCAGATCCCGTTGAACCGGGACCCTCTTCTTTTCCCAGCGAATTATAGAAAATGCTCTAAAAATAACACTTGGTACAAGAAAAAATTCGAATTAATTTTTTGGGTTAAGTTTTATGCCTGTTACAACCCGGCAACAGGTATTATGTATCCACGCCACGCCACTGATTGCGTCATTGAAAAAACTCCGAGAAGCCATCAGAAGAAGACGGCCTGAGGGAAATCTTCATGCAATTATACTGCATCATGATAATGCCAGGCCTCGCACGTCTGTAGCCACAAAGCAATGGCTTGCACAAATGGGGTTCCCCATCCTCCGTATAGCCCTGATCTTACAGCGTGAGACTTTTACCTCTTTTGGGCACTGAAATATGCCCTTCGAGACGATTCAGACTCAGTGATACAGAAGAGGTGAAAGATTCCATTAGAACGTGGGTGAGAGGGTGCTCCGCAGACTTTTTGCAAAGTATTTTCCAGAAGAGTGACACAAGTGTATTGAGTGCAATCCATATTATTTCCAGGAGCGTATTTATGGGGGGAGGGGACCGGACCCCCAGACGGTCGAAAAGTTTATGAATTTAGTTAATACCTTAATTTTTAGGCTGTTTTATTTATTTATTTTTTTTTTAAAGCTGTGTACGCTAAAATAGTAGTAGCTATTTTTAAAATATTCAAACAGGTTTATTACACAGCATTAGGATATACACAGCGTTTGGAATATGAAATATGAAAATCAATTCAGTCAATAAGTAGGCTATATTTTAACGATTTGTCAATAAGCCATATTTTTATTTTGTTATTACCTTTTACTTTAATGGGACTGATTTTAGCAATTGTCACTCGTTTTTCAGCCACTTTAAAGATAGTAATGTGATTAGTCTTAATTTGTTTTTTCTTTTCTATGAAGTCGACCCGATCCCGGACTCCCGCCAAAGCCAAATTCTAGGCACCCACTGATTATTTCGAATAGTGTCATTGTGTGCGCAAAAGTTTAGTGTACACATGTGTCTGTAATTTCATCTCCCAGCTTCTGTTAATAAATAAATTGTGATCAGTCATAACTTTCAGTACACACTATGTATTCGCTTTTGAGCCTCCATTTCGAGACCCAGCACATTTCTTCTTTCATTCGTTCCGACCGTCCGTTTCTCAGAAACGTTGTACTGTATCCTTTCCTTTCCTTTTCCCGGCGTTACAACCCAGCCTGGGTTTTAGCGTGCCATTCCGCCCTCTCATGACACATCCGTCTCCTACCCTTCACGTTCACACATCTCAAATCATTCTCCACGTCATCCAACCATCTCTTTCTGGGTCTGCCTCTAATTCTTTCTTCTTCCTACCGGTCTCCAATCTGCAATTCTCTTAGCCAATCTTCTGTCATCCATTCGCGTTACGTGGCCCCCAGCCACTCAAGCCTCCTACTCTTAATAAACCGGACTGTGTCAGCACCTCGTTGTATTGTATAGGAATGCCGGAATAAGGGGGGGGCTAAAGCCCCGGGCCCCGCTTGTAGAGGGCCCCATGCCCGACCATTTAAAAATTCTCATCAGTATAAATCAGTTTTAATCAGTATAAAATGAAAAAATATGTGAGTAAAAATGCGGTTTAAGAACAATATTTTGTTTATTATATTGTTACGTAATGGGGAAAGTGTTACAGCATTACAAAACATCCTACGTGTTTCTCGGATGTTCCAGTGGAATCCGGCTGTAATGTTGCGTGCGTACGTGATCTCAACATCGAGACGTTTCTAGACTTCGCCAGCCGCGCGCACTGTGTCAAGGCCGCAGTCAATTACGCTCTAGTGTAGCGCTGATGTGTAGTATGGAAGTTGCTGGAATTTCGGCGGGGTATAAATACAAGTACTCAGCGACGCTTACGTTCAGTTTGAGTTATTGTCGGGCGATTTACACAGTGCGGTCCGAAGTATTGTGGCGAAGTGTTATGTGTTTTATAATTGTGCGGGACAATTAATTGTAATATAATTGTGTTTTATATTAGTTGACATTTTTATTGCGAGTGAACAATTTTTATTTGATTTCTTGTAAGAGACTGTTTTGTTGATTAGAAAGTGTTTAATTGTGATAATTAAAGCTGGTGATTAGTGACTTTATTGGTGTCTTGTGTTTTGTTTTCCACTGTACCATACGACGATTAGTAGACCGTCGTAACAATATTTATTAAATGATCGTCTGAATAAAGTAATCTATTGTGCAAAACGCGAAAATTTCATAGATGGGCCGCAGCTCTTAAATAGCCCCAGGCCCCCATAGCCTTAAACCGGCCAGGTTGTGTAGTGTTTGTGTAATTTGGTGTGTAGAGCGGCCTTACAGTTTAGTAAGTGAGCCGTGCGTTTACTGTACTGTACTTACAAACGTGCTAATTGTTTATTGTTTCCTCAACTGTTTCACTGTCATTCGGTCATCACATGACAAGTGTTTTTGCATTGCATTAATTCAGTTAACAGCTGGACACTAAGTGTCACAAACAAGGGGCATCATGCTACCGTACAGTACAGTATTTATTTATTTGTTATTAACACGACAAATTACGTGATGCGTACATTTGTTTTGCATCAGTTAATAACGGCACGTGAAATTCAGAAGGCAGCCGTTAACGAGAGATGCAGTGTAGATTGTGTTAATAAAATATTTGTGGAATTATTAGGACGTCTGTGACGTCAGCGGCTTGAATAATTATGCGCTCCCGCGCTAGTGTCTTGGTATTGTTGTTTGTATTTCAGATAAATTGTCCTATTTTTTAATGCAAAGAGAAAATAAGTGTTGTTTTCATTTGAGAGGTTAGATGATGATGGTTTTTGGTTTTTAGTTTACTGCCGAAATAAACAAAAGCCATGGTTGATGAAAACATAACGTTTGTTGTGTTATACAATGCTTATAATACAGGAATACTTAAAATACAGAACCTAACGATTTTGAGTTGGCAAATTAACAAAACTACAACAGCAAATGTAAACTGAAAAATACAAATATTTACGGTTAATGGAAAACACAAAAACATGGTGTATTAAGGAATTACAGCATACGCTCTACATATTGTACATAATGGACGTTTGTTTCTGGTTAGCCACAATACGAGTACTTGTTGGAAAACGAATGTTACCGAAAAAACGAGTTCTGCCACAAAAAGTGACATGTATAGTATTAGTAAATGACAAGGGGTCGCCTTACTTTCGAGTTCGGTGGCCGTTTTGCAGTTATCTATTCAAAGGACGAGTATTAATGCAAAAAAAAGAATTCTACTGAAAACACGATTTCTAATGCAAACCGAGTTCTGCCACAAGAAAAGAGACATACCCTCGGGCCACCCCGCCTAAATTTCGAATTGGGTTTTCCCGTACTTTCTACAAAAAAAAAAGAGTTCTGCTTTACACTCGTATCGCTTTTCACGTTTTGTTTCAGTTCTCACTACTGCGACAATATTTTTTCCATTACAAAACGACTTACGACACCAACAACAATCGTTAACATAAAAAATTATTTTCCGACATAAAAAATTAAAATTTGTATAATTATTTTAAGAACATGAAATTATGTGCTATATTCACTAAACATCGAAACCAAACAATCGCATTACCGAAATACCGAAAATGACTGCAGGATCGGATAGAGGTACAGTACCTTACCGCGTATGTTACGCTGTTCACCGTATACTAAGTGAGAAGAACGAACTGTTTGATAGTCTCCAAACAAAAATAAATTCAATACCTAACGAAGATTTGATATTTAATAACTGATATTAAATAAATATTAATATTGAATAAATATTAAAGCTCTCACAACTTATTACAATAAAAATAAAAAAACCTTTTCGTAAACTAAGTAACTGTAAATGTAATTCTTCTTCTTCCTGTATGGCGCCACGGTTCGAAGTTGAACCTTAGCCTCCATAATCATCCGCCTCCATTTTTCCCTGTCCTTGGCGATCATGTTCATCGTTTTATTTTAAGTAAATTATCAGCATCCCTCGCCACTGCGTCAATCCAGCGTTTCTTGAGTCTTCCGACAGGCCTTCTACCCTCGATCTGACTAAACAATACCTTCCTAGGTATTCGGTTGCCTTCCATCCTAATGATGTCTCCTGCCCATTGCAATCTATGCAGTCAGATGGTGGTGGCCAGATCATTGTCTTTATACAGCTTGTGTAGTTCCTCATTGTGACGCATTCTCCATATCCCATTGACTTGGATTGGTCCATGTATTCTTCACAAAATTCTTCTTTCAAAAGTATTGACTATGTTAGCGGCTTGTTTGTTGAGTCCAAGACTCCCTGCCATATTTTGTCACCTGTCTAATCATTACTTTATATAGTGTGAGCTTGGACTGATGGTGGATACTCCTTGTCAACGAAGCGTATGGTCTATGTGCGGCCTGTATCGTTTTCCTTATTTCATTTATTTCTTCATCGTCTTCTGCCATCCAACATCCCAAATATTTAAACTGATTAACTAGTTCCAGGTTTAGTGGTTCGATTTCAAAGCGTTCAGGTTTCCTGGTTTTCTTTCGAGTGGTGATCATAACCTTTGTTTTATCTGTATTAACCTGTAATCCTATGTAATTTTACATATTAAATGTAATTACTTAATGTAAATTTACTGAAACTGAACTGGTGGGTATTTGGAACAAATGTGAGTAATCTATTTCTTAGTCGGCGTCATGATTATTAGAATTATTATCGGGGTGTAAGGGTGTGGTCTTCCAAATTCGTCATGCCGGTATGTGTTGTTAATCCCTCGACCAGACGTTTCTCTCTCACCTGTGGAGGCCACCTTCGGTGTAAGTGCTTCAAAAAGGCCGAAACATCTGGTCGAACGATTAACACATATCGGCATGACGAATTTGGAAGACCACACCCTTACAGCCTTCGGATAATTAATAATTTTAATAATTAAAAGTGAGTACACTACTACTCACTACTAATATTGTTGATGTATACTGCTCATTGTTGATGTATATTACTCACTGTTGATGTATATTACTTGTGTATTACGATCTTTACTCTTAAGTATTTGTTTTTCACATTTCTGTTACTAACGTTGCATTTTCTTCTTTTCAGGTAAGCGTGCTTTTATGGAAATCACAGATATTGATAGTTAAAGTGTCAGTTGAGGAACGATGTAAAAAGCAAGTGAATATAGTTATTCCGCAGTATACAGATACAGAATACATTTATGGATAAAACTATTAAAAAGTACAATGCTGTTTGTCAACAGTCTAATCAGTTCTGGGCACAAAACGGACTCAGCCGTAGTAAAGGTAATAAAGCATGTCTTTGCCTTTCTCCTGAACTGCATTTCCCCGAAAGAAGCCGTATTTGAAGATAAACCGACCGTAAAGTATTTAGACGTGTGACTCTCCCAGTTTCATCTCCGGGGGTCAGTTGAAAAGGTCGCGGAGCGGCATCTATAGATTAGCGGTAGTATTAAAATTTTTCGTGTGTTGTAAGATTCACATTGCGTATAAACAGCTGTTAATTTCCAACTCTGTCTGTCAATTTCTTAATTAATTACCAGCTGTTTGAAATTTACGTGTCATACGACTTAAAAAATGGACAAAATCAAGAATCCTTTTTTTAAAAACCTCTAGTGTCAATGGAAATGCAGAACGAAATGGTAAACATGTTAGGAGATGGTGTGCCTTCAGAAACAATGGCTTGTTAATGGGCACTCGATTTTAAACGTGACCATACAAGCACTGAAGATGATCGCCGCAGTGGACGCTCAAAAGTGCAACAACTCCAAATGCAGCACCCACAGGTTTTTTACACAAAGTTCTTGAGTTAATATACGTATAATACACATGCTCACGTGAGATGCCTATGATCTCAGAAATGTAATACACTCACCGTCGCTGTGATTCACTCTAACACCGTGTATGAAATTTTATAATTGATATCTGGAGGTATCACTTTTTGGCGTCCATGAGGGAATCATCATCTTTAGTGCTCGACCACATTTAAACTCTATTACCCGTTTACAAATTATTGTTTTTTAATGCGTAACATCTCATGACACATGACGCATTTCCAGATGGGTATACATTTGTTAAATGGAATCTGCAAAGACTCTGGATTGCAGATATCCACAATTAAAACCAAGGTGATGGTTTTTTTGTGGAACTGATCCCGTACGGGCAAAAATTGTTATAGACGGTACTGTCCTGTAACAAGTTAGCAATTTTGAATACCTGGGCTACAGTGTGTCTTATAATGCAAACAACGACGTGGTGCATAAGTTGCATAAGTTCAATCTTATGTGCGGGTCCATCAGGCGAACCCTTAAGTCAGCAAGTAAAGGAACACGCCTAAAATTCTACAAGCTGATGGCTCTTCCCACACTTCTTTATAGGTCTGAGAATTGGACTTTAACAAAACGCCAGGCCAGTCGCATCCAAGCGGCTGAAATGAGAATTCTCAGGCACGTGGCAGGGTATACTCTCCATGATCACAGAGGAAACACAGATATACGGTAGGAGCTAAATATTATGAGTAGCCTATACTCGACAGGATCGTCCAGTATCGGCTGAATTGGTGGGAACATTTTTGCCCAATGGATGACTGCCGCATCCCCAAACAACTATGGAACTATAAGCCGAGGGGATGGAGAGGTGTGGGACGTCCGAGGAAGCGCTGGAGTGACCAGCTGTAATTGTTTACAGCTGTAATTGGTTTGTTTATTTGAGACCGGAACAAACCATTCTTGGTTTAAACCTTGAGGATCATGATGATGATGATGATGATGATGACAGATATTGTCTTGTTACTAGCCTTTGAATCCCGTAAAATTTTATCTACACCGGGCCGATTGATATATAGTTGATACCTCCACGATATCGGTTCATTTCATGGGTTGCTGTTTCGTTTGTTATGGTGTACTACAACTCCCCAGGTGTGAACTACCTTCATCATAAAGAATTTTTCTTTTCGACCCCGAAAATATGTCGTCTCAAGTGGTGGATTATCCATAACGCTAGGGTATACTGCAGCAGGGCACCAAGGACTCGGCTGCCAGAGGGGGCACCATCCAGATGAATTGACTAAGCGAACAAAGCTTATGACCACATTACGCAATTGTTGGTATTTTACGTAGTTATTAACCATGGAGAGTGTCGAGTTGGAAAATCAAGCAAAAGCTCTTATAGAAATTTACTCGAATGATTCGAATAACGATCTTTTATTATTGAATTCACGCACTTTGTGCCACGAATAAAATTGCAAGAAAAGGTTTTTTTTTCAAATCGTTCGTATGAAGATAGATTCCTTAATACTACAGTTTGTCCGGTCAAAGTACTAAACTGGATTATTGATTGTAAAATGATTAATGTAATTCCGAATGTATACATTGCTTATTATCTGGTTTTTACGATTCCAATAGCTAACTGCCAATGTGAAAGATCATTTTCTGTATTAAAACGCATTAAAGATATGTTGAGTTCAACTATGGGAGATGAGAGATTATCTTCGTTAGCAAGGTTGAATATTGAAAGCGAGATACTTGAATCGCTAGATTCAGAAGAAATTATACAAGACTTCGTTAAGGTAAAATCAAGAAAAAATTATTCTATTAGTATATTATAAAACAGCATTATCACTGTTGCACACCACTATAGAAAAATTATTCCGATTAGCGCTTTCAAGCTTCTCAGCTCATCGTCAGATCGCTGAAAATGAATTTCCGATCTGACGATGAGCTGAGAAGCTTGAAAGCGCTAATCGGAATAATTTTTCTATAGTGGTGTGCAACAGTGATAATTCTGTTTGTGATTATAACCACTAAGATAACTTTCTTAATTAAACTTAGTATATTCTAAGGTTAGTTACTACTATGTTAATTGAAATCACTATTTAGTTAAATATTTGTTGTAATCTGAGAGTTTAATAAAGTAATTGTTAACTTTTTAAATTGTTTATGCCATTTATCAGAGTAAATAATAATAGACAAACGGTTGAATTTTGAATCGGGGAAGGGGCTCCAGTATTTTGGCAGCATAGGGCACGACGCGCTTCTAATGGTCACCTTCAGAATATATATAAGCGTGTAGAATAAAAATCATAAAACAAAATTATGTAAAACAAACAATAATTAACACTAAAACCATTACCATGAAAAGCTTTTAAGACAAATTTTTTATTAAGCTGCCCAGTCACGTTATTGACACCAGCAAAAGAGGCATCGGCTCAGTTCGGAAGGAAACCAGTTTGGAGGCTGACTCGGTTGATTTTTGTCGCGTGAACTGGATCATTTCATGTAGATAAGGATAAATCAATATCTGTAACATATATTTAAAATTTTTAGCCGCTTTGGTAATTTGATTTCGACGCAAAGAAACAGATATTAAATTACGAAAATGTTTAGTTAGTAGAACGCGTTTTACAAACACTTTTCTTTGTTAGTGTTCAGTCTGGATTTAATTTCGTACGGATTACGTATAATTAATTTTTTCTGCGTGTTTTAAGTAGGTTGACTGAATACGCAATTCGCGGCGCGCGCGTCGGTCGTTTGAAAACGATAATTAGAATCGAATCCGTGTGCAACAGGCGCGTGCTTTCTCTCCGTCTTTGTCTCTCCGTTTTCACACGCGCACGGCACAGCCACACGCACAGTTTTTTTGCACAGTGTTTGAAGAGCGCGTTTCATGAGCAGATAGATTAATGAAATGAATGCAAATCATTCGGACTTTATTCTGCACGTGTTTTATATTGCGTCTCTGAACCCAAGGCTTATGTACAAAAGGAACTCTGGGTCATTTGTGTGTATATGTGTAATCGGTCCCGTGACACAATTTGCTCGTGTAGACTAGTAAAACAATTCTCTTTGTTTACATTGAAAAACTTTTGTTTATATTGAAAAACTTTTTTATTTTAGAAGCTCCTGAGGAATAGAAAATTATTTTTGTTTTATTAGTGTTTTGTGTATTGTTTGTAAACCTAATATTAATATTGTTTTGAGTGCATACACATTGTTGAACGAGCGTAGCAAGGTCTCAGTTGTAAGTCGATCTGTCTATCTGTTTGGGGTATGTCTCACGATAACTGTTGAACGCACAACCGATTATAGTAAAACTTTGACCCTACAGAACCCAATGCTGTTTTGGAGATTGGGCTACCCCAAAAATAGGGAGATTGAAGGCAATATATTGGGGGTGTAAAATTGTGAAAAAATCTCAAAAGCCCACGTAGGGTATGAAATTAAAGGAATTGTTAATCACAGTGCGAGTATAGTGTTCATTTTTGAAAATTTCAAATGTTTTGGACGTCAGGGCCCAAAATGCTGGTGAAAATTTTGATAAAATAGCAAATTATAGAGATTTTTTTACTAACATCTGAATGTAGTGTTAAGTTTTAGAAATTTAAATATTTTGGAAGACAGTATGTATACAAGACTCCGTTAAGGCAAAATCAAGAAAAAATGGATCGATTAGTATTTTCTAAGCTTAAGTACTACTATGCTCATTGTAATCACTGTTTAGCTAAATATTTGGTAATTTGAGACTTTAATAAAATAATTTTTAACTTTAGAAATTGTGTATGCCATTTATCAGTATAAATAATGAATAGAAGGTTGAATTTGATTTCCAAAGATATAAAAAAATTGAAAAAATTAATAAAATCTGCAGGGTGTGAGACTAAAAGGAATTGTAATCCAGATCCGAATGTTTCAAACTTTTAGTGTTCATTATATGTTTGTGTACTCTGCAATTGTTATACTGTATTACCGAAGAAATAGTGATACACTGCTTTTGTAGTGTTTCCCGTAAGTGAAAAATTGTCGAATATCGAAATTTATTTAATAATAAATGAACTTCATTCAAAATAATGAGCGAGTTCTGTAGCTCACGAAGCATACATACTAGTACGTGGAAGTGTACAGTTCTCGTAATTAGAAATTGTGATAAATTCTGTGATAAGTGCGTTAACTAATAGAACGAGGGAAGCGTGCCCTCCTGGTCTGATGCCCCGTTTCACCAAACTCCGTTAGGAACTAACGACGGGCAAATCACCCGATAACGATTTAACGGGAGATAACTCGTTTGACGAAACTAAGGTGAATATAACGCCGGTAAAATGGTCGGTTAACTTAACGGGAGACATTTTGCCTGTTCAGGTAACTAACGGGTCATTAAAACGAGGTGAGATAACCTTGTCATTACGTTTTGGCATCAGTTCACGTCCGCTGTGTTCGTATAACACAAATACAGTATTCTTGGATTTCGTTCTCCATGACGTGTCCAACATGACTGTATGTTGCAGTAAATTCTACATAGGCCAGACAGGACGTACCTTCAAACAGAGATACATTGAACACACAAAAGCACTCCACACCACTACAGAATCTACCTTCGCAAACCACCTCATTGAAGCAAACCACACATATAAAAACATCGACAATAACATGAACATACTACACGTACACACAAAAGGCCGAAAACTAGACACTCTAGAACAATTAGAAATATATAAACACACAAAAACAAATAAAAACGACATCCTAAACGAACAGACACAATTCAAATCGCACGCATTATTCGAACACATCTCACCACACACACACAGCTTCGATCTTTCGAAACACTATCTCGTCGCCAACAACAAGATGAACAGCGCTACTAACTACAGCCTCTGATGAAGCCGTCTATAGGTGAAAGCCGGCTTAGGCTGTAAGGTAAAACTTTACGTTTTTACTTATAAAAAACTTAGTGTTCCGAGTCGTCAATATTATAGTGATATTTACAAATACAGTACTCTCGCACATATTAGGCTATGTTCGCTTTTTTTTTTTTGTTAAGAAAGTTCGTTTTGTCTGTATTTTCTCTTTTTTACTAAATAAGTGATTTTATTTTCAATGTTGAGTTTAGTATGTAAGATAAACTGTTCTGTCGAACAAAAATACAGAAAGGTAAATCAAAGGGAAGAAAATTTCGACTCTGAAATGATTTAGGTCTACTTAGAAACTAATGCCAAGACGAAACAAAAAGAAACTACAGACTGTCTCCTGTAACAAGAAATACCGATTTGGACAATTTGAGTGAACCAAAATTAATAGAGAATGCTGTAGGCTTTTAAAAAAGGTGCTCTAAAAATTATGAACAGAACCTACGTTAAAATTGAATATGCTTAATAACAGACTGAACAAAATATAAACTACAAAAAAATATATTGATATATGCTCAAATTTTTTTTGTGTTTATATAATTATTAAAAATAATATAATAAAATAATTATATCTGATGATGCTAGTTATATTACTGTTGAAACATTTGTAATTTACAAAATGTAAAAAAATATATTCATGTTAAACGTTTTTTATTATTAATAATAAAAAATGTAATAAACGCAAAAATCATGCAACAGTGACGGCTCCCGACAGACAGTTCTTATTTTCATACGGTTCGTTATAACACAGGTATAGAAATGCAAGTGACAGATACAACTACAAACATACACGTATCAACATTAATAGGAAACTTATCGGAACTAACGCAACAAAAAGAGCAAACAGCAGACAAAACCACAAAGATAAGGGCAACGAATGTAAAAGATAGCCACGAAATAGTGACTCTACCTTACAGTTAGTTTAAACGTTTTGAATTTGTCCGCCAATCTGAAACAAAACCAGCAATTATCATGGTACCATTAGTCGTGTTAACTAACGTTTACTAATGGGATTCAAACGGGCGTTGGGGAAATGGCCTTTATGTTAACGGCCGTTAAAAACTGTGACAAACGTCAGTTAACAAACGATCCGTTAGGAAGAAAGTCAACTGACTGACGTTCGTGAAACGGGGCGTTGTTAGTCTGTTACACACGTAAAAACATTAAGGTTGAAGTGGGGCCACCACCTCAGTCAGTAGGTTTATTACGGTCGGCGCCCCATCTGTGTCGTGTCGTATTTCCAATAGAACAAATAGGCCTACATTTTCGTCATATTGAGATTCGATAAACTTGCAACCGTACACAAAAATAAAAATATACAAGACACTTATCAGACCGGTTGTTACTTATGGAGGCGAAGCATGGACATTGACAAAAAAGGAACGAGTAACACTATAAGTAGAAGGTTTGAAAGAAAGATAGTAAGACGTGTTTATGGTCCGGTTAAATAAGATGACGAATGGAGAATCAGAAATAACCAGGAGACAGATGAGCTATTGAATTATGAGGACATTGTAAGATTCATAAAGGCTCAACGAATACAATGGTTAGATAACCAGAGCGGACGGATCATCAGCGTATGCCAAAGGAAATCCTCAGGACGCAAGTCTATAAAAGCAGAAAAAGGTGCCGACCTATAACATCAGATGGTTGTATGATATGCCGGAAGATCTAAGAAGAATGAATGTGAGGGGTTACTGAGTGGGCAATGGACAGAAGGCAGTGGAGAAGATTGCTGTTGGAAGTCGGGGCTCGCGTTGGGCTGTAGTGCTGAAGAAGAAGAATCAAAAGCAACAATTATCGTAATCGTCTTAACTAGCGTTTACTAATTGGATTCAAACGGGCGTTGGTGAAACCGCCTTTATGATGACTCCCGTGAAAAACTGTGTATGTTGCCAGTTAAGAAACGGTCCAGTTAGAAAGAAAGTCAACAGACTCGTGAAACGGGTTATTAGTCTCTTACAACGTAAACATTCCAACCTCTGGTTTAGGTTGGGCCAGAATGCAATAAACGTCAGTCAGTAGGTTTATTACGGTCGACGACCCGTTCGTTACGTCGTATTTTCAGTGGAACAAATAAATTTTCGCCATATTTAGATTCGATAACCGTGCAGCCGTGAACTTTTTTGTTTGTACGAAATGAGTTCGAAAACAACGTTTTATGGTTTTTGATAAAGCGTCTCAAACCATCATAAAAAGTTAATTGTCACTTGCAGTAATTATTGTTATTGTTTCAGTGATAATAGCTAGAACGTATAATGTGACTGATAGTACGTGTCTATGTGTGTGTGTAACCTTTGGTAATAATTTAACCTTTGCAAATGTGCGTAGGCGTCAGCTTCTGTGAAGACCTTTGAAGACCTGCCAGGCGTAAATAAATGTCTTGGTGTGTGTAATTTACAGCTGTTTACAACTCGTTGCTGTGCAGGCGACGATTCATCAAGCGTACTACAGATCGCGTTTATTTATACGCGGCGCGACGTCCGAACCAAGAAGTCGCCAGTTGGTACGGTTTCTTCACAACCAGCGCAGTCGCGACACGCGTGGCGGCGTTCATCAGCATAAGTGCTACTATTTCAGAGCGTCATCTTAAGTGATATGTTTATAAAAATCTATCGGTACTTTCCCGTTATTTTAACTCGCACAAATTGGCGATATTTTGTCCACGCGATAATGGATACCTTTTCTAAAATAATCCAACACATGTAAACGTGTTTTTCACGTAATTAAACATTTATTTGTTTTGGAGCGTAATGAATTATTTGTTTTCTATCGTTGCTGAACTATTATGCGATGCGTTCCTAGGAATATTGTATTGCGTTACTGGAGACGAAACATGTTGCTTTTAGCTCGAAACACAGGCAAACAGAAGATGGACGGGACGTCTCGGGCCCGATGAACGCCGGGTTCAAACAGTGCAGCGCGGTCGTTTGCTCGGCACAAGGTGTTATGGCGCGCTCCACGAATACATGATAATGAAATAAACACAAAAACCAATATGTCTTTTACCTGTTTACGTTACGTGAACCAAAAACACAAATAATACCCACTTTTTATTTATAATACACAAAGCCTTAACTCGTCACAAGGTCAGAAGTGCCTCCCTTACTATGCCGGACTCCCATTGTAATAGAGGTAACGCCAGGTGTATCACTCATTTTGCTATGCGGGATCCTCTTGTGGGATCCTCCTACAGTTACCGCTGAGGATGCCACATCATAAAATGGGCGAAACGATTTAGCGGTAACAATAATATTTTATTAAAATGTTGTGTCATCGACACCGAAAAATTACTCGATATTGACATGGACGTGTACGTGTTTATTGGCACTACAAAAGGCGGCTCTTATATCACAATTTCGGCGTCGTTAAATCGTCCTGCTCCCGTTAAATAATAAATCTGTAACCACATTAACTATACAGTCGTGGTATTAGTTTATTTTTGTGTTTATTTACACTGTAACTAGGTCAGTATACGCGTTAAAAAAATACATCAACCGAGAACCGTTAAGAAAAAAAACCGTTGCGTTGCGTCAGTTAATAAATTATAAAGATAAGTGTTGCATATAAATAATGTTTTTACACTCTGTCGGCTGTCGGTGTCGGTGGTGCCTGCGAAACCTACGACACGGCAACCTCTTGATACGCCATTTACGCGTTCAATTTAAATATAATCGAGTAAAATCAGATTCCTTAGTACTAAAAATAAAAATAAACGATCATTATCATCATCACCATCTTCAAGGGTTAAACCAAGGATGGTTTGTTCCGGTCTCAAATAGGCAAAGATTACAGCTGGTCACTCCAACGCTTCCTCGGACGTCCCACACCTCTCCGTCCCCTCGGCTTATAGTTCCATAGTTGTTTGAGGACGCGACAGTCATTCATTCGGCAAAGATGTTCCCACCAATTCAGCCGATACTGGACGATCCCGTCGAGTATACTCATACTATTCAGTTCCTACTGCATATCTGTGTTTCTTCTATGATCATGGAGAGTATACCCTGCCACGTGTCTGAGAAATCTCATTTCAGCCGCTTGGATGCGACTTGCCTGGCCTTTCGTTAAAGTCCAATTCTCAGAAGTGTGGGGAGGGCCATCACCTTGTAGAATTTTAGGCGTGTTCTTTTACTTGCTGAATTAAGGGTTCGCCTGATGGTCCCGCACATAAAGTTGAACTTATACAACTTATTCACAATGTCGTTGCGTGCATTATAAGACAGACTGTAGGTCAGGTATTCAATGTTGCTAACTTGTTCCAGGACAGTACCATATATAACAATTTTTGCGCGTACGGGATCAGTTTCACGAAAAGCCGTCACCTTGGTTTTAAGTGTGGATATTTGCAATCCAGAGTCTTTGGATATATTGTCAATAAACAATAAACGTATTGTTTAAATTAGCAGCTATCCTTACTATTTCTTTTATGAATTTGCTAACTGCTACAATTTTTATTGTTCGACAAAGCTTTTCGCCATCACTGACATCATCAGGTCTTAAACAACCTATAATAATAACCTACAACATATAATA
The DNA here is from genome assembly GCA_034769895.1 of Magicicada septendecula. Classification (NCBI taxonomy): domain Eukaryota; kingdom Metazoa; phylum Arthropoda; class Insecta; order Hemiptera; family Cicadidae; genus Magicicada; species Magicicada septendecula. The sequence goes on from CM068372.1 coordinate 35,696,552, forward strand.
AAAATTGTAGCAGTTAGCAAATTCATAAAAGAAATAAAACAATAAACGGTCGTGGACTAATTAAAAAGTGACACATTCAAAGAAATCGTAAGAACAACATCCATAGAAGAAAACAAAAGGTCTGGTTGCGACACAGCGGAGGTCGAGGGGAGTACTCCTCGCAGTATAACTCGGAGAGTAGGCCTATATGAGGAGAAAACCAGAGACAGGCTTAAGAAACGTGATTTGATGAAACATGAAGAAATGCATACTAGTGTAATTCCTATCATTTCCCAAACAATTAAAGTGGCTCACCTGTTCTAGAATTCCATCACTAATCATTATTTTTGTTCTTATTGGCTCCTTGTCTCAAAATGCCATTACCTTTGTTCTCATTGGCTCCTTGTTTCAAAATGCCATTACCTTTGTTTTTAAAGTGGATATTTTCATATTGTCGTTATCATCAGCCTCTACAACCCGTGGTGGGTCTCTACTTCCTCCAAGCGTCGATTCCATTCTTCCCTATTGCATGCCCTGGCTTTCCAGTTTCTTATGTTCAGCTTTCTGAGGTCTTCCTTTATCTGGTCTTTGAATCTTCTTCGGGGACTTCCCCTTTTCCTAATACCCATTGGTTTCTGGTAGAAAAATGTTTCGTAGGCTGTCCTTCCTCCATTCTCTCTATGTGTCCAACCCACCTTAGCCTGTATATTTTGGTGATCCTGACAATGTCCGGCTCTTTGTAAAGACGGTATAGTTCATAATTGTAGCGCCTATGATTATAACCACATTCCATTTTCTTATAATCCTCTAAATATTGTTCTTAGAATCCGTCTTTCACAGCAACCTAGAAGTCTCTCTTTATTGTCCAGGTTTCTGAAGCATACGTCAGCACTGGCCTGATAGTGTTTTGTAAATTTTGCATTTCGTGCTTCTTGAGATGAAGCTAGATGCCAGGCACTTTTTAAACACATAATATGGTTTATTTGCGAGATATATTCTTCTTATTATTTCAGTGTTGGTGTCGTTAGTGCTGTTTATCTGGGAGCTAAGGTATATGAACTCTTTTACTGCCTCTATATTTTTGTGCGTATTTCAAGGTTTTGAAGGGTTGGGTTTAATGGTAGTTTGTTGGCAGCATACGTATATTTTGTGATTTTCATAGCGTATTATTTGCAAATCTGATGAAGCTTACAAACAGATTTTTGCAAATCAGATTCCGTATTTTGAAGTACAAGCAAGTCGTCAGCAAACAACAGCACATTCAAATATTTGTCTCGTGACCATTCCATACCAGGGTTCACTACATGTTTCCACTTCCTTACCAGATCGTCAATACAAATGTTAAGAAGAGTAGGTGATATACTCCACCTTTGTCTAACACCTTGATTGACAGCTATTTGTTGAGATATCCTACAATTATTTGTAACAGCTGTTCTTGTTCCCAGCTACCCTATCAGATAGGAATTACGATATTTATGTTAAGTTAGGTAAGATCCAGACGATCTGTAGGACATTCAACCGTATTTTTAGAAACAAGGTATGTCGAGATACAAGATTTACAAAGTTGTGGCAGTCCCTGTACTGTCCTATGGGTGTGAATTATTAACAACAACCAAGAAACAAGTTACTGGCGTCGGAAGTGGCGTTCTTAAGAGGAGTTAGAAAGTGTTTCAAACTTGATCTTATAAAGAATGACGCCATAAGAGAAGATTTACAAGTTTTTTTTAACTTGTATGAAAAATTAAAAGATTACAAACAACGGTGGAAAGAACACTTAGAAAGAACGTCAGATTCCAGCCTCGCAAACAAACCTATAGGACAGGACTATTTCCAAAGTGGAAATATAAACCTATAGGGCAGTGGTTCCCAAACGTTTCAGTCCACGGACCCTCTCGAATAACTTAAAAATTCACGGACCTCGTCTGAGTTCTGAAATAAAACAAACAGTAAATATGATAGAAACTCTTAAATTTTAAATTAAAATGTATTAAAATCAAAATTCTCTTAACTTCGAAAATGATAATACGCGTATTAATGATATCAAACATAGTTTAATGTGAACTATGAAGCTGCTTTTGCACAATTAGCTCTGCAATATTAGTCCGATAATTTCAATATTAAGTCACTCTCGACAACAAGTTTATTCCTTAACTTTGATTTCAAGTACGTGAGCAGGGAGAATTCGGTTTCACACAAATAAGTAGAGGAAAACACAGTTAAACGCTTCAAGCTTTTTTTTCGAGTTCATTATAGTAAGTCATTACATATAACCAGAAGTCAGCTAGCTGTAATTGCGAAAACTGTAATTTTAATGAACTGTCAGTTGAAAGTTCTGCCAACGAATCTTCTTTTTGTAGTGTAAGAGAGAGGTCTAGTCACTTCTGCTGGCAAACAGATCTGCTTCACGGCATGATTTAAAGACATTATTAAAGCTATTAGTTTGAAATTACTTTTACAACTACAATTAATTTGAACCCAAAAAAATACTGGAATATTCTATTAATTGTTTTAAGATTCTAAAATTTAGATTTTAGGAGATAACAAATCGGAGAAAATTACGGTATATTCTAATTTTTGTTAAAAGTGTCTGAGGACCCCCTGAAACATTGTCGCAGACCTCACTTTGGGAACCACTGGTATAGGACACAGGGGTATATGGGTAGAGCCAGGAAGAGATGGCTGGAGGATCTTTGAAAGGAACAGGAAGCGTCTTGTGTTGTGAAGATGATATTCTGTACATGTATGAGAGTGTGTGCGCGCTGTGCTATGAGCACACACGGGTCCCTATGAGCGTTTTTTTATTTGCGTTATAAAAGTAAAGGTTTATAGATTTGTCAATCAAATGGAATGTGAAACTGTCGGAACAAAGCTGCTGGTCATTACCCTTCGCTCGCCTCTAAGTGGCATATACAGTATGTGTGCACCGCAATGTTATCTCTACTGGTATGCTATAAAACTGTATAATATATAATGCAATTAAATTAATGGCATAGCGTTAGGGAATTTTGATAGTCTCTCTTCTTCTCTCCAATTGTTTTTCTGTTAATTGCCTTGTCTTAACTGAGTGGGGATCTGAAGAGGCAAAGGGGGAGAGGGGTGAAGTCCTGATAAATATTTATCGATTTTTTCGTCATATTCCTACTGCTAATTTGATTATTATATCAATTTTTTTTAATTTCCTCAACATATTTTCTAGTTATGTAACTCAACAGCCGTATTAAACTTGTCTGTTACATAAATATGTGTGTTGTTACGTTGTCGGACACTGGAAGTGATAGATTACACGATGTTTGTCTTAGATTACACGCGATTGACGGTATAATAATCGTAGTAGTAGTAGTAGTAGTAGTATATACTGTAGTACAGAGTGTCGGCCAATTAGGACTGTAATTAAGCTGTGCCATTAAAATTCCTTCCTGCTGACCTCTTTGGCGTGCAATTTTATTGCTTTTTTCATAATTACTGGATTAAACATACACGTATTTTTAAACTGAAGTGATTAATGAAGCGTTATACTTAGTACCAGCTCAATGTTCAAAGTGTGAAACGGTCACTCTCCGCTCTCGTGTCTGTCTGTACAAACGTTAACTGCATTGGCTATCTCTGACTGCTGTTGTACAGGTGACGTGAATTAAAGAAGAAAATATAAAGAACAACGCTTGGTAAAATCACAGTATACTTAAACATGAAAAATCTTCTTCTTCTTCTTCTTCTTCTTCTTCTTCTTCTTCTTCTTCTTCTTCTTCTTCTTCTTCTTCTTCTTCTTCAGCACTACAGCCCAACAGTGAGTCCTGGCTTCCAACACCAATCTTCTCCAAAGTCTCCTATCCATTGCCATCTCAGTGTAACCCCTCACATCCATTCTTATGTGGTCTTAAAGCACATCATCCAATCATCTTATCCTAGGTCGGCTTCCCTTTAATCTTTTATAGACTTGCGCCCTCAGATGTTTCTTTGGCGTACGCTGATCATCCATCCGCTCCAGGTGACCTAGCCATTGTATTCATTGAGCCTTTACGAATCTTACAATGCCCTCATATTTTCAATAGCTCAATAGCTCATCTATCTCCTGGTTATTTCTTATTCTCCATTCGTCATCGTCTTTAAGCGGGCCATAAACACGTCTTATGATCTTCCTTTCAAACCTTCTCAGTGTTTCTTGTTATTCTTCAAGAGTGTCCGTGTCTCGCCTCCGTGAGTAACAACCGGTCTCATAAGTGCCTTATGTATTAAGACTTATGAGTTTGCTTCTCAGTATGCTGTTCGCATAATGTGCCCTGTTTCTTATAAAAACATAAAATATAATGAAACAGAACAAAATAGCAAACCTTGATTACGAACTACCGATGACGATGGTACAAAGAACTAAACACAGTGACGTAATTACTGGGACAATAGTGCCGTGTACATTGAACCGCTCCCAGGAGCCAGTTGGCATTTTGTCGAGGGCACCTTATAACAGCTGACACTTGGTCTCCCGAGCCGCGTTTGACACCATACGATGCCTATCCTCCACCACCACGAGTATGCCCTCACCAATAATGGAGAAACGGAAAACAAACTCCATCGGAGAATTTTCTAGCTTACCAGATGTCTATAGGATAGTGGTTCCCAAAGTGGGGCCCGCAGACACTGTTAAGAACAATTACGATATACCATCATTTTCGTCGATTTGCTATGGTCTAAAATCTAAATTTAGAATCTTAAAAAACAATTAGTAGAAGATTCCAGTGTTTTTTGGGGGGTTCAAACTAATTGTAATTGTAAAGTAATTTCAAACTAATGGCTTTAGTAATGTCTTTAAATCGTGTCGTGTAGCAGATCTGTTTGTCAGTCGAGCTGACTAGACCTCTGTCTCTTACGCAAAAAGAAGGTTAATTGGCAGAACTTTCAACTGACAGTTCATTAAAATTACAGTTTTCGCAATTACAGCTAGCTGACTTCTGGTGTTATATGTAATGACTGACTGTCCTGAACTCGCAAAGCGTTTAACTGTGTTTCTCTCTGCTTATTTATGTGAAACCGCATTCTCCCTGCTCACGTACTTGAAGACAAAGTTAAGAAATATACTTGATGTCGAGAGTGACTTAATACTGAAATTATCAGACATTAAACCCAATATTGCAGAGCAAATTGCTCAAAGCAGCTTCATTATGCACATTAAACTATGTTTGATATAATTAATATTATAATTTTTCAAGTTAAGAGAATTTTGATTTTAACACAGTTTAGTTAATCATATTTACTGTTTGTTTTATTTCAGAACTCAGACGGGGTCCGTGAGTTTTTAAATTATTTAGGGGGGACTGAAAAGTTTGGGAGCCACAGTTATAGTATACAAAATGACAATGTCGACACGAAAAGCCCAAAACATGGCATTTACAGGCAACAGCCGGTACTAGCTAAGATTGCCATTGACAACACAACACTAGGCCACGTCAAACACTGTAATTATCAAGGGTGTGAAATAACATACGGTTACAGTGAGGACAATAAACGGAAAGTAAATCAATTTGATCATGTGTTGTGGAACTGTAAGCAAAATTTGGAAGAACAAAGTACATAAAGAATCTAGGTTGAAGTTTTTATAAGACGGTTCGGTGATTTAACTCGTATATGGAACGAAGTATGGGTAACAACTGAAAGTCTTACCCATACAAACTCCCGAGGCGCGCGTTAGGCACCATAACAGTACCCATCCTGTTAAATGAGTTGAATATTTTTATTTATCTAATTTATTTGCATTATTTGGTACTTAAACAAATATTTAATGTAAAATTATTCTAATGCTTTCACGGTCGGTGTCAGTTGTATTAGAAGAGTTTACCGGGCTGTTTATGGTTTAAAGACAAACCAAACGTTTCGACAGCACCACTGGCTGCCATCATCAGTGGAATTCAAAGAATTACGAGACCTCCTGAACGTGGGTTGTTATCATCTGGCCCACAGTACTGTGGTTCAGCCTTTACCACAGTACTGTGGGCCTGACGATAACAACCCGCGTTCAGGTTAGACTTTAAACCAAAGATCACGCCCAAACAGCCCGGTAAAGTCTTCTAATACAAATATTTAATGTAGTTTTTAAATCGTACCAGTTCCTGTGTATTTTGTTGCAATGTTTATCTTCACTAAGCACTTGTAACTGAATCTGTATGAGAATTTCTGTATGATTTGCAAATTAATTTTTATAATTTTTGTAGTCGCTACTGACCGAAGCTGTTGGAGCGACCTTATAAATAAAGAAACATAAAAAAGTACCCGTCTTCCACCACGAGGATGGCCTGACCAGTAATGGAGAAACGGAAAAGAAATTCAAGTAATGAAATTTGTACGGAGAGTGAAGGGGTTATACTCGTAGAGACAGATTGAGAAACAAAGTATAAGGAAAGATTTTAAAATATTCACCCGTTATGAGTTCATTCACCGGAATGACCTCATAGACAGAACGAACCAACACAAGTTGGCAGAACAAAAAACATAAAACCAAGTGGACGGCGAAGCGTCGATAGAGATTTTTTTTTTACAACTGAGTACTACCCACCTAGTAATTTACATTTCATAATTAAAAACATTAATCAAGAGATATAACCCATTGGCTATAATCTCCCCATTTAACTAATATCAAGTGGTTTAGTTCGTCTCAACCTTCTAGCTGCATTAGTTGTATCCAGCAGTCGCCGTATCCCAGAGTGTACATGCTGCAAGACGCGTTGCCCATGCTTCACTGCCTGCTTTTTTATTTCCTCAATAACAAGTTCAATTTTTAAATCCCTGTGTAAGTTGTCGTTTCTTACATACCATGGTGCATCAACAATACACCTAAGCACCTTGTTTTGAAATGTTTGAATTATATTTATGTTTGATTTCTTTGCACAGCCCCAGAGTTGTATCCCATAGGTCCAGATACGCTTTAGCACTTGCTTATACAACAGCAATTTATTATGGATTGACAGTTGGGATTGTCTTCCCAAGAGCCACGTCGACAGAGATGCGTACAGTTGTAGGTTCGAAGCCTAATGTGTGATGTGGAGATGATCATGACAGATACAAGGAGCACAGACCTGTGAAGAGGCAAATGATAAATATTAAACTATTGTATAGGAGAAGAATGAATGAATGGGACATAAGAATCGTGAAAGACGTTTCAAGTGAGGTGACAAAACGTAAGTGAAAGTTGGCCGTTCATAACACCAGACACGAGGATGTAAGGTGTGATAAAGTGTATTATCCTACACGTAACGTAATGGGAATGCAGAAGGGAAAGAAGTGACCTTCGGATAAGGCTGGCGGATCGAGGTGGACGCACGTGGCTCGGGAAGTGAAGAAGAGGAGCAGGAGGAGTGTCTATGTAAGGAAAATAACACTTAAACTGAGTGATTCATCTCACCCCTGTTTATAGAATAAGCCTAGTTCCAAATTATTACATACAGTCTACAATATAGGTAAGCCAAAAACAATTGTAGAGGTCGATTTGTCCCTGGAAACCGACAGTGATCGAATTCTAGAACAGGTGAGCCACTTTAATTATTTCGGAAATGATACTGTCTATGATAGGAATTATGATATTGACTTTAAGTTAGGTAAGTTCCACACGATCTGTGGGACTGTCAACCGAATTTTTAGAAACAACTATGTCGAGATACAATATTAAGGTTCTACAAAGTTATGGTAAAGAATATACAACACCCAAGAAACAAGACAGCAAAATACAGGCCTCGGAAATGGCGTTCTTAAGAGGAGTTAAAAGGTGTTCTCTAAACTTGACCGTATAAGAAATGAGGCCAATAAGAGAAGAGTTACAAGTTTTTGACTTGAATGAAAAATTAAAAGATTACAAACAACGGTGGTAAGAACACTTATAAAGAATGTCAGATTCCAGACTGGCCAAACCAGTGTGGAAATACAAACATATAGAACACAGGTGTGTGGGTAGACCCAGCAAGTATGGCTGGAGGATTTTTGAAGGCGGAACAGGCAGCACCTTGCCTACGCCATGTTGTGGAGATGTTGGTGATGATGAGACCAACGTTTGAGTAGGAGGCAGGCGGAGACAGGTAGCGACTGGGAAACCCAGGCGTGTTTAGCGTGAAGAGGAAAATTTATAAAGAAGTAGGAGTAGTAAAGGGTCTTGAGTCATTTTCGTATTAACGCGTTTATAATGCATGCTGTGCATAAGGAAAATAACGAAATATATTCTCTTGTGCTGTGGTCAGGTCTGTATGCTAATCAATTAAGAATTGCCTCTCCCTGTTTACTGCTTGTGTGTGTAATGTGTACACATGTAAGATTTCCTCGGAGGAAGCGCCTGTAGTCTCCACTTGACTGAATCACTGATATTATTGGAATAATGTTTTTTAATCTTACGCTCTCCAGCTGTCTTACCCTTGCGGGCATAACCTTTCAACGTAGAATGGAATCGCCGCTACAATTGTTGATAAGAATACAATCAGTAGCGAATTCAGTAAGAATTCGGTCTTAGGGGGTGGGGTCCGGTCGAGTCGGCTTCGTACAAAAGGAAGAAACAAGATAAGACTAATCAATATTACAGTTTTAAAAATGACTGAAAAACGTGTAATCACACACAAAATCAATTCCACTAAAGTAATAACACAATAAAAATAAGCGCTATTGAAACATTGTAAGGTACTTATTGACTAAATTGACATTCCTAGTACATTACATGTTTCAAACATACACTCAAATGCTGTGTAATAAACTTGTTTGTAGACCTATATTCAAAAAAGGTCACTACTGTATTAGCGTACACAGTTGAGAAATTAATAAAACACATTAAAAATTAAGAGATTAACAAAATTTCTTGACGACTTTCGACCTTCAGGGGGGGCTCATACATGGGCAATGTTTTACTGCGTACGGTCATTGACCTCGTAGTAGTTGTCACTGTACAAACTGTGGGGGGGGGACACATTCGTCCACCCAATATGTTGCCGCTGTATAAACCGGCAAAACGCTCAGTTAGCAGCTATGTTCGTTTTCGGAACTGACGTGCAGCAGATACTAAGTACCTGTTTGTATTTCGTTCGTTTAGTCGTGTGTTTCTCTGTTTGTCTTTATTATTTTTAATTCGATTATTTGTGCTCTGACTTATTCTGTGTAAGTATAATGAGAGTCAGATCCCGTTGAACCGGGCACAAGAAAAAATTCGAATTAATTTTCAGATCACGTTTTAGGCCTATCACAACCGGTAACAGATGTTATGTACCCACGCCACGCCATTGTAAGAAATTTTATCCTATGTCTCCAAACAATTCCCACAGGCTTATAACTCATAACCTGCCTCGGTATTGTATCCAGGGACACACGCATAACATGGTCCCTCCATCTTTCTTTAATCCGTGATTTTATTTCTGCTATCGGTTGTACACTAATTTCTGTCTTATATCATTACTTCTTATACGCTCCAGTCTTGTACAACCTTTCACTGATCGAAATAATCTCATTCCTGAGTATTCCTCTTCTTCTTCAGCGCTACAGCCCAACATGACTTCCAACACCAATCTTCTCCAAAGTCTCCTGTCCATTGCCATCTCAGTGTAACCTCTCACATCCTTACTCCTGAGATCTTCCAGCACATCATACAACCACTTTATCCTAGGTCGGCCTCTTTTCTGCTTTTATAGACATGCGCTCTCAAGATTTTCTTTGGCGTACGCTAATCATCCATCCAGCCATTGTATTCGTTGAGCCTTTATGAATCTTAGATTGTCCTCATAATTCAATAGCTCATCATTCCTGAGGATTCCATCAAACTAATCTCTCCTTCCGCGGAGCCCGTGATTCTGATCACACTTGGGACTGCCATTATCACTTTACAAAGCGTTATTTGAGAGTCTCTTGTAGTTTTTCCATTCATACTGCGTTCATAATGTCACATAACCTTCTACGTTTGTTAGTCTTATTTAAAATATCTTTGTTAAAATAAGTTTGTTAAAAGCATAGTTTTTCTTTATACAGTTTTTAACTGAGTGTACAGTTTTCTTGAAAAGTTAATAGTAATTGAAAATAACCAAAGGAAACTAATAAATGTTGTTTTATATTTACGTATTCACTAATATTTCCGATTACTAATTGGGTCGAGCTGAGTTTCGGAAGAAAAAAGCACTACGCAATATATTCTGTGCAGATCAAAGCGCTGTCAATAGAACTACGTAAAATCTTAATGCCCTTACGTAAAGTTAAGCCGATCAAACGGGGACAGAGGATTCTTGGTGTCCGCAGTTGTTTTCTCTCCAGCCCTCCCCCTCCCATTATTATACGTCTTTTTTCCTTTCTTTGAGAATATTGGGAGATATTCTATTGTCACCAAATCTCCTTGCTACGTTGTAGTATAAGTCGTGCAGTAAACATGTTTATCTTTTTCTTACCTTTGATGATGTTAAGGCAGTGCCGGAGAGGAATTCTCAATTTTTACTTCCATGTTCCATAAGGAAACGGAAGTATGGTGATGGCGAAAATATCGTGTTCGAGATAAGGGCTAATTCTGATTATACTACCTTCAAAACATGAAGAAAAGTCGTTTTCCGAAAAGTGTCTGTGTGTAGAATTTTCTATGGCGAACGATAACTGCCACAAATTCAAACAGATTCAAATAATTTTCTGCATGTGTGCCTGAGTTGTAGAGGAATTAAGGCCTATTGATTTTGGTGAAGATAGGTTAAGGGAAAGGAGTAGTTTACTTGCAACGTTTTATTTTTTATTAAGAGTAAAGTACTCAATGTTGATAAATAAAGTATCCTGGAAAGAAGGTCATAATAATCCACTGTAGAAAGGTAGATGAAATATCTATAAATGAAAAGGATAGTTGAAGGGGGAGGGGGTAATTTTCTATAAATGAAAATGATAGTTGAAGGGGGAGGGATAATTTTTTATATGAGTACTACGATATCGGCAACAAAGAAGTAGTTTGTTGTTAAAATTCCTTCCCGCTCTGTTTGGCCGTGGTCCAAGGTTTTCTACAAAACCAGACGTTTCGGCAGTGCCATCGACTGTCATCATCAGTGAAAATCGAGTGCGCTAACTTGAGGTGGTATAACGTTAGTGACCACAGTACTGTGGTTAAGGTTGAAGAAAGAAGTAGTTTCTTTGGATTTCATTTCCAAAGTGATTTTAAATATAAATCTTAGAACATGGAAGTCATGTATGGTTCTCCATACCGATATTTGATCTTAGAATCGTTCAATGCAGGACACCATAGGTTATGTTCGAACCAGGATTCGTCGTTAAAATAGGGTCCGCGTTGCAAGCTGTTCTCGTCGTTTGAAAAATTTATCTACACAGCGAGTGAGGTTGAAATCAGATTCAACAGTGGGAAACAATATAATGAATCTAAAAAATATTCTTCATATTTCTTTCAGGTTTTTTATATAATGAATATATCTTCAAATAATAATTGCTTCTCCAAGTAAAAAAAAATTTTTGCCAGCCGTGGACCACGCGAATAGCATTTCCTTTTCTTCTCCTACCAGTAGGTCCTCATTCGCACATTATGCGCCGCTTTCCTTTCCACTGTCCACCCCATTCTCGTTTTCTTCTTACCGCAGAGAACCACAAGATTTTGACTTTTGTTTCTGTATGTATTTCTATCCACACAGTCTTCAAAATTGATAGTCAGTTTCATCATTTTCTTCTTACAGATCCCTGTACAGCTCTTCTTTGGGTCTATGCCTGTACACAACTTCGGTTTTCTTCGGGCCATAAATGTTCCGAAGAATTCTTCGTTCAGGCTTAAGAAGAGGTTCCAAATTTTGAAAGCACATTGTTTCCACTCCATACATGATCGCCGACCTGATCAAGTAAAATTTTATTGAATTATATTATTGTATTTTTACGTGACGCACATTTCACAGAATCACTCTGTATCTACAGAGGTTTCTTATTACGAAATTTATGAGCTCCCCTTAAGGCTTCTCCAGCAGGAGCTTAGAGACGCGCTGGTGTGGTCGATAGACTCGACTGCTCGGAAGCGAGTCGTCCGTATCGGTGGGTTGTTGTCACTTCAGGACGGATGGCTCCCCCAATTAGGCGTAGTGTAATGCCCTCACTACCTTGTCTTCAGTAATGTTTGTATTGTCATGACCAATATTTGACACACTTACATTCACAGTCGTCCGTATCGGTGGGTTGTTGTCACTTCAGGACGGATGGCTCCCCCAATTAGGCGTAGTGTAATGCCCTCACTACCTTGTCTTCAGTAGTGTTTGTATTGTCATGACCAATATTTGACACACTTACATTCACAGTCGTCCGTATCGGTGGGTTGCTGTCACTTCAGGACGGATGGCTCCCCCAATTAGGCGTAGTGTAATGCCCTCACTACCTTGTCTTCAGTAATGTTTGTATTGTCATGACCAATATTTGACACACTTACATTCACAGTCGTCCGTATCGGTGGGTTGTTGTCACTTCAGGACGGATGGCTCCCCCAATTAGGCGTAGTGTAATGCCCGCACTACCTTGTCTTCAGTAGTGTTTGTATTGTCATGACCAATATTTGACACACTTAAATTCACAGTCGTCCGTATCGGTGGGTTGCTGTTACTTCAGGACGGATGGCTCCCCCAATTAGGCGTAGAGTAATGCCCCCACTACCTAGTCTTCAGTAGTGTTTGTATTGTCATGACCAATATTTGACACACTTACATTCACAGTCGTCCGTATCGGTGGGTTGCTGTCACTTCAGGACGGATGGCTCCCCCAATTAGGCGTAGTGTAATGCCCGCACTACCTTGTCTTCAGTAGTGTTTGTATTGTCATGACCAATATTTGACACACTTACATTCACAGTCGTCCGTATCGGTGGGTTGTTGTCACTTCAGGACGGATGGCTCCCCCAATTAGGCGTAGTGTAATGCCCGCACTACCTTGTCTTCAGTAGTGTTTGTATTGTCATGACCAATATTTGACACACTTACATTCACAGTCGTCCGTATCGGTGGGTTGCTGTCACTTCAGGACGGATGGCTCCCCCAATTAGGCGTAGTGTAATGCCCTCACTACCTTGTCTTCAGTAGTGTTTGTATTGTCATGACCAATATTTGACACAATTACATTCACAGTCGTCCGTATCGGTGGGTTGCTGTCACTTCAGGACGGATGGCTCCCCCAATTAGGCGTAGTGTAATGCCCGCACTACCTTGTCTTCAGTAATGTTTGTATTGTCATGACCAATATTTGACACACTTACATTCACAGTCGTCCGTATCGGTGGGTTGCTGTCACTTCAGGACGGATGGCTCCCCCAATTAGGCGTAGTGTAATGCCCTCACTACCTTGTCTTCAGTAGTGTTTGTATTGTCATGACCAATATTTGACACACTTACATTCACAGTCGTCCGTATCGGTGGGTTGTTGTCACTTCAGGACGGATGGCTCCCCCAATTAGGCGTAGTGTAATGCCCTCACTACCTTGTCTTCAGTAATGTTTGTATTGTCATGACCAATATTTGACACACTTACATTCACAGTCGTCCGTATCGGTGGGTTGTTGTCACTTCAAGACGGATGGCTCCCCCAATTAGGCGTAGTGTAATGCCCTCACTACCTTGTCTTCAGTAGTGTTTGTATTGTCATGACCAATATTTGACACACTAACATTCACAGTAGTCCGTATCGGTGGGTTGCTGTCACTTCAGGACGGATGGCTCCCCCAATTAGGCGTAGTGTAATGCCCTCACTACCTTGTCTTCAGTAGCGTTTGTATTGTCATGACCAATATTTGACACACTTACATTCACAGTCGTCCGTAACGGTGGGTTGATGTCACTTCAGGACGGATGGCTCCCCCAATTAGGCGTAGTGTAATGCCCTCACTACCTTGTCTTCAGTAATGTTTGTATTGTCATGACCAATATTTGACACACTTACATTCACAGTCGTCCGTATCGGTGGGTTGTTGTCACTTCAGGACGGATGGCTCCCCCAATTAGGCGTAGTGTAATGCCATCACTACCTTGTCTTCAGTAGTGTTTGTATTGTCATGACCAATATTTGACACACTTACATTCACAGTCGTCCGTATCGGTGGGTTTTTGTCACTTCAGGACGGATGGCTCCCCCAATTAGGCGTAGTGTAATGCCCTCACTACCTTGTCTTCAGTAATGTTTGTATTGTCATGACCAATATTTGACACACTTACATTCACAGTCGTCCGCATCGGTGGGTTGTTGTCACTTCAGGACGGATGGCTCCCCCAATTAGGCGTAGTGTAATGCCCTCACTACCTTGTCTTCAGTAGTGTTTGTATTGTCATGATCAATATTTGACACACTTACATTCACAGTCGTCCGTATCGGTGGGTTGTTGTCACTTCAGGACGGATGGCTCCCCCAATTAGGCGTAGTGTAATGCCCTCACTACCTTGTCTTCAGTAATATTTGTATTGTCATGACCAATATTTGACACACTTACATTCACAGTCGTCCGTATCGGTGGGTTGTTGTCACTTCAGGACGGATGGCTCCCCCAATTAGGCGTAGTGTAATGCCCTCACTACCTTGTCATCAGTAGTGTTTGTATTGTCATGACCAATATTTGACACACTTACATTCACAGTCGTCCGTATCGGTGGGTTGTTGTCACTTCAGGACGGATGGCTCCCCCAATTAGGCGTAGTGTAATGCCCTCACTACCTTGTCTTCAGTAGTGTTTGTATTGTCATGACCAATATTTGACACACTTACATTCACAGTCGTCCGTATCGGTGGGTTGCTGTCACTTCAGGACGGATGGCTCCCCCAATTAGGCGTAGTGTAATGCCCTCACTACCTTGTCTTCAGTAGTGTTTGTATTGTCATGACCAATATTTGACACACTTACATTCACAGTCGTCCGTATCGGTGGGTTGCTGTCACTTCAGGACGGATGGCTCCCCCAATTAGGCGTAGTGTAATGCCCTCACTACCTTGTCTTCAGTAGTGTTTGTATTGTCATGACCAATATTTGACACACTTACATTCACAGTCGTCCGTATCGGTGGGTTGCTGTCACTTCAGGACGGATGGCTCCCCCAATTAGGCGTAGTGTAATGCCCTCACTACCTTGTCTTCAGTAGTGTTTGTATTGTCATGACCAATATTTGACACACTTACATTCACAGTCGTCCGTATCGGTGGGTTGTTGTCACTTCAGGACGGATGGCTCCCCCAATTAGGCGTAGTGTGATGCCCTCACTACCTTGTCTTCAGTAATGTTTGTATTGTCATGACCAATATTTGACACACTTACATTCACAGTCGTCCGTATCGGTGGGTTGCTGTCACTTCAGGACGGATGGCTCCCCCAATTAGGCGTAGTGTAATGCCCTCACTACCTTGTCTTCAGTAATGTTTGTATTGTCATGACCAATATTTGGCACACTTACATTCACAGTCGTCCGTATCGGTGGGTTGTTGTCACTTCAGGACGGATGGCTCCCCCAATTAGGCGTAGTGTAATGCCCTCACTACCTTGTCTTCAGTAGTGTTTGTATTGTCATGACCAATATTTGACACACTTACATTCACAGTCGTCCGTATCGGTGGGTTGCTGTCACTTCAGGACGGATGGCTCCCCCAATTAGGCGTAGTGTAATGCCCTCACTACCTTGTCTTCAGTAATGTTTGTATTGTCATGACCAATATTTGGCACACTTACATTCACAGTCGTCCGTATCGGTGGGTTGCTGTCACTTCAGGACGGATGGCTCCCCCAATTAGGCGTAGTGTGATGCCCTCACTACCTTGTCTTCAGTAATGTTTGTATTGTCATGACCAATATTTGACACACTTACATTCACAGTCGTCCGTATCGGTGGGTTGCTGTCACTTCAGGACGGATGGCTCCCCCAATTAGGCGTAGTGTGATGCCCTCACTACCTTGTCTTCAGTAATGTTTGTATTGTCATGACCAATATTTGACACACTTACATTCACAGTCGTCCGTATCGGTGGGTTGCTGTCACTTCAGGACGGATGGCTCCCCCAATTAGGCGTAGTGTAATGCCCTCACTACCTTGTCTTCAGTAATGTTTGTATTGTCATGACCAATATTTGGCACACTTACATTCACAGTCGTCCGTATCGGTGGGTTGCTGTCACTTCAGGACGGATGGCTCCCCCAATTAGGCGTAGTGTGATGCCCTCACTACCTTGTCTTCAGTAATGTTTGTATTGTCATGACCAATATTTGACACACTTACATTCACAGTCGTCCGTATCGGTGGGTTGCTGTCACTTCAGGACGGATGGCTCCCCCAATTAGGCGTAGTGTGATGCCCTCACTACCTTGTCTTCAGTAATGTTTGTATTGTCATGACCAATATTTGACACACTTACATTCACAGTCGTCCGTATCGGTGGGTTGCTGTCACTTCAGGACGGATGGCTCCCCCAATTAGGCGTAGTGTAATGCCCTCACTACCTTGTCTTCAGTAATGTTTGTATTGTCATGACCAATATTTGGCACACTTACATTCACAGTCGTCCGTATCGGTGGGTTGTTGTCACTTCAGGACGGATGGCTCCCCCAATTAGGCGTAGTGTGATGCCCTCACTAGCTTGTCTTCAGTAATGTTTGTATTGTCATGACCAATATTTGACACACTTACATTCACAGTCGTCCGTATCGGTGGGTTGCTGTCACTTCAGGACGGATGGCTCCCCCAATTAGGCGTAGTGTAATGCCCTCACTACCTTGTCTTCAGTAATGTTTGTATTGTCATGACCAATATTTGGCACACTTACATTCACAGTCGTCCGTATCGGTGGGTTGCTGTCACTTCAGGACGGATGGCTCCCCCAATTAGGCGTAGTGTGATGCCCTCACTACCTTGTCTTCAGTAATGTTTGTATTGTCATGACCAATATTTGACACACTTACATTCACAGTCGTCCGTATCGGTGGGTTGCTGTCACTTCAGGACGGATGGCTCCCCCAATTAGGCGTAGTGTGATGCCCTCACTACCTTGTCTTCAGTAATGTTTGTATTGTCATGACCAATATTTGACACACTTACATTCACAGTCGTCCGTATCGGTGGGTTGCTGTCACTTCAGGACGGATGGCTCCCCCAATTAGGCGTAGTGTAATGCCCTCACTACCTTGTCTTCAGTAATGTTTGTATTGTCATGACCAATATTTGGCACACTTACATTCACAGTCGTCCGTATCGGTGGGTTGCTGTCACTTCAGGACGGATGGCTCCCCCAATTAGGCGTAGTGTGATGCCCTCACTAGCTTGTCTTCAGTAATGTTTGTATTGTCATGACCAATATTTGACACACTTACATTCACAGTCGTCCGTATCGGTGGGTTGCTGTCACTTCAGGACGGATGGCTCCCCCAATTAGGCGTAGTGTGATGCCCTCACTACCTTGTCTTCAGTAATGTTTGTATTGTCATGACCAATATTTGACACACTTACATTCACAGTCGTCCGTATCGGTGGGTTGCTGTCACTTCAGGACGGATGGCTCCCCCAATTAGGCGTAGTGTGATGCCCTCACTACCTTGTCTTCAGTAATGTTTGTATTGTCATGACCAATATTTGACACACTTACATTCACAGTCGTCCGTATCGGTGGGTTGCTGTCACTTCAGGACGGATGGCTCCCCCAATTAGGCGTAGTGTGATGCCCTCACTACCTTGTCTTCAGTAATGTTTCTATTGTCATGACCAATATTTGACACACTTACATTCACAGTCGTCCGTATCGGTGGGTTGCTGTCACTTCAGGACGGATGGCTCCCCCAATTAGGCGTAGTGTGATGCCCTCACTACCTTGTCTTCAGTAATGTTTGTATTGTCATGACCAATATTTGACACACTTACATTCACAGTCGTCCGTATCGGTGGGTTGCTGTCACTTCAGGACGGATGGCTCCCCCAATTAGGCGTAGTGTGATGCCCTCACTACCTTGTCTTCAGTAATGTTTGTATTGTCATGACCAATATTTGGCACACTTACATTCACAGTCGTCCGTATCGGTGGGTTGCTGTCACTTCAGGAAGGATGGCTCCCCCAATTAGGCGTAGTGTGATGCCCTCACTAGCTTGTCTTCAGTAATGTTTGTATTGTCATGACCAATATTTGACACACTTACATTCACAGTCGTCCGTATCGGTGGGTTGCTGTCACTTCAGGACGGATGGCTCCCCCAATTAGGCGTAGTGTGATGCCCTCACTAGCTTGTCTTCAGTAATGTTTGTATTGTCATGACCAATATTTGACACACTTACATTCACAGTCGTCCGTATCGGTGGGTTGCTGTCACTTCAGGACGGATGGCTCCCCCAATTAGGCGTAGTGTGATGCCCTCACTACCTTGTCTTCAGTAATGTTTGTATTGTCATGACCAATATTTGACACACTTACATTCACAGTCGTCCGTATCGGTGGGTTGCTGTCACTTCAGGACGGATGGCTCCCCCAATTAGGCGTAGTGTGATGCCCTCACTACCTTGTCTTCAGTAATGTTTGTATTGTCATGACCAATATTTGACACACTTACATTCACAGTCGTCCGTATCGGTGGGTTGCTGTCACTTCAGGACGGATGGCTCCCCCAATTAGGCGTAGTGTGATGCCCTCACTACCTTGTCTTCAGTAATGTTTGTATTGTCATGACCAATATTTGACACACTTACATTCACAGTCGTCCGTATCGGTGGGTTGCTGTCACTTCAGGACGGATGGCTCCCCCAATTAGGCGTAGTGTGATGCCCTCACTACCTTGTCTTCAGTAATGTTTGTATTGTCATGACCAATATTTGACACACTTACATTCACAGTCGTCCGTATCGGTGGGTTGCTGTCACTTCAGGACGGATGGCTCCCCCAATTAGGCGTAGTGTGATGCCCTCACTACCTTGTCTTCAGTAATGTTTGTATTGTCATGACCAATATTTGACACACTTACATTCACAGTCGTCCGTATCGGTGGGTTGCTGTCACTTCAGGACGGATGGCTCCCCCAATTAGGCGTAGTGTGATGCCCTCACTACCTTGTCTTCAGTAATGTTTGTATTGTCATGACCAATATTTGACACACTTACATTCACAGTCGTCCGTATCGGTGGGTTGCTGTCACTTCAGGACGGATGGCTCCCCCAATTAGGCGTAGTGTGATGCCCTCACTACCTTGTCTTCAGTAATGTTTGTATTGTCATGACCAATATTTGACACACTTACATTCACAGTCGTCCGTATCGGTGGGTTGCTGTCACTTCAGGACGGATGGCTCCCCCAATTAGGCGTAGTGTGATGCCCTCACTACCTTGTCTTCAGTAATGTTTGTATTGTCATGACCAATATTTGACACACTTACATTCACAGTCGTCCGTAACGGTGGGTTGCTGTCACTTCAGGACGGATGGCTCCCCCAATTAGGCGTAGTGTGATGCCCTCACTACCTTGTCTTCAGTAATGTTTGTATTGTCATGACCAATATTTGACACACTTACATTCACAGTCGTCCGTATCGGTGGGTTGCTGTCACTTCAGGACGGATGGCTCCCCCAATTAGGCGTAGTGTAATGCCCTCACTACCTTGTCTTCAGTAATGTTTGTATTGTCATGACCAATATTTGGCACACTTACATTCACAGTCGTCCGTATCGGTGGGTTGTTGTCACTTCAGGACGGATGGCTCCCCCAATTAGGCGTAGTGTGATGCCCTCACTAGCTTGTCTTCAGTAATGTTTGTATTGTCATGACCAATATTTGACACACTTACATTCACAGTCGTCCGTATCGGTGGGTTGTTGTCACTTCAGGACGGATGGCTCCCCCAATTAGGCGTAGTGTGATGCCCTCACTACCTTGTCTTCAGTAATGTTTGTATTGTCATGACCAATATTTGACACACTTACATTCACAGTCGTCCGTATCGGTGGGTTGTTGTCACTTCAGGACGGATGGCTCCCCCAATTAGGCGTAGTGTGATGCCCTCACTACCTTGTCTTCAGTAATGTTTGTATTGTCATGACCAATATTTGGCACACTTACATTCACAGTCGTCCGTATCGGTGGGTTGCTGTCACTTCAGGACGGATGGCTCCCCCAATTAGGCGTAGTGTAATGCCCTCACTACCTTGTCTTCAGTAGTGTTTGTATTGTCATGACCAATATTTGACACACTTACATTCACAGTCGTCCGTATCGGTGGGTTGCTGTCACTTCAGGACGGATGGCTCCCCCAATTAGGCGTAGTGTAATGCCCTCACTACCTTGTCTTCAGTAGTGTTTGTATTGTCATGACCAATATTTGGCACACTTACATTCACAGTCGTCCGTATCGGTGGGTTGTTGTCACTTCAGGACGGATGGCTCCCCCAATTAGGCGTAGTGTGATGCCCTCACTAGCTTGTCTTCAGTAATGTTTGTATTGTCATGACCAATATTTGACACACTTACATTCACAGTCGTCCGTATCGGTGGGTTGTTGTCACTTCAGGACGGATGGCTCCCCCAATTAGGCGTAGTGTGATGCCCTCACTACCTTGTCTTCAGTAATGTTTGTATTGTCATGACCAATATTTGACACACTTACATTCACAGTCGTCCGTATCGGTGGGTTGTTGTCACTTCAGGACGGATGGCTCCCCCAATTAGGCGTAGTGTGATGCCCTCACTAGCTTGTCTTCAGTAATGTTTGTATTGTCATGACCAATATTTGGCACACTTACATTCACAGTCGTCCGTATTGGTGGGTTGCTGTCACTTCAGGACGGATGGCTCCCCCAATTAGGCGTAGTGTAATGCCCTCACTACCTTGTCTTCAGTAGTGTTTGTATTGTCATGACCAATATTTGACACACTTAACATTCACAGTCGTCCGTATCGGTGGGTTGCTGTCACTTCAGGACGGATGGCTCCCCCAATTAGGCGTAGTGTGATGCCCTCACTACCTTGTCTTCAGTAGTGTTTGTATTGTCATGACCAATATTTGACACACTTACATTCACAGTCGTCCGTATCGGTGGGTTGCTGTCACTTCAGGACGGATGGCTCCCCCAATTAGGCGTAGTGTGATGCCCTCACTACCTTGTCTTCAGTAGTGTTTGTATTGTCATGACCAATATTTGACACACTTACATTCACAGTCGTCCGTATCGGTGGGTTGCTGTCACTTCAGGACGGATGGCTCCCCCAATTAGGCGTAGTGTGATGCCCTCACTACCTTGTCTTCAGTAGTGTTTGTATTGTCATGACCAATATTTGACACACTTACATTCACAGTCGTCCGTATCGGTGGGTTGCTGTCACTTCAGGACGGATGGCTCCCCCAATTAGGCGTAGTGTGATGCCCTCACTACCTTGTCTTCAGTAGTGTTTGTATTGTCATGACCAATATTTGACACACTTACATTCACAGTCGTCCGTATCGGTGGGTTGCTGTCACTTCAGGACGGATGGCTCCCCCAATTAGGCGTAGTGTGATGCCCTCACTACCTTGTCTTCAGTAATGTTTGTATTGTCATGACCAATATTTGACACACTTACATTCACAGTCGTCCGTATCGGTGGGTTGCTGTCACTTCAGGACGGATGGCTCCCCCAATTAGGCGTAGTGTGATGCCCTCACTACCTTGTCTTCAGTAATGTTTGTATTGTCATGACCAATATTTGACACACTTACATTCACAGTCGTCCGTATCGGTGGGTTGCTGTCACTTCAGGACGGATGGCTCCCCCAATTAGGCGTAGTGTGATGCCCTCACTACCTTGTCTTCAGTAATGTTTGTATTGTCATGACCAATATTTGACACACTTACATTCACAGTCGTCCGTATCGGTGGGTTGCTGTCACTTCAGGACGGATGGCTCCCCCAATTAGGCGTAGTGTGATGCCCTCACTACCTTGTCTTCAGTAATGTTTGTATTGTCATGACCAATATTTGACACACTTACATTCACAGTCGTCCGTATCGGTGGGTTGCTGTCACTTCAGGACGGATGGCTCCCCCAATTAGGCGTAGTGTAATGCCCTCACTACCTTGTCTTCAGTAATGTTTGTATTGTCATGACCAATATTTGGCACACTTACATTCACAGTCGTCCGTATCGGTGGGTTGTTGTCACTTCAGGACGGATGGCTCCCCCAATTAGGCGTAGTGTGATGCCCTCACTAGCTTGTCTTCAGTAATGTTTGTATTGTCATGACCAATATTTGACACACTTACATTCACAGTCGTCCGTATCGGTGGGTTGTTGTCACTTCAGGACGGATGGCTCCCCCAATTAGGCGTAGTGTGATGCCCTCACTACCTTGTCTTCAGTAATGTTTGTATTGTCATGACCAATATTTGACACACTTACATTCACAGTCGTCCGTATCGGTGGGTTGTTGTCACTTCAGGACGGATGGCTCCCCCAATTAGGCGTAGTGTGATGCCCTCACTACCTTGTCTTCAGTAATGTTTGTATTGTCATGACCAATATTTGGCACACTTACATTCACAGTCGTCCGTATCGGTGGGTTGCTGTCACTTCAGGACGGATGGCTCCCCCAATTAGGCGTAGTGTGATGCCCTCACTACCTTGTCTTCAGTAATGTTTGTATTGTCATGACCAATATTTGACACACTTACATTCACAGTCGTCCGTATCGGTGGGTTGCTGTCACTTCAGGACGGATGGCTCCCCCAATTAGGCGTAGTGTAATGCCCTCACTACCTTGTCTTCAGTAGTGTTTGTATTGTCATGACCAATATTTGACACACTTACATTCACAGTCGTCCGTATCGGTGGGTTGCTGTCACTTCAGGACGGATGGCTCCCCCAATTAGGCGTAGTGTAATGCCCTCACTACCTTGTCTTCAGTAGTGTTTGTATTGTCATGACCAATATTTGGCACACTTACATTCACAGTCGTCCGTATCGGTGGGTTGTTGTCACTTCAGGACGGATGGCTCCCCCAATTAGGCGTAGTGTGATGCCCTCACTAGCTTGTCTTCAGTAATGTTTGTATTGTCATGACCAATATTTGACACACTTACATTCACAGTCGTCCGTATCGGTGGGTTGTTGTCACTTCAGGACGGATGGCTCCCCCAATTAGGCGTAGTGTGATGCCCTCACTACCTTGTCTTCAGTAATGTTTGTATTGTCATGACCAATATTTGACACACTTACATTCACAGTCGTCCGTATCGGTGGGTTGTTGTCACTTCAGGACGGATGGCTCCCCCAATTAGGCGTAGTGTGATGCCCTCACTACCTTGTCTTCAGTAATGTTTGTATTGTCATGACCAATATTTGGCACACTTACATTCACAGTCGTCCGTATCGGTGGGTTGCTATCACTTCAGGACGGATGGCTCCCCCAATTAGGCGTAGTGTAATGCCCTCACTACCTTGTCTTCAGTAGTGTTTGTATTGTCATGACCAATATTTGACACACTTACATTCACAGTCGTCCGTATCGGTGGGT
The DNA here is from genome assembly GCA_034769895.1 of Magicicada septendecula. Lineage (NCBI taxonomy): Eukaryota > Metazoa > Arthropoda > Insecta > Hemiptera > Cicadidae > Magicicada > Magicicada septendecula. Next base: position 35,719,962 of record CM068372.1, read on the forward strand.
TGCTGTCACTTCAGGACGGATGGCTCCCCCAATTAGGCGTAGTGTGATGCCCTCACTACCTTGTCTTCAGTAGTGTTTGTATTGTCATGACCAATATTTGACACACTTACATTCACAGTCGTCCGTATCGGTGGGTTGCTGTCACTTCAGGACGGATGGCTCCCCCAATTAGGCGTAGTGTGATGCCCTCACTACCTTGTCTTCAGTAGTGTTTGTATTGTCATGACCAATATTTGACACACTTACATTCACAGTCGTCCGTATCGGTGGGTTGCTGTCACTTCAGGACGGATGGCTCCCCCAATTAGGCGTAGTGTGATGCCCTCACTACCTTGTCTTCAGTAGTGTTTGTATTGTCATGACCAATATTTGACACACTTACATTCACAGTCGTCCGTATCGGTGGGTTGCTGTCACTTCAGGACGGATGGCTCCCCCAATTAGGCGTAGTGTGATGCCCTCACTACCTTGTCTTCAGTAGTGTTTGTATTGTCATGACCAATATTTGACACACTTACATTCACAGTCGTCCGTATCGGTGGGTTGCTGTCACTTCAGGACGGATGGCTCCCCCAATTAGGCGTAGTGTGATGCCCTCACTACCTTGTCTTCAGTAGTGTTTGTATTGTCATGACCAATATTTGACACACTTACATTCACAGTCGTCCGTATCGGTGGGTTGCTGTCACTTCAGGACGGATGGCTCCCCCAATTAGGCGTAGTGTGATGCCCTCACTACCTTGTCTTCAGTAGTGTTTGTATTGTCATGACCAATATTTGACACACTTACATTCACAGTCGTCCGTATCGGTGGGTTGCTGTCACTTCAGGACGGATGGCTCCCCCAATTAGGCGTAGTGTGATGCCCTCACTACCTTGTCTTCAGTAGTGTTTGTATTGTCATGACCAATATTTGACACACTTACATTCACAGTCGTCCGTATCGGTGGGTTGCTGTCACTTCAGGACGGATGGCTCCCTCAATTAGGCGTAGTGTGATGCCCTCACTACCTTGTCTTCAGTAGTGTTTGTATTGTCATGACCAATATTTGACACACTTACATTCACAGTCGTCCGTATCGGTGGGTTGCTGTCACTTCAGGACGGATGGCTCCCCCAATTAGGCGTAGTGTGATGCCCTCACTACCTTGTCTTCAGTAGTGTTTGTATTGTCATGACCAATATTTGACACACTTACATTCACAGTCGTCCGTATCGGTGGGTTGCTGTCACTTCAGGACGGATGGCTCCCCCAATTAGGCGTAGTGTGATGCCCTCACTACCTTGTCTTCAGTAGTGTTTGTATTGTCATGACCAATATTTGACACACTTACATTCACAGTCGTCCGTATCGGTGGGTTGCTGTCACTTCAGGACGGATGGCTCCCCCAATTAGGCGTAGTGTGATGCCCTCACTACCTTGTCTTCAGTAGTGTTTGTATTGTCATGACCAATATTTGACACACTTACATTCACAGTCGTCCGTATCGGTGGGTTGCTGTCACTTCAGGACGGATGGCTCCCCCAATTAGGCGTAGTGTGATGCCCTCACTACCTTGTCTTCAGTAGTGTTTGTATTGTCATGACCAATATTTGACACACTTACATTCACAGTCGTCCGTATCGGTGGGTTGCTGTCACTTCAGGACGGATGGCTCCCCCAATTAGGCGTAGTGTGATGCCCTCACTACCTTGTCTTCAGTAGTGTTTGTATTGTCATGACATAAACGAACGCAAGAATAAGACTTTCTCGTACAGTGTTTGCATAATCAGTACCTCTGTTTATCTGTCTGTCTGTCTGTCTATCAACGGCATATCTTTCCCTCTCATCCCGTGGACTTGCGTGATCACTTGCAATGTAGTTTCCATTGATTTCACTCTAGAAAGTTCTGTTCCACGTTACTGTCTGTGTAATTTACTGATTATAATTTATTGTGTTATGACATGCACAATATGGTGGTTTGATGTGATGTGATTATGATTTGTTATTTTGTTAGTCGTGATGTTGGTTATTACTTTAATATTTTCTATAATATGTTGTCCTTATCATATCTTCAGTTTGTCAGGTGAGCACTGATCCAGACTGCATTGCGTCTACGAGCAATTTCGGTATTTTTCCAATAAGTGTACTGTATTTTCGATGTTTTGAATATGCGACAGTGTCGATATGTTAGAAGTGTACCAACTGTAAACGATTGTGTCGCTGATTGAAAAGCGAAAATACGTAATGTTAATGTGCCAGATTAGATAGGAATAGTTGTTTTGATAGTTCTTCTTTTTTCACAGCACTAAATTAATATAGATTATTAAACTTTCACTTGTGAAACTTACTTTGTTTCCTCCCGTACGCTTTTCGGCGTGATGTGCGCCTTCGTCAGCGGTGTGAGACAGACTGCCAGTAACTGTAACGGTTTTAGTTGGTAGGTTGAGTGGGGGTGTTGTATAAATCGCACACACTCTTTGACACAATTATACATAAAACAAACAATAATTCGTATCCCCGCGCCAATTCCCTTCCACCACACAACACCCCCACTCAACCTACCAACTAAAACCGTTACAAGTTACTGGCAGTCTGTCTCACACCGCTGACGAAGGCGCACATCACGCTGAAACGCGTACGGGAGGAAACAAAGTAAGTTTCACAAGTGAAAGTTTAATAATCTATATTAATTTAGATAGCAATGTTTTGGTTTTTAGTTTATCGTTTTAAAGAAAACGAATCTCATGGCTTCCAGTTACAGTCTGTATTGTACAAGAGCTAAATTGAGACTGGCGGTTGCTGATTAAGTCAGGGCGCACAATGGTCACTGTTGCGCCCGTGTCAACTTATGTATATAACCAAAACGTAAAATCATAGCAACTGAAAGCAAAGAGGACTAAGCATTGTTGTTACATGCCAACGATTTCTTCTTCTTCTTCTTCTTCTTCATTCACAAACATGCCGGTTTTTCACTTAAAATATTTTTCATAATAGATTTATTTTATAAGTAGTAGCGTGGCGTCCTTGTAACCGCTGTTGCCGGCGGCAACAGTATTCAAAATAAGAGAAAATAATATTAATTTTATCACAGAATAAATATTTTAGTTATTGAATAATTTGAAATTCGAACAATATTAGTAGAGAAACTTGAAGAAAAGCGTAGCATTGCTTTCGAACTGCTGGGCACTTGCACCGTCTTGTGTTGCCGGTTCAGACATCGGCAGTGTTTTACTGCGCACGGTCATGGACCTCGTAATAGTTTTCACTGTACAAACTGTGGAGGGGAGGAGACACACTTGTCCGTCCAATGTGTTGCCGCTGTACAAACCGGCAGATATGTTCGTTTTCGGAACTGACGTGCAGCAGATACTACGTACCTATTTGTATTCTGTTCGTCTTTATTATTTTTAATTCGATTATTTGTGTTCTGATTTATTCTGTGTAAGTATAGTGGAGTCAGATCCTGTTGAACCGGGACCCTTTCTTCTGCCAGCGAATGATAGAAAATGCTCTAAAAAGAACACTTGGTAGAAGAAAAAATTCGAAATAATTTTTAGGTAAATTTTTAGGCCTATCACAACCGGTAACAGGTGTTATGTACCCACGCCACGCCATTGTAAGAAATTTTATCTGTCTCCAAACAATTCTCACAGGCTTATAACTCACAACCTGCCTCGGTGTTCTATCCAGGGTCATATGTACAACATCTTTCTTTAATCCATGATTTTATTTCTGCTATCGGTTGTACATTAATGTCTGTCATATATCATTACTTCTTATACGCTCAAGTCTTGTACAACCTTATACATTCCAGAGTATTCCTCTTCTTCTTCAGCACTAGAGCCCAACGTGAGCCCTGGCTTCCAACACCAATCTTATCCAAAGTCTCCTGTCCATTGGTCCATTGCCAACTCAGTGTAACCCCTCACATCCATACTTCTGAGATCTTCCAGAACATCGTAGAACCACGTTATCCTAGGTCGGTCCCACTTTCTGCTTTTATAGATCTGCATTCTGAAAATGTTCATTGGCATACGCTGATCCTCCATCCGCTCTAGGTGACCTAGCCATTGTATCCGTTGAGCGTTTATGAATCTTACACTGTCCTCATGATTCAGTAGCTCATCATTCCTGAGGATTCCATCAAACTAATCTCTCCTGCCGCGGGGCCCGTCATTCTGATCACACTTGGGACTGCCATCACTTCACAAAACGTTATTTGAGTGTCCCTCGTAGTTTTTCCATTCATAATGCGTCCATAATGTCACATAATCTTCGACGTTTGTCAGTCTTATTTAAAATATTTTTGTCGTCTTAATATATTGTATCAGACCGAAATAATTATTAAGTATTTGGTGTTCTGCCCTAAGCCAGGTCTTCAAATGGTAAGAGCTCTCCAAGCTGTTCTATCTCATGCCAGTCTTTTCGTTTCTTCGTAACACCCTCTATTTAATGCTATCTATTAACTTCATTCTTCTACGCCCTCTTCTTTTTTCTCCTCCTATGACACCCTCCATGGCAGTTGTAACCTAGTAGTCTCTTCTTAAACGATGACCTAACCAATTCCTTTTCCTATTTTCTATTACCTTCAGGATTCTTCTCTCTTCCCCTATTCTTCTTAAAAATTCACCATTCCTTACTTCATCAATCCACCTCATTTTTTCCATTGCTTGCCAAACCCACGTTTCAAATGCTTCTAATCTTTTCTCATCCTCCTTCCTCAGTGTCCATGTCTCTGGACCATATAAAGCGACGCTCCACAAATAACATTTTGCCAACATTAAATGCCTCTTTCTGTATCGCAATTCTTGCTCTAATTGAAATAATTATAACATGTGGTATAGGCTGTGTTCTAGCGTTCGATTGACATTCCATTCTGCATCTTTTCCTATGATGGAAAAGACTTTTCCTGGTCTTGGGTTTTTGCACCGTTACTTTTAAATTGTGTCACACAGTTGATTAACCCTGTGGACAGTCAATTGCAATAGTAATGTTATATCGAACTTTGCTTAGAGAAGCCTGATATCAAGGACCAGGCAGAGAATGTATGTGTATGTTTATGTAGGGATCTACGTATGCATGTGTTTCGGGTTAAGTTTATTGTTTTCTTCGTAATTTGAGTAATGCACTCGTTTGTGCGCCGTTCTAACCAAACTGTAGGTAATCTCCACGATGAGAGTTTTGTCTGACGCATCAGCGCAGGTGTAAGGCGCAAAATCGTCCCACCATCTCTAGAGAGTTGAATGATTAAATTAATACTCACCGTATTGGAAATACGGCGCAGTCTTATTGTATACAGGCAGTGAAATTCAAGACGGTTCTTGTATAATATACAGACTAACTAGGCTTATCTTTTTTATATTTCATCTGTATTTTATTTCCCTTTAAATGTCATGCGCTTGATTACACCACGTGCCGTTTACACAGTATAAGGGTGGTTAATTGGGTACAGGGGGGGGGGGTTCGTGGTAACGTCGCCCACAGTCGCGCGCGACACCTACACCAAACCGCCTCGTGCCTGCCTATGGGGAACTGTGCAGGCTATAAAGCTAAGCAGTGGAAAATCGTTTACAACCTCCCTTATTTATTTATTTATTTTTTAATACGATAATGAATTCCAATCCTTCCAACCTACACCAGACCAGGTTGTTTATAAGGTAAACGTTCACTACCACCCTTAACGTCTCTCTGCGCTCTCTCTCCCTCTCACACGCACTCTCCCTCTCTCTCATTCACTCATTCTCTCTCTCTCTCTCTCTCTCTCTCTCTCTCTCTCTCTCTCTCGTGTACATATGAATGTATTCACACATACATCTTCTTACAAATTATAAGGTTTCGGACGTTAGCCATCATAACTTTCACATAGCACGTGGAATAAAAAAATCCGTAATCTCTCTCTCTCTCTCTCTCTCTCTCTCTCTCTCTCTCTCTCTCTCTCTCTCTCTCTCTCTCTCCCCTACACACACACGCGCGCGCGCATAAAGAATTTCGACGGAACCGAAACATCGAAGCATGATAATGTTTTGTAAACAAAAGATTTCTAGACTGTGGGGAATCGAAAGTGTGGAAGCGTTACATTTTTCGATGACGCATCACGCATTTTGTGGAATGACCCCCGGCCTAAAAACATTATCATTTTAAAAAATTTATATCTTTATTAAAAAATGTTTAGTTTTTGTGTTTCACATAAAATCTACTCCGTCCGTCGGAGAGTGCTTTGTATAAAGAAGGTGCTTCCAACAAAAAAATATCGGTGTGGAGAACCATACATGACTTCCATGTTCTAAGATTTATATTTAAAATCACTTTCAAAATGAAATATTTCCATAGAAACTACTTCTTTCTACTTATTTCTTCAGCCTTAACCACAGTACTGTGGTCACTAACGTATACCACTTCACGTTAGCACACTCAATTTTCACTGCTGATGGCAGTCGATGGCACTGCCGAAACGTCTGGTTTTGGAGAAAACATTGGACCACGGCCAAACAGCCCGGGAAGGAATTTTAACAACAAACTACTTCTTTGTTGCCGATAACGTAGTACACATATAAAAAATTATCCCCTCCCCCTTTAACTATCATTTTCATTTATAGAAAATTACCCCTCCCTCTTCAACTACCCTTTTCATTTATAGATATTTCATCTACCTTTCTACAGTGGATTATTATTACCTTCTTTTCAGGATACTTTACGTATTTATCAAAATTAAGTACTTTACTCTTGTTAAAAAATAAAACGTTGCAGGTAAACTACCCGCAACTTCCTATTAACCGATCTTCACCAAAATCAATAGACATTGAGTCCTTTACAACTCAGACACATATGCAAAAAATTATTTGATTTTGTTTGAATTTGTGGCAGTTATCGTTCTTCATAGAAAAAATTACTCTTGTTAAAACATAAAACGTTACAGGTAAACTATCTCTTCCCCTTAACCGATATTCACCAAAATCAATAAACCTCGAGTCCTCTACAACTCAGGCACACATGCAAAACATTATTTGATTCTGTTTTAATTTACGGCAGTTATCGTTCGTCGTAGAAAAAATTCCACACACACACACACACACACACACACACATTTCAGAATATGAATTTCCTTCATGTTTTGAAGGTAGTATAATCAGAATCAGCCCTTATCTCGAACACGATTTTGTTCGCCATCACCATACTTTCATTTCCTTATGGAACATGGAAGTAAAAACGAAACTCATAGTTTTGTTTTGCTTATTATTCATAGAGACGAACGTTAATATGCATAAATACGTATACCGTGAAGTGCTCCCTTAGCCACTAAAAGAAAACCAATTTATCTTCCTTGCTTGTAGCAGTTTGTTACGTAACAAAAGCGACTGCATAATTATTTGACTAGTCTTTGCTAATAGTAGATAATATATTAAGGCGACTGTTATGTAAGCAGAAGAACAAACGTTAAATAAACGTCAAATGCTATCGGTATTTCTTTTCGCATTAACGAACGCTAAAATCGATTCGTTGTAATATTAGCATAAACGGTACTGAACAAAAGCACAAGCGGTTGTTAACTTTCTATTATGCAAAACGAGCTATAAAATATGTGTCCTGTATCGATTGTTATATAGGTCAGAGTTCACAGTGCTGGGCAGAGAACGGTAGTAGTAGTAGTATCGACTTTACGGCAACCGCAGTCGACTTTCAGTCGAGACCTGTTGGAGCCGCCGACGGGGACGCCGCGGTGTTGATGCCTGCCTGACACGATAATAAATTGCTTACTTACTTACCGCGATAAAGCTGGAATTGTGTCTTTTCTCCCCATTGTCGCCGTCGTCGGGGGAAAATAATTTACACCGCGAATAATTTAATATTAATTTTACAACCGTCAACATGCCTTGCCGCGCGAATATATATGTATATAGCGGGAAAACATTCATTATCCGCTGTTGTTGTTATAGATGGTGGCTTTAATAGTTATGGAGTTTAATAGGAACTACAGTAGTATCTAGATAGATTTATACTCTGCATGAGGTGTTAGAGAAAAAGACAAATCTTACCGTAATTGATTGTGTGAAGTTAATTTTTTTCAAAAGGTTAAATTTCCTAAAACTATATGTCAGTTTATTATATACTTTTAACACAACACATTTGAACGTGTCATTGATAAACTGAAGTATTTTTAAGTAAGTGGTTGTATAAATTGTGTACTTCCGTTTTTTCAGTTCGGATAAAACCGGACAGATTTTTCAAGAGCCAAATTATCTATTTGGTGCAGTGAAATTATTTGTGGCATTTCTACCACTTGATTGCAGTAGTCAGTGATTGAATGGCCTCCTTATAAGAGATTGCAGGTTTTATTGGGTGGTTATCTTCTTCACCATTAGCTTCTTCTGTAGATTCTGTGGATAAGTATGTAACAATTTCGTCATCACTAAACATTTCGTAGCCTATATCCGGTAAGTCTATTTCACACCAATTTTTGACGTCGTCTTCATTCAAACTGGTAAATGCTGGTAGGGATTGGCAGATATCTAACAATTCCGATATGGGGTCAAGACCTCCTGGTTCTGTAGACGCTGGTTGTAATTCAGATGGTCGTAACTTATTCCAGGCAGATTTTAGAGTGTTTTCTGGAATCCTTTGCCAGGCATCAGCAATCCAACTGAATTTTCGGAAACGTATTACGATGTAACAGCACAACACAATATTTATAGTGCTGTGTATACTAGTACGAAATACCCATTCTCGGAATCAATACCTTCCGCAATTCGTTCTCCTGGCTATTATTAGAACCCCAGCTACAGTCAGCAAGTTTCTCTATTAAAGAAACTTATAATTAGAGTGTTTATAAACTCGCTTGTTAATAAAGAAAAAGGAAAAAAGCTTGAGTGGGTGACGAATTACAGAGGGAGACGAATTAGTGGGTGACGAGTTAGTGAGGTTCCAGTGTACTTCATATGCACAATAACCATGTAAATTCGTGTGCCTTGGTTCGATGGAGAACTGACGTAGGTTTTTTACCTTCAGTTTAATAGTACCTCCTGGGCTTCTGTGACCAAAGTAGTTTAGGTACCACATATTAATCTGTCTCCTTCCACCCATGGCACTCGATAAATGCACAATTCGAAGCGATCTCATTGTTGCTAAGCTCAAATTTCACAAGCAAAAGTTATTATCCGGAATGTCAAAGTAACAAGAAGCAGTTTGTTGCTTGTTCAGTTCGCTCTGGCCAGGCGGATTTCCAGTGCGTTACAATGCTCGCCGCTTCTATTTCATTCGGCGATACCGAGAAAAATCGGAAACCTGTCTCGAAAGTGGTCGTCGGTCGTCGGTCTAATCGTGTCGAGGAAGAGGCGATGCGCTCGGTCCACATTCGCAGTGGCGTGACCTTTCACGCGCGTGCGCGCTCTCTCGCCTCTGTAAATCAAGTTTGTCTGTGAAAGTTGCGACGACCCTATCGTGAACTGTCTGCCTCTGCAGACATACATTCACTTAGTACATCACTTAGCCAACACGTAAATGTTTACCTCTCAATACTATGCCCGTGGCTGGAATACCGTGTCTTGCCCTCCCTTATCCGTGTGAATTCTGCTGGTTCCGTACTACAGTGCCTTGAGATCTGGGGCACCTGCTGGACGTGCCCCAGTGGTTGTAGTGTCCGGGTGAACCCGATGACTGCCTGATGCGTTTGATACATGGTAGCCTTGCGCTAGAATAAAAGGATGGAGCCTTCCTTCTAGGAGCGATGGAAGCTGTTATTGTGTTGCAAAATCGCGGAGCGATTCGCTAAGGCTGGAAAGTATTTTTTTTATATATAGACTTGGAGAGTTCAGCGAGCTGAACGAAACTGATTATAAATTTCTCCTTGGTTTCCAGGAACACGTTTCTGGACGCCAGGGAAGATCTTTTCTTTTGAAGTGCTCCTCTTGCTTGTACAATTCTACTTTTACATACTGGTCCATCTACCATTTGATGGAATGCCTTCCAAGATATTTAAAGGTATCAACTTGCTCTAGTTTCCTACCGTCCAGATATAGGCTATTTTAGCTTTCTGTTTCTCCAGTTCTGAAACATTTCATGACATTTGTTTTTTCCTTATTTATCATCATATCTATATGTACTATTTTACAGTTGTTATTAATTATTGATATCCCGCGTTTGGGCGTCATATGTAAATATTTTATTTTACAGTTGTTAATTACTCGTTGCCATTAATTACTTTGTTAAGCCCCGCGATTGGAGCGCCATGTATAAATATTTGTTTTTGTGTTATTAATTCATTAATTTGAATTATTAAGTATTGGGTCGTAATTAAGATATAACTAGCCCCAAGTGTGGGATGCCATGTACAACTGTTGTTTTTACACTTGTTAATGCTTACTGCCCCTCGCTGGGCATGCCATACACAATATTATGTTTATAGTTGTAAATTAATTAATGTAATAAAAGTAATAAATTGTAATTACCTTTTATGTTGCTCGAATCCTTCGTTGGGATACATATACTTACTATGGATATGTAATGTACATCAATGCAAATTTGATATAAATGCAATCTTATGCAAATTAGTTTTACTTTGTTTTATTGCGGATAGATTAATTAATTAGGCTCACTCTATGGGCGTCATATACAACCATGTCTATTAATGCTTATATCACATTGGGTTAAGTGTGTACGTGTAATAAGTGTGATGAGTACCATTAATTAATATTCAGATAATTTTGACTTTACTATGAGTATAACTACGTTATCACTAATTTATTCCATACTTTGGGTGTCATTTGTATCTACGGATAATTACGTAAGGTAATTGGTACTAATTAGGATGATTATAAATGATCCGACTCGTACACCAAATTCTGCATTACAAACAATAATTTATTCAGACCCTTTGCAATGGTCATCAGTTTTTGAAATTAATTATAACATTACTTCGCAATAACATATGATACATTACATTACTAATTCGTTCATTACTTCTCTGATGATTCATCTCGTAATTAATTAAGTATTTAAATCATAACTTCTTTACATATTACAAAATTTCTCCCATTAATGGATTCATATTTCGTATTCTCCCTTTCGTATTATATGATTCAGCTTTACTCTAAATGAATTTAAATATGCATTCTAACTAGATCAGAGGTGTGTTCTTTGTGGGGAACAGGACAGTGGCTACTAAACATAAGTGATACATAAATGTTTTACTTGAGGTAAGTATCCGCATCTACGGCGTGTGTCTACGATGATTTCCTCTCTCCCTCGCTCCTCAGGATGGCTGATGACTTGGTGGACACTCTCATCGTCATCTGAAATTTACAGTATTCACTATCGCTGAGATTAGCACTCCGGCGTCAACATTCTTTTGTTCGCACTCGTTTAGAAGTTATATGTGTAACAAAAGTTAGTTAGTACGATCATTTGGATTTGATTTATTCATTTCATGACTTATTCGCGTATGATTGTAACTTCACAACTTTGTTCACAAGCACGGATTGTTTGTACTTTACTTAGTCCGCACAATTATTTCACTTATGAACCTTTTCATTACGATATTTGAAATATTTAATCAACGTAAATAGTACGTTAATTCATCACACAATCGTGATATTTAGTTCATGTGTCCGAATTATCTTTCACGATTTCGCACAATGTCTCTACTTAATTCATACCGTCAGAGTTTTTGAGCGTCTTAACACAACTCGTTATTATACAAACTTTGAATTTGAACTAAGTCCCTTATAAGTTCCAACTTCATTACATACAATACGATATTGCGATTCACCATCAACATTTTACTCCGCACTTTTCGACTCGTCAGTATATTGGGATAATACAAAGACTGATTGAGATTAACCCAACATTGCTATAGAGAAAACTCCATAACTAAGATTCTTATCGTTACTAGGACTTTGAATAAAACTTCCGATTTTGTACTTGCGAAATAATAAACTCCCGACGAATATAATGTCAAAAAATCAACTAACTCTTAACAACTGACTCCCATCAACTCATTAACAAAATTCAACTAACTCCAACAATTAACTAACCCCTCTCTCTTCGTCAACACTTATTTTATATCTCTAGTCCTACTACTATTCCTCCATCCAGTGCACTCCTTCCCACCATCTACGTCCTTATTGGTTTTTCGTCTTCATTTCCACGAAGACTCCTTCCTGAGTCTCTAGCTAGATTCCTGGCTTCGTCTTTATTCGCTCTTGACCCTTGTCTCCATGGTAACGTCTTCTAAAGAACCGCCTTTGCCAAACTCTCGTTCGTGGTAGGCTTATCTGATCCCTTCTCTTAGATCTTAATGTTTCGCTTCTCCTTTGCTGTAAGACGGCGGACCGAATTTCATGGTTGTCCATCATCCAATTCTTCTTGTATTTCCTTTCAGCTCGTTCCTACTAATTGCTGTTCAGATACCCATGTGTCTTTTAGTTTGGGTGTGACCAATTGCTGTATTGTCTCCTGACTTCCTCCGTTTCGTTCACACGCTGACGGAGGTCGCTTTCTCGGTAAGGCACATCTGTTCTGCAGGTCTCCTGCACAGTCCGTACTCTGGCTGGTAAGCAAGTTCCCCGCTGTTTCACCATGCGTGGTCCTTTGTTCGTGTAACGTCCGTATCAATTTTGTCATTGTGGACTCTACACATCTGTGTGTCGTCGCTAAGTTCCCACACATGGCTTGACAATACTCGCGCCACCATCATGGTAATTGGCCCAGTAAGACGTATTCCTTTGTTTCTCTGTTACTGTAGCGTGTTGCCATTCCATACTCTTACGTCGAACATCTGCTATAACTGAGGCATTGTCTTCTCTAGCGGTGCCTATTTCGTCGCTAATGCGTCGCACGTGTCGTCATCCGAACGGCGGCTGATTGGCTCCTACGTATATCATTTCTGACAGCTGACACTTGCTACTGTCCCTTCTACGCAACAAAACCAATTTCTCTACAAAATTGCTTTACATATCTTTTCGCATCGTGTTCATTTGGTGAAGTACATTCTGCACTTCTTGTTTCCTAAAAGCGCGACCTCGTATGCAAAACGGATGGTTTCATAGCGTACACCATTACTGGTTTCCGTGAACTCCTTCATCGCATACTCTACATACATGTTGAACAGTAGTAGCGATATAGTCCACAGCCTTGTGTAACACCTTTCGATATCTTTGCTTTGAGTCTATCTGGTTCTTGTAGACTTGCAGGGCAATTCTTCTATCCCTCTATGGTCAACCTTCACATCTCTGAGGACTCTGAACATTATATTCTAGTCGATGTTCACAAATGCCTTTTTGGATATCAACAAAACTGTCATGTTCTCACGTAGGCTTCCGCGGCCGGTGTCCGTTATGTTTTCGAAACCTTCTTCCGGTGTGGACCGCGTCTAAAATGTCTTGTATGACAACGTTTCACTCGTATTACAATGAGCATCCTCAGGTCTAAGTGACAAAAACGCCGGCAAGCGAACTCTGTTATATAGCGTGGAAGTGGCGGTGGGTGGTCCGGCAAGTGGACCCTGCCCTGTGGGCGTTACGCTGTGCGGTCAGTCAACCCGCGTACAGTCAAACCAGAAAGTAAAGGGTACCAAGTCGTACTAAGCGTGGCGGTTTCTCTGTTGAAGTTATCCTTGTGTTTATTAATTTCTATTGCTTCTAGGATCAATCTGTCATAATACCTATTACATGACCTTATTGTAATATGAGTGAAACGTTGTAATACAAGACATTTTTGACGCGGTCCATACCGGAAGAAGATTTCAAAAACATAAAACGCTGTCATGATTTCTTTGTTAAGTCTCAGAGTTTTCTGCATAATTATTCACAGCAACAATACGGCTTCTTGTTTTACCCGATTTCTCCGAAAACCAAAACAATCTTCTCGTAAGTTTTCTTTATAAACGGAACGGAAGCCACAGCACATTCTTGCGTGAACGATGGAAGTGCGTGAAATGGTGAGTACACTTCTTTATGTACCATAAAAACGGCTTACGAGGTGCAGGGTAGCTAGCCACCTTGAGCGTACAGCAATCAAATAGATAGTGTGGCCAGCACTACGTTCAGGCGCTATTATTTTCATAGGCTGAGTCGACCTGACAAGATTATATCTTCTTCTTCTGCACGTCACGGAGTAGGCACTTTGCCTGTTCCGTCTTCAAAGAGTATCTCTCCATCTCACTGTCAGTCTTCCCACATCTGTTGTGCCAAAGGGTCTATATCGAAACGCAACCTTAGGTAGTCGTCCATCCTCCATTCTGTCCAGATGCTGTAACCGTTCACTGCGATATGTCTGGATTTTATCATTTATGGAGAATACCTGTATCTCTTCTCTAATATCCTCATTTACGCAAACGATCCTGTCTCGTGCAACCCTTTGTTCTTCTCAGAAACTTCATTTCCCAACTTTGAATCTAGTTTTTAATCTTGTTTGTAGGAACGCATGTTTCACATTCATGTAGTAAAACAGGCACGGCCATTGTTTTATAAAATGTAGTTCTGGCCTTGTCCTTTTCCTCCGCGTTCCATGTAGACGTCACACATCATCTGAAACCTCGATATTTTTGTATAGAATTACATTCGTAAACAATTTATGGTAGAGCCGAACTTATCTCAGGCGTAATTTACACTTTACCCTTGTTCTGTCATTAAATTGTAACAGCTGGCCGATGACTAATCTGAATTTCTCGGATAACAAAACATAAAGAAAGGTCAACGCTCCACGTGTTGGCGGGGAGGGGGACTCGTTTGTATCTGTTACTCCATTTAAAAGAATTTTACCTCAATATTGACAGAATTCCAGTTTATAATATTATTTTCCGGACAATTATAAATAACAACAACAACAACAACGCTCTCTGGTCGCAAATATTACAAGCCGTTCGAACACGCGTTCAAACGCCTGCAGAAAAACAAATTATCTCTAATTTACATATAGTGTGTGTGTGTGTGTGTGTGTGTGTGTGTGTGTGTGTGTGTGTGTGTGTGTGTGTGTGTGTGTGTGTGTGTGAAGAGCCGTCTGGTATGTGAGGCGAATAAACGTGTGTCGCCGCGTGTCTCCATCAGATAATATGCCTGTAACAAAAAGGATCAGGCAGGGGGATTCCCTAAGTCCCGTACTCTTCAATACAGTTATGGATGAAATTATTAAGGAGGTAATGCATATGGGAGGGTATAGGCTGGGTAGAAGTGTATTTAATATTATATGTTATGCAGACGACGTTATTCTAATAGCAGAAAATGAAAGTGACTCCCAAAGACTTGTGTATAATTTTAACAAAGCATAATTTTCTCTGCGGCGCACAACCACACAGCCCAGAGTCAGTGTATTTTGATCATCTACAGAGTGTATTTTGTGATTTAGACGAAGCGAGAAACATTATTTGCTTGTGCAGCTATACGTACAAAATTGAAACGTTACCAATAATAAGACCGAAATTATCAGCTGAAACACATTCATTATCTTTGTGTATGTGTGGGCGTGTCTGGGTGTGTGAATGTAACTGAATATTGACTAGGATGACTTTTGACTTTTGTTTTATCAGGATGTTTATTTCTGATACTTTATATAATAAACCTAACGTTTGCCACCAGTACACGATGATAAAATAACAACAACAGTACTGTCGCATGACTTTGACTTTTGTTTTATGAGGATGTTTATTTCTGATACTTTATATAATAAACATAACGTTTGCCACCAGTACACGATGATAAAATAACTACAACAGTACTGTCGCATGACTCGACCTGTCTTTGACCTGTTGACCTTTGACATTCAGATGTTCGGAACACTTTGACTGAGGTCGTTCGAAATTTTTTGAGAAATTACTGGAGACAAACAAGGCGATCTAGTCCTGTGTTTTGTCATTGCGTAGCAAACTATTCGGTCGATTGCGTCAACCTTTTCTTAATTGGCTGAAGTGTGCGCAATCGGAAATTGTCAGGTAAAGCTTCTTATATTTTATTTACTTATTTAAATTTGTGTGTGTTTAAATATTGATTATGTAATTTATGAGGAACTAGTCAAGATTTATTTTAATTTATTTGAGGTGTGTTTCGGGAATTCACTGTATGCTCACCATCAGCCAACTTTACAAATTAATATATACTAGGGGTCAGTTGAGCGACATCTTAGCTTAGCGATAGAACTAAAATTTTGTGTGTGTTGCAGTGGTGGCTGATGGTTCCAAGTTTTGGTGGTTGGAGTAGTGGGTTGAGTGGCTGGGAGGGAGTTAAAAGACATTAAACTATCATAATCACAGTTATACGAAACTATACTATAATTTTATAACCTCAAACAACGGATAACGTTTACCTTGAACTAACATAAACACTAAACCGCACATAACTTATAAATCAAGAAGGCTGTGCTGATTTCATACACAAAGTTGCTCGACAGCACTACTAGTGGAGCGTTGCAGAAACTTTGCAACCACCAAGCTTATATTGGGAACGTAGGACAATTGTGAAGAGCAGCGCACGTCCTCCCATATGTTTGTGTAGTAAGCTCTGCCATTTACTATTGAAGTTGCAAACGGCCTACAACCACCAGCCTGCGCGCCACATTTGAATTGTACGTGAACATTGCCGCGTAGGCTCTAATACGCTCTCCGTTGAAACTGATGACACTTATAGCTGATTAATGTTTTCGTATATTATTTTATAATTTAGTTATTCTATAATGGTGGTTGTGCAACGCTGTAACCATAACAGCAGCCGCCACTGGTGTGTTGTAAGCTTCATATTTCTTATAAGCTCCTGTTAATTCCAAATCTATCTGCTAATTTATTCATTGTCTATCAGCTGTTCGAAATTTACGTGTCATGCGTGTTTTGAAAAACAGACAAAATCGTGCTGTGATTAAATGATTTGTTACAAAATGTGGAAAATCACAACGAAATTATTGTAAATATGTTAGAAGATATTTAACGCCTACAAAAAGAGTGGTGTGTAAATGGAAACTCGAGTTTAGTGGGGTCGTCTTTAAAGTTACCAAATGCCCCGATTTAGTTGGGGCAGTCCTTTTTTCCCGGCTTTTTTGGATGTACGACGGGACTCTAGAAGTATCCCGTTTTCCGGTTTTCATAAATATTTATTTGCCAGCTTAGAAGACTAGTGGATAGGGTCTGTAATTAATAACATAGGGATTCCGGGTAGGATTTCCGGTCGCGTCATGAAGTCGAGGAGCGTTTTTCAGCCCAGGTCGATTCAGCTTGTGGAAACGCGTATCTGGGAAATCATTCAGGGGGGTAAGAATGGGTTGGTGAAACGTAGTGTTGCCCACACTATCTTCCTTGCTACTTCGGTGGTACAGTCATTGTTGAGTCATTTACAACATAAATATTTGTTTCAAGTAGATCTGATCCAGCGTTATAGTGTGGTCCAAGATTAGCTTACGAAGAACCGATAAACCCATCTGACATGAAAACAGTAAAGGAGTCTTTTAACTAATTACACAACTTTTGAAAACAGGTGTAGAAGCGAGTTCTCAATTTCAACTCGACCGTTCCGCATTTATCTCTCTGTCCTACAATGTAATTACTCCTAATTACATTATTTTAATTACTCCTTTTATAGAGTTTAATTAATTATTTGCGGATTACGATATTGTACAATTATATTTATTGTTGAATATAAGTGAGACATATACAAATATTATTGTACGTCTTTGCTTTATTAAGCCCCACGTTTGGAAGCCATTGTTATATACGGCGATTAATTAATTATGAGTTATTAATTAATCTTAATTAAATTTTGATTGATGATTAATCAATGTGTGGTGAACCTGACCACAGTTTAATGAGACTATATCTACTCTTGCCCTGCGAATGATGCCATTGTTATTAGTGTTAATTATGGTAATTTGTCAATTAGTATAAATCACATCTGTAAAAGGTAAACCTCACGTATTTGCTATTGACAATGAAGTTAACAAGACATACGAGACAACAAGACAAGCGTAGCTTGGCGTTATAATATTCTTGTGATCATAATCACATAGGGCAATAGTAATAATGAACGCTTAAGCACATCTGGATTAGAATAGCAACTTATCGTTTATTAAACAATTCATAAATTACAATTATAACTAACATTTCGTCGTTCCTGAAATAAAATCACAAGTACAACATATATAACATATAATGGCAATATCATTACTAGCCTATAACTGCATACATATCTGAATTAATTATTACATTCAACAAATGTTATATCTATAATGCGTTCATAGTTCCAGATGGCAATATCTATTTATAACTTTTAATTTATGGTTCATGATTATCTCGAAATTAACGTTCGTAATTATCTCAAGGAGCGGGGTCTTTGTGAGAAACAGGGTCAGTAGTAGTGATTATCAATAATAAATATTTTACATTACTTGGTGTATGTTATCCATTATCATTTGGCTGCAACGTCCCGTGGTTCCCTGTGTCCAGCGACGTCGTCGTAACTTCGCATGTTGCTTGCAGATAATATCCACTTTCACAAAACACTACTAAATTTTCATGTAGGCGTACCGCTGGCTTGACTAATGTGAATGTTCGTGTAAATATTAAGTATCGATTTTCTGTGTGAAGATCATGCGTGTCTGGTTATTTGTCTGGGTAAGATCATCTTCGCTATGATAAATATGTGCTTCGTGTCACAATGTGAATTGACTACAAGTGTTCAATGCAGTAGTTCGTAAACATTATTGTTACAGTTATACTTTGTATTTACGAGTGAATGTTTATGTTAGTGAACTCGAATTATATTTATGAGTGACTCGAAATGTTTGTCGAGTGTTACATCACTATAATCGCTGATTGTCGCGCACTGATCTTAAATGTCACTTGTTCTGTTGTTATTTATCATTGTTATTAACACTGATCAAAGTTCTAAGTTAATTTAAATAGTCTGAATATCACATTTATGTAACCGTTCACTTTTGAAATCAACGAACAAAATTCTAAGTTCAGAAAATGTAATTAGGCGACTGATCAACTAACCAATTAACTTAGTAACTGCTCAAGTAACTGATCTTCTCCGTGTGGCAAGTAGATAGTTTTATTAACTTCACCCCTACCAGATTTCCTCGTCAGATTCCTTCCACAACATCGTCCTCTTCATCATTGGTCAGACTACTCGATTTCTTTGAACAATCCACCCACCTTCTAGATTTCTCCTTGTGACTCTCTTCTGATTTGCTTCTGTCTTTCGTTGCCATGGGAACTCTCCCCAAGACTCGGGTCTTAGCTGAATTCTGTCTTCTGATAGGTCGTCTAACATCCCCGATATTCTTGCCAGTGTCGTTACCCTGTGTTGTAAGAAAAGTTGTAATTCCTCGCCTGTCAATCATCTTCTTTGTTCGCCCCACTGATGGATGTTTTGTCACCCCAAGTTTTCTATGCTGCTGGCGTAACGAATCGTCGCATTGTTTACCTTACCTTCCCCTTTTGTACCAATTAATAATTCTTTGACAGACGCCTCCCAGTAAAGTTTCTCCAGCTCTCTCTCCTCGTAAATCCTATATGTCTCCTAAATGAGCAGTCCTGCTGTGTTACATCGTCGTCTCTTATTCACCTCGTATGTGCTTTATTGTCGCTGTGAGTTAAACTGTCGTAAACCCTTTTGTGTCCGAGTACGTTTTGTCATTGCACGTATGGTGTGATGCAACGCGGGTGTCATTCGCCTCGTTTCGTCGTAACTGTATGAATGGAGTAGCGACTGCTTTGTTCGTATGTTATGAAGCAATAACTCCACGTAAACCCTCTTCTGACGTTTCAACTTTCAGATCAATTGTCTCAACTGCACAAAGTCGTCGCCTTTTCGCCCTGTTGTACACCAGTATTGTTTGACTGTCAGTTGATGTTCACCCCTTATTTATTGCTTTACTCGACAGAAATTAACTGCCTCAATGTGTCTCTGAAGTTTGAGAAATTTTCAAGAATTTTCTCGCTATAGTCCGTCTGTCTATACGGGGCGTGTCTCATGCAGTGGCGGTTCGTCCGTAAGGTTCAATCGTTCACTGAACCCCCTAAATAATTTAAATATGCTTAAGGATTTATTGAGATAAATGGTTTCATATTTAAATAACAATATTTGCGAGATTAATCTTGTTGACTGAAACATTAATGGATTCGCGTAATAGGCGAATTGTTCGCTACTATTGCTTGAAGGTGCAAAACAGCCCTCAGCACTTCCTAGACTGTCTAGACAGCTTTGGAGTGGGAAATCACTATACGAAAAATTACATTCAAAAATCGTTAATCCCGAGAGTTAGCGACAGACATATAGTAGCGACGAGTGCCGAACCGCACCGACCGGGAATTTTAACGTTGTCATAATACCGCCATTCGCCATTATTATGATTTTTACCACATGATTTGTCCGTTTACCTTCAGTTTTGTGACAGATTTCTCTGTTTCGTTTAGAGTTTAATAAAATGTAAGTAGAGGGAAAACACCGGTTCTGACCCAAGTACCGTTATTCCCCCACCACCACCGCTGGACCAGCAGCATCGACCAATCAAATTTCATGGCGCCTTTCGCGCGTCAAGTTCAAATATATCCCGTCTTTCGCAAGCCTAAATCACTTTCACTTTCTACTGGACCACAGCATCCGCGACTTTTTCGCGTATCTGGAGCACAGCATCCGCAATGTATATTAAATCTATATGATCAGGTTTACCAACCTATGTATGGGTTCAAACATGATATGTGTGTGTATTATAGTGTATATTAAAATATATGATCGGGGTTACCAATCCTGCATTATTGTGTGTGTGTATAGAACAGATCTGTCAACATTTTTCTTCGGTGGGAAATTCAAACTATATTATAGTAAATTGTTGACGACGACTTCGATATCAACTCTCTCTCCCCTCCTCTCTCTTTGTCTCTAGACACAGTTGTCGATCACGATATAAACACTCTCTTTATGTCATCAGTTTTACATAAGCGTCGTGCTACTTATGGATTATTGTAATTAGCGATACTAAAATGTAATCACCAGGAAATATATATTTATCACCTATCTCGTGGCGTCCTTTTTTGACACATGACAGTCATTGACTACGATTTAGAAATTAATATACTGCCAAGTCTGTGTGTGTGTGTGGTAAAGTGTTACGCATAAAAAAACATCTCCTTGAAATAAGGTATTTTCAAAAGTTTTGTGTACACACACATTGTATAATAATTTTCGTAATTGTAAGATACAACCTGCAAATTATTAAAATGTCTCTCTCACACATTTCTGATTACTATACAAATAATTGGATGCATATTCGAAGGTTTATAACGAAATAAATTAAAATAAACCATAATTTGTTTTAAATAATTAAATATATATATTTACAACACTGTACACAAACATAAAATATATACTTTACAAACCGCTATAATACAATTATTGATTAAATATATATATCACAAACATTGTTATATATAAAATATTAATAATAATATTGTTTTAAATGATTAAATATATATTTACAGCACTGTACACAAACTTAAAATATAGTTTACAAACCGTTATAATACAATTATTCAAAGAAAAGGGAGAAAGGATATCGGGTGTTACGCGCTGGCGCACAGGTGCAAGTGGGTAGTCGGAATGCAGGTCGTGTAAGGTATCGGGATAGTGTAGGTCGACTTCGAGGATGTACCCGATGTCGGAATCATCACTCACATTACGTACGTCCAAGGACTCGATTTCGTTACGATCGAGCCATCGGAAGTCTGCGTAAGGGAGTGGTTGCGACATGGCTGCACCGTATAAATTATTACAGTCTGTATACAGAATGAAGGAGGTCGGTTTCGATACATCGTACTGATCTGGAATCAGAGGATTGTTAGCGACTGCGTGACGGTTGGATATCATCGCGCAGCCTCCGCGGACCCCAGACTCAAGGAACAGATGCATATTTATCTCTGTTAACAGCTCTAATTCGACCCCTGTCATTTTTAGCATCGCGCTCCAAGCGAGTCCGGGAAGCGAGTAAAAATGACACGGGTCCATGCAGTAATCGCGTAAGGCCATGTCTCGGAAACTTTCAAAGACATCGGCCAGCAGCATTACGTCTGTCAACAAATACAAATCGTGGTAATCGCCAAACGTACGCAGATTGAATGCACTCCACACGTTTTGTGCGTGCTCGTAATCTGCGTTCGAAATAGCCGATTCCAGCAACCGGTTATCAAAGTGTTCACGAGCGGGTAGACTTGTTTCATTGAACCGATCAATGCTGTCAACGTACGCGTAAGGGTATACTCCCTTGCGTACGAGCAGATTGGTCTGTTCGTCGAAACCCCGTCTAAGCATTTCCTCTCTGAGCAAAGGAAATTGGCTCCCGGACGTGGACAGATTGGTAACGAGTGTGTCCAGAGAGCGATTAAGAAATTGAAAAGAGTCTACGAAACGCAAGGGACCCAGGGAGAACGACACGTAACGCTCACTGGATGTTGCAATGCAGGATACGTGTTGGTCCTTATATTTTCCTAAACCCTGCATTAAATGATGACAGTCATACCCACGAAGGTTGTGAAAGAAGACGGGGATATGACGAGGCATCTTGTAGCTTAGATTACAGCTATTGTTGGCTGCTCCTAAGAATTTCCCCGTAAGATGACAATGATTGCGTACCTTGTCAGCGTCTGTCAAAGGGCGCTCACACAAATGACAAACGGTGGCGTTAGTGAACACAACATTGTCATCATCGGACATAATTATTTGCACGTTATGTCGTACTACCTTCATCATATCCTCGGCGTCTTTCATCAACCACGAGAAGAAAGTGTCTACAACGTTTTCACCTCGATAAACTTTAGCCTCTCTCCAGAGTCTGTGTGTATGATCGACGATAGCATAGGAGAAACCTGACGGAATATGCATCGCTTCGTATGATGTGGACGATACAGGAGGAGAAGTTATTTTCTGACGGGCACCGTTGCCATCAACTGAGTAGAATTCACCTAACTCGTGCACTGTCGTCGGGACGTTGTTACCAGGTGAACACGATTGAAGCGGAGTGATGAGGGACTCGAAGTCGGCGTAGACAGTAAAGGGTACTTTGAGACAGTGCGCGTAATTTTTAAATGACATAAACTTCTCCTCCTCTGTGGGCATTTTGGTTTTCTGTTCACCATAAGGTGTACAGTAGGGGAGATGATCGGACAGACCATGTTCTGTAGTGAAACGATGCAGGCAGTAGTCACAGTAAAATGATTTATGTTCGAATTTTGTTAGGGATGATAACAATCTACTCATGTTACTGATAAGACAGTAATGTTTTCGGCTATTTGTATCGGACAGAAGCAAAAGATTAACATGATGTAATCTGTCCTTATTGGGGGTAATTCTTAACGAATAAACCTCATTTTTAGATTCGTTTCTGATATTGTCGTCTATATCATAGCCGAAAACGTTTATAGAAATGTTGGGATTCTGTGTTTCAAATTTAGAAAGTGAGTTTATAGAAACAGGGTACTCGATACCGGACATATTTATTGTGTATATGAATGAGGTGTATTTTGAAACACGTTCTTTATGCTTTTGTTGAGGGTGTATGTGAGCTAGTACGGACCATAGAAAACACATTTCATCTTGAGGGTTCTTGATGTTGACTACTGCCTTGGTGAGTGCAAGTTTTCGCGGGGTTGGAAGGTAGGAGGATGCTGCTAGAGGTCGGTACCGTCCAACAACTAGTTCCAGCTTCAGTACAGCATCCACCGACCATCCGCTCCCGTCACGGGTAAAATTGGATATGCTATTCATGATTTTATCGTAGGATTCATCGAGTAGACAGTTCAACTCGTCGTTGTCGTTCGTGAGCAACGTACGACAACGTCCGTGGAAGACGGCGTCTTTGGTTACCTCTTTTTCTTCGCCGCTGTCACCATCTAACACAGTTTTAGTGAAACGTATCCTGCACGCAATATGCCATTTGATACTGCGTAAACGTGCTTGTTCTGCCAGAATATCCTTGCACAATAAAGGTCGCACCTCGGTCATTATCGGTACTATATCTTGATCTTCTTCTTCTGTGTACACAGGCAGGTAATTAAAAGTTGTGAGACATCCTCTAATACTACTGTTTCGCACAATATAAAATCGTGTCATATCTGAAACAATAGAAACACATGTATTAGCTAATAGGAATGATGAATAACACACACAAATTCATGTTTGTGGTAAATAAATAGATAGTACACGTTAGTAATACGTTAGTTTATTGCAAACTGTGAAGATGGCAGCTACTCATGATTTTAGCATTGAAAGTGAAAGAAGAAAATCGTTCAAGGATTGGGAAGTGACGTTTGTCAGTCCCGACGAGTTAGCGTTTGCTGGGTTTTACTACTATCCGCTAAATTATGATGTTTGTGGACATAGTATGTCATTCATAGACGATAGAGTTAAATGCTTTTGTTGCGGAATTGAATTAGTTCATTGGAGAGAAGGTGACATACCTATGGTGGAACATGAAAAATTTTCTCCGTCATGTCAATTTCTAAACGATGTCAAGAGACAATACATTGGGGAGAAGGTGACAAACCTATGTCAGAACATAAAAAATTTTCTCCGTCATATCAATTTCTAAACAACGTCAAGAGACTATCTTGTACAGGTTAGACAGAGTTAATTCATATCAAACAAATTTGGTTTGTTGCATAATTATAGAGAGAGACAATTGGTATTTTAAAAAAAAATTTTTACCTTGTTGAGGATGTCCCTGTTCCTGCTGATGTTGTTCTGGATTCTGTTGAAGGTCAGCCATGGTGATATTCAGATGTGTGAATGAATACTGAAAAACAAAGAAACTGTTATAGATATATATAGTATTTTTAACGCCGGTATTATGTTAGTGTATCTTAAACCATGAACAACGCACGCAAGACTATAGCTCTAGAGCTACACAGAGCAGCGAGAAGGAATTTCGTTAGGCGCGCGGTTGAATTGAAGGGTCTACACGACTTGTACCAGGCGGATCTTGTGGAGATGATACCATACGCTCGAGTGAACAAAGGGTACAAATACATGATGACAGTGATCAATGCGTTTAGCAAGTACGCGTACGCTGTACCATTGAAAACAAAGACAGGAAAAGAAGTAAAGCATGCACTAGAGCCTATACTAACTGCTAATCGAATGAAATATTTACAGACAGACAACGGGAAGGAGTATTACAACAGCACAGTACAAGCGTTACTAAAAAAGTATAATGTGAAACATTACTCAACCTACAGTGAGAAAAAAGCTTCCATAGTGGAACGTTTTAATCGCACACTGAAGACACACATGCATCGAGCTTTCAGTGAACAAGGACACTACCGCTGGTTGGATCTACTACCTACATTACTGAAATCGTACAACAATACAACACACAGAACCATTGGTATGAAACCGAGTGAAGTGAATGACGCCAACGAACATATAGTGTTGGAACGAATAAGGAAGAACACAGCGCCTAAAATCAGTCCAACGAAACCACCCAAATTTAAAGTCGGTGACCGTGTTCGTATAAGTAAGCACAAAATGACGTTCGCCAAAGGTTATACGCCGAATTGGACTAACGAAATATTCACTGTGGATAAAGTACAATCCACTACTATCCCCGTCACTTATCTGCTAAAAGATCATCTAAACAAAGTGTTGAAAGGTGGTTTTTACGAGCACGAGATTAGTAAGTCCAAAGTCGGCGACGTATACCTAGTGGAAAAGGTGTTACAACGCAAAGGTGACAGAGTGCGTGTTCGTTGGCTCGGTTTCGATGGTAAACACGATGCGTGGATACATAAGAAAGATCTAATATAAAAAAGGTGACAGCACGTGATGAAAACAGTATGCTTTCGGTATTCACAAAGATGAAGATTGTACAGCAAGCAAACAAATTACCAATAAAGGATATGGACTTTTTGGCTGGTGACGAAGGTAGTGCTAAGCGTAAACATGGCCCGCTATTACCGAACAGTATTCGCTGTATCGTTACAGGCCCAAGTTCCTGTGGGAAATCAAATGTGCTATTCAACCTACTGTTTGATGCCAACGGACTACGTTTCCGCAACGTATACGTGTTTTCAAAATCATTATTTCAACCAAAATACAGAATGCTAGAAACAGTGATGAAATCACTCGTTGATGAAGGTTTAGGTTATCATGCATACAGCGAGAACGAAGAAGTCCCGCTACCGAGTGAAATCACTGGTCTCGACTCTGTTATCGTATTCGATGACGTATCGTGTGAAAGACAAAACAATATTCGAAAGTATTTTGCTATGGGGAGACATAGCGGTGTGGACACATTCTATCTATGCCAGACATATAGCCAGATACCGAAACAATTGGTACGTGACAACGCTAACTTGTTGATATTGTTCAAACAAGACGATCTAAATTTACGACATGCATACAATGATCACGTTAACATAGATATGAAATATGATGCTTTCAAAGACGTCTGCATGGAAGCGTGGAAGGATCGTTATGGATTTCTAGTCATAGACAAAGACTCGCCAATAAATGAAGGTAGATATAGAATCGGCTTTGATCGATTCATAATTGTTTCCGACGAAGTATAAAAGTGGTTGCACTGTAGTAATGTAATCAGTCCTCTTGCTAACACACGATGGCAATGAATAAGGAGGAACGACTCGCGTATGATATAGACACGATAAGCGACAACATAAGGAAAAAATATCATGATTACAACACGGTATCAGAGAAAGCGACGAGGCGTTTAGAAAAAATTACAGACCGATTCTGGAACCGTTAGAAGTTATTTCACGAAAGTTAAGTGGTGACATGATGGAGGAGGAGGAGGAGGAGGAGCAGATAAAACAAGAAGAGCCTACACAACACGTAATAACAGAAAACGAAAGTGGCACACAGAGTCATAACGCTTCTCATTTCAGTGACAATAGCGCATGGAACCATAACGCTTTACATTTCAGCGAGGATTCATTAGCAAACAAATATATGCGTTTGTGTGAATCGGCGGACTGTAAACGGATTATAGATCGCATGTATGGTGTTCGATACGAAGGTGGTAAATTTATGATAGGTGATTCAAATGTAAAAATCGATGATAACGACAACTTTCATGTCAAAGGAAAAATTTACGAGGGTACACCTGGTCTGTATGAACTTTTGTTTATGAAACTACCGAAAAAATACAATAATGATGATATGAGGAAATATAAGTCTATACTACTAGCAACCAACGGACACAAACAAAAATATAAACACAATACGCAAATAAACAGTAACAGTGGCGTCAAGTACCGACTAGTAATATCTAAATTGTTTGCACGAAAACGTACAGGGAGTGGCTATATGGAGATGAAACCGAACACTGCAATCGATTACGTGCATTGGGATGATCCTAACGAGTTGGTTAATAGATTGAGACTGTTAATGGCGTCTCAAAATAGCGGCCATACTGGTCATAGGAATGAAATCGTTTCGATATTGGAAGAATTACGTGAAACTGGCATTATCATATAAAAGCAGACGCACCGTTCTATAACCATCAGTTCTTCTTCATAAATATGAGTGTAGACAAGTTCGGTAGACACGACAGCGCTGTAAGAGTGCGAAAAGAAACTCATCGAAGTCTGCGTGAGGATATCGGTTTAGGAGTGACTAACGACGGTCACTTTGATGTGAAAAACAAAAAGATATGCAACTTGGGTGATCCTGAAGAGTTGCACGATGTTGTTTCTTTACAGTACGTAAAGGACACATGCTTACAGTACAAGAACGACGACAACGCTACCGTAGACGCAAAAGATCATCGAATAATAAGGCTAAACGATCCGCTTAAATCAAGAGATGCAGCCACAAAACGATACGTAGACGAGAAGAGTTTGAAAAAAGATCGTGCAGGTAACGTAATCGTTAATGACTGTCGACTAACGCATGTGCAAGCGCCTGTTGACTTCAAAGACGCAGTGAATTTGGAATTTTTACATGCACACACAATCAGTTTGCAAAACGATACTTTCTACGCTGCCGGAAGAAAAATTACGAATATAGCGAACGGTGTCAATGACAAAGACGCAGTCACTGTACGACAAATGCATGAATTAAAATTACATATAAAGACCGAATTGTACAAGGTCACTCAGGTATTTCACGCTCATATAATCAATCTAATAAAGTTTGTCTATAAATATCAAGACAGCACGACACAGCGTTCAGTCCTGTCTGAATATATTGAAGAGGTGGGGCGTTTAATAGACGTTCTCGATACGGAAACGGAAATCAAGGATTGGAGATCTGTTTACAAGAATGCACGTACTTCGTAAGAAAAGAAGAATGGGGCGTGGTGTAATTGGAAAAATACTTAAAAACACTGTGCCCGCTATCGTTTCGTCAGTACCTACTTTGATTAATCGAGCGGTGGACGCATTACCAGTAGAATTACACCTACCGGGCTACCGATTCTGTGGACCTGGAACAAAACTCAAAGAGAGATTGGCACGTGGCGAGCGCGGAATCAACGAGTTGGACGAAGCCTGTCGCGAACACGATATCGCTTACGCTAAGTACAAGGACAACGAACGAAGACGCGTAGCGGATCGTGTGCTAGCCGGCAAGGCGTGGGATCGAGTGAAAGCTTTGAATTCAGGCATCAGCGAAAGAGCGTACGCGGCGGCCGTAGCGGCAGCGATGAAGGCGAAATCGGCAGTGGGTGGAGGGAGCTCGCGTAGTGGTTGCAGAAAAAACAAGAAGAAGAAGGGTTCAGGCATTAAACGTCAATCCGTGAACAAACGCAAAACGACCTGCAAACGCAAAACAGTCCCAAGACATAAACGTAACAATAAAAAAATAGCGTCAGGTCTATACCTACGTCCTTACAGACAAAAAAACTAATTTGCATACCAGTGCGTGCATTGTCTGACAGTGATTTGTATGTGTACGCAAAACTTTTGAAAATACCTTATTTCAGAGGAGTTTTTATGCGTAACACTTTACCACACACACGACCATAGAAGAATGAGAGTGCAGTTGTTAATCTAGACAGTGCAGAAGGACCTGGTACGCACTGGGTTTGCTACAAGAAGCGAAACAAACAAATTTACTACTATGATGCGTATGGTAATATGCAGCCACCTCTTGAGCTGACACAGTATTTTGGAACCGACACTGACATTTACTACAATTACGAACGTGAACAGCCACCACACACAGTCATCTGCGGGCATTTATGTTTGGACTTCTTAACGCGCGAGTGATCAGTAAGCGACAAGATGTCTTCGCTGTCGGTCACCTTAACAGGTACGAATGCTGCTGCTCTTGTATGTGACTTTTTCCCGCCTCTCGAACTAACAAACGGCGAATGGTATGTAGGTCTATTGGACTTTACTACATACAACAGTATACCGAACGTGATTGAAGGAAAAAACAACGTCTTTCCAGTACTACGAGACGGAACAACGTGGGACTTGATAACTTTACCTACAGGTGCTTATGAAATCGGTGACATAGAAGCCTTCCTCAAAAAGCGGTTAGGAGACTCAAAGATTAGTCTACGTCCTAACAACAATACACTGAAATGTGAGCTGACTTGTGCACTGGATATTGACTTTCAACAAACAGTGTACGGTATCGGTGATATGTTGGGTTTCAAGGGAAAGCGTCTGCTTGAAGCGAATAAAACTCACACGTCTGACGCCACAGTTAACATTATAAAAGTGAACAGTATACTGATAAGGTGTAATATAGCGCAAGGATCATACAAGAACGGTAAAACCGAGCACACACTGCACTCGTTCTATCCGTCAGTCGAACCAGGATTCAAAATAATTGAATCGCCTACAAACGTCATATACCTACCTGTGAATGTGAGTCGTTTGGACAACATAACATTATCTTTACACGATCAGGACGGTGACGTAATAGATTTTCGCGGAGAAGTCATCACTGTGCGTTTACATCTAAAACGACTATAGACATGGGCTTGTACTTTGTTTCTTCGCCACCGCTGCTACCACAGTCGTCGTCAGTAATAAAAGAAGAAGAAAGATCAGTTAGGAAACGCATCAGTACTCGTTCGAAACTGAAACGATTAACATCAGTTAACCGCCGTTTCCTGATTTCACTGGGTTTTGTTGTTGTAAACAAGTAACATGGCGAGTGGAATGTTATCAGTGGAGCAGCAACCGTTCTTTGAAGACAGTATCACACACTTTTCATTTCACTCACACGCACCGTACGCAACAACAAGATATGGAAACAATGATGAAATACGTGTGCCAATACAACAACAGGACGTCTTTACACTACCGTCAGAAAGTTTCCTCTACATCGAAGGCAAGTTGGTTAAAAAAAACCCTAGTGCGGCTGCAGATACTGCACTGAATGTGGAACTGGTGAACAATGCTATAGCATTTCTCTTTGAAGAGATTCGTTACGAGTTGGCCGGCGTGGTAGTGGATCATACCAGAAACGTCGGTGTTACGTCAACTATTAAAACTTTTCTATCACTCAACAACAACACACGTAACGCAATGGAAAACGCAGGTTGGGTGGCACCGACCACGAACATATTAAAAGTGAATGATGACGGCGAATTCAATTTTTGTATACCACTGAAAATGCTAATGGGATTCGCAGAAGACTATACACGCATCGTGCTGAACGTGAAACAAGAACTTATACTCCTACGCGCTTCTACCGACATAAATGCTATGGTTTTAGTAAGCGGACAAACGACTGCTAATTGTGTTCTTGAACTAGATAAAGTTTACTGGAAAATGCCTTATGTACATGTAGCTAATGTGTACAGATTACCACTGTTACGACTCATAGAGAAAGACCACCCGATAACTATGCCTTTTAGGACCTGGGAGTTGCACGAGTATCCTGCCTTACCACAGACTAAAAGGCAGAATTGGATTGTCAAGACCTCGAGTCAGCTGGAAAAACCACGCTTTGTTGTGTTAGCGTTTCAGACAGCAAGAAAAAATGTACTGACAGCACACGCTGATGAATTCGATCACTGTAACGTGATCAATGCGAGACTGTTTCTAAACGACAAGTATTATCCTTACGATAATTTAAACTTGGATATTGGGAAAGACCGTTTTGCATTATTGTACAATATGTACAGCAGTTTTCAAAGTTCGTATTACCACCGTTTAGACGGTAGCCCAGTACTGACACCGGAATTATTCAAATCAAAAGCCCCGCTGGTTGTTTTCGATTGTAGCAAGCAAGACGATACACTTAAGTCTTCAGTAGTTGATGTACGTTTAGAATTTGAATCGTCAATGAATTTTCCTAGACAGACAACCGCCTACTGTATGATACTACATGATTCGCTTGTAGAATATACACCATTGTCCAACACAGTACATAGACGTGTTTAAGTCTTATTTTATACATATTTTGTAAATACTAGTTTTAAATATATATATATTTTCATCATATTTGTAACATTATAATATTGGAGCTATGTGTGTGTATGTATTTTTAATTGTAAAACTAGTTTAGATATATTTTAATACTTCTAACAATATAATCTTGGAACTGTGTATGTTTTTTTTTTTTTTTTTAAATTGTAAATATTAGTTTAGATATATTTTCATACTTGTAACAATATAATCTTCGAGCTGTGTATGTATTTTTAATTGTAAAACTGTTTAATATAATCTTGGAGCTGTGTGTATGTATTTTAATAAATGTATATATATATTACACACACTTTATTATTATTTGTATAACCCACTCCATAATAATTTGATCATACACATACACGCGCACACACACATGTATTAAATTCAATAATGCGTTTGATAATGTTTTAATGCAAATAATTTTAGGAAAGTCTACATTCCGCATTCATAAGGAGATAGTCACCGCTTACAGCTATGTATGTCCACAACAGAATTAGAGAGAGATATAAATGTCATCATACACCGTGACCTACTTTCTAAATTTGTTACATTAAAAACGTTTGTTTAAAGCAATTTTTCAGAAAATTTGTAACAGACATAATAATTTGATCATACACACACACATGTATTAAATTCAATAACACGCTTGATAATGCAAATAATTTTTACGTTTAAATAAAAATCTGCACATACATTAAAATTAAATAAAATCTGTACAACTTACCAAAAAACTAGTATGTGCGTTGTCTACAGTCTAGAGTCTAGTTGTCTACAGGCGTACAAACAGTCTTTCAACTATTAAAAAAAAGATGTAGAGATTTCACGATGTATCAGCACACGTTGGTGAGAAATTGCCACTATAAAAATACAGTAAGAATATATTTTCAGAAATTGTAATTTGATCATACACACACGCGTACACACACACACATGTATTAAATTCAATAAATAATGCACTTGATAATTTTTACGTTTAAATAAAATCTATACACTTACCAAAAGAAGATGTGTATACTGGAAGACAGTATCAGCCAAAACTAGTATGTGCGTTGTCTACACTGAAGACGTACAAACAGTCTTTCAAAAGAAGATGTGTATACTGGAAGACACGTAATACGTGCAGTACAAGTCGACAAATAAGAAATTGCCGCTAACTTACTTAGCGTATATATAGTGTACTCTGTAGTGGGGAAAGCACGTGTGTGTGTGTGTGTGTGTGTGTGTGTGTGTGTCCGTTTTTAGAGTAATTACTGTAAGCGGTGTTAATGCTTGACAGGTGTCAAATTAGAAAGTAGAGTTGTCCGTTTTTAGAGTAAATACTTTATAATCCTAATTACTGCTAATGACTAGCAGGTGTGAAATTAGAATGTAGGACGTCGTAGACAAGGTTAATGACCTCTGGTTTAATTTAGCGAATAATAACTATATCTAATTCAGTATCGTTGTGTGCATGTGTGTGTGTGTGTGTGTGTCCGTTTTTAGAGTAATTACTGTAAGCGGTGTTAATGCTTGACAGGTGTCAAATTAGAAAGTAGAGTTGTCCGTTTTTAGAGTAAATACTTTATAATCCTAATTACTGCTAATGACTAGCAGGTGTGAAATTAGAATGTAGGACGTCGTAGACAAGGTTAATGACCTCTGGTTTAATTTAGCGAATAATAACTATATCTAATTCAGTATCGTTGTGTGCATGTGTGTGTGTGTGTGTGTGTGTGTGTGTGTGTGTGTGTGTGTGTGTGTGTGTGTGTGTGTGTGTGTGTGTGTGTGTGTGTGTGTGTGTGTGTGTGTGTGTGTGTGTGTGTGTGTGTGTGCATAGACTTGTTTCGCTGTCAACGTACTCCGAATATGCATGCAATTATTTGTATAGTAATCAGAAATGTGTGTGAGAGAGACATTTTAATAATTTGTAGGTTGTATCTTACAATCATGAAAATTATTATTTAAACTGATAATTGTTTTATTAAAATCTTACAATGACGAAATATTATTATTTCATTGTTTACGATATATATTTAATGCAAAAAATGAATTTTTAAAATTACAATCATCTGTATTTAAGTTCGTGTACACACATACAAATCGTTTGAATAAGGGAAATCTTCGAATATGCATCCAATTATTTGTATAGTAATCAGAAATGTGTGAGAGAGACATTTTAATAATTTGCAGGTTGTATCTTACAATTACGAAAATTATTATACAATGTGTGTGTACACAAAACTTTTGAAAATACCTTATTTCAAGGAGATGTTTTTTTATGCGTAACACTTTACCACACACACACACACACAGACTTGGCAGTATATTAATTTCTAAATCGTAGTCAATGACTGTCATGTGTCAAAAAAGGACGCCACGAGATAGGTGATAAATATATATTTCCTGGTGATTACATTTTAGTATCGCTAATTACAATAATCCATAAGTAGCACGACGCTTATGTAAAACTGATGACAACTGTGTCTAGAGACAAAGAGAGAGGAGGGGAGAGAGAGTTGATATCGAAGTCGTCGTCAACAATTTACTATAATATAGTTTGAATTTCCCACCGAAGAAAAATGTTGGCAGATCTGTTCTATACACACACACACAATAATGCAGGATTGGTAACCCTGATCATATATTTTAATATACACTATAATACACACACATATCAAGTTTGAACCCATACATAGGTTGGTAAACCTGATCATATAGATTTAATATACATTGCGGATGCTGTGGTCCAGATACGTGAAAAAGTCGCGGATCTTGACACAGATCAGCGAAAAAGTCGCGGATGCTGTGGTCCAGTAGAAAGTGAAAGTGATCTAGGCTCGCGAAAGGCTGCATATATTCACGGATATGCAAATCAATTTAATTAAAAAAATAAAAATATCAAATAAAAAAAAAATAAAAAAATTGGGAACGGCGGCATCTCTTTGATCTAGGCTCGCGAAAGGCTGCATATATTTGAACTTGGCGCGCGAAAGGCGGCATGAAATTTTATTGGTGGAAATTCGCGGATGCTGCAGGTCCAGCGGTGGTGGTGGGGGAATAACGGTACTTGGGTCAGAACCGGTGTTTTCCCTCTACTAATGTATAGTTCTAGCTAATGAAGGGACGAGGCTCAAGGCCCCTGCATGGTAGTAGCGCCCGGAGTGACTCCTCCGATGACTGCTAGTATCGAACTCTCTCAAGGGCTAGGTTAATCGAGGTCTTGGGTTGGGACGGTGTGCTCCTTTTTGTTTGGGTAGGGGAGAGTATCTCCGCAAGAATAAAATGTGTGCAGTGAAGTCTTGAAATCAAATAAAATAGTGAAGTAATTGTATTCCGAAAATAAAGTGTGTTTAATGTAGTCGTTAAATAATTATAGTAACGTTAAGCTGACCGAAGCGTGTACAACCTTCGAAGTGTTTGCTGGTATTTTTGTGTGTTAAGTGTTTAGGTATTTCTTATTTTTGTGTTCAGTTCATTGATTTGGTAAAATTAATAGTGTTCACTCTATTTTAAAAACAAAATTTTCTGCTCTCTCTATTAAAGATAAATGGAAAATTTAGGAACTCGGTGGGCCGCTTCCCGTTTTAAATATGAAACAGAAATATTTAACTATCCTTTTATTTTACTATATGTTTTTAGAATAATTTACAAATAGCATAAACACAACTCAATATTAGACCCCAAACTAAAAGTTGTCAATAGTTATGTCTTCATGCCCGCGTGTTATTTGGAATGGGATAATTGCTCTTACCTTAGTAGAAACATTCAGACATTGAACCCCCAACTGTCAGAACCACGAGCTGCCACTGAGTGTGGTCCAAGATTAGCTTACGAAGAACCGATAAACTCGTCTGGCATGAAAACAGTAAAGGAAGCGTAAATAATAATATAAATTTTGAAACGAAGGTGTACCGTTTGAAACGAAGCGAGTTATCAATTTTAACTCGACCGTTTGGCATTTATCTCTCTGTCCGTCTGTCTGTCTGTTTGGGGTGTGTCTCTTGATAACTTCGGAACGTATCAGCCGATTTTCGTTAAATTTAACAAGCGTGTCCACATGGACATTGGGATGGCTATGTAGACGGTTATTATATTTGACATTGTGTTGCACAATCAGTTCTTCCACTCTATGAACCAGTAGCGTGGCGTCCATGTTGCCGGCGGCAACAGTTCTGGAAACGGAAGAAAATAATATTAATTATACCACAGAATAAATACTTTAGTTATTGAATAATTTGAAATCCGAACAATATTAGCAGGGAAAACTTGAAGAAAAGCATAATTAGCATTGCTTTCGAACTGCTGGGCACTTGCACCGTCTTGTGTTGCCGGCTCAGACATCGGCAATGTTTACTGCGTGTGGTCATTGACCTCGTAGTAGTTGTCACTGTACAGACTGGACGAGAAGAGAGACATTCGTCCATTCAATTTGTTGCCGCTGTATAAACCGGCAAAACGCTCAGTTAGCAGCTATGTTTGTTTTCGGAACCAAAGTACAGCAATTACTACATAGCTATTTGTGTTTTGTTCGTTTAGTTATGTGTTTCTCTGTTTGTCTTTATTATTTTTAATTCGATTATTTGTGTTCTAATTTATTCTGTTTAAATATAATGGAGTCAGATTTCGTTGAACCGGGGACCCTTTTCTTCTCCCAGCCAATGATAGAAAACACCCTAAAAAAATATTTTGGCTCTAAAAAGAACACTTGGTTCTAGAAAAAATTCGAATTAATTTTTAATTAAGAAGTTTTAGGCCTATCTCAACCGGCAAAAGCTGTTATGTGCCCACGCCACGCCACTGCTATGAACATACCTTCCAGTTGTCTTTATCGGATAATAACCGTGGACCATCATTGATTTCACTACCTTCGACTGTAACCTCTCAGTGATGACTATTGCTTTCACAAATAGTACTCCCTCCACAACTGGACTGCATAGACCTGTAGGCCTATATGTCTCACATTAGTGTTATAAACACAAGTTTGCTTAAATTTATTTCTGTACGTTATACAATAACAACAATTACAACAGCAGCAGCAGCAGCAGTAGTAGTAGTAGTAGTAGTAGTAGTAGTAGTAGTAGTAGTAGTAGTAGTAGTAGTAGTAGTAGTAGTAGTAGTAATAGCAGCAGCAGCAGCAGCAGCAGTAGTAGTAGTAGTAGTAGTAGTAGTAGTAGTAGTAGTAGTAGTAGTAGTAGTAGTAGTAGTAGCAGTACTAACAAACATAATAAGAATAATTTTAGTAACGGCTCTTTGCATGCCGGCTCTAGTAGAATGCCGGACTATTAAACGTGGCAACGTTGCGTCTGAGGCCTATAAGCATAGTGTAATAAAATAGCTATACTGAACGTGTTATATTTTGATTTAATTACATAGCATTACTAAAATCATGAGTAGGCCTATTTATAGCTAAATCTAAATTATATGTCTGCGCGCACTTAGTACTATAGGTTTAAGTTGAAGAAATTAGTGAATTAGTGTTTGGTCTAATGAATTAATTTTGTTCGAATTATTGAATTCGTATCATATGAATGATTTAATTACTATATTTCTTAAATAATAACATATTTTACATAATAAACTTTTAATTTGGAAAAAATTAAGAATTTTAAAACTTCTGTTAACCGGCAATTAAAAATGATGCGATTTGATTATTGAAATACTTAAATTAAGAGATCGGCTAGTCGGCCTCAAATATCAGCTGGTTCCAGTGTTGCCACGTATAATATTCCAGCCTTCTACTAGAGCCGGCGATGGCTGAGTTTTTTTTGTCTCTCCGTTACAAAGAGGTAGTCTATTTGTGAATGATGCGTACGTGAATCATATGACAAAGAGGCTGTGGCTGCAGTCATGTGGTGCGGTGGCCGCAGGTGCGATGCTTCAGCAACAGATCGCATGTTATATTTACGGCGGCAGAGGCCTTGCTTCCGAGTCTGGATCCCGGCCCGCCCGCCCGCGTTGTGTAACTGTGATATTTCATGTCTGCTGCTCTACAGCTGATGCAACATTAGTAGTTTTGTCCAGCGAACAACCAGAAGATGACAATAAATAAATGTGTTCGTGTCACCGTAGCTTGAATCTCATTTTTTTTTTTTTAATTTTAATCATAGGACGTCAGGTTTTTTAATAACCCGCGTCGGTGGACACAAGAAAATTGACATTTTATTTTCTGTTGTTTTTCGCCGATTCATGTTTTATTAATTACTGTTG
Source organism: Magicicada septendecula (assembly GCA_034769895.1). NCBI lineage: Eukaryota > Metazoa > Arthropoda > Insecta > Hemiptera > Cicadidae > Magicicada > Magicicada septendecula. Next base: position 35,757,485 of record CM068372.1, read on the forward strand.
CATCATGTTGTTGTGTTGTGTATTAGTGTGTAGTATTAATAGCTGTCTTGACACACGTGTCTTCCCTCTGACCTTGTCTCCTAGTCTCCTATACATAATACTGTGCGATAATTCATCGTGTTTATTATTGTCCTGCTTTATGCTGTAGATGTTTGTATGTAACGAAGTGTGAGTGACTTCACTATAGTCGTCTAATGTTTCGGCCTGAAGTTGGTATGAATACAGAAAGCGCTCTAGTCAGATTACGACGTAATTATGTAGTGATTAGTATAATAGAAGACAGTTATTGTTGGTTTATTGTTAGTTATTCCAGGTAATTTTTTTAAAACATCTTCTTTTTGAAAATTTACCTTCATGTCCATTCAATTATGTATGTTTCAAAGAAAAATTCGTACAAAAATACAACAATATTTGGCTGAAAATAGAAGTCTGGAGATCTACATAAAAGCTGTCGAATAGGAAGATACCCCCCCCCCCATATCAAGTTTGTAAGATAAGGAAAACTTCGCTGAGCGGGACGTGTTCTAAGAATTGAGGGGCAAAGACTGTAGAAGAGGGTGCTTGAATCGAGAATGGAAGGGAATTCGAAATGATTAAAGACCGGTAGCAAGGGATATCAGGTGAAAGTATTGAGGGCATGAAAAATCGTCTAAAATCTCGCAGTTGGAAGAGATCGATTATTGACAGAGACTGATAGGAACTTCAGTCATTTATTGTGGTGTAACCTACCTGTGGTATTGTTCATAACCTAAAGATACCATACATATGATTTGTAATAAAAGTTTTAAACTACTCACATTCTTAATTTCTATCGATATCGGTCACAGACCGTCGTCAGGACATATACACTGTGCACTCGCGGTCACAATATTGAAAAACAGTTACTATTTACAAAAAACGAATTCGTAAACACTGATTAATGATCATCAAACGTACGTTTGTGTCCAAAGTTTCTCGAGCACTGACTTTGTTGCGGAGTGTTTATGTTTACATTCAGGTCTATATATTATATCAGCTGATTATTGTATGTTGATTTTCTTTTGCCATAGTATCTCAAATGTGATACGATTTTTGAAGTCCGTCATGATGTTCAATAGTTTTTTGTGGCCCTCTTCTTTTACATGTTTGTATAGTCGGTATTGTTCATATATATTAGATCTTATTTCATCATTGCGTGTTTCCAGTACCGTTAAATGTTGTTGTATTGGACCATATTCACAAGACTGTTTGTGTTTGCTGCTGTTGAGTTCGGATTTGCATGTTGAGAATGTCTGATGTGTTCTATATACCTGTGTTTAAAGGATCTTGATGTGAAACCTATGTATTTTTTGTTCCACCGCACAGTATGTTCTGTCAAGTTAGCAGGCTGACATCGATATTGGTAGACTCCAGATTTTTCATAAACGCTTTTCCTTTCTTGTATTGCTTATTTTCAGATTGTTGTAGATGTCGTCGATTGATCTGAACGCTAATTGGTAGTCATATTTCGCAAATGCGTGCAGTGATGTCATAACTGACTTCACAGTAAAATGTAACACCTGTTCCGTAGGTCGGCCATTGACCACCATCTTCGAACCCACTGACCACTTATCCTTGGAGGCCGTGGCACTTTTTTCAGATATTATCAAATTATAATCCTTACGTATAAGGCTCGAGCAGAGCATAGCAAATTGTAGGTCATCCTCAGTCTTTTATAAAATTATCTGGCCATCCGCAAACAACTTTATGTTTAAACATTTACAGGTTGAGGTTAACCTAATTTTAGGATTAACAACATTCTTCCATTGTCAACATGTATATATGTATATTAAATAAGCTACAACTCTGTCGCACTCCTCTGTTGATGACAGATGGTCTTGTTCTGTCATTCCCTATCTTAACAGTTTGTTGTTTCTTTTCTTTTTCATCATCATCATCATCATCATCGTCATCTCCACAACACGGCATAGGCAAGCAAGGTGCTGCCTGTTCCGCCTTCAAAGATCCTGCAGCCATCTCTTCTATCCACACACCTGAGTCCTATAGGTTTGTATTTCCACACTTGTTTGGCCAGTCTGGAATCTGACATTCTTTCTAAGTGTTCTTTCCACCGTTGTTTGTAATCTTTAAATTTTTTATTCAAGCTAAAAACTTGTAACTCTTCTCTTGTAGCTTTATTCCTTATACGGTCAAGTTTAGAACACCTTTTAACTCCTCCTAAGATCGCCATTCTTGAGGCCTGTATTTTACTGTCTTCCTTCTTGGTTGTTGTCTATAATTCACACACATAGAACAGTACAGGGACTGCCATAACTTCTTCTTCTTCTTCTGCGGCGCGACAACCCATTACTGAGTCAAGGCCTCCTTTAACAGCCTTCGCCAGTTTGTAAAACTGACTAGCTGAGAAACTGATAGGTTTCTGCACATAAAAGAGTTTGACAGATGGGATATGTGAATTCTCGGATCCAACCCTCAACCTGGAGGACCAGGAACTTTGATTTCGGGGTGCTCTTCCCCTACAGAGTTGGTTTCACCTCAGCTGACGAGCTCTCTCTGCGCGGTCGCAGTAGGCTAACTGACTCAGCCCATGTGTGTAACCGTTGAGCTACTATAGCCTCCTCCGCCTCCACACTAGATGCACACCCTGCTGCCGATGTGCACTATCCTGCCCGGCCAGGGCCCAGGATACCCCCAGACTGCCATGACAGAACTCCCATCTCTCGTTTGCTTACCGATTCACTCTGCCGAAGGGATTGGTTACCGCAACCTTGGAGTAGATTACTCGGCGTAACAGGGCCCACCGACGACGTGTAGGTGAGAGTGGAGTTGGGGTGGAGAGGCTGGTGCATTTCTCTTCTATGTTCGCGTCATACCCCCTTCGGACCCCACTGCCATAACTTTGTAGAATTTTAATTTTGTATCTCGAGATTCCGCACACCAAACTTTGGCTGGCACTTCAACGAACAAACATCACCTCCATTTTTAATCGAAGCGGTTAAGACTTTATACAACTGATTGAAAGCGCACGTAAAAATTGGAAGTAAAGTCTCAAAAGGATTTAATGTTAGTAAGGGCCTGACGCAGGCATGTTGTCTGTCACCGACGCTTTTTAAAATATACCTGGAACAAGCCCTCAAAACCTGGAAAAAGAAATACCACAAAATGGGGATACCTCTAATTGACAACACAGTGTACACACTGTGTTTCGCTGACGACCAAGTTGTGGTAGCGCAGGACTATCACGACATGGAATATATGACACGAAACCTTGTAGAGGAATATAAGCTATGGGGCCTTGAATTAAACACAAAGAAAACGGAAAATATGTGCATTGGTGGGGAACAGAAGAATTTAATTTTAGAAGACGTACAAGAAATAATAAATTGCAGTAGCTATAAATATCTAGGAACAACAGTTACACAAGATGGTAGTCTAGATAAAGCGATAAGAGAAAGAAATAACCTGGGAAGAAAATCAGTAGCATTGCTGAACAACATATTGTGGGACCAACAGATATCAAAACAAAATAAACATCGTATATACAATACAATCGTGAAACCAATTACGTCATACGGGTGTGAAATATGGCCAATAATACAAAGAAGTGAAAAGTTGTTGGAAGCTACTGAAATGGAAGAGCGGCAGGGAGGTCGAAACAGGAAAAAGTAAGAAACGTCAGAATCCAGGAGATAATGGGGGTACAGTACTCTGTTGTCGACGACATAAAAACAAAACAGCTAAGATGGTTTGGGCATGTGCAAAGAATGCCGGATAATCGACTCCCCAAGCAAATTTTGAGATGGACACCTAGTCGAAGAGGAAGACCTAGGTTGAGTTGGAGAGAAGGCTCAACCGGGCAATGAGAGACCGGGAATTAGAAGAAGAATCTTGGTTAGATCGAGACCAATGGAGACTAGGGATCGGAAGACGTAGGATAACGCTATGAACCTATATATCTCGACATACGTTGTATTTTTCGTAAATTTTATAAGTTGTTTACCCGTCGTCTGAGAATCCCCACTGTAGAGTTGGTGTAGGCCTACACGTAGGGACGCGAAGCACATATATGGCCAGTCAATCAGTCTGCGCTCCTTGGGCAGCAGTTAACAAAACAAACTGTAGACTACGTGTAGTGGGAGTGTTGTGTTTGTTTACACGCGTAAAGTTCAAGCGCGCACGTTATATTTAGTAACCGCTGCCGTCTGTTCACAAATAGCTTTGTGTGTACTGTTTTAGAGCTTTTCCCAGTGAAAGGTGAAAGAGTCTTATGTAACACATCGAAGTACCCCACCAGTGCACAGTAGGTCTGTGTTTGAACTACCCACGCGTACTAGTTATACACATTCTACTAAATAGCTATACGTTGAACAAATCATATTTTATATTGTAATTTAAACATATAATTATGGGATCCCACGGCCGTAAAAAGAGGTTGAAAATATGAAAAAAAAATTGTGAAATCCAGGAGCGTGTCAGACTAAAAGAAACTGTAAATCAAATACGAATGTTTCGAATTTTTAGTGTTGTTTGACTGTGTGCTATATAGTTGTTATATTAGGCTACTAAAGAAATAGTAGAGTATTCGGGATTTTTGTAATTTTTCTCATAGCCGAAAAACTATCTAATATTAAAATTTATGTAATAACAAGAGAAACCACTTTGAATGACAACTTACAATATTCTAACTTCTTTATAAATTACACTTAAAAATTATGTCGTCATCTTCTTCATCATCAGAAGACATTCTCAACTGTTGAACGAACCCGTTCCGTCATTCTTAGGTGATTACTCCATAGATTAATACCCTGACCGTGTCATTCAAACGCGCTTAAACAATGCTCGCTTTGATTTATAGAGGATGGTTCTCAAAAACGTTAGGTTCTTTATTTTAAGTGTTACTGTGTTATAAGCATTGTATATACACAATAAACGTTATGTTTTCCTCAACCATGGCTTTTATTTGTTTCAGCAGTAACCTAAAATCCGTTGTCACCTAACGTCACAAATGAAAACAACACGTATTTTCGCTTTGCATTAAGAAATAGGACAATTTACAATTAGTAGCCTACACTTCTTCTTTTCCACATCGTAATATATCGATACAATCGCATCTTATAAACATCCGAAAATGTACTTCAGGAATGGGTAAATGTACAATTCCGATGCCGGTAAATACCATTTGTTAATTTAATTGTTACTATGGTAATTAATTCTGGTCTCCATGGTGTTGTCGACATCTTTATACGCGTCAACGAAAGGGCATAATTAAAAGGGCTTAAATCATGCGAAAGAGGCAGAATATCAAATTCCAAGTTAGACAGTGTTTTCCGCCTTGTGCCAAAGTTTGGTAGCAATCGGTTTAACGGTGTGGATTTGTATTCAATACAAAAAAACAAATCCTCAGACTTTGAGTTTTATGTAGACGATATCTAGATTAATGGCTCGTGTTTGTTGGATAGTAGCTAACGATCTCCCATAGCGTGTGAGAGGTTAGAAGCTAAGAATTCCACAGGAGGTTTGTTCAGTGTGCCATCGATGGCCGATGGTTAAAAAACATCGATCGGGAACGTCCGATATTCGGTGTTTTTACCATCGATGGTTTCGTAGAAATGTTTCATTTCAGTCGATGGTTGCCTTCAGTGTTCTCAGATCACTGTTAATCGTTTGATTTACTAAAGTCCATATAGGTCTATTAAAGTCAATATATTTATGTGTTATAATTGTTATATCCGATTTCTGTGGGTTTTCACATTTAATGAAATATTCTTAAAACAGTAGTGTTACCGGTATGCCGCGCATAAGTATTTTATTGGTAACATTTTACAAATTTACTACCAAAATTACGAACTACAGGCATTATAGTAATGTCGAGTAAGATGATACAATGTCGAAAGCGAGGTGCAATGTGAGTCTGCGAACCAAAACAAGAAATAGGATTTAGGATTAAGGGAAAATTTTCCTTTGTGTGTGTGTGTGTGTGTGTGTGTGTGTGTGTGTGTGTGTGTGTGTGTGTGTGTGTGTGTTTTATCAACTGTGGCTTGTTCAAGTTTAAAGCGTTTCAAAAAGGATTTGTAAATTTTAGATATTGTACCTTTTTGTATTTGTAACAATTCAATACATAAATAAATTGTACCTTGAATTTCTGAACAAAACTGAAATTCAGAACATGCGTCTTTCTTTCATTAATCAGATTTTGTTTCTGCATATAACAAGATAGTCTTTCATTCTTCCAAATTATCTTTGTTGATTATCAAATGCGTGCTCGCCTCGACGTTCTTATAAAAGATTTTCTCTCCCTTGATTTCACTTTGGTTATAGTTAAGTTTGCCATACGTCCCGGTTTGACCAGGATAGTCCCGGTTTCAGAGTGCAGTCCCAGTGTCCCGCCCGGTTGCCGAAATGTCCCGGTCGGTGCATTTGGTTTCTAAAAACAATAATCGGCGAGACACTGTTCTCATTGATGAACAACGCTTGGGCAGATGACAGGAGTCAACAGTGCGTGCGTTGATGCTGTGTAAAGTAAATTTTGGACTTCGTTGTAATGAATTTTTTGACAAAATAAAAAACAAAAAAGACATGTTGAGAAAGCTGCATTCAAGTGAAAAATATGATTGGTTTGAAAAAACAAGTTTAAGTTCCACACTTCTTGCAAATTCTTAATGTAATGAGTAATTTTTTGATTGAGCACAATTTAAAGTACTGCACTTTAGTTTGTAAAAAATATTTTCTTGTATTTACATTTTATTATGTATTAAGTATTTTATTTATACATTACATAATATGTAAATATATATATATACCCTATAAAATAAAAATGACAATGTAATAAACACTGAAATGTTTATATTTTAATTTCAGCCTCTCTTCTCACCCCCCCCCCCTTAACAGCTGTTCCGGTTGGTCAATAAAAAATTATGGCAAGCCTAGTTATAGCTGAAAATGCCGTTTCACAGAGCCGCGTGCGATTGAAAATTGTAGCAGCTTCTTTGCCGCTATTTCGGATAGAGGCGGATACTCAACTTTAACAGGCAACCAAAACTTTTGTAGCGGCAGTTGCTGAAATATATTTACTTGCGTGTTCTGATAGACGCTCTACGTTAAACGGATTATGTATGCATGCAATGACGTTTTAAGTATAAAGAACAGGCCAATTCAAAAATTATTTTAAAAGCCGTTAGTAATTATGTTACTACTAATTTAACATCATTCCGTGGAGCTCCAGTTGAGAATCACTGGTCTATGTGGTCTACAGCAGTGACTGCCAACTTACACTTAAACTCAGGAACCCACCGGCGACCGGGCCGCATCGTAAGCGATCAGTTGTCGACAAGTGACGTAAATCTCTGTAATGTCAGTGTAATAACGATTGTATAAAAAACAAGCGATTAATTACTCAATAAACTACAACGTGAGGATATGTTATGTGTGTTACACTGAGGTCGTTCTTCTGCAGCTACTGAAGCAAGAAATGTCCACAATACTTACACGTAACATTGAATAACTAGAATTTGGTTTTGGGGCGGGGATCCGGGGTCGGGTCAGCGTCATACGACAGAAAAAACAAGTTAAGACAAATCAACATTACTGTCATTAAAGTGGCTGAAAAACACGTGATAACATCCTGAAATCAGTTCCATCAAAGTAAACGGTAATAACACGATAAAAATACACGCAATTCAAACATTGTTAAATAATACTTATAGACTGAATTGATTTTCCTATATTTCATATTTCAGACGTATACCCTAACGCTGTGTAATAAACCTGTTTGTATATTTAAAAAAGAGCTGCTACTGTATTAGCGAAAAAAATAATAAAATAAAATAAAACAGCCTAAAAATTAAGTGATTAAAAAAATTAGCCACCTTTTTCGCCCCTCTCGGGGGGGGGGTCCAGTCCCCCCCGTCGATGCGACTGACTACGATTAAGGACGAAACATAGGAGAAGCGCGTCTGGTTTGTCTAGTCGAGAGATGGAAGGAAGTAGACTGGATCTTGTTAACACGATGAAAATAAACGATGCCAAGTACATAGAAATTACTGTATGTTTGTTGGTGAATAAGTGAATCATTTTTTCATAGGTTTCTCCTGCAGACCATTCTTAGTTAAAATAATACTTAATTATTCATTTACTTATTAAAGTACATAGAGTAACACTAAACTGGTTTCCAAGATTTGGTCGCGGGTCGCCAGTGAAAAATTATTGGTTTATACCAGGACTTCTCAAAGTGCGGGTCGCGACCCCATATGGGATTGCGTGTCTAAATTTGGGGGCCACAGAAATAAACATAAAAATATAATAGAAAATAGGTCTTTAGAAATGTTTAGATAGCTGATTTTATAATTGAAAATAACCTTTCCAATGATTAAATTCTAAAAGTTATAATTGATCATTTGAAGCTTCTGGAGACACAATTTAAAAAATAGTTTCCTTCAGATTTTGATGTTGAAAAAGAAAACTGGGTACATAAACCATACTCAGTTGAAATTATTAATGTCAGTCATTAAAGTATTGGCCGAATTATCGAGAGACACAGGTTTAAAACTTGAGTTTAGAAAAAAAATTGTTAAAGAATTTTGGCTCGGGATTAAGACACAATTTCCAACACTTTCTGAAATGGTCCTAAAAAAGCTTCTACTATTTTGTACTACGTATTTATGCGAAGCGGCATTTTCAGCATTAACGTAAAAAAAAAAGGTCAACTTTTGCAAAACGCTGAAGAGGCAAAGTCCTACAGTATCAGATATTCATCTAAGATTTAAGTCTTTTTGTAAAAGTAAACAAGCACACCCAGCTCATTAGTATGAATATTTGGCGTTGTCTTTAGTGAATGGTATATTCGTATGTATACCGAAGAATTGTTTTCGAGTAAATTTCCTCGATTTATTATCAGCAAATGTTTTAATTCATAGTTTGTATAGGCGATAGGGTCGCGAAAATATTTGCTCGGGTAAAAGAGGTCGCCAAGTGGATAAGTTTGAGAAGCCCTGGTCTGTACTACGAAACCAGTGCACCGGTCTATAGTGCCAATATATACGAAAATATACACAAGTTTGCTTCTATTCCAAGAATTCTGTGCACAACTTCAGTTTGCACTCATCTGGTGTGTATTATATCCGTGCATATATTTCTTGAGAGATAGTGTGCACCTCCCATGCACAGCGGAGATTGTAAGAGAGTTATTTATATACCACTGACGAGTCTGTGCGAATATACGGCAAGGATCGAACTGGAGATTTTGTTTTTTTCCCACGAACCGAACGTGTTGAAATATTCGGTAGGCAATGTGTTTACAAACACTCGACAACATTAGTCATGATGTGAACTGGTTGTAGCGAGCCAAGACTGGATTCCGCCGCGCCGACTGACTTCTTGTTAAACTCATTAATCTATATTTAAATGTCATCTCTCTCTCTCTCTCTCTCTCTCTCTCTCTCTCTCTCTCTCTCTCTCTCTCTCTCTCTCTCTCTCTCTCTCTCTCTCTCTCTCTTCGTATAGTGAGTGGAGAATTTAATTCATTCACGACGAGTGGTTCGTTAACTGATGGTAATTGTTGTCTATTTAATTTTTACTGTTACATGGAATCGAATGATTGTGTGTTTCCTTGTTGATATTTTTATGATTTCTTCGCTCTACATAAAAATAAATATAAATAATTAAAGATACATTAAGTAAATTATATTCCCGATAACGTACCTGGAAACTAGTATGGAGAAATACATTATACTAACAATTTTAAATTTCTTGGGGAAAACATATGCCGAAACGCCTCAGACAAAGAATCCTTTAAGATACGGTAACTCAAATTAGCAAAGGGCTTTACTCTAACCTGGGGACTGTACGGAAAGAAAAAACCCTTTCCAGAAATGCGAAAGTCCGCTATTATAGCACTGTGATCAGGCCGGTGATCATGTATGGAGTGGAACAATGTGCTTTCAAAATTTGGAAACTCATCTTAAAATTGAACGAAGAATTCTTCGGAACATTTATGGCCCCGAGAAAACCTAAGATGGATTACAGCATAGACCCAAAGAAGAGCTGTACAGGGATCTGGAAGATCTGGTACACGGCTTTCCGAAGGAAAGGACTGAGATTCCTTGGACATATGGTTCGTATGGATCGGTCCAGATTAAATAAACACATTTTCAAATATATTTGGCAACTTTCCAGTCTGAACAGATACACCAAACAACTCAAGGAGGAAATGATGAAACTGGGTATCTCTTTGAACGAGTGTGTGGATAGAAATACATACAGAAACAAAATTCAAAATCTTGAGATTCTCTACGGTGAGAAGATGACGAGAAAGGGGTCGACAGTGGAAAGGAAGGCGGCGCATAGTGTGCGAATGAGGGCCTTCTGGGAGGAGAAGAAAAGGAAGTGATATTCTCGTGATCCACGGCTGGCCTGTTCTTGTAAACAAATTAAGTAAATTATGTAATATTATTTTATAGTTATAATTCATTTAATTTGTTATCATTATTAACACAAGCCCGGTCAATGCACTCGCCTCATCGTTGGTTGTAGCCTATATCACGACGAACCAGCTGTAATGGAAACTTGGCTCAATATCTGGAGAAATAAAAAACATTTTATTCATAGGGCTAGCCACAGTTCTCTACCTATAAACTTACGGCTACTGAAGATACTGACTGACTGAATTGATTTTCGTATATTTCATACTTCAAACTTATATGAAATTATAACAACATAATAACATATTCAGACTTATACTACAAATGCTGTGTAGCAAATCTGATAGTATATATATTTTTTAAAAGTTACTAGCTGAAAAACACAGCTGAAAACACAACAAAACAGCCTAAAAATTCGTCAACAGAGAAACAAAATTCGTCAACTTTTTTCGACCCTCTGGGGGTCCCGTTTGTCCCCCCCGTTAATACGCTCCTGGTGGATAGGACGTAAGTCTAGCCGAAGCGAAGGCTGAATTTCTAATGTGTGTGTGTGTGTGGGGGGGGGAGCGCCTGTCTAGAAACATATTATTTTCCAGATACGTTGAAACGTATTTTATTTTCTATAAACATATCATTTTAGGTGTTGAAACGTCAAAAACACTACTTGCAGAAGAAACTACATTGAATATTATCACAATAGTAGAAACATATGTACGAATGCCTGAGGAAAGGGTTGACGTGGAAGATGTTGTACGAGAATCCAAGAGAGATGCAACAAGCTTGGAGACAGCCCCACAAACAGATTGATTGAAGACGTAGGGAAGAAGGAAGAGACTCGGACGATGGAAGACAGACGCGATAGGCAGACGAAGAGGGGTTCGGGAGCTAAGAAGTGAGTAAATGATGTTACTGTATGTACGAGTTACAACGCAGTACACAAGACAAATTGACTGATTACGTATGCAGACACAGTGGCGGCCGGAAACATCTTGCAAGTCTCAATAAACGTAATTAGACGTGTTACGTCTGAAGGACTGGTGATGTTGTTTCAATCCTTTTTTCCTTCTTTCTGTCAGGTTGGATCCACGATGACATAACCGTTTCATTCTGTGTGTGTGTGTGTGTGTGTGTGTGTGTGTGTGTGTGTGTGTGTGTGTGTGTGTGTGTGTGTGTGTGTGTGTGTGTGTGTGTGTCCTGCTTATTATTTATGTATCACATCAATATTATTTTTATCTACACTAAAAACTCGTTTATCCGAATTTGATGGGACCGCGCCCGTTTTGGATAAACGAAATTTCGGATAAACAGAAACGTCTATTTAAATAACAATACATATGTAAGTACAGTAACTTTATTTAATAATAATAATTTAAAAGTTACCTACAATGAATAAGACACAATACACTATAAAACGGCAACACACTGTAAATTATAGTTTCTACAGTATTGGAACAGTCCTATTGCTTGTTCGTACAGTAATCAATCATAGTTTTTTTGCCTAAGCTTTGAAGTTCGTTTGCTGGCTGCCCGATCTCGAAGTCGTTTTATTGTTAGAAGTTCTGGAGGGGACTTTAACAATATACAGTACTTTATGTTTACAGTATATGAAAATAATACTTTATGTTCGAAAATCCGAACAAATCGATAATTCGAAGTACCTTTTATCGTAATTAGTTATGATTATTGACTTTCTACTTTATATCATGTAGAATCGCTCGTCTGCGCTATTAAACATAGCGACAGGAAAATGCTTTTGTGTATTTTTAAAATTTACTAAAAATTGTTTCGGATAAACAGGATTTTCGGATAAACGCGATTCGGATAAACGAGTTTTTACTGTATTAAAGAAGTTCATTTTCAACAGGTCATAATTATTATTGTACAAAAAGGAGAAGGAACGAGGATATTATACGCGATTTAAACATTGTATCATTGCACCAGAAGATTGAAGACCACAGAAGGAGACGGTGTGAACACTTGAATCGCATGCCTGATATCCGTCTACATGTGGCTGCCTTGGGTTATCACCCTACTGGGAAGGTAGGCCGAGGAGGAGATGGGTTCCGGAACAAGTCTAAGGCGTGGAGATGGTGATGATAATGGAGACACGAGTCCATCTCCAAGGCGTGGAGATGGTGACACAAGTCCTTGGAGTGGTGGTGATGATGATAAAAAAGAGCCACGTACGTAAATACTATGTTATTTGAAAAATTAAGCTCGGATTTTGTGAGAAAGACATTGATTTACAGTGGTACAATAATTGCTTGACATTTAGTAAGTAACTTGGATACGAAACATGAATTCAAATGCTCACGTGATATTTAAAAAGTATGTCGTCTAGTGACCACCGCTGTATATTTTCTAAAGATGGAGTATAGCCTACCCAGTGTCAGTTGGATCATCAAAACGAATCGAAAAGGTATCATCAAAATAGGCCTACATGCAACAGTCTTGGAGTTACAGGTGTACAGACGTACGTAATGTACGAACCCGTGACCGGGCGAAGTGAAAACGAATCGTGTCGATTAAATTTTGTTAACGTTACTTGACCCTCTAGGAAACATTTTTGCTCCCAAAGAAAGTCACAGGCGAATCCGAAACGAACCGATGTCCTTCGATCGGATTCAAATTATTTATTTTTTGAGCAAGACACATTTTTTTTACATTGTTTTATTTGTTTATTGGCAATCGAACGAAATAAATTTACACCAGGCGACAAAATTTTGTTTTTCGATTCTGCTTTTTTTGGGCTTTACAAAATTTTTATCGAAAATGATTGGGGACACAATATTATGACATATTTTTTCCAGATGAAAAAGCATTTTAAAATTCCAGTCGTCGTCACTTCACGGTGTATGCTTATAGCCTGTTCCGTCTTCACTGCAGCCATCTATCTCTTCCACAGATCTTCTGCCAACTGGTTTGTAGTCTACAGCGGCGCGCTTTACTAGCCTCTGGTGGTCCGTTCTGTAGACGTGCTCCATCCACTGCAGCTTTCGTTCTTCTGTCTTATCATTCATGGAGAATATAACCAGTTCGGCCCTTATATGTTCATTACGCATTCGATCCCTTAGACCAGTGGTTCCCAAACTTTTCAGTCCGTGGACCCCCTCCCAAAAGATTCAAAAATTCACGGACCCCGTCTGAGATATGAAATAAAACAAACAGTAAATATGATAGAAACTCGTATATTTTAATTATAAATGTATTAAATTTTAAAATTCTCTTAACTTGCAAAATTATAATATTAATGATATCAAACATAGTTTAATGTGAACAATGAATCTGCTTTTGCACAATTAGCTCTGCAGTATTGGGTCTAATAACTTCAATATTAAGTAACTCTCGACATCAAATTTATTTCTTAACTTTAAGTACGTGAGCAGGGAGACTACGGTTTCACACAGATAAGTAGAGGAAACACAAGTAAACACTTCAAAGATTTTTGCGAGTTCAGGATAGTCAGTCATTACATATAACCAAAAGTCAGCTAGCTGTAATTGCGAAAACTGTAATTTTAATGAACTGTCAGTTGAAAGTTCTGCCAATCAATCTTCTTGTAGTGTAAAAGAGAGGTCTAGCCAGTTCGGCTGACAAACAGATCTGCTACACGACATGATTTAAAGACATTATTAAAGCCATTAGTTTGAAATTACTTTTACAAATACAATTAGTTTGAACCAAAAAAATAGTGGAATCTTCTACTAATTGTTTTAAGATTCTAAAATTTAGATTTAGATTTTAGAGCATAAACAATCGGAGAATGTTACGATGTGCCCTAGTTTTTCTTAAAAGTGTCTGCGGACCCCCTGAAACATTGTCGCGGAGCCCACTTTGGGAACCACTGCCTTAGACGATAACCACTCACGTACCTTAAAAAATAAATTTCAGCGGTTATATGCTGAAATGCTGCATATATGTATAGGCCTATGCTGCTTTTCTTTCCCAGTTATCGTCCATGTTTCACTAGCATATGTAAGAGAACAGCTATTGCCATTACTTTATATAACTTCATTTTAGTGTCAGTTCTTGTTAACAGATCTTCAACAACTGTTAACAGATTCCAGTCTTGCTTTACAATTTATGTCCCAAGAATTTTAGTATAGCCTCGTTTTTCGTCCGTGCAAAAATATAATTATAATAATAATTACTCCTTTTGTGTACTCCGAAAGAGCTTGGGGTAACAGGAGCAAGCCGTACGGCACACAAGTAAGAGGTACTGTACGCGCATCAGTTTTGCTGCCGAGAGCGTGTGGAGTCTAAGGGTCTACTGAATGACAATGCGTCCTTGTGTTGGTGAGATATTACTGGTTCTGTAAACATTGTTCAGTTGTTCAGAAAACCTATTTAGCTGTGATTTTGTGTGCGTATTAGATTGAGCGTTCGTACATTATATCTCAGTGTAATTTATTGAGTATTTTGTTAAAGTGAGTTTTCTTATGGGGTACAAGAAATGCCGTGTGAGAGACAGTCAAGTTACACCAGTACTGTGTTAAACGTATTTTAAATGTGTAGTGTTACAGTGATGCGTGCAGTGGAATGGCATACGTCGCACATTCCTTGCTCGGTAGCAAAGCCACTACTGAGACAGTAGTGTAGGATTACGATATCCCAGGAGATTGAGTTCACCTGGAGGCCGGAAAGTGCACCTTGTTTTATAATGCTACCCGAAAACGAACTCACTCTTATAGAGTGGTAGCCAGAGGCCCCTTGGTACACAACGCCTTTTGCTGGGCGAAATTTTTCACTAGCGGTAAGTTAAAACATGGCGTTTATATAAAGGTTTTTCATTATCTTCACACCACGGCAGAGACAAGGTGCTGCCTGTTCCGCCTTCATAGATCCTCCGGCTTTATCCAATGTTTCTGGCTTTATCCAAACACCTGTGTCCTAAAGGTTTATATTCCCAGACTTGTTTGGACAGTCTTCAATCTCACTTCTTTCTAAGTGTTCTTTCCACCGTTGTTTATAATATTTTAGTCTTTCAGTCAAGTTAAAAAACTTTTAATTATTCTCTCTTATGGCCTTATTCTTCATAGGGTCAAGTTTAAGAACGTCATTTCTGGGGCCTGTATTTTACTTTCTTGGTTGTTGTCCATGATTCACACCCATAGTACAGTACAGGGACCGCCATGACTTTGTATCTCGACATACTTTGTTTCTAAAAATACGGTTGACTTTTTTGTTTGTATCGGCCATCTAAGGACCACATGCCAATTCTTTACTCTTTGTTCTTTTCTTTTTTCCAATATTTTCTTTCATCTTCTCACTGTGTCTCTTCTTCGTGTCTTCAGTCCACTTTGAACCTGCGTTTTTCTCTCTCCTACCCTGGACTCCCTCCATTTTTAACAATTTTGCTTGAAAAACTTCTCTTTCAATTGCTTCTTCTGCGTGTATATAATTTTTTTCTAAATCCTTTTGGACTTCTTTAATCCAACTTGATGTTGACTTCTTCCCGCACAGATATTTGAAGATTTGCTTTGTCAACCTATTGTCGTCCATTCTATATAAATGTCCAAAAAATAATAATCTTTTTCTCATTGTCTCTGTTATTTTCTATACTTTGATATATTTCATCGTTACTTCTTAATTTCCAACCTTCTGAAGTTTTTCTTGGGCCTAATGTTTTCCTAATAATTCGTCTTTCCAATATTTCTAGTTTGTCTAAATTATAATTCAATGCTAGACGTTCATTTGCATATAGGCATTCTGGCTTCACTACTGTACTGTAATGCCTTATTTTCGCATCTTTAGATATGCACTTTTTATTGTAAATATCTTTAGTTATAGGCCTACCATATGCCCTTTCCATCTTATGAATCCTTTCTTCTATAGCAGATTTTTCCAAACCATTCTCTTGAATTATCTCTCCTAGATACTTAAATTTTCGAACTCTCTCTATTCGACCAATATCTGTTACCAGGAATTTTGGCGCGTTTTTAATGTTTGTGAGAAATTTGTTTTTTCCTGCATAAATTCTTAAGCCTGTTCTACTGGCTATATCCCCTAAAAAATTAACTTGTGTTACTGCAGATGTCAGATGTTCAGAAAGTACACCTGAAAACAGGTTGACTGTTTTAATCAAACGTTTTGTTTTCAATTTTGACAGGTTTATCACAGCCTGAAGTTATTTCCGTTCCTGTGTCAAATATCGTGAATAATGCTTCGAAGAGAATTTGACTTGTACACAATATTTTTCTATAAAAGAAAGAGCTTAATCTCGTTGTCACTGCCACTGCAATCAGTCGTACTGTATGGTGTCGTTTTTGGCGCTAGTGGATCGATGCCAAGACGTGCATTATTGCGTGTGAATAACTGCACTATTCTGGATTACAGCGACCATTTCGTGACGAACGTCAGTGCAGCTCAAATCGTTGCAATGAAACAAGAATTTTATCACTCGGTCACGGCTTTACTCAATTAAAATTGTAATATTTCTAATTTTGTCCGTTGCGCGTGGTGTTTTGTGACGATTTCATTAAAAAAAAAAAAAGTGTTAGTTAATTAAGTTGATAATGTATAGGTTGATAAATTTTAAGTGTTTAATAAAATCTCACATTTTTACCTAAAGCTTATTGTAATCATTAAATAATAATAATATTTAAATGAAAGTCTAATAATATATTAAAAGGAATACGAGTGTACAGAAAGGGTAAAGCTTGTTAATTAATCCTGCAGAAACAGGCGCTAACCAGAATCAACTTGTTTTCCGACCCCTTAACCAACTAAAAATAATTGTAAATTGATTATTATTTAAATAATTAAACTAGATCACTATAATGTACTTTGATAGCAATTGTAACTAAGAATCTCTCTACTTAATTATTTAATCTAATTTTAGTCCTTTAAATAAAAAAGAAACTTGGAACTATTTTTATGTTGAGTTGAACTGTCGCGAGATTACTACTCTCACCCCGAACTATTTTCGCCCACTTGCTATGGAGCGGTCAAACAGTAAGCTGTGTACTGCCGATATGTGCAACGTTAAAAATAGTTTATTACAAAATGTAATTAATCCGTCAGTTAAGACACAGAGGCATTCTTTTTACTATTAAACAATGTGTTGCGTTAATGTAGTTGAACCGCGACTCATATAAATATGGTGTAAACGAGTGAAAATGAATAACTAAAATTTAGCGCCGGTGACATCTCTTCAAAAATCTTAAAATATAATACTTATGTAATTAAAACTGTTGTAATCCCATGAAGTGAAGTGCTACAATCAAACTATCATGTGAAGTGGATACAGGTGAATGAAACTTTGTGTTAATCATTCAGATCAACGAGCTATTACTATCAGTTAGCCAAGAGCTGAGAACCAGGAGACACCATGATCTAAAAGACTTCAGGACTACACCATTCCCGGAAATGAAGATAATGAGAGATACCTGACCTACTTCAAACATGCTGCAACCGAGGACCTACGACTGGAATAACGCAGAGCTGGAAGACATCCAAAAAGGTGACACGGAGGCAAGCCTTCCGTGCTTATGAAATACTAAATATTATATTCAACAAAAGACAATTAATTTAACCACATTAAGACATTTTAAGTAATTGTATATCAGTAATTGTATACTCATAATTTGTATACTTATTCCTAGTAAAAGAGTTATAGCTCTAAACTGTAAAGCCTTATTGTTTAAAAAATTAATAAAGACCATTCTTCAAATGGCAAAATTTTAAAGCTTTATATGGCGAGGTAACCATTCTTAACGTATTAGAGGAAATCCCGGATCCGGAGAATTAATTAAATTCATGTACATCTTATTTTGAGGGGCCTTGTAAAGAATAAAATATAATCATCATGTAAACTGTAAGCTATTGAAGCATATGTGTCGAGAATTTTAAGTAGAGAAAATAATACAATATGTAATAAAGAGATGTCATCAGGAGTACTATACTGAGTGCATAAATCAACAGTCTCCCCTTCCCTGAATCCTTGTATATTTATTGTTTGTTGTTCTGATTAATTTTCAGCTCGTCACAAGTAAGGCAGCCTGAATAATTGGCAGAACCAATTATTGTGGGTTCCCTAAGTTATAACACAGGAGAAGATGTTATAAATTGCGCCACTCTGCTAATTTGCTTAAATTTTGCGACTTGTGTTATTTAAGAAGTAATTGTGTCCCGATAAACCCACACACATAAGCTGTTGATTTATTCACTCATGTACTTTAAAATGTGTCTAAAATATTAAATAAAAATTAAACGATAATAGTTATTATAATAGTATAATAAATAAGTAATTTAAATATTATTTAGATATAGGAATGAACATAATGTTAACTAAAAACGCCCCAAGAATACGATATAACAGCAGGTACGTGCTTGTCAAAAAGTTCATTCATCAACCTGTCGGTTTGTAAACAATATCAGACCAGTTGAATTCTTGTCTGCGCCTGTGTGTGTAAACTGTCATAGTGAACCTCCCCCATAGTTGAGTTAAACTACAACGACACCCTCTTTGTTAGTTCTATTGTTATAAGAAGCGTGTCTCTTCCTGTGTGTAGTAACCGAAGATTCCCCCTTTTGCCGTACGCATATTTAAGCCTGTGTGAGATTTCTCTCTCTACCAATGTAAAATGACAAAGCTTGTCATCTCATTTTGATTGTTTATTAATGAAAGAGTAAGAATACGATTGATTTATATTTTTATATTTGTGTGTAAAAAAAAAAGATAGCGTTGTATAGTATTTAATGCAAATAGTAGAATAATTAGTTATAGCCACTCACTTTACGAAAATGGCAGAATTTAATCCAGATCTATTATTAAAAGATGAGCTATGCTACGAAGCACTTTTACGAGGTCTAAAACACGTGAATGTAACCGTGTCTGAATTACGAAAATCATTACGCCAAACCGGATCAGAGATAACCTCGCAGTTAGATAGATTGCGTGAACTCGATTATGACGGCGAACGAGAAACCTGTTATGCGAAATATAGGGAAGTGATAGTATTATCTCAGAACCTTCAGGACAAAAAATCACCTACGGAAATTTTGCGCGTTACGCAACGTATAGAACATTTAACCCGCCGGTTGAATAATTTATTAAGCTGGCCCGACGTCACCGTAATCCCCGCCGATGTGCAGAAATTTGCGGATGAGGCATTAAACCAATTACCCATAATTATCAACGACTTACGACGAAAGTCAGACTCATCGAGAATGGAGGATATTGAGCACTACTTACAAAAGTTATATATTTCCCCAGTTCATTCCCCTACTTTAGAACACCCTCCCTCCACCTCGAACCCCGAATCACCCACCGTATCTAAGATACAACAGAGTCATGAACAATTACCTAGTAGAGAATTAAATACCCTAACCATGTTAGAACCCCCACCGCCTAAAGTTCAGCGTACTCGCACTAGTCAATATGCGATTACAAATCCTAATGCAACCACTAATCCTTCGAAAAGCATACCAAACGTAAATTTTAATGTAGACCTCTACGGAAAGATTTCCCACCCAGTAGAGAAAATAATTAATGAAATTCCGTACACCGATGGCTTAAGTATCACGACTCTATTGACTTTTATCAGATATCTACTGCAAATAAAAGATCTACAACAATTGTGCGATTGGCAAATACAGCAGGTCATCTTACCCAAATGTAAACCACCATTACGAGATCGTGTACTAGAATCATTAAACTCGTCTCTTCCAGTAGAAGAACTTCATACGAATATAATAAAATATTTTATCCCCACGGGAATTTATGAGGAGATCAAGAGAAATACCGTACTTCGAGTACAAGGAGCTCATGAAAGACTGGCCCACTATATTGCAGACATCAGAGAATCTTCACGTCTACTGCAAGTCGACTGGACTGAAAAACAATTGGTCGATACTATCCTAGTAGGCTTATCTCCTAAAGAACGCTCCCGTTTAGCACTAATAAGTAGACCCCTTACATTCGCTGACCTTGAACAATGTAGTATTCACTCTTCCAATGTGTGGTACGCAGATCAGTACAGACATGCACCGGTATCCACTACACCACATAGAAAAGAAATGCAAGCCTTAGTCTCAGATGCAAGAAGTCTACGAGAAAGAAGACCATTTCAAAGATCAACCAATGTTCATGGACATGGTAAGTCCAAGGAGCCTCAACCACGACAGGAAACCAGTGAGACCCCGCGTAAAGAATATATATGCTATAACTGCGGAAAACCTGGACACCTTAGTAGAAACTGTAAAAGGAAACAGTACAATCGGAAAACTCATTATCCAAAAAACATGTAAGGCAGGGAGATCCGAAACCCTGTGTCTTCCGCAGCATCGTGAAAACAGGTAAACCCCTGAGAGACAATAAAATAAAACAAATTAATAATAATAACAAAAGAAAATTAGACCCCTATGTAAAAAAATTTATCGATAAATGTAACGCTATTAATAAATGTGACTTCAATAAGTGTCAATTACCGTATATACAAGTTGACCTTGGTGTTACATCCACCCTCGGTTTAATTGATTCCGGATCAACGCGAAGTTTAATTAGTCAAGAGCTAGCCAATAAATTACTTAAACATAATTTAGTTAAACGCAGTCAATCTGTAAATATTAAATGCGCTACAGCTAACAAACAAAACTTAATGATAAAACTTATCATCACATTTAAGGTAAAAATTAAAAATCTGACGTGGTATTTTCCAATGTTAGTATGCGAGGAATTAGGACCCGAGTTAATATTGGGAGCTGATTTTATCAGTAAAACAGGAATAATTTTAGACATTCACGAGAAGAAATTTTACTTTGGATTCGATCGTTCACGGAAATATAACTTGGATGATAATTCAAATAACAGAGAAAGTACTAGCACGACTTCTTCACATCTAAAGCATTACGAATGTGAATTAGGTCACCTGGAAGGTAAAGATAGACGGAACATACAAACTTTAATAAAACAATTCTCCAATGTCCTCACCCCGAAGTTAGGACTGACAGACCTGATAGAGTATAAAATAAATTTGAGCGACAATAAAGTAATACGTTTAGCCCCATACAAGTTATCACCTCCAAAAATGGAAGTAATGAGGAACCAAATTAATAAACTGTTAGAACAAGGAGTCATCGAACCCTCTACGTCATCTTATTCTTCCCCCGCGTTTTTAGTACCCAAAAGTAACGACAAACATAGATTAGTTGTAGACTATAGACAACTAAATAAACGGATAGAATTTGAATCCATACCACTTCCCGACATCCACAGTGCTTTTCATTATTTTACGAAAGCAAACATTTTTACCATTATGGATTTAAATCAAGCTTTTCATCAGATACCCCTTTCGGAAGAATCAAAACGTCTCACCGCATTTGCCGTCCCTTTCAACCTATACCAATTTACAAGGGTACCCTTTGGTATATCCCAAGGTAGTTCTGTATGTAGCAGATTATTAGAAAAATTATTTCATGACATAAAGTTTAAATATGTGTACCACTACCTAGATGACATTGTTATTTACAGCGAGTCAATTGAGCAACATCTTGAACATCTACGTGAAGTACTATCCCGATTGGAGAAAGCTGGATTAACCGTAAACCCCAGTAAAGTAAATTTTGCTGTGACACAATTCTCATTTTTAGGTCACATCGTAAAAGCCAACGGAAAGGTAAGCATAGACCCAGAGCGAACCCGTGCTATCAGAGAATTTTTACCACCGCGGGATGCGAAAGGAATTGCCCGATTTTTAGGAATGATAAATTATTTCCACAAGTATATCCCACATCTAGCCGAAATTGCAGCACCGCTAAATACTTTAAGAAAGAAGGGAGTTAAATTTGAGTGGAATGAGCAACATCAAACCGCATTCGAGAAATTAAAAGAAAGCATAATATCACCCCCCGTACTACAATTAGCCGATTTTACAAAACCATTTGTTGTGCAGACAGACAGTTCAAGTGTAGCCCTAGGTGCCGTAATATATCAGGAAGTAGATAACTCTAGATTACCTATTAGTTATGCTTCACGCACCCTGACAGACCAAGAAAAGAAATACTCCGCATACGAATTAGAATGTTTAGCTATCGTTTTCGCCTTTGAGAAGTTCAAACCTTTTTTAGAACATAAAGAGTTTTTGTTAGAAACAGATAATCAAGCTTTATCTTGGCTACTAAATCACCCAAAACAGTTAGGTCGTATCGGAAGATGGGTATTAAGATTAAATTGTTTTAAATTCAAAGTACAACATATTAGAGGCACCCAAAACGTAGTTGCCGATACCCTATCACGTATGTTCCAGCCGAGTAGTAATACTTACGAAAACAAGAGTAGAGAAACGCCGATTATTAATACTTTAATTACCGAATTTCCTCTTGCATTTACGGATTTAGCCCATTACCAACGACAAGACCCTCGTTTGAGTCCAATTATTGAACAACTTGAAAAAGGAAATAAGTCAGAAAAATACCTATTAAGTAAGAGAGTATTATGTTGTAGAATAGCGAATGGAAAATATTTACGAATAATCGCCCCTGATATTATTAAACCTATGCTGATGGAATATTATCACTCCTCCACCATTGGAGCACATATGGGAATAAATAAAACCATACATCGAATTCGTAAAGAATATCACTGGGAAAATATGAACAGTGAGATCGCTAACTTTGTAAAGAAGTGCAAGTTGTGTGCACTCAGTAAACCAGCGAGAAACAGCCAAATAAGTCAATTAATCTCAGAGATTCCTGCTACCCCATTCTCCAAAATTTATGTAGACTTTTCAGGACCCTACCCGCGTTCTAAATCAGGAAATACAATGTTACTAATTTGCGTAGATTCTTTTAGCAAATTCGTCTGGATGTACCCCATGCGACGAGCCTTAGCTACAACCACAGTAAGTATTTTACAGCATAGATTATTTAAAGAATTCGGTATTCCTGTCCATCTAGTGTCGGATAACGGACCACAGTTTAAGTCCAAGGAATTCAGGAACATGTGTTTCAAACTAGGTATAGACCACATTACCACTACAGAGTATCGTCCGCAAGGTAATATAGCTGAGAGGTATTTGCGAAACCTAAAATCTGCTTTAATAGCCTACCATGCTAATGACCATGCTTCTTGGGACCAGAACCTATCCTGGATACAGTTCGCCTTTAATTCAGCATATCATGAAGGACATAAGTCTACCCCATTCGAATTATTGTTCAAGTATAAACCTAACCACCCATTATCCACAAAGTGGAAAATACATGAGTTGTTACCCCTTGAAATTAGGGATAAAAATATTAGGAAAATATGGAATGAAGCGCGCGCTAATTTAAGAACAAACTTAGCGAAATCAAGGAAACATCACGAGCGAAAAAATAATAATAATGAAGTAAAGTACCAAATCGGTGACTTAGTTATGTATAAAACGCACCCAACGAGTAGTGCAATCGATAAGACAACTTCCAAGCTATCATACAGATGGTGCGGTCCTTATCAAATTCACAAATACTTAACTCCAGTAACTGTAGCCCTGTACGAACCCTCTACTCAAAAATATGTACTAAGGACACATATTTCGCAGATAAAACGTTATCACGAAGAAGGAAATGGTAGAGTGCAAGTTAAATAAATAATAATAAAGGTAGATGTTTTGTACTCAACTGCAAAGAGTACTAGAGTAACTTCTGGCTACCTTATCGTATAAATAGGTACGAGGCCTGATCAACCTTGAATCCTATTCATCGAAAGTAGAGCAAAGTAAGAAGTCAGCTGACATCCAATATGAGGAATAATAATAATAATAAAAATAAAAAAAAAGAGTAATTAAAGAGTAAATTCTATAACTAGAATAACTCACAGCTAAAGACAAATCCGGTAGTAGTCATAAGTAGTAGAGTTAAGAAAAATTTAGAATGTTTAAAATATATTTTATAGTGTGTGAATTTTATGTAGTAGTAGAATTAGTCTGTAAATTATGAAATATATATAGATAGTAAGAATCAGCAAGTCAAGAATGACTAATGCTACTCGTAATTACATACAAAGAAAAACGGGTGAGAGAAATTTCACACGGTACTCCCCAAGCATACTCCCGGTACATTGCTAACCAACTTGTCAGGAGTCTGTGTTTGTTAAGAGGCGGAGTATGTGACGATTTCATTAAAAAAAAAAGTGTTAGTTAATTAAGTTGATAATGTATAGGTTGATAAATTTTAAGTGTTTAATAAAATCTCACATTTTTACCTAAAGCTTATTGTAATCATTAAATAATAATAATATTTAAATGAAATTCTAATAATATATTAAAAGGAATACGAGTGTACAGAAAGGGTAAAGCTTGTTAATTAATCCTGCAGAAACAGGCGCTAACCAGAATCAACTTGTTTTCCGACCCCTTAACCAACTAAAAATAATTGTAAATTGATTATTATTTAAATAATTAAACTAGATCACTATAATGTACTTTGATAGCAATTGTAACTAAGAATCTCTCTACTTAATTATTTAATCTAATTTTAGTCCTTTAAATAAAAAAGAAACTTGGAACTATTTTTATGTTGAGTTGAACTGTCGCGAGATTACTACTCTCACCCCGAACTATTTTCGCCCACTTGCTATGGAGCGGTCAAACAGTAAGCTGTGTACTGCCGATATGTGCAACGTTAAAAATAGTTTATTACAAAATGTAATTAATCCGGCAGTTAAGTCACAGAGGCATTCTTTTTACTATTAAACAATGTGTTGCGTTAATGTAGTTGAACCGCGACTCATATAAATATGGTGTAAACGAGTGAAAATGAATAACTAAAATTTAGCGCCGGTGACATCTCTTCAAAAATCTTAAAATATAATACTTATGTAATTAAAACTGTGGTAATCCCATGAAGTGAAATGCTACAATCAAACTATCATGTGAAGTGGATACAGGTGAATGAAACTTTGTGTTAATCATTCAGATCAACGAGCTATTACTATCAGTTAGCCAAGAGCTGAGAACCAGGAGACACCATGATCTAAAAGACTTCAGGACTACACCATTCCCGGAAATGAAGATAATGAGAGATACCTGACCTACTTCAAACATGCTGCAACCGAGGACCTACGACTGGAATAACGCAGAGCTGGAAGACATCCAAAAAGGTGACACGGAGGCAAGCCTTCCGTGCTTATGAAATACTAAATATTATATTCAACAAAAGACAATTAATTTAACCACATTAAGACATTTTAAGTAATTGTATATCAGTAATTGTATACTCATAATTTGTATACTTATTCCTAGTAAAAGAGTTATAGCTCTAAACTGTAAAGCCTTATTGTTTAAAAAATTAATAAAGACCATTCTTCAAATGGCAAAATTTTAAAGCTTTATATGGCGAGGTAACCATTCTTAACGTATTAGAGGAAATCCCGGATCCGGAGAATTAATTAAATTCATGTACATCTTATTTTGAGGGGCCTTGTAAAGAATAAAATATAATCATCATGTAAACTGTAAGCTATTGAAGCATATGTGTCGAGAATTTTAAGTAGAGAAAATAATACAATATGTAATAAAGAGATGTCATCAGGAGTACCTACTATACTGAGTGCATAAATCAACAGTCTCCCCTTCCCTGAATCCTTGTATATTTATTGTTTGTTGTTCTGATTAATTTTCAGCTCGTCACAAGTAAGGCAGCCTGAATAATTGGCAGAACCAATTATTGTGGGTTCCCTAAGTTATAACACAGGAGAAGATGTTATAGTTTGGCAGGATTTAGAAAGGCATAGTTTTGCTGTCGTGCGCTTAATTGTCGGCCAACATACTTAAAATTGTTACGCGTTTGTCAGAGTTATTTCATGTTATCGATCAGAGTACGGTCAAGGCGCGTTCACATCGCGGTATCAGCTGAAGACACACGTCATTGACTAACAGCTGTTTATGTTGGCATTACTGCTTGACAACCATGAACACGCCAAATTTCACATGTAGTTTCCTAAGCTTGTAGATTGTAAAACGAAATTAAGTCGTTTCTGGAAATCAGAATGGACCAAAGTTCTATCAAGAAACTTTTCACTACTGAGAAAAGAGAACTCAGGACATTAACCCCCCCCCCCCCCGAGAAAAACGGGCTCACTCTTTCCGCATACATTACGAAGCTTGGAGTCTGCGCACTCCAAAGCCGGCGCTCCGACCGCGACCAAATAGCCTCAACGGCCACACGACTGACTGGTGATCGGGCCGTGTCTCTTAGACTGAACACTCACATTAATGTCATTTACTAGGGCTATTAAAGCATTAATGTCCGTTTAGCTGACGTAGTCCTACATAAACTGGTTGCCATAGCAACACGGCGCATGCGCATCAGCGACCATATGATTTTACCCTGTTACACGCAGACCCGCTCGGCCATGGCCGGCTCTAGTAGAAGGCCGGAATATTAAACGTGGCAACGTTGCGTGTGAGGCCTATAAGCATAGTGTAATAAAATAGCAAAACATGTTACATTTTGATTTAATTTCATTTCATGTTACATTTTGACTACTAAAATCATGAGTAGGCCTATTTATAGCTAAATCTAAATTATAGGTCTGTGCGCACTTAGTACTATACATTTAAGTTCAAGAAATTAGTGAATTAGTGTTAGGCGTAAAGAATTAATTTTGTTCGAGTTATTGAATTCGTATCATATGAATAAGTTAATTAGTATATTTCTTAAATAATGTAACAGTATTTTTACATAATAAACTTTTAATTTAAAAGAAATTAAGAATTATAAAACTCAACGATCGTTGTCTGCGTAACAGTGGGGCCCAAATTTACACTAACGATCTCAGAGACACGTATCCAATTTCTGTCACAGATTGCCTACAAAGTGATACGATGTTGACTCACTTTTATAACAAACAATTAATTTGTTGCTTAGTACAATGACACAGGTTTTAATTTCTTTTGAATTTCTTTCCCCAACCATTTTACAGTAAAAACACTTCTGCAAAATTTGCGATTTTTGACTAAACATATTCTTAAAAAAAAATCAAAAACGAAAAGATCAGTACATTTTAAATTATTCATAGCGAAAAAATTTAATAGCAATTTATAAGGTGAACTTATTTTTCTTGAATACTGTGATAATTAAAGAACCCGAAATCAAAGTTCGCATTTACATAAATGTACTAGAAATGACAGTGTATTGATGACCAAGGGGCTGTGCGGGCATGCCCGTCGCCCGCTCGTATGCTGCGTCCCGAGCTTCAAATACACCTCCTGCCGCAGGGACCACACATACGTGCTAGATGTTAGGGTGTGGCCGTGGGGTTTCAATTAATCATTAATTTCATTAATTAAGGGTTAGGGTGCGCCGAGGGCGGGTCGTCCGAGATTCACCTGGCACAGATTGGTAGCGACCGAGGGCGTTAATAAGGTGGGCAACGCCCAGCGCAATCCTTGGTACAGGAGAGACTGAAGCTTTCGCTTATGGGTCTTGGTCAAGTAGCCCCAAACGGGGATCGCGTAGGTGGAGACGATAAGCGTCCCTAGGCGGCGGGTCATAGAATTGCTGCACAGCAGGGGACGGAGTGAGTATAGTCGATGAGCGGGCTACTTGCTCGGAGTGTGTCCGCCAGGTAAGACGTCGATCGATGTGGAGCCCGAGGTACTTAACCTCTCGAGACCAGGGCAACGGAGTGTCGCCTAGTCTATTTGCACACTATACAAACTTTGTTTGAAGAATACATAGTCGTACGATAGCCGTAGATAAAGTTACTGACTGTATAGGCTAATGTCCGGGGAAACTGTGTAGGCCTATTACGGAGGAGGAAATAGTAAAATCTGTTAAATCGTAAATATATATATTGTAACGTCTCGCGGGTAATCTCTCTCAGAGTCAAATAGTATCGTTTGATCTTATCGTCACTATTGCGATCGTCACTGTAATTATTTATTGAAATAATGTTTTATTTGCCCCACGCTATGAGCGTCATCTTGTAACGTCTCGCGGGTAATCTCTCGGAGTATATAGAAATTTTACGTCTCCTAAAAAGGTTTCTTATCGTCTATTTATGCTCTTAGAAAATCTCGCTTTAATGAGAGTCACAGAATTTGTTATAATTTATGTTCAAAGTTTCCAAAAATCGAGTGTGTGTGATTATGCAAATATTTCCCTTAGATTTTATTTGGGTGAAATCAATACCGTTGTTTTATAGTAGTTAGGAGAGAGAGTGCAAAGAGAATTACTCTCTTAGTATACGATTAGTTCATTCAAATTTCTCCGCTCATGAGACCAGCTGACTGTGACTTTTACAAACACATTTGAGGTTATATTAACTCCAAATGGTACTTAATATTTTCTGGTTGTCCGTTCTCTTCTCAGTCTCCTGACAATCTGTAACCAACTACCATCTACTGAAAATAATACACATTTTTATTCAAACAACAAAGTATTTATTGGATTTATTTAGCATTTTCTTATCTTCTCCCAAAACAGAAAGGGATAATCGATTCTTACTGACAAAACAGCATTAGTTCGATCTTATTTTTAAATATATAATGTATAACAAATATTATTATTTTTTATTTCAATAACAATAAAGAAACAATTTATAAATTTCCCAGGGTTATTGTAGAGTTCTTTGTACTATGAGAAGGTCAGAAATGAATTTTATATCCGCCAGAGCGCAGATTACGTTTCTTCACAAAAAACACGAAATTTATTTAATGGCGGTAAGAAATTCACAGGTATCCGTTCTGCTGGTTTTTTGGTTAACTAAAATAATAAAGTTTGTTTTAACCTCTTTTCCTGAAGTGTTTAAAGATATGGTGCTGTTTCTAGTGTTATGAAGTTATAGTTGAGATGTAATTTAGTTAAATTTTACTTGGTAACGATCTCACCAAAATGTCTGGATCTCGGAGGTTGATTTTTCAAAGTTTCATCAAATTACGGCGTGAATGGTTCTATTCGAAGGAGTTCTAATATGTAGTGGACATCAATTGTCAATTTTATTAATTTTGCACTACTTATTCCAAATGGTATTTGTTAATTTCTCAAATTTTTATAGCATTACACTTTTTCAAAACGTTCACTTCCAAATCGTTTTAACAATTCAATTCAATCTTGTTAGTTGGTTACTCGTAGTAACCAAGAATTTTTTATGGTTTTTTATTGGTGAATCTATATACTTTTTAGTATATAGGTTATTATTAATTATTATAAATTTATTTCTTCTTTTTAGAAAAATAATCCTTTTTAGATTTTATTTATAATCGAATTTAATTTATTTAAGGTTTTTCTCCATATTTTTCCTTAAACTTGTACATTGGTATTTTATATTTTAATTCCTTTTAATTTGATTCATTTATGATTTACTATTTACTTAATGTATCCTTACTCTAAACTATTTTTCATATGCCATTTTTCTAACATAGTATTATTTTATATTATTATTATTTTATATCTAACCCTGGGTTATCTTATATTTAAACAAAATCATTATATTAAACACAAAGATTAATCCTAGGTACAAGACCTTTGTGGCCTACACAATACAAAATTACACAAAATACAAGAAATACAAAATTTGTCAGCAGCAATATAGTCCACTGCTACAATATTGATTGTTTTTTCATCTACAGTACCAATCTGTGAGATGCTCTTTTTTAAGGTTTACACTTTCTCTAAGTACACTATATTTCACTTTGTACACTATATTTCACTTTGTTATTGTTTACAGTGTTTTGTAATACAAAGTTTTTTATAGCTTGGTACATAATACCCATTTCTGACTTTTAGAATGGGGTGATTACTGGTTTTAACGATGGTGATTGTTATCATATTTGGGCATGGGATATGTAACGTTACTATATATATAAATCGGTTCATAACGTTATCCTACGTCTTCCGATCCCTAGTATCCATTGGTCTCGATCTAACCAAGATTCTTCTTCCAATTCCCGGTCTCTCATTGCCCGGTTGATGCCTTCTCTCCAACTCAACCTAGGTCTTCCTCTTCGCCTACGACCGTATGGTATCCATCTCAAAATTTGCTTGGGGAGTCGATTATCCGGCATTCTTTGCACATGCCCAAACCATCTTAGTTATTTTGTTTTTATGTCGTCGACAATAGAGAACTGTACCCCCATTATCTCCCGGATTCTGACGTTTCTTACTTTTTCCAGTTTTGACCTCCCTGCCGCTCTTCGCCAATAATCCATTTCAGCAGCTTCCAAAAACTTTTCTGTTCTTTGTATTATTGGCCATATTTCACACCCGTATGACGTAATTGGTTGTTAAATCGTAAATGCCAAAGTGGTTCAAGGGTGTATACAGGAAACGGGGCGAAGGGAGTAAAATATCGTGGAATGGAAACAAGAACAGTTGTAAGGAGGAATAGACATGATACGAAGTTGTGATGAATATAAGGAAAAGGAAAGAGAGGGCTTAAGAGAAAATGTCAAGACCGGAAGAAATGGAAGGAATTAAATTGCATACGTTTTTACGGGCCGAGTCAGGAGTGCCTACAGGGGGGATCGTGTCGCCATTGGCGACATTTAGAACATTTTTGGAGGGGATATTGTTTACTATTGCATGAAAAATCTTCCCCAATTTTAGAAAAATGTAAAACACTTATAACGGACACGTATCAGACGCACAATAAATATACCCACGTGACTTTTTCGAGCGGGCTGTAGGCGCGGTGTGCATGGAAAATATCGGTATGGAGAACCATACATGACTTCCATATTCTAAGATTTATATTTAAAATCATTTTCAGCCAAACAGCCAGGCTGTGTCTTACCTGCCTTTTTATTGCTGTATTAAATGAAAAATATTATATTACATTAAAATGAAAAAATTATAATTTTATTGCCTGGCAACAAAATTATTTTATTTTTAACAATTACCATTGTTTCAAAAAGTTTAAATAAGTTTTCAAGTACTTTACTCTTGTTAAAACGTAAAAGGTTGCAGGTAAACTACCCCTTCCCCTTAACCGATCTTCACCAAAATCGAAAGTCATTGAGACCTCTACAATTCAGGGACGTATGCAAAAAATTATTTGATTCTGTTTCAATTTGCGGCTGTTATCGTTTGCCATAGAAAATACGCTTGATAAAAAAACGTTGCAGGTAAACTACCCCTTCCCCTCAACCGATCTTCACCAAAAACACTAGGTCTTGAGTACTCTACAAATCAGGGCTGTATGCAAAACATTATTTGATTCTGTTTGAATTTACGGCTGTTATCGTTTGCCATAGAAAATACCCTTGTTAAAAAAACGTTGCAGGTAAACTACCCCTTTCCCTCAACCGATCTTCACCAAAAACAATAGGTCTTGAGAACTCTACAATGTAGGGCTGTATGCGAAACATTATTTGATTCTGTTTGAATTTGCGGCTGTTATCGTTTGCCAAAAAAAAAAATTCCATTGATAAAAAAAACCGTTGCAGGTAAACTACCCCTTTCCCTCAACCGATCTTCACCAAAAACAATAGGTCTTGAGAACTCTACAATGTAGGGCTGTATGCGAAACATTATTTGATTCTGTTTGAATTTGCGGCTGTTATCGTTTGCCATAGAAAATACGCTTGATAAAAAAACGTTGCAGGTAAACTACCCCTTCCCCTCAACCGATCTTCACCAAAAACAATAGGTCTTGAGTACTCTACAAATCAGGGCTGTATGCAAAACATTATTTGATTCTGTTTGAATTTACGGCTGTTATCGTTTGCCATAGAAAATACCCTTGTTAAAAAAACGTTGCAGGTAAACTACCCCTTTCCCTTAACCGATCTTCACCAAAAACAATAGGTCTTGAGAACTCTACAATGTAGGGCTGTATGCGAAACATTATTTGATTCTGTTTGAATTTGCGGCTGTTATCGTTTGCCAAAAAAAAAAATTCCATTGATAAAAAAAACCGTTGCAGGTAAACTACCCCTTTCCCTCAACCGATCTTCACCAAAAACAATAGGTCTTGAGAACTCTACAATGTAGGGCTGTATGCGAAACATTATTTGATTCTGTTTGAATTTGCGGCTGTTATCGTTTGCCAAAAAAAAAAATTCCATTGATAAAAAAAACCGTTGCAGGTAAACTACCCCTTTCCCTCAACCGATCTTCACCAAAAACAATAGGTCTTGAGTACTCTACAAATCAGGGCTGTATGCAAAAAATTATTTGATTCTGTTTGAATTTGCGGCAGTTATCGTTTGCCATAGAAAAAAAATCTACAGATAGATAGACAGATAGACACACAGACACTTTTCGGAAAACGACTTTTTTTCATGTTTTGAGTGTAGTAGAATCAGAATCTGGAATAATCTCGAACACGATTTTTTTTGCCATCACCATACTTCCATTCCTTAAGGAATATGGAAGTAAATAAACTACCCCTTTCCCTTAACCGATCTTAACCAAAAACAGTACGTCTTGAGTACTCTACAAACCATGGCTGTATGCAGAAAATTATTTGATTATGTTTGAATTTGCGGCTGTTATCGTTTGCCATAGAAAATAACATTGTTAAAAAAACGTTGTAGGTAAACTACCCCTTTCCCTTAACCGATCTTAACCAAAAACAATAGGTCTTGAGAACTCTACAATTTAGGGCTGTATGCAAATAATCTTTTGATTCTGTTTGAATTTGCGGCTGTTATCGTTTGCCATAGGAAATACCCTTGTTAAAACATAAAACGTT
This sequence comes from Magicicada septendecula, assembly GCA_034769895.1. Classification (NCBI taxonomy): domain Eukaryota; kingdom Metazoa; phylum Arthropoda; class Insecta; order Hemiptera; family Cicadidae; genus Magicicada; species Magicicada septendecula. Next base: position 35,790,497 of record CM068372.1, read on the forward strand.
ACAGGTAAACTACCCCTTCCCCTTAACCGATCTTCACCAAAATCGAAAGCCATTGAGACCTCTACAATTCAGGGACATATGCAAAAAATTATTTGATTCTGTTTGAATTTGCGGCTGTTATCGTTTGCCATAGAAAATACGCTTGATAAAAAAACGTTGCAGGTAAACTACCCCTTCCCCTTAACCGATCTTCACCAAAAACAATAGGTCTTGAGTACTCTATAAATCAGGGCTGTATGCAAAACATTATTTGATTCTGTGTGAATTTGCGGCTGTTATCGTTTGCCATAGAAAATACCCTTGTTAAAAAAACGTTGCAGGTAAACTACCCCTTTCCCTCAACCGATCTTCACAAAAAACAATAGGTCTTGAGAACTCTACAATTGAGGGCTGTATGCAAATAATCTTTTGATTCTGTTTGAATTTGCGGCTGTTATCGTTTGCCATAGGAAATACCCTTGTTAAAACATAAAACGTTACAGGTAAACTACCCCTTCCCCTTAACCGATCTTCACCAAAATCAACAGATCTTGAGAACTCTACAATTCAGGGCTGTATGCGAAATATTATTTGATTCTGTTTGAATTTGCGGCTGTTATCGTTTGCCAAACAAACAAAATTACCCTTGCTAAAAAAAACCCGTTGCAGGTAAACTACCCCTTTCCCTCAACCGATCTTCACCAAAAACAATAGGTCGCGAGTACTCTGCAAATCAGGGCTGCATGCAAAAAATTATTTGATTCTGTTTGAATTTGCGGCAGTTATCGTTTGCCATAGAAAATACCCTTGTTAAAAAAACGTTGCAGGTAAACTACCCCTTTCCCTCAACCGATCTTCACCAAAAACAATAGGTCTTGAGAACTCTACAATTGAGGGCTGTATGCAAATAATCTTTTGATTCTGTTTGAATTTGCGGCTGTTATCGTTTGCCATAGGAAATACCCTTGTTAAAACATAAAACGTTACAGGTAAACTACCCCTTTCCCTTAACCGATCTTCACCAAAAACAATAGGTCCTGAGAACTCTACAATTCAGGGCTGTATGCGAAACATTATTTGATTCTGTTTGAATTTGCGGCTGTTATCGTTTGCCAAACAAACAAAATTACCCTTGCTAAAAAAAAACCGTTGCAGGTAAACTACCCCTTTCCCTCAACCGATCTTCACCAAAAACAATAGGTCGCGAGTACTCTGCAAATCAGGGCTGCATGCAAAAAATTATTTGATTCTGTTTGAATTTGCGGCAGTTATCGTTTGCCATAGAAAAAAAATCTACAGATAGATAGATAGACAGACAGACACACAGACAGACAGACACACACACAGACACTTTTCGGAAAACGACTTTTTTTCATGTTTTGAGTGTAGTACAATCAGAATCTGCAATAATCTCGAACACGATTTTTTTTGCCATCACCATACTTCCATTCCTTAAGGAATATGGAAGTAAAAGGATCTAGTCTTCTACTCGGTGCTTCAAACAGGCTACAAATCGAGTTCAAGGTGTCACCGTATGGCGGCTTATGGCAAGCACTTAGGATGCCGAACGTCGATAAGGAAGCTGAGGAACATATAAGAGAATTGAGCCGTGCCGCCGAATCTAGTTAGGGATAACACGTACTTTGTTACAGTCAGTGCCGTTCATCGACACAACCAATGCCCGGCATGGAAGTGATGCCTGATTTATAGGCAGATATCCAGAGAGATACGAACTTACAACGTATTCTTGTTGAGCATCGAACAGCATACTGTCGATGTTAGAAATCCTTATTTTTTTAGTTTATAACTACCTACAATCAATATATCGTTTCGGTAAAAGGTAATATTTTGTAATAGTTTTGAGCTAGAAAGCCCCGACCTTCGGTCGATTAGGTAAGAAATTTTACTGTAAAAGAGAAAAAAGGTCTTGTCAGAAAAAGGGGAGGGATTTTTTAATAAAATTAGGGGGGAGCGTCATAGGGGTTGGGGGGTCGGCACCCCTGGGCCGAGTCATCCTGGTTATTGTTTGAAATTTCAGTTTTTAATGGCCATGGTCTATGATGTTTTGGCAGGGAACTAGACTACACTGGTAACAAGGATACTATTATATTATTTTAACAGGCAACTAAAATGGATAGAAATTATTCACAGAACAGGAAAACAGTAAGTATGAGTTTATGGAAGAATTAAGAAACCGGGCAGATCGTCTGCAAAAAACAGGGTCTGAAGAGCCTTCTGGAGGCGCAGGTATAATTCTTTTACGGAATAATGATAATTCATATGAGTGCACCACCTCACCTCTTTTACGGCGAGGAGAAGATTCTTAGAAGATTATACTTAGTTTCGTAACTTGAATTGTTATCATGAATAGTAAATCCGGTATCAGTTTATAAACTGTAAAACTTCTAATACGACAGTGATATTTTAAAGATTTATTCAAATGATGGCGTCGCGTCGTGTGAAACTAGTAGCAACCAGACGCAGCAGTGAGAGCACGACGCATGCGCGTTGCACATTTCCGTATTGCTTTTGCACTGACCCAATTTGTTGCACCAGCTGTCAGCTGTTCACCCCGTTTTAGAAGCAACGTGACAAACGCTGTATAAATAAAATATTTCCACTGCCTGCTGTAAACGTTTCCTGTTTGAACAGATTCCATGGGTTTGTCGATGGCGTACTTTCTCGTAGATCAAACACGCATTGCGAAAAAAAATAACACGTAACAGTGAAAGCGAAACTTATGTCGATTTTTCTGTAGACTGTATTTTTTTTTTAATTTGTAGTTTAAACATTTCAATGACCCATGTGAAACAAAACATGCTCTTCTTCGTTCCACTAAAAGAATTTGATCGTACGATATTTTTCCGTACGATCGAAATCGATGTGTGTGCAACTAGCGTTAGTCGGGCTGTTAGATCGTGGCCTAAAGATGTTAACTACAGACCTTTCGTCCTCGCCACTGGAGTCCATATTCAGTGTAAAATTGTTTTGGCAGTTGTTTGCCAAATAACCCCAGTAGTGGGGTAGACTACGAAGATATATACTACCAGATAGACTAGTCAGTTCATAGTCTACCTCAGTACTGGGGTTATTTGGCAAACAACTGCCAAACCAGTTTTACACTGAAGATGGCCTCCGACGGCGAGGCCTAAACGTCTGTAGTTAACATCTTTAGGCCACGGGCTAACAGAGGGTAATGAGTTCGATTTTCGTGGGCGGTTTCGAAGCCACGAGATTCAATAAGTTTGTGCCGACCAACTCGACCATTATAGTTTTTTATTATGGTTTTCCACTGGGCGATTGTTTGACAACCAAGAAAACAAGCTTGTTGACGTACAGGTGTGGCAGTTGTGTGTGTGTACACAGTGTGTGCAGTTCTCACACATGTTATCTGGTACGTTATCAGTACAAAGTGGATCATTCATAATTTTGAATGTGTGTGCATGTGCACATAGCAAGGGGCTGGTGATGTATTTATTACTCGACTGTTTACAAATCTCTCTTGTTCGGTAAACACAGTGTACGTAACATTAATGTACGACCTTGAAGCTGATGATAGCACTGCTTCTGCTGGGTGTTTTACCTGTATAAATTAAACATTTGGGACGTCTCGGCCAGCTGTGGACCATGTTAATTCAGTCGTTTCCTCCTCCTCCTCCTCCTCCTTCTTCTTCTTCTTCTTCTTCTTCTAGGTTCCCTAAAGAAGTTTGACAACACCAGCCTGTTATACGAAGTAGACTATAGGAAGACGTAGGAAGCGTTGGTGTTGGTGTAGGAAGCCTTTGGGACTGGAACAGGCGATTCGCTTGTTTCCCGATGGAAGGAGGAGGAGGAGGAGGAGGAGGAGGAGGAGGAGGAGGAGGAGGAGAAAATCTTCATTCTACACACTCTAATTAATAAAATTAACAAAATGTAATATGGGTTTGTCTGCTTCTTCTTCATCACTACAGCCCAACACGAGCCCTGGCTTCCAACACCAATCTTCTAAAATCTCTCCTATCCATTGCCATCTCAGCGTAACTTCGCACGTCCATTCTTCTTAGATCTTCCAGCACCGCATCATCCAACCATCTTATCCTAGGCCAACCCGTCTTTCTGCTTTTATAGACTTACGCCGTTAGGATTTTCTTCGACATACGCTGATCGTCCATGCGCTCCAGGTGACCTAGCCATTGTATTGATTGAGCCTTTATGAATCTTACAATGCCCTCATGCTTCAATAGCTCATCTATCTCCTGGTTATTTCTGATTCTCCATTCGTCATCGTTTGTAACCGGGTCGTAAACATGTACAATCTTTCTTTCAAACCTTCTTAGTGTTTCGTGTTTCTTTTTTTGTTAATGTCCATGTCTTGTCTGCGTAAGTAAGAACCGGTCTGATAAGTGTCTTATATATGTTTATTTTTGTGTTACGACTAATGACTTTGCTTCTCAATAGACTACTGTTAGCATAGTATGCCTTATTTCCTATTTGTATCTTGTCATGTACTGCAGTGTTCATTATCTGTCATATTACCCAGGTATCTGAACTTATTAAATACATCAAATTAATTATCCTCTATGCTTAAATTAGCTGTTTCGTTTCACCAGCTTTAACTTGTACCCAGTATTCCTGCATCCGTTTTCGGTGCGCTTCCTTTCTTTCTTCAGTCGTCGCCTTGCCTTTTTTTGTTAATTTGGGCTTTTCTTGGAAGCCCTAGTGTATTCCAAGTTTCTTCTTTAGAGGATCGCGTTTCTGTATATCCTCATGTTTGATCTCCACTTTTTACAGCAGATCCCTTTCCACCTTGGTGAACCAGCCCTCTCTTGGTTTTCCTGCTTAGGAAGTAGGCAAAGATTCGGCTGTTCATTGTGTCTGGGGTCATTCGTGTCATGTGCCCACATTGAAAGCAAACCCGTCTTTTCCGGATTGTGTCCGTTATCTTTTCTACATGTGCGTTTAGTACGTGGTTCTGTCGTCTTCTTTACTCACCGTTTTCTTTGAGAGGAGCTAACGTTTTCCTCAAGTCTTTCTTTCCTGGAGGCGAAGGAATTTGGAGAGATAGTATCTCTTTACCGGGTTGATTGGGCACTGCCATGGCCGCCTCTAGTAGAAGGCCGGAATATTAAACGTGGCAATGTTGCGTCTGAGGCCTATGAACATAGCTAAAGAAATAGCTAAAGTGAACATGTTATATTTTGATTTAATTTCATAGCATTACTAAAATCATGAGTATAAGGCCTGTTTATAACTAAATCTAAATTATAGGTCTGTGCGCATTTAGTATTATACGTTTAAGTTGAAGAAATTAGTGAATTAGCGTTACGCTAATGAATTAATTTTTTTCGAATTAGTGAATTCGTATCGTATGAATGAGTTAATTATTATATTTATTAAATAATATAACAGTATTTTACATAATAAACTTTAAATTTGCAAAAATGAATAATTATAAAACTGCTGTTAACCGGCAATTAAAAATGAGGCGATTTGATTATTGAAATACATAAATTAACAGATCGTCTAGTCGGCCTCAAATACAGCTGGTTCCAGTGTTGCCACGTTTAATATTCCGGCCTTCTACTACAACCGTCCATGACACTGGTCCTCACAATTTCCCATTGTTTGGTAAAGTGCCACATCCTACAAAAGGTGATGCTTTTGATTCAGAACAGTACGGATCCAGGCCGGAAGGTCGATAAATATGTAATTTATCTTTCAAAAAAATTACTGTACGATCTGTTCGGATTATTGACGGTTCGGATTTTGACGTTCGGTTTATGCACGTTGCGGTGTAAACCGAAGGTTTTTACTTCCATGTTCCATAAGGAAATAAAAGTATGGTGATGCCGAAAAAAATTGTTTTCTAGATAAGGGCTGATTCTTATTGTACCCTCAAAACATGAAGAAAAGTCATTTTCTGAAAAGTATATCAGTGTGTAGAATTTTTTCTATGGCTAACGATAACTGCCGCAAATTCAAACAGAATCAAATAAGTTTTTGCATATGCGCCTCACTTGTAGTTGACTCAAGGTCTATTAATTTTGGTGAAGATCGGTTAAGGGGAAGGGGTAGTTTATCTGGAACGTTTTATTTTTTAAGAAGGGTAAAGTATTTAAATTTGATAAATAAAGTATCCTGAAAAGAAGATCATAATAATCCATTATAGAAAGGAAAATGAAATATCTATAAATGAAAAGGGTAGTTGAAGGGGGAGGGGGTAATTTTCTATAAATTAAAATGATATTTGAAGGGGGAGGGGATGATTTTTATGTGTACTACGTTATCGTCAACAAAGAAGTAATTTGTTGTTAAAATTCCTTCCCGGGCTGTTTGGCCGTGGTCCAACGTTTTCTGCAAACCAGACGTTTCGGCAGTGCCATCGACTGCCATCGTCAGTGAAAATCGAGTGCGATAACGTGAGGTGTTATACGTTAGTGACCACAGTACTGTGGTTAAGGCTGAAGAAAAAAGTAGAAAGAAGTAGTTCCTATGGAAATATTTCATTTCGAAAATGATTTTAAATATAAATCTTAGAACATGGAAGTCACGTATGGTTACGCTGACCATATTTCCTCAGTTTCAATCCGGGACATATGACCCCCGGGGGAGGGGGATACAAAATTTCAAAAAATTTTATAAAAACACATTTCATAAAAACATACAATTTTTAATGTATTGAATATTGAATAGTATTAATAATAATAACTAGTTAAAGACACTCAAATGTAATAATAAAGATTAGTTATTAATTAAAGTTCGTTCCAATGTAGCGTAAACACGGTCTGGTCAGCATTTATAATAAGTTTTATCAGTTCATGAAGCTGGTTGACGGTTTACTCCAATCGTATTTCTCCGTTGAAGATAACTTCTTTGTAAGTGTTTTGTTCTTCTTTATTTTTTCATACATTTCAATGCATGTCTCTGAGTAGTTCATTTGAATGATCAAGAGAGATTTGACACATTCGATAGTCATCGATGCTTTCTCTGTCAGCCATAAATTATTAATTATAGAGAACGCTCTTTCTACTGAGGCATTGGTTCCTGGAAGAGCTAGTACAAACTCACACATCTTTTTACTTCCATATTCCTTAAGGAATGGAAGTATGGTGATGGCAAAAAAAATCGTGTTCGAGATTATTGCAGATTCTGATTCTACTACACTCAAAACATGAAAAAAAGTCGTTTTCCGAAAAGTGTCCGTCTGTCTGTCTGTCTGTGTGTCTGTCTGTCTGTCTGTCTGTAGATTTTTTTTCTATGGCAAACGATAACTGCCGCAAATTCAAACAGAATAAAATAATTTTTTGCATACAGCCCGGTTTTGCAGAGTTCTCGCGACCTATTGTTTTTGGTGAAGATCGGTTGAGGGAAAGGGGTAGTTTACCTGCAACGGTTTTTTTTTAGCAAGGGTAATTTTGTTTGTTTGGCAAACGATAACAGCCGCAAATTCAAACAGAATCAAATAATGTTTCGCATACAGCCCTGAATTGTAGAGTTCTCAGGACCTATTGTTTTTGGTGAAGATCGGTTAAGGGAAAGGGGTAGTTTACCTGTAACGTTTTATGTTTTAACAAGGGTATTTCCTATGGCAAACGATAACAGCCGCAAATTCAAACAGAATAAAAAGATTATTTGCATACAGCCCTAAATTGTAGTGTTCTCAATACCTTTTGTTTTTGGTGAAGATCGGTTAAGGGAAAGGGGTAGTTTACCTACAACGTTTTTTTAACAAGGGTATTTTCTATGGCAAACGATAACAGCCGCAAATTCAAACAGAATCAAATAATTTTCTGCATACAGCCCTGATTTGTCGAGTACTCAAGACCTATTGTTTTTGGTGAAGATCGGTTGAGGGGAAGGGGTAGTTTACCAGCAACATTTTTTATCATGCGTATTTTCTATGGCAAACGACAACTGCCGCAAATTCAAACAGAATCAAATAATTTTTTGCATACAGCCCTGATTTGTAGAGTACTCGCGACCTATTGTTTTTGGTGAAGATCGGTTGAGGGGAAGGGGTAGTTTACCTGCAACGGTTTTTTTTATCAAGGGAAATTTTTTTTTTTTGGCAAACGATAACAGCCGCAAATTCAAACAGAATCAAATAATGTTTCGCATACAGCCCTGAATTGTAGATTTCTCAAGACCTATTGTTTTTGGTGAAGATCGGTTAAGGGAAAGGGGTAGTTTACCTGCAACGTTTTTTTAACAAGGGTATTTTCTATGGCAAACGATAACAGCCGCAAATTCAAACAGAATCAAATAATGTTTTGCATACAGTCCTGATTTGTAGAGTACTCAAGACCTATTGTTTTTGGTGAAGATCGGTTAAGGGGAAGGGGTAGTTTACCTGCAACGTTTTTTTATCAAGCGTATTTTCTATGGCAAACGATAACAGCCGCAAATTCAAACAGAATCAAATAATTTTTTGCATACGTCCCTGAATTGTAGAGGTCTCAATGACTTTCGATTTTGGTGAAGATCGGTTAAGGGGAAGGGGTAGTTTACCTGCAACCTTATACGTTTTAACAAGAGTAAAGTACTTGAAAATTTATTTAAACTTTTTGAAACAATGGTAATTGTTAAAAATAAAATAATTTTGTTGCCAGGCAATAAAATTATAATTTTTTCATTTTAATGTAATATAATATTTTTCATTTAATACAGCAATAAAAAGGCAGGTAAGGCACAGCCTGGCTGTTTGGCTGAAAATGATTTTAAATATAAATCTTAGAATATGGAAGTCATGTATGGTTCTCCATACCGATATTTTAAGTTCGGAATGGTTATCTCTTTATTCCGTAGGTCCTTGAAAACAGATAACCACCTCTCTTATGTTATTAACTTCCGTTCAGCCCATTCTGCTAAACGATCATCTGTAAGATAAGAGTTCACTACACATAACTCATTGAACATGTCGTCGTCAAGTGATGCAGATGATGGTATGACATTTCTAAACAATGACCAACTTTCCTCTAAGTCTTCCCACTTAGGCTGTTCTTTAAGACTAGCCCACGACAATTGTTGAAGACTATCCAGGTTAGCTTTCCACAGATCTAAGTAAGCAATGCAGTTATCGTAAAAAATGCATGCTGTTTGTTTAAAGAGTTCCAAGCCATGTCCTGTCTGATGAATCTCTTTCTGAAGCTCTTTAACTTTGAGCGGAAGAAAACATTTACTTTTCCTCTCTTGTAAGTTTTTGTACAGACGAAAATACTCACTAGCAGCTTCTGCTGCAGACACTTTGTCACCTTCAATTTTTTTCACAGTTTCATGAAAGGTAGCTGCAACATTGTGTAAGAACCACAACCATAGTTCTACATTGGGGTCTTCAAAAAAGGTTTTAAGTACTGCAGGGGGATTTTCTAGTGAACCAAAGTAAGCTTTAAGCGGTTTGATCATTTGTAGTACCCGTTCTAGGGCAGGCAAAAGTCGAAGCCACCGAGTGTTCGAATAAGAAAGAATCTTTTTATATTCTTCACCAACAAACTCGTAAAACGTCTTCAGTTCAGTAACACGGACTGTGTAAATGTAAAAAAACTTGAATAGCTTCACGATTATTACTTCAGCATCAATTGGTAGGGAATCTGCTGCATTGTTAATGCAGTTGTTGATAACATGTGCAATGCAGCCTACTCCAATCAAGGTTTTGTTGCAACTTACAGACAATTTTTGAAATAAAATTTTAACGCCTTTCCTCTTTGCTCCTCCGAAATTGGTATTTGTATTGTCAGCAGACATACCAATTACCTTATCTACAAGTCCATTTCTGTTCAGAACAGAAAATACATAATCATTTAATCGATCACTGGTCTCTCCTGGTAACGTTTCCAATTCTAAAACTTTAACATTAGTTCCAGAATCTATATGGAAATATCTTATTACTATTGGTACTAATTTTTCAGGCCCGTGATTGGACGAATCAACCATCACTGTAAGACAAGATGTTTCACGTAACTCTTCAAACATTTGTCTTTGTGCCTCAGGAGCTAAAACATTTTTTACCATTGGTTCGCTTTTTGTTCTAGCCGAGGAGAATTTTGGCTCAAATAAAGAACAGATTAATTTTGAAGTACAATCTAAAACTGTGGTTATGTCTTACAGTGTGATAAGCTATCACCGCTTCTTTTGCAACAAGTTCATTTCTAGCTGAATCATTTTTAATCAAAAACTTACTCATTGGTGAGCTAGAAGTAGAAGCAATTGCAGTAATAGCACTCATATGTTTCTTGGATTTAACATGATCTTTGATGTCAGCTTTGCCACCGTGGGAAACGTTTATTTCACTGTTACATTGTGTACACAATGCTAAATGCGGATTGTCACGTTTTTTAATGAAAGGGTACTCTTTTTGCAAGTTATCATTAAATACACACTTACGTTTCTGTCCTTTTTTATCGCTATCACACATTTTATACGCACAAAGCTAAACTGTTTCAAGAAGAAATCAAAATTGTCAGAAGCACATAAATACACTGTATTTATATTACTATATAATATAATACTCCGTAGAAATCACGTAAATACAATTCTTATTACGTCACTTACTTATAATTTTGAGATTCTAAAATTGAATGTTTATAAAGCACTTAAATACACAATGTTATTGCGTGACTGACAGACAGCTACTGGCGCCGCCAACCTGTTAGTACGTGTAGTGAGGGAAAGCACTAGCGTCTCCGTCTAGCAGACGCCAGTGTTGCCAGATATCGGGATAACGATGTCTTACCATATTTTTGCTTTAAAACGATAAAATATTTTAAAGTCTAAATCCGGGACTTTTTAACGATATTCCGGGACACCGGGACATAGGGCCGAAATCCGGGACTGTCCCGGAAAAACCGGGACGTATGGTCACCGTACGTATGCTTCTCCAAACCGATATTTATTCTTCTACTTGTTGTGACCACAAAACGGCAAACTCGTCTCTACGTGGTTTTTTATGGTCGGTCGAAATATAGCGGACGTTCAAAATTCGCATATGCAGATTAGTTTTCAAGGATGGCAACGTCTTAAAAATAAGCGCCCAATATTTAAATAAGAACTGTCTTCCATTTGTATTATTAACAAAAACTGATCATTTAATTTCAAAAATCATATTTAAATAAATCAAAGTGCCTCCTACTTTTATAAAAATACTTCTGTTGAAAAAAATCTGTAGCTTGCGGCCCCCTCTAACCCCGTAGCGGTAAATCCGGCACTGGATCCAGCTACACATTAATTAAATAAGAAATTCAAGTAAAACAAAACAAGATGACTTTTTAAAGTTCTGCTATTTGTAACGAGTAAAAACATAATCATCTGAGCTTTCGATGTAAATGATCCAATTTCAGTTTAAGAACAAACCGTTTATTGGGTGATACATTCAGTCTCAAACGAAAGTTCTGCAGCATTGACTCTTTGCATATATTCAACTCTGTGAAACATGCGTCAGATGAAACAGTTTTACACTTGGCACAAGAAACGTATTAATGTTACGGATTTCCTCATGCTCATCCAGTGTGTTCCCGTTTATGAGTTTCCGCAAAAAATAACATTCATCCGTCTGCTAAATAAAACACGGCATAAAAAGCGGCTGACGAATCGTGTTCGGAGAACCGAGTTTACACTAGTTCGTGGAAGCAGTAAATTGGTGTGTATCAGTAATGCGCCTGCGTCGTCTGTGAAGTAAAGAGGACGCGGCGCCGCGACCGCCGTTTGTACCCGTAGATTGATGGCGCCAGACCACACACACGGTGCGCTGCTGTTACGTGACAATTTCGAAACGATAAATATATCTCTCACTCTTGAGGTGCTGATTGAAACCTTTTGTAACTGACAAACAGCATGTTAGATAATACTGCTACAGTTAATAGATAAACATAAGCGAAATCACAAGGTTATATGCCTACTGCAGGATGGAAAAAGATACAGGTAAAACCAATGCCATGATAATTAAGATAACGGATTCTTCTTCTTTAGCACTATAGTCGAACGTGAGGCCTGGCTTTCAACACCAGTCTTCTCCAATGTCTCCTATCCGTTGACATCTCAGCGTAACCCTTTACATCCGTTCTTCTTAGATCTTCCGGCACATCATCCAACCATCTTTTCCTAGGTCGGCCCCTCTTTCTGCTTTATAGACTTGCGCCCTCAGGATTTTCTTTGGCATACGCTGATCATCCATACAGATGAACTAGCCATTGTATCCGGTGAGCCTTTATGAATCTTACAATGTCGTCGTGGTTCAGTAGCTCATCTATCTAGTGGTTGTTTCTTATTCTCCATTCATCATCTTCCTGAACCGTTACGCAACACTGTAACTGGGCCATAAACACGTCATGCACTGTTTCTTTTTCCTTTTTTGCTAATGTCCATGTCTCGCCTCCATAAGTAACAACTGGTCTGATAACTCAACATCAGCATCATCATCATTATCTTCACGGATTAAACCAGGGATGATTTTTTCCGGTCTCAAATAGCCAAAGATTAGAGCTGGTCACTCCAGCGCTTCCGCGGACGTCCCACACCTCTCCGCCCCTCGGCTTATAGTTCCAGAGTTGTTCCGGCTATTCCTTATTTGAGGTAATTTCGTAGTGAATATGTCCCCTGTATATGTTACTAGCATATCGCTAGGTAAGACGTATGGTGGGGCTGCCACCTTCAGGCTTAACGTCCAGCCCGATTTCTGTCTGGACGTTCTCCCATAAACTGGCTGTCTTACCAGACTAAAGAGACCTGTTTTCCTGTTCAGATATCCATAAGGATCTTTAATGTGGTGGTTTCTCCTTGCCTCCCATATCCTACCTCGTTGACCAATGGAAGGTCATCCGTCTTTAGGGGCAATTTCGAACCCCAAGGGCAAGAGGGTGCCCTAACCTCTACTTGGCAATGACAAGAAGAGAGGGACAGCTTATACCGGCTGTCACTCGGTCTCCAGAGCGGCGTTAGCCATCTGTAGGTGTTGCCCATCCCCCACCACTCGGAGGTGAGGTTGGATATTTCCTTTCATCAAGGAATGAGGCCATAAGGCATTACTCATCCTCTCCAGAACTTTGGGGGACTGGGCTGATAAGTGTCTTATATATTTTCGTTTTTGTTTTATGTCAAATGAGTGTTGCTTCTCAGTAGGCTACTGTCAGCATAGTATGCCCTATTTGCTACTTGTGTCCTATGAGGCTTGTGTGAACAGTCTGAGCGCAAGGGAGCGGACAGACTCATCAACGGAAGGAACCTTCAATCCTCGCCTGAGCTGAAGGAATAAGTAGAAAGAACAAGTTTCTATGGAAATATTTCATTTCGGAAATGATTTTAAACATAAATCTTAGAACATGGAAGTCATGTATGGTTCTCCATACCGATATTTTAATCAAGCTTGACTTCCTTTAGCCTTTGATAAATCAATATCCAACTACAAGGCAGCAGCTGCTACTTTTGGTCTGCCCCTGGGTATTTTATTTCACCGGTACCCACCGTATCTGGTGAGCATTCCCCTATCCGCCACCTGGGGAGGCGCCCGATGGGAGATTAGCAACTCCACACGGGTACAAACACAGATTGCTTTAAAAAAACTCATTGCTGGAGATATACTCGTTGCACGTTGAATTTTCTCTTTGAAAACACACGATTCATCGATTTCGACAGTAGTGCTTGGTCTTCCGATAACAATTGGGGTTTGGAGTAGCCTGTTTCCATACATTTCACTTAAGCAATTTTTCCACTCAGTTATTATTGGCCAAGTCATTCATAACTTTTTTTTACAAAATTTCGTTATCGCAAACTCTTCGTACCAAGTATATATGAACAAAATTTACCATTCATTTTGTTTTAATTGTCTCCAAGTCACGTTTATAAACTAATTAGAATTAATATTAGGCATTACCTTTATTAACTTCCGTCTTGTGACTTATCTGTTTTAATTTCTAAAACGACGCGTTTCGAGGATAAATCCTCATCTTCAGGTTTTAATATTATAAAAACATCAAATTCACCCGAACGGGGTCGTCAATTATTTAAAACACATAAAAACACCACACATAAATTTACATTAATATAGTCTCGGCACAGTCCGATGCGCATCGTCTCGTTGCCAACGATTAACTCTAAAATTGACCAGTGACGTATCTAGAATTTGGCTTGGGGGGGGGGTCCGGGAATCGGGTCGGCTTCATACAAAAGAAAAAAACAAGTTAAGACTAATCAACATTACAATCTTTAAAGTGGCTGAAAAACGCGTGATAACATCCTGAAATCAGTCCCATCAAAGTAAACGGTAATAAAACAATACAAATCCCCGTTACTAACGTATACCCTAATGCTGTGTAATAAACCTGTTTGATATTTAAAAATCAGCTACTACTGTATTAGCGTACACAACTGAAGAAAAGTTAAATAAATAAAACTGCCAAAAAATTAAGAAACTAACAAAATTCGCCAACATTTTCGACCCTCTAGGTCTGGTCCGGTTCGTCCCTCCTCTAAATTAACATATCTAACGGCCATTTGTTTGCAAAACTAGGGGGGTTTTTCTTGAAAAGACCCCCACCCAACCTCCGCCGGGAGACGCCACCTATACGGTATTTTAAAAAAAATTTATATCCACTGTCGGGAATGAAATTTGATTGACACACGCGCTCCGCTGAGACTGTCCGTATAATACTGAAACTGTCAATAAAATTGTGCGATGCTCTATACAGTTTAATGCGGTGTTTGCAAAGTGGGTTGCCTCTTATCACCACTTTGCATGTGACACCTGTTCGGCTGATAACGCGTTTTTACTGATAAACGTTGTATTTTTTACACGGTGAGTAAGAAGAAACAGTTTGTTTAAAGATTTATAAGAATATTTGCCGGCAGCAGCACATGCTGTAGCTATAATTTATGTAAGTGTCAAGTCATTTGTTGGGAACGGGTAAACAGTTTCAGAGCTAGATAATGTCATCTACAGTGAACATTACAAACCCGCGACTCGTATCGTTATCGATATAAACCAAAGTCGGGCCATGGCTCTAATGCTCTCCTCTAGTTAAGTCATCTGTTGCTGACGGCTAAACAGTTTCAGAGCTAGATAACGCATGAGATGTCACATACAGTGAACAATACTAACCCGACTCGTAGCGTCATCGATATAAACCAAAGTCCGGCCATGGCTTGACACGACCAGAATAGATGTTAGTAGTAGTGGTACATGTTAGCAGGTTTCTGTTTTTTTCTTTTTTTTCTTTTCTTTTTCTCCAGTATTCTTTCATCTTTTCACTATGTCTCTTCTTCCTGTCTTCAGCCCACTTTGAACCTTCGTTTTTCTTTTCTCTCCTACCGGACTCCTTCCATTTTTAACACTTTTGCCCGAAAAACTTCTCTTTCAATTGCTTCTTCTCCGTTTATATTATTTTTTTCTTTTGGACTTCTTTAATCCAACTTGATTCCCCACAGATATATGAAGATCTGTTTTGTTAACCTACTGTCGTCCATTCTATATAAATGTCGATAAAATAATAGTCTTCTTTTTCTCACTGTTTCTGTTATATTTTCTATACTTTGATATTTTCATCATTTCTTTTTAATTTCCAACCTTCTGAAGTTTTTCGTGGGTCTAGTATTTTCCTAATAATTCGTCTTTCCAATATTTCTAGTTTGTCTAAATTATAATTCAATGCTAGACATTCATTTGCATATAGGCATTCTGACCTTACTACTGTACTGTAATGCCTTATTTTCGCATTTTTAGATATCCACTTTTTATTGTAAATATCTTTAGTTATTCCATATGCTCTTTCCATTTTTATGAATACTTTCTTCTAAAGCAGATTTTTCTAAACCATTCTCTTGAATTATTTCCCCTAAATACTTAAATTTTCTAACCCTCTCTATTCGACCAATATCTGTTAGCAGGAATTTTGGCGCATTTTTAATGTTCGTGAGAAATTTGTTTTTTCCGCAGAAATTCCTAAGTCTGTTCTACTGGCTATGTCCTCTAAAAAATTAACTTGTGTTACTGCAGATGTCAGATGTTCAGAAAATATAGCAAAGTCATCTGCGAATGTCAAACAGTTTATTCAATACCTTTGTTCCTTCTTCCCAACATGATTGGTGACATTTTGCATTCCTTTTTACATTTATCTCCTTTTTCTGATAGCTCCTTTCCGTTTCGATGTTGGATATCATACAGACTATTTTAACTTTCTGTACTGCTGCACGGAATAAGTCAGTTGTATTCATGCCAAACCAGATTCTTAAATTTCTCAGCCATGAGATTCTCGGTCGCCCAACTTCTCTCTTTCCAAGTATTGTTCCCTGTAGTATAGACTGCAATAAGTAAAATCTCTGTTCATTTCTCATGAGGTGTCCCAGATACAGAAGCTTTCTTATCTTCACTGTGTTAATAACTTCCCTTTCTGTCTTCACCTTTCTAAGACTTCAGCATTAGTTATATGTGCTGTCCATCAAATGCTCAGTATTCTACATAAAGCCACATTTCGAAAGATTAACTGTATATAAAACAGTATAATTTCTTTACGTTTCGAACATTTATATTGAAGATTTTTATAAACATTCTAAAGAAGTGAAAAAAAGTTCTAAGTAACCAAACTGAGAATGTAAGAATATAAATACTAGCAAAACTAAATACATGCTTATTGATGCATCACAAAGGACTAGAAATCTGTGTATAGCCTAACCTAGGCATAGAGGGTAATTCATACTATACGGTTAACAATTTTAGACACCTGGGTAACGTGATACATAACCAGTGCCGGATTTAAGATTTTTGAGCCCCTAGGTCAATTGTTCTGAGCCCCCCCCCCGTTGTAACTTTGAAGTAATATATGTACTGCAGAAGTAATTTGATGTCAGATTAATACTATCAAATTTAAAACCAGTAGGCTACTATAAAAAATCGTCCTTTCATTTAGCAAACTTTTTTAAAAATATTAAGAACCATGCAAAAGAATTGAGCAATTAATTTATTTTTTTAAGTACGTAACTTAGTAAAAGTAACTTAAACTTATTCATAAATTTAACATAAAAAATTTCTTTTTTATTGTCAAGGTATAACACATTAATTTTTTTCTTATAATTTTTATAAAATTAAAAAAAAATGGTCTAAATTTTTTTATTCTTTGACTAAAGATACAACAAGCTAATGGTAAACTAATATTCAGTGACTATGTAGCTTAACGGAATTAATGTCGGAGAAAGCATTCACATAATACACAAAAATACAACAAATCAGGAAGAAGTCCGAAGTCTAACTTATGACTTAAGGAGGAGTTTCCGTAGAAAACTACAGTAGACGAAAACCCAATAAGAACGACGGTGGTGGCATGAAGTGGAGCTAGGATAGAGTTACTGGAAATGGTCGATGTTATAAAGCTTGGTGTCGGACACGAGCGGGCTCTTAATAGTTGAATGTATCTTAACATCTCGGTATTTTAAAAGGTGTTAAAGTCGAGCAGAGACCTCATTTATTAGACTGCTCAATTGCGTTACATAGTAGCGATAAATTCAGAGTAAAGAGACTTGTCAATTTCGAGCAAGAATCTCAGTAATCGTGTTAATCAGACTTTATACACGGACGGATAGATGAGTGCGAAGAACTCTTGTGGATAAGTTACAAAACCGTATCGAACAGATCGAATAGACCAATATAAAGAGACTTAACGTAAACCGAAAGTTATTAAATTACGGATGGTATAAAGACACCTACGACTTTGACGAAGTGTTCGAGTAGAGATCTAGTACGAAAGTGTGGATAAACGTGGTCAGAATTATGAACTAAATCCGCGACCGTACCATAACTAGTGTACCATTCGCGTAACTGAACAATATCAGATATCGTCATTAAAAACATTCGTAAATAACATGCTGTGATGAAAACTAAATTACAAACATTTAGTACGGATCGACACTGTCGTTAAGACACAATTGAAGACAGTAAAACGTGAAATGAATAACTCGCGGATAAAGAATAGTACTTATCGACTTACGTTGAACATACAACTTTAAAACGAAAGTGATCTGAAAGAACATTGACACGGGAGTGCGGAATAAATGCACGTGTGAATAGTGTATCACCCATCAGTGATGGAAGTGCCTACATGGTCATCAGTCGCTCTGGAGGATGGAGAAGAGCCGGAATTTGAATAAAGCTACTACGCAGTTTTGGATAACATACCACAAGTAACGTAATTATTTATTACTGATATCTAGGTAGCCATTGACCTGTCTCTCAAAAAGAATGCACCACTGAGAAAATTATCAATATTAGATATAAATCAATTTAAAATTGAACGATATTGCGAAAGCATATATATTAAATATGAATCCATTAGCTAGAGTAATTTTACAATCTGTAAAAGAGATCTTGATATAATTATATGCTGCTGGTGCTACTGGTACTACTACTACTGCTGCTGCTGCTGCTGCTGCTACTACTACTACTACTACTACTACTACTACTACTACTACTACTACTACTACTACTACTACTACTACTACTAGATTACTACAACAACAACAACAACAACAACAACAACAACAACTACTACTACTATTACAACTACTACTAGTACAACTAGTACTTCTACTACTACTGCTACTGCTACTACTACTACTACTACTGCTACTGCTACTACTACTGCTACTGCTACTACAACTACTACTACTACTACAACTACTACTACCACTACTACTGTCCATTATTGTTCGGATACCACAAGGGCTACTCAGAAATTCCCCTCCGATTAAGTGGTAAATAACTCAATATAGACAAAGTATTTTTAATTATAGGTCTGTAAAAAAGTTACATATTTTATTACATTTCCACATAGTCACCATCGAAATTATAAGAATATATCATATTGTGGCAACATAATCTCCAGTCCCTCCAAGAATCGTTTTTGGCCAACGTAGCTAGCCACCGGTTGATCTATACAACAACTATAGTACTTTCAAATCGGCTACAACTTCATCTTGTTGGCAAGGCGGCTGTGCACCGCCTCTTCAGCCAGTGATACGGTACGCGGACAATACTCCGCTCCCCGACGAATAGAGTCGACCGCTTCATAAAGTCGGGTTGACAACTGAGAGATCTGGGTGATCGGTTGGTGCAACCGCCACTCGCTCCCTTTCGGCTTTCAATTAGCAAAGACAAATACGAGCAATTGGGGCCAAGATCCCGAACGTACCCGGCAGATAAATGTCATCCTGTACCTCACACCTGCCAGGAGAGAGAGCCGATAACAGGCTTACAACATGAATAAGTTATAAATCTATTGTGCTAACCGCGATTGAGTTACTTAATGTGTTAATTTAATAATTTCTTAAATTTACCTAGCCCTTAAGTTGGACGCCATTTATAACAATCATTTAATATGCGTATTGATAGCACAATAAATTAATTATTAAATATATAAATTTAACGATCACTGACAAGTATGTGCATAATTTAATCTTAATGATGATTCTAACTATCTACGTTCATCAACACATACGTGATATCATTTATTTAATTGAACATAAGAAACTCTTAAAATCTATTTGCATTCTTTCAAACTTTAAGTCAATATTCGGGTTGCATTGGTAATAATGAACGCATGTTTCTAGTTAACTAAAATACTAGTTTAATTATCGTTTATGACATATTATAATAGTACATAGAATACGTCGCTGTACCTGAAATACATACATATTTATAATAAACAAAGATATATCTCAATATATGCTGAAATAAAGAAAACATACATACATATATAAATCAAATGATGTTACAATTCAATATTCTACTTATTTAATGCGTTCATTAAATCCCAAATAAGCTTTTGTTTATACGTTCATTAACTACTTATTTCAATTTTACTTATTACTTTTCTTAATAATTTCTCAGGTGTGAATTCTTTGAAAGAAACCAGGTCAGTAGAAGTTACAAATTAGAAGTAATTATAATAATGGTTACTTGGTTAGTGAATATCCATTAGTTGTTGACGTAGTCTCGTTCTGGTGATGGAGATGGCTCGTAGATACATTCCGTCGTTAGTTGTTTTATCACTGCCACTTATCACTTTATTCTTCCGGTCACTCGCGTAGGTGTTGTATAGGTGTGGTTAATTGAAGTTTAGTGTTCAATCAATGTTCTATCTTACTGTGTTTGCTGTGTGTTCGTTTTAAGTCAATAAACATGTCTCGTTTCATTTGTCGCTGCTTCCACAAACGATCCTATAATTGGTTAGTTTGTTTAATGTTTCGTGTTCATTATGTTGATGATACACAATATTAAGTTCCAATAAGTTGTTTATCGTTTAGTGATGCTGTCTGTTAGTGTAACGGTCTGATTGTTCACTTGGTGTAAATTTCACTAAGTCCGTTAATGCGCACGTCGGTAAAGTTCTACTACCGCGATATGAATGTATTATTACGTTTTAAGTTCCTTGTTATTTATCTAACTTCCGAATGATTCGAGTAAACAATGGAAAGTTTATGATGTACCGTCTCTCGCACTTGAAGTTAAACTACTTAATAATTGAAATGTAAACTGTCTGAAAATTCTAACTGCAAAAACTTTAGTATAACTGACGAAATTTTGAGTGTGGCTGCGTAAAAATTGAGTATAACTGACGCTCCGTCTTCCTGGACAGCTAGTTTTATTAATTCGTCCCTACTCAAAATTTTGTCTCTGGCGCGCTTCACGCCCACTTCTTTTCGAGATTGGTCAGTTTTTGATTTTCTCGGAAAATACTGTCCCACTCTGTCAAAATCCGACGTCATAGTTCTTCCGATAGGTTTTTCGTCTCGGTTGCTATGGAAACATCCCTCACCATCAAATTTCTCGCTGGCTGAAGGTCTCTGATAGGTCCTTAGGTCTCCCTTGCTCCCTAGCTAGACGATCGTTGACCCGCTTCGAAGAAACTATGGCCATAAACAATTTGTCTAACAGCCTATTGTCTGAGTAAACTCTGCGTTTCTATAGATTCCCATTATCTGTACTTACAGTCTTCCTGGCGTATTGTTCTATGCTCTTACCCCTTTTTTCTGGCTATTACTAATTTCGAACATCTGCTGGTCGTTGAAGTCACTCCAACTTTCCCTTCGTAAATTCTTGTCTGTCAATTAGACGATACCTCCAGCTGTGTAACATGACTTTAGTTTTTGTCAGCCTATCTTCCAGTATTGTTACTTAAGGTGCAGCGTTTCCGTTTCATTGTAGTATGGAGCATTACTTGTTTTTGTCGCTTATCGTCTACTGACGTAATACGGCCACATCTGCTACAATTCTTGGTACGGGTGTGAATGTCCTCCTTACTTTGTTACAGCTGCGGAGAGCAATAATTCTGGACGAAACTTTCCCTGTCATCTTACGCCACCAAATTCTATAGTTGGATAGAACTTAATGCGTTTCTATTGTCAAGTCAGCAACGCTTCACTGACACCTTCTCATTACTCCTTATTTATTGCTCCACCATAAGTCGTTGACACTTGCCTCGTGTGAACGTACTCTGCCGAGGTGAGAATTTAAAAAATTTTTTAAATTTTCTGCTCGTTACAGTGTCCTCAATTTCGATTTGACGATGTGACCTCTGGGAACAACTCAAATCTAAATTCTGCGCCCTGTACGTCGCCTCGCCGTGTCCATCTTCTTCGGGGAAGGTATACACAATAACCTACTTTCAAAAGCTTATATGACCAGTGGTACACCCCCTTTTGGTTTTAATTAGTTCTCTGAATTTATTGCCAGCTATTTGGGATAGCTGAACGCATTTCACATTGTCGAATTGACATATAAATATCTTATCTTTATAATTTATAAGATAAGTCATAAATTCCATAAGCAATTAAATAATTTCATCAATTGAATAAGATCTTACCTTCTAAAATATCATATTCACAAGATATTATCAAACAGTTAAGCGGTTCAATGTAACCTTTACATGATATCAAAGAAAATCTCCTATACATATACACCTTTGTGCACTATTAATGATCTTACCAATAAAATCTTTTAAACTATTATTCTAAAATTAGATTGTTAATTGACACAATCGCTACGTTAACCGTAATTATCTTACTAATTTACATACACGTATAACATTTAGTTTCAATGATTGACCTACTTCATGATACATCATTTATAATTCTAACCTACTAATTACATATATTCACATTAATAGAGTTCATTCACTATCTAGTTCGTTAAATATTATCACTTATCTGATTTAAGTGTCCATTTTTCTCACTTTGTCCTCTTAACTTATTACCATATAAATCAATTAATAGCAATTAAATGTCCTTTACATTCACTGCAATAATTTTATAAAATGTCACACTAAATGTTAATTTATCTTATTATCTAACATTTAATTAGTGCTTAATTGACTAAATACAATTTTGATGTTATGTTTCAACAATTAAAGTACATAACTTTCTTGGATAAGCCAGCTTGAATGATATCACCGCGTCAATTACCCTAACGCAGTTGATTCATCAGCATCGGCTAGCTTCTTAAGACATCTTCTTCTACTTCTTCCTCTTCCTTCATCTTCAATTCTCTGGTTCATAGTATTTTTTCAATTGTCTGGCATTAAATTTTCCACGGAGTTTCTTGTCATCATCGCAATCAACGAGTAGATAAGTAGCTTCTCCGAGAATTTGATGCACTTTATATGGTCCGCAGTACAGTTCGCAAAATTTTTCAATTCTTTTCTGGACCGCGTCCGATTGATGATATGTTCTGATTAACACTTTCTCACCAATGTTGAATCTTGTAATGGTTTTAGTCTCATTACATAATTTTGCTTGTTTTTCTCTCTTCTCCTTCATTTTGATATATATTTGTTTATGATCTACCCCTTTAACTAGGAGCATATCCTTGTTGATGTATTTTTCCCACGCTCTGGGAGGTTTTCTTCCGAGCTGAGCTTCGTACGGTGTTACTTCTATCGTCTCGTGGTACGTTTCGTTAATACAACTCTCGACGATTGGTACGTAACGCGACCACTTTGTATGTTGATCACCAACAAAGATCCTAAATAAGTTCCCAAGCTGTCTGTTGATTCTTTCAGCCAGATTCGCACAAGGGTTCCTTATTGCGGTAAATCGTGGTTGGATATTTAGTTCAGTTAATCCATCTAACCATTTTTTAGATGAAAATTGCGTTCCGTTGTCTGTGATAATCACTCTAGGAGATCCTAGTTCTTCACAATATTGGTGTACTCTCCTCAGTGTAGCGACGGTCGTTGCCCTTCGAAGTGTGAAAAGTCGTACGTATTTGGTAAAATTGTCAACCATTATAAACAGATACCTCACCCCACTAGACGAAGCAGGTAACGGCCCGTAAAAATCCGCGCTCACAAGGTCACCCTTGCATAACGGTATTATGGCTTTTGTTCCTCCAAACGAATTTCTGTTGCCGGAATCCTTTTTTTTCTGACAAGTGTCGCAAGTCCGTACGTAATTTTTCACCCTCTTTAACATTCCGTCCATGGTAAAGTACTCCTGCAATAATTTGATACATCTCTTCGCACCGGGATGCCCATACATACGGTGTATTTCTGCAATTATTTCGCCAGACACACTGTTCGGTACGTATAGTTTCCACTCTCCTTTGCGTAATCTGTACAATTTCTCATCGACAAATCTATAAAATTTATTTAATTTCTTATCTGTACAATTTTCCCTAATCTTATCAATAATATACTTAAGCTTATGATCTTGAATTTGGTGCCTTCCAATATCCATTAGGATCTTGCTTACCTTCTTATCCATTTTGATTGTCAGGTGGTTAATTAAATATTCGGAAATATTGTCACTAATTACCTCTCGTGTGGCATCTTCTGGATTTCTGCTCAGAAGATCGGCAATAATATTGTCCTTACCTCTACAATGGACAATGTCAAATTTGTACTCCTGAATACTTAAGATCCAGCGTGTAATACGCGAGTTGTTTAAATGACATTTATTCATAAAAGTCAGTGCTTTATTATCAGTAATGATGGTTAACGGTTGTCCTAGTATGTATATACGGAACCGCTCAAGACATCTTACAATACACAAAAGCTCCTTCTCCGTAGTGTAATAATTTATTTCCGCACCCTTGAATGTCCTGCTGGTAAAAGCTATTACTCCAATTCTTCCTTCTTCATCCAATTGATATAGTTGTCCGCCATATGCAAAGTTGCTGGCGTCACATTGCATATAATATCTTTGGTTTATTCGGGGAAACTTTAAGATGACTGTTTCTACGAATAACCTTTTTACCTGCTGAAAACACTCATTTAATTCCTGTGTCCAGGTGAATTTCTGTCCTTTCCGTAGCAACTCGAGTAATGGTTTAGTAGTTTCAGCGTATTTGTCTGTAAAACGATTATAGAAATTTGTCAACCCCAGGAAACCTTTTAATTGTTTTTGGTTCCGAGGTGCAGGGAACTTCATAATGGCATCTATCTTCTCGTCCGTTGCTCGTATTCCTTGCGTTGTTAGTTGATAACCGAGGTACGCGATTTCTTGTCTGAAGAACTGCGACTTCTCCAAATTGATGGTTAAATTTGCCCTTCTTAAATTAGATAATAATAAGTCTAAATGTAACAAGTGCGTTTCTAAATCTTCTGAATAACACAGGCAATCGTCGACATAAATAATGGTATTTTCTTTTACTTCTTCGTCCAATACTGTGTCCAATCCCCTGGTCAGTGCAGCAGAACTGGTACTCAGGCCAAATGGTGTAACTGTAAAACGATAACACTTGCCGTCGTACATAAAAGCGGTGAAGTTCCGGCATTCCGATTTCAGTGGTACTTGCCAGAAACTGCTAGTTAGATCTACGGTAGATAGGTACTTCATCTCTCCACATCTCGCCAAAATGTCGTTTATTGGAGGTGCACCCTCGTAGTCCGGGATAGTCACACTGTTCACCTTCCTCGCATCCAAACACAATCGTACGCTACCGTCCTTCTTGATTACCGTAACTAGTGGGTTGATATATGCGCTGTTGCATCTCTCAATGACCCCATACCGTAACATTTTCCGAATCTCCTCATCTACCTTCCCTTTATAGGCTAATGGGACAGGCCATCCTCTCTGGAAGTACGGTGTCTGGTCGGTGACTCGGAACTCGTGGACATACCCATCGATTCTTCCGGGGCATTCTCTGAATAAACTACAATTTCTTATTGGAATCTCCCTTAACCTTTCCAACGTTCCTCTATCTCCGCATTCTATACTTTCTATCTTCTTGTTAATGTTTCTGATGACCTCTTCTTCTTCTTCTACGTCCACCACTTCTATATGCATCATAGGCACCGTGTACGTCTCTTCGTTATCCTCTCTTCTTATCTCGACGATTCTTCTTCCCATGTCAATGAGACACCCTGCTTCTTGAAGAAAATTGGTTCCTAATATGCATGGTTTTATCAAATCTGGTATTATTAGGAAAACACATTCATATTTAATTTCTTCAATATAGATATCACATAATATTTGTTTTCTGATTAGCTTTGATTTATTACCAACTGCGCTAACTATTAATGTGTTAGACATCGGTAATATTTCATAAGGTGTAATGTCATGTTTGTTTTGGTGAAACCACGACTCAGACAACCCAGCTATTACCGATCCAGTATCGATTAACGCTTGCACACTAACATTATTATTGAACTTGATATTTATCTCTGGACACCTAATTATTCGTTGAGAAATTTCTTCATCATCATTACACAATAAATCGCTTCGTAAGTCCGGTAGGATAATATTCGTCTGGTAGTCATTTGTTTTGATGGCTATCTTCGTTAATGGGTGGAGGGATTTTTTTTTTCCTCTTCTTGTTGACGATTTCTCTTAGGTTGAATGCCCGATGCACCAGCTGTCGTGTTTGTAAATTCTATTGTGTTGACAGCGCGCCGGTCCGTGTTACGGGGCTGATTATTTATGGCGGGTCTGTCACCCCATGTCTTCTTCTGTATACCGCCTCCTTTGTTCAAGTTACTTTCACCTTCCTTATACGCATTTCTGCCCTCGTTTGCCGCTGCATAGTTCGCTTCTCTATTAATTCTTGGTTGAATCTGTGAATACTCGATGATCAGAGATTCGAAGTTTGGTATCGTCACAATTCCTCTTGTAACCACCGCAAGCTGGATGTCACGCCCAAAGTGACGAGAGATCTTACGTATTAACTGATAATCAGATAAAGTAGGTGTTAACTGCTTACTTTCCAATAAAATCCGTTCAATATATTGAATAGCAGTAACTGGTCCGCGCCAATCAAATCTGTCAAACTCCAAATGGTCCCGAATACTGTCCTGTCGTTCCTGGCCCCAATATTTTAGAGAGAACGCTTCCTTGAATTCTGCGAAGTTTGATATCTGGTCACGTATCACTCGCCACCAAATTCCTGCGTCTAACTCCAGATGTTTGCCAATCCACTTGATATTGTCAGCGGGATAATATAGCTCTTGAACTTCGGACAATTCTTTGAGGAATTCCATAGGGAATCTGTCTGTGCCATTATATTTGAGATCATTGTGGTTAGGTCCGTTAAATCGATTTAATATTCCACAATCACCTTCCATCAGTTGTCGCTGTAACCTCTCTTGGTTTTCTCTTACCTTATTTAAATGTCCCTTTAATTCTTCGATCCTAGTTGTCTTTTCTTTCGTAGTCTCGTCCAACTTCTGTTCTGTTGAACGTTGTCTACCGTCTACGTCTTCTAATTTTTGTATAATATTATTATTTGTTCCTTCTTGCTCCTGTTGTCTCTGCAGCATGGTATTGTGCATCTCGGCCTTAAGTTCTTCGTGCTTCTTATTGTAATCCTTAACGTGAACATCGAACTTGTGATTAATCTTTTTAACGGTCGTCTGGGTAGAGTGTACCGCCGCCATCCATTCTTGTCGATCATTATCTTGTTTTTCTTGTATTTCTACGTACTTCTTGTCGGCTTCCTCTCTCAAGTCCCTCACGATCTCATCTTGCCTTTTCTGTAATTCATCGACCTTTCTTTCCCAAGTCTGCTGGTAGTCACGTATCTCGGACCTTATTTGTGTCATCTCTTCCTTATGCTGGTCGAGTTTTTCATTTTGTTTTTCTAACTTTTCACTAATTAATTGAAGACTTTCTTCTCTAATTAATTTAATATTTTCTTCTAGTTTCTTGCTTCGTTCTTCTTGTTTCTTGTCTCGTTCTTCGCTAATTAACTTCATATTCTCCTTTTGTTCTTCGTTCTGTTGACGGATAAACTCCATCAACATTTGTATAGTTCCATCTTCTAGTTTTGAAGTCTGTCCTCGCGCCCTATCTTCTGGACTCTCCACCACACTACTTGGTTCGTTAGGCGTAGTATTGTCCTCGGTATTTACTGCGCCTAATTGGTTATTAATGTCATATTCTACACTGTCTGAATTGCTCGCCATTTTAGCCCTACTGCGTGTAATCATTCAAACTGACTTACACTAATAACCCTTATCTTACTTCTACTTCTAAGGCACTACTTTTTCTACTACTTCTACTGCCTGTTCTTTACCTAAGCTGTACGTGTTAACAATCTGTGTTAATACGTATCATGCCGTGCGAATGGGCGCCATTTTACAACATGAATAAGTTATAAATCTATTGTGCTAACCGCGATTGAGTTACTTAATGTGTTAATTTAATAATTTCTTAAATTTACCTAGCCCTTAAGTTGGACGCCATTTATAACAATCATTTAATATGCGTATTGATAGCACAATAAATTAATTATTAAATATATAAATTTAACGATCACTGACAAGTATGTGTATAATTTAATCTTAATGATGATTCTAACTATCTACGTTCATCAACACATACGTGATATCATTTATTTAATTGAACATAAGAAACTCTTAAAATCTATTTGCATTCTTTCAAACTTTAAGTCAATATTCGGGTTGCATTGGTAATAATGAACGCATGTTTCTAGTTAACTAAAATACTAGTTTAATTATTGTTTATGACATATTATAATAGTACATAGAATACGTCGCTGTACCTGAAATACATACATATTTATAATAAACAAAGATATATCTCAATATATGCTGAAATAAAGAAAACATACATACATATATAAATCAAATGATGTTACAATTCAATATTCTACTTATTTAATGCGTTCATTAAATCCCAAATAAGCTTTTGTTTATACGTTCATTAACTACTTATTTCAATTTTACTTATTACTTTTCTTAATAATTTCTCAGGTGTGAATTCTTTGAAAGAAACCAGGTCAGTAGAAGTTACAAATTAGAAGTAATTATAATAATGGTTACTTGGTTAGTGAATATCCATTAGTTGTTGACGTAGTCTCGTTCTGGTGATGGAGATGGCTCGTAGATACATTCCGTCGTTAGTTGTTTTATCACTGCCACTTATCACTTTATTCTTCCGGTCACTCGCGTAGGTGTTGTATAGGTGTGGTTAATTGAAGTTTAGTGTTCAATCAATGTTCTATCTTACTGTGTTTGCTGTGTGTTCGTTTTAAGTCAATAAACATGTCTCGTTTCATTTGTCGCTGCTTCCACAAACGATCCTATAATTGGTTAGTTTGTTTAATGTTTCGTGTTCATTATGTTGATGATACGCAATATTAAGTTCCAATAAGTTGTTTATCGTTTAGTGATGCTGTCTGTTAGTGTAACGGTCTGATTGTTCACTTGGTGTAAATTTCACTAAGTCCGTTAATGCGCACGTCGGTAAAGTTCTACTACCGCGATATGAATGTATTATTACGTTTTAAGTTCCTTGTTATTTATCTAACTTCCGAATGATTCGAGTAAACAATGGAAAGTTTATGATGTACCGTCTCTCGCACTTGAAGTTAAACTACTTAATAATTGAAATGTAAACTGTCTGAAAATTCTAACTGCAAAAACTTTAGTATAACTGACGAAATTTTGAGTGTGGCTGCGTAAAAATTGAGTATAACTGACGCTCCGTCTTCCTGGACAGCTAGTTTTATTAATTCGTCCCTACTCAAAATTTTGTCTCTGGCGCGCTTCACGCCCACTTCTTTTCGAGATTGGTCAGTTTTTGATTTTCTCGGAAAATACTGTCCCACTCTGTCAAAATCCGACGTCATAGTTCTTCCGATAGGTTTTTCGTCTCGGTTGCTATGGAAACATCCCTCACCATCAAATTTCTCGCTGGCTGAAGGTCTCTGATAGGTCCTTAGGTCTCCCTTGCTCCCTAGCTAGACGATCGTTGACCCGCTTCGAAGAAACTATGGCCATAAACAATTTGTCTAACAGCCTATTGTCTGAGTAAACTCTGCGTTTCTATAGATTCCCATTATCTGTACTTACAGTCTTCCTGGCGTATTGTTCTATGCTCTTACCCCTTTTTTCTGGCTATTACTAATTTCGAACATCTGCTGGTCGTTGAAGTCACTCCAACTTTCCCTTCGTAAATTCTTGTCTGTCAATTAGACGATACCTCCAGCTGCGTAACATGACTGTAGTCTTTGTCAGCCTATCTTCCAGTATTGTTACTTAAGGTGCAGCGTTTCCGTCTCATTGTAGTATGGAGCATTACTTGTTTTTGTCGCTTATCGTCTACTGACGTAATACGGCCACATCTGCTACAATTCTTGGTACGGGTGTGAATGTCCTCCTTACTTTGTTACAGCTGCGGAGAGCAATAATTCTGGACGAAACTTTCCCTGTCATCTTACGCCACCAAATTCTATAGTTGGATAGAACTTAATGCGTTTCTATTGTCAAGTCAGCAACGCTTCACTGACACCTTCTCATTACTCCTTATTTATTGCTCCACCATAAGTCGTTGACACTTGCCTCGTGTGAACGTACTCTGCCGAGGTGAGAATTTAAAAAATTTTTTAAATTTTCTGCTCGTTACAGGCTCCATGTTTCGTCGGTTATTACTGAAATAGAAATAAGGGAAAGTGATCCATCGATTGATGTATAAGAATACAAAAGATCATTTGTTTGCTTCTGTGCATGAGCCTTGTAAATCGGCTAATAGGAAGTCACTGTCCCCTTCACAGTATAATTCGAAATAACTGGGACAAAGATTTAACGGTTCTTTCTGACATGAGTTTATTCGTTTCAAACACGGTTTATAGTCAGTACAGCTAACGTTCAACATCACACAACTATACAACAACTATTTATAGTCATATACAGTTAACGTTAATCTGTACAACATACACCAACAAAATGTATTTTATCACTGTAAGGCGATACTGTTGGTGTGAAAAGAAACGCTGGCCAAACAAATGGGACAGCAAGAAGGGACACATAGCGAAAATTGAGTTAGTTAGGTTTACAGCCAAAAGCGGGCCAACAATGTTTACTAAGATTAGAGCCGTTACTAGTTACAATTTTTTACTTCTTTTATATAGTGTATCGCTAAAGTGGATATTAAGGTAATTATATATCATATAATAAGTGATACGGTACGCAAAAAATAAGTAATTAATCTTTTATATAGGCCTACGTATACGGTATTGTATTTGTGAATTCTACAGTACAACACTAAAGTTGTTTTTCGCATCCTACCTTTCAGAAGTTCTTATGTTCCCAGTGTCCTTCTTGTAGGTTCTTTCTCTTATGGCAGATGATACGCCATCTTCTCAAGCTTTTCTTGGCCTTCCTCTTCTTCTTCGTCCTACAGGTGTTTACTTGAACATTTTTTATCCATCTTCCTCTTTTAGCCTTTGCAAGTGACCTACGTACCGTCGAGACTTCATGCTTGTTCCACATGTATTGCCTCATACATTGTATTGTATTGCCTCAGTCCACAACAACGTCGCCAGAATCACATTTACGGTCCGGTTTGCTTCTTCCGTACTTTCTCACGCCATACGTTACTATATTCTCCGCTGGCCTCATGTAAATTCTTATTTCTGTATCTTTCCTGACGCCCTTTGTCCCAAAACAAGAATGTAATTCCCTAACTGTTTGCTTTCTTTACCCTATCCTCTTTTCGATCTCTGCATCACTTGTTCCTTTCTTACCTAGATCTTTTGCTTATCCGTAACAAAAACGTCTGGTAAATATACAGGTATATATCGACTCGGGCATATGTGGAAAGTGACAGAACGTCAAATCGCAATATCCACAGTGGTTATTTTCCTGTACTTATTTTAGATAAGAGAACGCTTAAACTCTCGCTAGACAAGAGCTACACACACGCGCGCGCGCGCGCGCGCACGCACACAAAACCTACGTTTACAATTTAAACTCTAAAAAACACTACCCGTTGACGAATAGTAATTTATTACAAAATCAAATAAACGTAAAAAAATATGTTTGTAAACAATTAACATGACGTTTAAATATTTTTTATACGATACGTTTATTATTTTACGTGTACAAGATTTTGGAGGTTTTTATTTTTTACCCTGTCTGCTGAAGTAAACACATTAAATTTTGACGTGATAAAGCAGTTTGTAGGCTGATTACTCCAATTGTTATTTATAGCTAAAAAATTTCTTTTAAATAATTGGTGTGTGTGTGTGTGTGTGTGTGTGTGTGTGTGTGTGTGTGTGTGTGTGTGTGTGTGTGTGTGTGTGTGTGTGTGTGTGTGTGTGTGTGTGTGTGTGTGTGTGTGTGTGTGTGTGAACTGTAATCGGAATAATTACGTATGCTAGTTGATTACAATACTAGCGATACGAACCGCTGACGTATTTTTGATAGTTGAATTGCAACAAAATACCGATAAACATTACCGTTGTACCACTCACATATTGTATTTTTAATAACATAAACCTTCTATAATAAACTATTTGATAGTAACTTCGACAACTCAGTTCCGTACTACCATATGGCTATTGGAACGAGTGGGGACGTTTGATAGTAACTTCGACAACTCAGTTCCGTACTACCATATGGCTATTGGAACGAGTGGGGACGTTTGATAGTAACTTCGACAACTCAGTTCCGTACTACCATATGGCTATTGGAACGAGTGGGGACGTTTGATAGTAACTTCGACAATTCAGTTCCGTACTACCATATAGCTATTGGAACGAGTGGGGACGTTTAAATATTTAGGAAGTTACGATACACAATGAAGGTACTAATGAATTTTTAGTAATCTGATTGCTCTTCGGTAACACCTTCTCATGATTGTCTTACAGACAATAAATTTTCAATAACACCTTAATTTGAGATCCGATTACTAAAATTTACTCTACGTCACAGAAATTGAACAAACGGGATGCAGAAAACGATTGTTTTCTCAAGCGAGAGTTCTGCAACCTTCTGGGACGCCCAAATGGTATAGAGCTGCTGAAAGATTAGGAACAGTGGACTTAGAAATGCATAGTGGACAAACGCCTCGTTGCGAGACTAACAAAATTTCCTACAGTGTTATACTGTACATTGTTTCATAGTGTGACCATCGGCTGCAACAAGGCTGACTGTATGACAGAGACAGAGGTAGTCCGTAACCGAGACGGGGAACTATTATCGCGTTGTCTTCTCTCTAGACACTTTACGCCATGCTTGTAAAAGAGGGTTTTTGTGGGTTCGGCGCAGTCCACCGCTCTAGAAACGCTCTCGTACCTGCAAACCCCCTTATTGTCTCTTATCGGCCGTGTTGGGGCCGAGCGAATCCGGTCCTCACAACTGAGCCAACCGCGTAGTACTCGCATCATTCAGTGGACGCACATATGGAATCTGAGTTAATACAACGATCCTGTTCACTGAGCTAGTGCGTGGAATACGTTTTACTATGACAACAGCGATGCGCTCTACCATGGCCGGCTCTAGTAGAAGGCCGTAATATTAAACGTGGCAACGTTGCGTCTGAGGCCTATAAGCATAGTGTAATAAAATAGCTAAAGCGAACGTGTTATATTTTGATTTAATTTCATAGCATTACTAAAATCATGAGTAGGCCTATTTATAGCTAAATCTAAATTATAGGTCTATGCGCACTTAGTACTATACGTTTAAGTTGAAGAAATTAGTGAATTAGTGTTAGGCCTAATGAATTAATTTTGTTCGAATTATTGAATTCGTATCATATGCATGAGTTAATGATTATATTTCTTAAATTATATAACAGTATTTTACATAATAAACTTTTAATTTGCAAAAAATGAAGAATTATAAAACTGTTGTTAACCGGCAATTAAAAATGCCGCGATTTGATTATGGAAATACATAAATTAAGAGATCGTCTATTCGGCCTAAAAATATCAGCTGGTTCCAGTTTTGCCACGTTTAATATTCCGGCCTTCTACTAGAGCCGGCCATGGTTCTGGCCGAAATCAGGATCAAAAACACCGAGCACTATCTGTCACTGGACGTTGGACAGACGTGAACTAGATACATTCCAGTGTGTCCTAAATAAGAAAACGTTAAAAGTATCTACGATAAAGGCACTACTAATATATCATCCACTGACCTTCCTACTCATATTCTCATCAAGACCCAGGAGTCACGTGTTCTAGTGCGTACCTTATACAGCAACGATGACAACACGCCCGCCCTCTGTGTCTCGTGCACCAAATTAAACCGTTCCGTACAAACGATGTTGTTATTGTTGGACTATATTAACAACGCCTATTGTTTGGACATTGTTGTTAGGCGTATTTATAGCAAAGAGGGCTGAGACGTACTTACGGATGCTACAAATAGTGATATTGTTGTTTAAAAATAATCTGTCTTGTGTTTTGTTAATGAATGGCACCAAACTAAACTGTGGCATCGAAACAAAGCAGAGGAAAATAAAAATATTGACAGCGACAAAAACAGTCTGCAATATATAGCCTATACACATGTGAGTCAAGGTCGACCTCGTGACCCTAGGTTATGCTGAACTGACCTACTGTCGCTGTAGTTCAAACGAATTTCACTTTTCAAAACGAAGCGCATCCACGAAAAGAAAACAGTACAGTAAG
Organism: Magicicada septendecula; assembly: GCA_034769895.1. NCBI lineage: Eukaryota > Metazoa > Arthropoda > Insecta > Hemiptera > Cicadidae > Magicicada > Magicicada septendecula. The sequence continues at coordinate 35,824,305 of CM068372.1, forward strand.
TTCTCCGTCTTAAAAAAAAACGCGTTTCCCCATCTCAAAACCCCTACTGAGAGATTTTTTTACAGGAAAATTCGGTTTTATAATCTGTATATATAAAACTCAAAGTCTGAGGATTTATGGGTACTAAATACAAATCCACACCGTTACACCGATTGCCACCAAATTTTGCACAGGTAACCTTTGACACAAGGCGAAAAATACTGTCTAACTTGGAATTTGATATTTTGCCCCGTTCGCACGATTTATGCCCTTTTAATTATGCCTTTTCGTTGACGCGTATAAAGATGTCAAAACACCATGGAGACCAGAATTAATTACCATAGTAACAAGTAAATAAACAAATGATAGGCCTATTTAGCGGCATCGGAACTGTACATTTATCTGCTCCTGCAGTTTTTAATGTTTTTAATATGCGATTTTATGGATATATTTTGTAATTTTGTATACAGATACGTCTGTATACTTTGTAATTGTCTTAAACGATTATAAAATTTATGTTTATACGTATTTCTGATGATGGAATGAATAAGTAATGAATTAATATCAGGGTGACCGAGCTTTGCTTGGTTTTCACATTTATTTATAAATATAAAGATTTAAAAAAAACATTATTTATTATTAATTATTTATTTATTTTTATTAATTATTTATTTGTTGATATTTATTTTCATATATAAACATATCGATACTACGCCGTTGCGTTTATCGACGGTTTCTATTATTGGAATCACAATTATTTAATACTTCTTTCCATACAACGATTCTTGTATGGCGAGGATTTTCTGGTGGTAAAAGAACTTTTAAGCCACTTCGCCTTTTGACTCTGGAAAATGCTACATACAACATGCCGTGCATAAACACAGGAATTGATAAGTGAATTTCCACCACTTCAAATGTTTGACCTTGAGCCTTGTGAATAGTAATAGCAAAAGCTGCTCTGACGGGAAATTGATGCCTTTGCATAGTGCACCCAAGCTGACTTTTGCTGGAATCTATTGTAATCCTTGGAATATGAACTTCTCGGCCTGAATATTCACCCTTGATAATCTTGGCTTTAATAATGTTATTACATAATTCAGTCACGACCAATCTCGTTCCATCGCACAGCCCTTCAGAGACGTCCAAGTTTCGTAAAAGCATTATTATTGTATTTTTTTAAGCTTTAAGCTTTAATTCGTGTGGTGGTAAGTCAGCCATCTCAACAGAATTTAGAAATTCAGAAGTGAATTGAAGAGCTCCTTCTGGTTGATCTTTAACAGAATCGTAGCTTTTATATACTTTATAATATTCTCTAGGAAGCTTTTTAATAATTTCGTCGTTAATTTTATTTACGTCTTTATTCAAAGGCGCTAATATAGCTCTGTCTTTCATATCTTCGTATCTGTTGTTTGCCAAACAATCACCAAATACTTCATCAATAAGATTCCCGTTAGACAGAATATGACTACCACTTGCCTCAGAGAATGCAAAAAACACAACAGCGTATAGAGAACACTTAATAGTTTAGATTATGTATATACCTCAGAGAATGCAAAAAACACAACAGCGTATACAGAACACTTAATAGTTTAGATTATGTATATCAGATAGATTGTACAAAAATCGTTGCGCAGAAACCCACAATTGTATGTCTCAACTCTTAGTTTGTTTATTTACAGTCATAGCAACATCTGTTTATATTATTTATAAACATCGATACTGCGCCGTTTAGGCCGCAGGTTAAAGACCTATAAAGACCCTACGGTATCGTTAGAGCCGTTTCAAGGACATACATAGATTAGATTGTATGTCTTAACTCTTAGTTTGTTTATTTACATTCATAACAACAGCTATTTATATTTATTTATAAACATCGATACTGGGATTGTATGTCTCAACTATTAGTTTGTTTATTTACATTCATTGCAACAGCTATTTTATATTATTTATAAACATCGATAAGATCTATTCTTTATGAACAGAATTAAAATTAACGTTTTAATTTCAAATAAAAAATATTTTTTTTAAATATTTGTTGCTGGGTGACAGAGTTATAACAATAGCAATTGTTGTGTGAATATTTAAACCTACATGAATTAAAATGTATACTTAAAAGACCCTACGGTTTAGGCCTTAGGCGATTTTTGCGGAAAATGAGACCTAGCCCAATCGATTTTTAGTGTCCAAATACGCTTAAGTACCAAATTTCGAGAAAATCGTTAGAGCCGTTTCCGAGAAAATAAGGACATACATACAAAGATTGCTCGCTTAATAGTATAAGATATTAAATACTACTACTAAAAATGTCAACAACACCATGGACACCAGAATTAATTACCATAGTAACAAGTAAATAAAAAAAACCTATTTAGCGGCATCGGAACTGTACGTTTTTATCAATTCCTGCAGTACATTTTCGATGTTTTATATAATATGTGATTGTATCAAAATATTACGATGTGGAAAAGAAGAAGTCTACTAATTGTTCTATTACTTAACGCAAAGCGAAAATACGTGTTATTTTCATTTGTGAGGTTAGGTGAGAACGGTTTTTGATTTTTAGTTTACTGCTGAAATAAAGAAAAGTCATGGCTGATGAAAACTGAACGTTTAATGTGTTATACAATGCTTCTAACACAGTAACATTAAAATAAAGAATTTAGCGTTTTCGAGTTAACAGGTACTTTATAAATATCTCCAAAGGCTATATAAACGTGTACTTTTAAATCTCTTCAAAGGCTGTTGCACCAACATAATAGTTTAGTACAAGTTAAAATAGTACAAGTGTTCGAAAGAGCTTTGGAGAGAATTTAACTAATGAGTACAAAATTGTTATACGAGCTGACAGAACGCCAAATAGACATAGACAATAAAAATTATATTAAAATACTTAGTATATTATATAACTAACGACTTAGTAGTTCAGAACGGACCACTTGCTGCTTTAGCCACGCGAGGTTGTTACCAGAGGAGGACTGCTTGGATGTTATCATTAATTGTGGTGCGAGACCTACGTATAATGTATTATATTTTATACCTATGCAAAAAAAGCACTGTGACCTTGCCTATAATATGCCTTGTATTAAAAACCTCTTGGTGTCGGGAACTGTAAATGGTTCAAGTAAGCAGATCGAGTCCCACAAAGATGCCCATTTCGTCACAAACAATAATATTTTTTTTCAATACTGCCTGTTTTCAATATCTGATGAATATGCCAGCAAATCAGTGGTTACAGAATGACGAGTTGCTGGACTGGGTGAACTTTTGTATGCAATAGATTATTGGTTAGACATACAAAAACTTGGACGTTCAAATGCATACAAAACTGCAATACAGTATACGAGATAACAATATGAGATAGGCTACATACAGTGTTTAAAATAAACTAAGGTGGTGTAAACATTCTAATTAATTATGGTTCCTTTAGTTTTATATTTGAAGTGAGTAGTTATTTTTACACTAGATAGCATACATTCATTTTAGAATCAAAAGGACATGATTGTGTTTATTTATTTAGGATATGTATTTGTACTTATGTCAGGTGCTCTCTTGCATAATAAAGGCTTTGATATTGGTTTTCTGAATTGTGGTTCTGAATGACCCATAAATAAGTAGGCCTATATTGTCACTCCCTCCTGTGCTATGAAGGCCGCTATGATTTCCAATAATATTTATTAATTCACTAGTGAGTACCCGGCATGCGTTGCAATGCCACTCAAAGAAAGAAAGTGTTTGTATATATATAATATATAAAGACTTCGTTCGCGTGGTCTTCAATTTAATGCGATAATATATTTAGAACAGAATCTATTCCATTGGGTTGCCATAGTAACCAGATCTAATAAGTTAGTTTTTTAAGACTCCAAAGGACCCCCCAGAGGATCGTATCGAAAAAAAAACACCTGTCCTATGTTGGTTCTCCCGTTGCGTAAAATATTTGTGCCAAGTTTAGTTGAAATCGGTCCAGTGGTTTAGGAGGAGATGTGAAAGACCCCAAAGGACCCCCAAAAGGACCCCCGAAGGATCATATCGAAAAAACACATATCCTATGTTGGTTCTCCCGTTGCGTAAAATATTTGTGCCAAGTTTGGTTGAAATCGGTCCAGTGGTTTAGGAGGAGATGTGGAAGACCCCAAAGGACCCCGTCGAAAAAAACACCTATCCTATGTTGGTTCTCCCGTTGCGTAAAATATTTGTGCCAAGTTTGGTTGAAATCGGTCCAGTGGTTTAGGAGAAGATGTGGAAGACCCCAAAGGACCCCCCAAAGGACCCCATCGAAAAAACACCTACCCTATGTTGGTTCTCCCGTTGCATAAAATATTTGTGCCAAGTTTGGTTGAAATCGGTCCAGTGGTTTAGGAGGAGATGTGGAAGATCCCAAGAACCCCCCAAAGGGCCCCATTGAAAAAAATTCATAAACCTTCGCGGGCGTGCGCACAACAACTCACCGAAGTTTCATCGCAATCGGATGAATGGTATAGGAACGCATACGGGACAAAGAAAGAAACAAACATTCATTTTTATAGATATAGAAGATATACTAATAAAAGAAACTACAATGTACACTTATACAGTCCAATCTCTGTTACTTTCGCTAAATGATATATGCCGCTTTAGATTAAGATTTTAATTCTGTATTTCCACATTTCTGCATTTGCCGATTTCTACAATTGTATTTTATTATTTACCAGTCTCTTCGCGTCACTCCTTTTGTTGTTATTCCATTTCTCATGGAAAAATCTTGCCTTTGTTTTATTCCAGATTTCTTTAGGTCTTTTTTCGTTCTAAAAGTTGTTGCTTCTCAAATTTTTTCTAGTTCCATACACTGTTGTGTCCCTCACAAATTCAGTTGTAAGTTCATCATCATCATCATCATCTTTACGGATTAAACCAAAAATGGTTTGTTCCGGTCTCAAATAAGAAAAGATTAGAGCTGGTCACTCCAGCGCTTCCTCGGACGTCCCACACCTCTTCGTCCCCTCGGTTTATAGTTCCATAGTTGTTTGGGAATGCGGCAGTTATCCATTCGGGAAAGATGTTCCCACCAATTCAGCCGATACTGGGTGATCCTGTCGAGTATACTCATAATATTCAGTTCCTGCCGTATATCTGTGTTTCTTCTATGATCATGGAGAGTATACCCTGCCACTTGCCTGAAAAATTTCATTTCAGCCGCTTAGATGCGACTGGCCTGGCCTTTCGTTAAAGTCCAATTCTCAGACCTATAAAGAAGTGTGGGAAGAGCCATCACCTTGCAGAATTTTAGGCGTGTTCCTTTACTTGCTGACTTAAGGATTCTCCTGATGGTCCCGCACATAAGGTTGAACTTGTGCAAATTATTCACAACGTCGTTGCTTGCATTATAAGACACACTATAGCCCAGGTATTCAAAATTGCTAACTCACAAAAAGCCATCACCTTAGTCTTTCGTGTGGATATCTCCAATCCAGTCTTTGCAGATTCGATTTAACAAATGTATGCCCACAGTTCTAAGTTATTTCTTATAAATTCAAGCTGAGTTTGTACTTGGAAATCTTCACATTTCAACATTCCCCATTCTGTCTCTGCTTGTTTTGATTATTTTTAACTGATAAAAAATGGCCGTATATATTCTGGTTACTACCAACGTTTGTGCAGTAAAATATTCCGCTATTTACAATTCTATTTGTACAATTTATCGCAGTATTATTAAGTCTCGCGTGCCATCATCGACGGCAATTGAGGAAGCATAACTTAAATAAATAAATATATACATATTCAATACCGATTAGTAGAACTGTTATTGTTTTAGAAATGAAATATTGTGATAACAAAAGGGATTACCAGTTATTTACGTTGAAACTATTTCTGTTGCGCGTGTGGTTTTATAACCGTTATTACTGTTCAGTTAATCATTACTGCATCAAATCAAAAATATAAATCACTTGTGAGTTGATTCATCGATACGAAAAACAATCGAATCGTTTTCCGTGAATCACTAAAATGTAATCTGTATGGACTACATGAGCTCCGAGTACGGTTGTGTCATACGATGTGAAATAATCGTTTAAGTGATTCAATTGAACAATGGTTCCATAGCGTCACGGCCAGCGTTTTGTAATCGTTGAGTCAAACCTACCTTAATAAACTTATCGGTTTCTTATCAGGTGGTTAGTCAGACTGTGTTTGTTTGCTTTTTTTGGAATACACAAACAGTGGGGTAACTTTATCGTCCTTCAGTAAAGGTGGGTTTACACTAGAGGTCTGCTAAACTAGCACTTGAAAATAACAGGTACGAACGAAACCCTTCCAAAAAATAACATGTACAAATACCTATTACTATATACCTGTATTATATAATTTGTTATAAGAAATAAATTGAAACTAAAAGTATTAACAGTGTTAATTTACACTGTGACTTTCTTAAGCTGTTACTGTTTAAAAGAAAATAATAAACTAGAGAATTTATAGGCCCATCTCCCTTTGGGAATTCTAATTGAAGTTTTCACTAGGAGTACAAAAACTGACATAGGTTTAACATTAAATTATTGATTCCATTTTGGTTAGAGAAATCAGTTGCGAAATTCAGGCAATGAAATTTAGAGTGCACGTAATAGCACTACAAATAGTGTCAACAAAACGTCAGAAACATATAATAAAAACATTGTGTAAGCCACAAGAGTTACAACAATCTCATCATTTACGTGAGTGGAGTTAAAATCATCTCCGAAATCACATTAACAAAAAGTACTATATGGCTTTATCAACTGTCAACAACTCTGTAGGTTATAAATAATATAATTAGCTTTTTGAAAATTTACCAAGTTAGTGACTACAGTAGTATAATATATAATTTGTTATTGTAATCTGTATTATATATCTGGATAACACACGAGAATAAATGTAACATCAGTATGAATTTTTTTCATTTATTGAAAACAGCTCCGTCTCTTTGGCATAGAGATATTCTGAACCTCGCTGTTTTGCTTCGTTTCGAATTTGTATGGGAGTCGGCACAGTACAGAATCAAGTATTCAGCACCAAAATACTATGAATACTCATCGTACTCGTACTAAACTATGTACTCGTAGTACTCGTTTATTCGTTAGTTGCGTAGGGGGCTCCTGCGACTCGGAACCGCGAGACCGCGAGTAATCGGAACGGGTATTTCGGCTTTCAGTTATTGTTGAATTGGAACAGGTATTTCAACTTTTCAGTCACTGTTATATCCGTTGCACAAAAATATCGTTCCAAAATACCTGTTATAGGTATATCGGTCCACCTCAAGTTTACACTGGATCCTGACTTACCTTGACTTGAGCGGGCCTGACTAGACCGGACTGGAGTGAGTATGCCACACTGCTTCCGGACCGGACTTGAGTTTCCAGTTTAGTTTGTTGTGAGACTTTAAAAAGGACAGTATGTCAGTGTCGCTCGTGCTTTTAGATTTAGTTTGCATTTTTCGTTCAACCTATTGCATAGTTAAAATAAGACTAAATGACGAGTGCATATATGAAGGAGTTAGAAAAATATGGAGAGTTCTACTCTTTAATTAGACGATTAACGCGTAAACAATTCAAGAACCACTTCCTTGTTGATGAAGAACAGTTAGAATACCTTCATAACCTAATTAAACGGACTTACAGAAGTAATACACATATTACCGGAAGACTATAAGCACAGAAGAAAGACTGGCTATTTGTGAAAAAAGAAATGATACTGGAATGGTGTAGCTACTTGAGCAGACTATACCAAAACGGATATTAGAGAGGCAACCAGCGGGAAGAAGAAATAGAGGAGTACCAGCCTTAATATGGCAAAGGTCACATGAGAAGCTGTCTGTGGAAAACAGAAGGCTGCAGTAGGAAGACTGGATTAATGGAAGATTGTTAAGGGTCAGGACTAGGCAGAGAACTCGAAGAAAGAAGTCCGTTCTCCTGTGACTAGGCTACTGCAGGTGAATCCTTAAGGAACCATGGTGGTGTACTTCAGACGTGAATTAAAAACAAATTAAATAGTTTTCAACAGTATGCGCCTGCTCCAGGAGGTTCAGCTGCGTTGTGGCGTTTCAGGGTGAGCCATCCGTTAGACGTGGCAGCTTGTCAATCCGGCCGACGCGACGCCTTACGGTGAATCCTTAAGGGAGCCACAGAGCTGTACCTCAGGCTTGCGAGCAATCGACACAGATCAAAGGGGCCGGTATCCAATCTCTTTGTTATAGGAACGATTGACCTCGCTGCACCGGCGTTCATCGGGTTGTCATCCTGACAATGCGTACGCACCCCGCGCTACGCCTATCTCTCTGGCTAAGATCAAACACAGAACATAAGCCTTGTTTGACGATTCTTGGCCGTTGTCAGCAAGTGAAGCGTATGAAAGCCTATAATTTTGACAACATCATTTCAGAGCGTCCGCGATCTTCTTTTTCCTCGCTTACCATGGTATTTATTTACTACATTAGCCGATCTATCTACGGGATGTTATTATACCTATTGCTTTCGTTTTTTGTCGTACTTGTTATTAGTCTATCAATCTAGAATTGGTGATATATCTAGTAGGCCTATTTGTCATTCCATTACCGAAGGAAGCCGTGTCCCAGTCTTAATCTCACCTTCCTCCCTCTCAAAGTCATCCTTTTTATGTCAGTTGTCGTCGCCAAATTGCAGTTGTTTGATAGCGTCCAGATGTAGGGGCAACAGTGGGGAAGTTTACGCGGACTCTTCGCATGAGCAGGCAGGACTTGCTCGCCCACAACGGGTCGATACACTTCCGCCGCCTGCCCGGTAAGAGTCCGGGTAGACTGCCGTATGGCGATGCCGGAGCAGACGAGAGAGTGGAGGGAGAAGTCACCAACAAAAGGTGGCGCTTGGCACACCTAAAGCGGGCGCAACCCCCGATCCATCTGTCAGGATGCAACGAACGGAATTTATCAGGATTGGAAGAGCTGTAAATGGGCAGATGATTTTGCGATTTATGGCGTGTCGTTGTGCAGAGGTCGAGGGGGTCTACGTTTGACTGATGGATGTCCTTCGTCATTACTAAGGTGGCGTAGGTGAGGATAGGCTGATTTGGAGGTTCGATCGAATAGTTTGTACGAAAGAGTTCGTACGAACCCGTCGAGCGACGGAATCTTCAACCCTCACCTGATAGCATCATTTTTAACATACCAGGGAGAGTTGGAGATGTAGCGGAGGTTACGAGACTGGAGTGCTTCCAGGCGTTCAAGAACGTCCGGGATTTAGTAGAGTCGAGAATGCTGACGCTACGTACATTAGTATGGCTCTGAGAAAGAGCAGATAGATTGAGAGCACAGGTAGTGGCCCTCGATTTGATAAGAACGGGAAAAGTTTGGCTTTGACGCCGCGGGCACACTGGAGTACGTTGGACACGTGAGTTCTGAAGCTTAGGCGTCGATCAAGAGTGACTTCACACTGCGTTTCCAAGGGAAACGTCACATCGGGCTCCCATCAAGGGAGAGGGTCCTACCCCCCTTCAACACCTATTTCACATTAAACGATGACATATTACTGGCCTGCGTTCGAGTTTAGACCATAATGGGCTCGGCGGCCTTAGTTTTGTGCAACACTTCGTCAGCATTAGACAGGCGCTGGCTGACGACGAAGGTTGAGAGCGTCACGATGAAACGACGACAGTCGGAGCCCGGTCGGGTCGTGTCGCGGTGTCTGAAGGTTGAGGAAAGCACGAACGACACCATTCCGCGGGGCGCGCGACTTTCTCCGTGTTGCGACAATGTCAAAGTAGCACACAACAGACACACCGGACGGCAGTGTTACTGTAACAACTTTCAATCGATATATTATATTATAATTTTCAACAGTTATCAAGATCAAGAAGGCCAAGTAAATCGTAATGAGCTGATGTTTTAAATCATTACACAGTGGGATTGAATGACTGGAAACGTAAAGCGTCCTGTATGATAACGCAAGGCTCACAGGAGAACGTATAAATTAAAGTACGAAAATACAAAGGATTATCAGAGGTCCACACGTGGTGGGTACGGGTTTGGCACACCCGATGTACCCTAGCTGGGTTATCAACTTGCTTTAATCTAAATATAATTAATTCACTACCGACTCAGAACACACAAAGGCACTACACCCCACTACAGAATCCACCTTTGCAAACCACCTCATTGAAGCAAACCACACATACACAAACATCGACGATAACATGGACATTCTACACGTACACTCAAAATGGCCGAAAACTAGACACTCTTGAACAATTGGAAATATACAGACACATAAAAACAATATTCTAAACGATCAGACACAATTCAAATCACACGCATTATTCGAACATATCTCACCCAACACACAAACAACATCGATCTTTCAAAAATCGATACCGTCGCCAAGAACAAGACGGACAGTCCTCCTAGCGGCAGCCTCTGAAGAAGCTTTTTAAAAGCGAAACTGGTTCAGGCTATAAGGTAAAACTTTTACGTTTTTACCCATAAAAAACTTTATGTTCCGAGTCGGTAGTGAATTAATTATATTTACTGAAGTAACGGACACGTCATGGACAACGAAATCCAAGAATTGCTTTAACCTGTCTTGGGCGGAATCCCTTTCTTTAATCTTTCCTAGTTGGTCTCTCTTGACCAATTCTTGATCTTTTCGACCACTACACTATTATCTAGGTTTCGACCGGCCAGGGTTAAGCGGTTACGCGAGCCTTTTTTTTTCCGGCCGTGCACGTACGGTTGGCAAACGCATTGGATTTTACACACAGGCGGCAATGAAAGCCGGAATTGGTCGCACGGACTTGGAAAAAACTCATGGGTCGTAAACTCTGCTGCGTTTTGAAGGTCTCCCGCATCGAAACGCAACCTGCTCCGTTTTTAGTGCTTTTTATTATGATAACACTTGTTTATTTACTTGTTACTATGGTAATTAATTTTGGTTGACATCTTTATATAAAAAATATCTAATGTAAAAAATGTTCTTAATAAAGATTTATTTACTACTGATAACAATTGTTTTCTTTAATCTAAACACGGACGTTTCTGTGGAGTTGCGTTTTAACCGTTATATACACATTTTAACGTTTATAGCCAGAGCTGTAAGGATGCGCGTCCGAGACGTGCCAACGCTGTCGTCCGATTATAAACCTCCTGTGTGACTACACTTGCGTCCGTGCACGTACGAGAAAAAAACGCACGTGTGACCGTACCCTAAAGGCGACAAAAGGAGCGGAAGTAGGAGATTTCCCAACGGCGCTTAGGGACGTAAGAACTAGGAGTTGGGTCTCCGAACGAAACCCAGATCAGGACCGGACGCCTCCCCTACAACTGGTGTTAAGTTGCAGGACGCTGGTAACGCCCTTAAAGGAGATTTTCCTTTCTCGAAGTGTCAATGGAATAAGTCGGATGGCTGTAATCTTGCTGATTAAGTCAGAGATGAGAGTCTTGCGATCTGTTAAAGTCTGCCCACGTAGAGGTAGATTTTTCTTATTGTTTGTTTGTGCCAAAATTGTTTGCATTTTTGAAATCGAATGTGTTCTGTTGCTTTGGTGTGTTTCGAGCCGCAGCCACAACGGGCAACGGATGTTTGGCTACAACAGACATTCACCGCGAAATATGGATACTATAGTATTAATTAATGTCTAATAGACATTAACTATGGTAGAGTATAATTATTCTTAGATGCTGAAAGAATACGAAATATGGTAAAATTATTTGTTTCCTAACCTCAAGCTTGCGTTTTCTAATTGTACTTCTTCAATCTTCTTTTCTGTTGTTGCAAGGTTAGAACATACCTCATTTATCTTCTCTTCATTTGATAAAGTATAAAGCTGATCTTTCAATTGATCATTCTACAAAAAAAAATTCTTTTATATACAAAATATAAATAATTATTTCGTGTATGGATTGGGTACTATGGATATGGATACTAGTAATTATGTGCTTAATTATACGAGTAACTATAACATGTACCGGTAACATATGACTATACTTGACTAGCAACATGTTTTTATGAGTATAATATATATTAATATAAGTTATCTACACAACTGCAAATCAAGAATTCTCTACATAACTGTTAATAATGTATTAGTGATATACTACTGTATATAATCTATAACAAATAACTTACATAATTATCTCCCCACTACGGGAGTCAATTAAACCCCACAATTAAAATACACAGTTTGCGCTTACCTCTATTGTAAGTCCATGAATTTTCTTTGACATTTCTGTTACATTATCTAAAGCTATAGAATGCATATGTACTGTACTGTCCAACTGAATCTTTGCATCATTTACAATGTGTTGAGTCCCATTACTTCTTCTAAATATTCCTCTTCCTTTGCCCGTATTATGCAAACTATCTATGATATACATAAACGAATATGATATGTATGTATTAATGCCTTCGCATGAACATGATACGGATCATTACATTATGAATGTTTTACAAACGAAGTTTACTACGTACTTGGTAGTTGCTGGTTAAGTCATATTTCAGTAAAAGTAAAACTACCGCTACCTGAATCACTAAAAGCAATAATAATGTAAAACATAATAAAATAATAATATAAGATTCATAAAAACCATGGAAGATTAAAACATATTGCGTCATCGAAGACGATCAAAAGAGACTGTTATCGATACAGATCGATCACTGGAGATGAGGAATGAGGAAGTCCACAATGGGTTGTAAGAAAGAAGTAATACAACTTGCATATAGTAAGTAAGTGACACGTTATGAAAAGAATCCAACAGAAAAGATTAATATGGTTCCATCGTCTAAGATAAGTGGAAGAAGGTGACATCAGTAAAGCAGAGGCAGGTTAGGAATAAGATAGGTGAAAGCAACAAGGAAATCCTAGAAATAATGGGATTAATTGTGTAGGTGATGCTAGGGAACAGTTATGACGTCAAACCAAAAGATGCTGAAGACCGGTATAAACGGGGAAACGCTATACAGTAGCTACTACCATCAGCATCTCTCTCTCCTCGTTTATTATGTCATTTGGTACCACGGGGAAATCCTGATCTACAATCGCCCAGTGAACAAATATTGGTCAGTAAACCTCCCATTGAAAACTCCTGGCTACACTGCTCGATCTCAGTGAATAGATGCACATATTGTATATTTTGTAAATATTATATACTGTATTTGTTTAATACGGCAGTGTTCTTGATTGTTTTAATTGCAAAGCGAGGCCTAGACAGTCCACGAATGCTCTCAATCCACGTCTATCTTGAGCCTGAAGATTTGTTTTGCCCGATTGCTATTCCCAGTTCCTTTTCTAGTGTCCTTTGCTTTGTAATTATTGATCTTCCTAATATTGTTCTAAGGCTTTCACGGCCGGCATCAGTTGTGTTTGAAATATCTACCGGGCTGTTTGGGCGTGGTCCAAGGTTTACATCCAAACCAAACGTTTCAGCAGCACCACTGGCTGCCATCTTCAGTGAATATTCGAGTCTACCTAACACGGTAGACAGGTCGTACGTCAGGCCCACAGTACTGTGGCGAAGGCTGACGTACGACACCCCGCGTTAGGTTGACTCGAATATCCACTGAAGATGGCAGCCAGTGGTGCTGCTGAAACGTTTGGTTTGTATGTAAACCTTGGACCACGGCCAAACAGCCCGGTAGATATTTCAAATACAATTAATCTTCCTCTTCGTCTGCTCCTCTGAGGGTTTCATTTCTTAGCTTGTTTTGCTATAGTATCGTCAGAGCCTCTGAGAGTGTCGCTTGTCCTCTGATATTTCCTCTGCTTCATCTGGTTTCCGACAGGGCATTGGATGGTGACATGCCGCAGTTATTCATGGCTACCGTATTCTCATGGCTTTACACAAAAATGATGCTGGTTACTTTATACAATACAATATGTTTAATGCGTTGAATATGTTTAAATCTGTCGGCAATGAATTTAGTTATTTTTTTTAGAGGAAGATAAATCTCAGTACTGAGGAAGTATTCTTAAATAAAGTATTTTTTTTTTTTGCGAATACAGGTTTGTTTGATGAATTTTTCAGAAACAAACAACGAGAAACAGTTCTAAACTGGTTATAGCAGTAATGAGAAAAGTTGCAGATAAAATCTGTGTTAACGGTGAAGGATAGCAAGAGGATATTAATGGTGTGGTGTGGTGCATGACAGATGGCGTTGGGGTAGGCGTCAAGGCCGCCAGCACACGTAGGTTCGACACATGACTTCCGTCCGTCACACACAATGATATGCAGGAATTTCATTCACTCACTCAAGTCGGGATTTACATAACTCCGTCATATTGTCCGGCCATATGCATAAGTTATTTGTCTTTGTTACGTAGATTTTTACGCATCGCCTTCAAGAACAAAAGGGGCCAGTTGAGTTTTGCCTTCACGGTAGTCGTAGTGGTGTTCAAGGTAAATCAGCAGCATGTTAGTACGTAGGTCGTTGACTGTCTGTTGTTGAGTGTAGAGGAAGCGTGGGACACAAACCCGTAACGAGGAATCCGACTTGCTACGCTTCACGACCATTGAAGGCTGTGGGCGTTTTCACTTCTAGACAGGCACTGACTGTTGTACACTTCTGTGATTGGTAATGACACTTATACATCTACTGTACATCGGGGGATTAACACGCTGGTTTTGTAATATGTTTGTAAAAAGAAAACTAGTTTTGTCGTTCGAATGTAATCGATATGAGAGGTCGTAATATATGATTTGCTTTTAATAAAAAAAATTAAAAACATTTCTTGGAAATATGTAAATTTATTAAATAGTTTCTACTGTTAGATTTTGTTTTGTTTTGTATCGGCCACCTAAGGACCACATGCCAATTTCAATTCTTTATTCTTTGTTCTTTTCTTTTTCTCCAATATTCTTTCATCTTTTCACTGTGTCTCTTCTTCCTGTCTTCAGTCCACTTTAAACCTGCGTTTTTCTCTCCCCTACCCTGGACTCCTTCCACTTTTAACACTTTTGCTCGAAAAACTTCTCTTTCAATTGCTTCTTCTGCGTTTATATTATTTTTTTTCTAAATCCTTTTGGACTTCTTTAATCCAACTTGATGTTGACTCTTTCCCCCACAGATATTTGAAGATCTGCTTTGGTAACCTATTGTCGTCCATTCTACATAAATATCCAAAAAATACTTGTCTTCTTTTTCTCACTGTTTCTGTTATATTTTCTATACTTTGGTATATTTCATCATTACTTTTTAATTTCCAACCTTCTGAAGTTTTTCATAGGCCTAATATTTTCCTAACAATTCGTCTTTCCATTACTTCTAGTTTGTCTAAATTATAATTCAGTGCTAGACATTCGCTTGCATATAGGCATTCTGGCTTCACTACTGTACTGTAATGCCTTATTTTCGCAGTTTTAGATATGCACTTTTTATTGTAAATATCTTTAGTTATACCGTACGCTCTTTTCATTTTATGGACCCTTTCTTCTATAGCACATTTTTCTAAGCCAGTCTCTTAAATTATTTCCCCAATTAGATATTTTTTATTTGTACTATTTTTGTTTGTTTTAAGTTAAGTACGTATCAATGTTATTAGTATAAGTACTATTACGGTCACTGATTATTATTATATCTACATTTAACGTTTTTCTCATATATATTGCAACGATACAAATTTAAAACTGCATAGATAGGTATTATAGAAATTATTGCAACAAAGTCTATATCTGGAGGTGGGAAAATTTATTAAATTAAATCATTAAAATTTACTATTGTCTTATTAATTTATACTATAAAACTGTTTATTTAAAAATTTGTCTTTAAAAATTGAGTCTATTCGCTTGCTTTACAATTATGTTACTTGATATGTTGAAATCCGCTGTTTGCGTAGCCACCGACGCTCTGCGCACGTAGTTCGACTGGATAGCTGGAACTCTGCCCGTAGACTGATCGAAGATCACTACTGCAGACACTTCACGTCGTTGCACCCACGTACACTGCGATACGAACTGTTATTGTTTATAAAATTATCTCAGGGTTTTAAAACTGGGTAAAATAGATCGTGTATTGAGCTTACACACGTCCGGCATCTTGAAGTGTTCTCGCGTAAGTATCAAAATATCTCGGTAGATATTTTGTCCCTAGCGGATATCTTCTACTATACGCGAAAAGCACTAGAGTATGATGATCTATTTAAATTGAGTTCTGTAAGTGGTAATGGTTTCGAAGACCTCGAACCGTGAACCAACTTCTAAGTTTAAAGGAAAACGACCTGTCTGGTCACGTGGCAGCGAGTACGTCTTTCTATAACGAGTCTTTGGAAGGAACTAACCGAAGTGCTCTCGACAGATGACAAATCTGAATAAATTTTAGACCCTCTTATTGGTTGAAACTTCAGCAACGTCACAGATGAGAACACAGATAGACTGAAATCAGGCTTCAACTCTGTCCGATTCTGCAAAGGCCTGTCTAGATCTAATCTATAAATTTTATTACTTTCTTGAAGATAACGAGAATAAAAGAAGATTTAATTCATTAAAAAACCATATACAAATTATAGGTGTGGAGAATTGAGTGTATGGAAAATGTACCTTATAACCATGAAAATACTCTGTCCAAGTTTCAGAACGAAATGTTAATTTTCTTCGAAGTTATTAAATAAGATGTAAATCACACGCGCACCCGTGCACTTACACACAAATATTTCACATGACATAAAAGAGAATAAAACTGTGAACATTTTGACATAACATACTATTTTAAACATAGCTTGGTACAAAACTTATGACTATTTTACGAAGAAGGAACAAAATCAATTTAAAACATGTCTGTGGCCATCAGAAAATGTTATATAGCTGTAGTATTCCACTTAAATGACTTTCATACCCTGTGTACTGTTGCAATATGTAAATGAAATGAACATTTTCCCCTTTATATTCCCACTTTACGCATGCTCACGAATGCATCATCTTCCATCAAGCATTAGGTCCATGGCCAATTGCCCCTGCAACTCGCCTTCAGATAGTATCAGTCTGCAGTTAATCGCATTCAGTGACGCATTGCACGATGGGTTGTGTAAGTGTCTCGTTGTTAATGAGTAAGGCCCGTAAAAAAAAAACAAAAAAAAACTAAAAATCTGGTATGACAGTACACAATTTTTTAAGTAGGCCTACAATTTCATTACACTATTCTGTTTTCAGTAATAGTAAACAGTTATTATTTAAACGCTTTTGTACAAATCCTTTGTTTGAAAAGAATAGTTGATTGCGTTTTCAGCTTCTTCGTACAAACTTCTTGTTACAAAAAAATCGTGAAAAATATGCAGTCCAACCGTGTTAAAATTTCGGTAGGTTGTATTTATCAATACATTTAATAAATTTTTCAAAATAATTGAACGAGCGACGCGATTTCTCAGTTTTAACTGGACCGTTTGTCATTTGTCTGTCTATCTATCTGTTTGGGATAATTAAGAAAGTTGTGTTAGTGGTTATAATCACAAACAGAATTATCACTGATCCACACCACTATAGAAAAATAATTCCGATTAGCCCTTTCAAGATTCTCAGCTCATCGTCAGATCGGAAATAACAAGAAGAGGATAAAACCAAACCCTTCACACCCCCACCCGCCCAACTGTCCACACATACCCTCGCAAACAAGCTATAATTCAAATGTCTCTTCCCAACCTCTGAGCCCAGTTACCCCCGTCTGTACAGTTACATATTTTTCTATAATTATTAATTTCTATGTTTGCGAGGGTGTGTGTGGACAGTTGGGCGGGTGGGGGTGTGAAGGGTTTGGTTTTATCCTCTTCTTGTTATTTCCGATCTGACAAGCTTGAAAGCGCTAATCGGAATTATTTTTCTATAGTGGTGTGCAAAAGTGTTAATTCTGTTTGTTTGGGATAAGTCACACGTTAACTTTTGGATGCATAAAGAGATTTTCGTAAACGTTATCATGGGTGTCCATACTTTACTCTATAGAACCATATTGTTTTTGAGATTGATCGACCCAAAAATAGGGGTGACAGAAGGAAAAATGTGAGGAGGTAAAAATTCTGAAAACATCGTACCGTGACCAGTGTGGTAAAGCGAATTTTAACTATAGTGTGAATATAGTGTTCATTTTTGAAAATTTCACTTTCTTTCACGGTCGAAAAGTGGGTGAAAATTTTGATAAATCGCGAATATTCATGAAAAGTACCGATTTAAGGAAAGTTTTAATTAATAGCTTAATGTAGTGCTACTTTTTAGAAATTTAAAGATTTTCTAAAGGGGCCCAAAAAGATATCAAAATTTTGAAAAAAAAATTGTGAAAATCCAGTAGTGTGTCGTAGGCCACTAAAAGGAATTGTAACTCAAATCCCGAATATTTCGAATTTTTATGTTTATTGTGTATGATTGTGTGCTTTCCAATTGCTATATTACTAAATAAATATTGGAGTAATCGGGATTTTGTATTTTTTTCATAATTGAAAACGTATCTAATCTCGGAATTTGTGTAACAATAAGGGTACGTGTATAGCGCGGGATACTAGCATAGAATACTCACATAGATTACAGTCAGTGTGAAAACAAACTCATGAATTTACATGGCACTGTGCATAGCGAGGCAGATCACACCAGAGAATATCATCGCTGATCCTCTTCGGAAAGCAAACAACTGAGCTGTGATTGGTTGCTTCAAGGACATTTCCCGCACTGTACCCACACGCAACTCCATCCAATGTACGGTTCCCGGTAAAGTGTAAACAGTTCGGTCTCTACTCTGCTGTAAAATGTGCTTACGGCGGCATGCACAGAACTCGACACTGTTCACTGTTCTCATGTATGAGACATTATTTCATCCTCGGTATGCACAACTCTCATACATGTGCGATATGCTATGTGCGATCACCTATGCGAAGCTCCTATGCTAGTACTCCGCGCTATGCACTTACCCTAAGTGTACTTCGTTCAAAATAATGAGCGAGTTCCGCAGCTCAGGGAGCATACCATTACTATCACTACAAGGTCTTTTTAATTTTATGAAAATTAAAATTCTCATTACTTTGTGGTCGGATACATTTCTCATTACTCCTCAGCCGTAGGATGATTTCAGACCTCTTAGTTATGTAATAATAATAATAATAATAATAATAATAATAATCGATATATATGGATCTCGTACATGGGTGTATCCATTTTATGTCTAGTTTTCTCTCTAAGTATAAGGTCGGTTGACATTTGAGCCGTGCTAATACGCTTATACGCGTAAACTGAACGTGGTAACACGGGTATAGAGCAGTGGTTCCCAAAGTAGGGTCCGCGGACACTTTTAAGAAAAATTAGAATATACCGTAATTTTCTCCGATTTTGTATGCTCTAAAATCTAAATTTTAGAATCTTGAAACAATTACTAGAAGATTCCAGTATTTTTGTTTTGGATTCAAACTAATTGTAATTGTAAAAGTAATTTCAAACTAATAGCTTCAATAATGTCTTTAAATCATGTCGTGTAGCAGATCTGTTTGTCAGCCGAACTGACTACACTTCTCTCTTACACTACAAAAAGAAGCTTCATTGGCAGAACTTTCATTCGACAGTTCATTAAAATTACAGTTTTCGCAATTACAGCTAGCTGACTTCTGGTGTTATATGTAATGACTGACTGTCCTGAACTCGCAAAGCGTTTAACTGTGTTTCTCTCTGCTTATTTATGTGAAACCGCATTCTCCCTGCTCACGTACTTGAAGACAAAGTTAAGAAATAAGCTTGATGTCGAGGTGACTTAATACTGAAATTATCAGACATTAAACCCAATATTGCAGAGCTAATTGTTCAAAAACAGCTTCATTGTTCACATTAAGCTATGTTTGATATCATTAATATTATAATTTTGCAAGTTAAGAGAATTTTGATTTTAATACATTTTAATTAATATATAAGAGTTTCTGTCGTATTTACTATTTGTTTTATTATTTCTGAACTCAGACGGGGTCCGTGAATTTTTAAATTATTTCGTAGGGGGGGGCGGACTGAAAAGTTTGGGAACCACTGGTATAGAGGGATTTGACTCAGAGGGGTAGGCCTTCTGTGAGTAATGAGCAGACAATTTCTAATGAAAGCGGTGGCAGGGAGTGTATATGTTGTTTGTTGATGTCTTGTTTAGAAGCAGCTGCGAATGAAATAAATTCCCTCGCGTGTAATAATATCGTATAAACAACATCATCGGGTTTCACCGAGCCGTAAAAAAATCTCTCAAAAACAAACAATATTTTATTTATTATTAAAGTAAATAGTAGTATTTATAAAAGGAGGAGAGTCAATTTTCCTTGCCGTAGAAAGCGAAGCCACCTCCGGGGCGGCGCAATGTTGGTTGTAAACAAGAAGGTTGTTTCTTAAAATATAATAAATATGCGAGGAATTCAATATAGATGATGTTTACGTTGGGAGAAGTTGGTTATTTTGGCTGCACAATGTTGGCGGAAGTGCTGATGTTTGCAGCGAAGGCGACCTGAAGCGTTATATATTGTTGAGTAAGGTAACCGCCTAAAATAGCCCACAACCACTTAGCGTTAATTTATAAATTTATGAATAGAGCCTCACATTTGATAGGCTATGAAGGTTGGTTGTTAAACATTTAGTGAATGGACGGCCGAGGTTCGTTATGTAACTTGTGGTTCTGCTGGTTCATTTATGACCAGTCATCGCAGATATGGAGTTCGTTATTAGAAAGTGCGTAAATCCATTAACGCCATTAAAGACAATGGATTATCGAAATAAGCGAAAACTAATTGTCTCTCCGTTTGAGCCACATATATTGTATATCTGATTAAGACTTATTTATATTCCACGGTAAATTAGAATTGTCTCACCGATTTTTCATGAGGAAACAAAAGGTACCTAAACGCATTGCCTATTCGCCAGCTGTAGGCCTATTCATGAACTTCTTTGAGGTTAATATTCTTTCGTGTTACGGAAAGGCGTTGTGGTTCTCCTGGTTTATTCTTATGGCTCGGCATCAAAGATAAGTTCATTTTCAGAGTGTACGTAAATCCATTAATGTCATTCAAGGCAATGGATTATTGAAACAAGCGAAAACTAATTTATCTATCTGCTTGAGCCATATGTATTGTATTCGGTGTCTAAGACGTATTTATATTGCATGATAAATTAGAAGTGCCTCACCGATTTTTCATGAGGAAACAGACGGTAAACGCATTGCCTATTGGCCACCTGTATGTATGAACTTTTTAGATTAACTTCCTTTCGTGTTACGAAAAGTTGAAAAACGCCTACACAAAGACACCTACACAGCTACACAAAGACATTGAGGAAAGCTAAGCAACAGGAAAACTGAATAGGAAAAGGAAAAGGTCAAATCTGATGAATAGGCTGGATCTTGTACGAGTTCAAACTTCAAATCCATGAATTTCCCCATCGCCAAAGCAGATCTGTATGCTGGCGCGTTGCCCTGAAGAAACAATTTTGTTTTTCTTTATTAACCCAAGTCTTTTTTCACGATTTTTTTTTCTCCAGTTTATCTAGAAGGTATGCATGATATTTACCCGTGAACGTCTGGCCTTCTTCAAGATAACGATTAATAATATCACTTTAGCATCTTAAAGAATTAATACCATAAGCTTGGAACTGTCTTTGTTTATTTTTGGTGCAGGTAAACCAGCCTCTGTTCATTGTTCTATGTGTGCTTTTGTGTCGAACGAGCCAAGTTTCATCCATAATTACGAATCGACGAACAAAATAAGTTCCTAATAAAATTTTGAACTAGATACGTTGACGATGTATTAGTAATTTGGGACGGAAGCATAAAAGAAGTGCATGCATTTATAAATGAGGTAAATAATAAGGATAACAACTTACAGTTTAAAGAAGAGATAGGAGGTAAGAAAATAAATTACTTAGATTTAAACATATAAATTAAGAATAATGAAAAACTACAATTTGGGATATTTAGGAAAGAATCGTATTCTGATATAATTATACCGAAAGAATCTTACCACCCTTATAGATATAACATGGTGGCAATCAATTCATTTTGTTATAGAGCTCAGAAGTGTTTAAAAGAGACGGAAATAAAAGATAGGGAGATAAAAAAGATAAAGGGAATTGTAAGAAATAATAACTATAACACCAACATAGTGGATAGAGTTATGAAAAGTATTAACATACAAAACGGTAAAATAGAACCAGAACAAAAGAATTATGTAGGGTCATTGACATTCGTAGGATCACATACTAGAAAAATTATTAAATGTTTTAATAAATACGGAGTAGAAATAGCAATTAAAAACTGTGAAACGGTATTTGATAAGATAAGGAATAAAAATATAGAAAAATTCCAGTATTACAGAGAAGCGGAGTTTATAAATTAATATGTAAAGAATGCGACAAAGTGTACCTAGGTGAGATAGGACGGAAATTCGTATGCAGGTTGTCTAACCACAAACGTGGAGAAGGTAATAGAACAACGAATTCGCTGTATGCAAGACATTTCATAGAAGAGAACCATAAGTGTTAATCCTTTGGAAGACTATGAAATTTTAAAAATAGTAAATAACAGTTGAAAGAAAGCTTAGAGAGGAGTTAGAAATATTGAAAGAAAGAGAGAAAGGGTTAACGAGAAAGGCTTTACAACGTTAGGTTTTGAAAAGAATGCACACACACACACACACACAAAGCACATAGACACGGAATGTACTAGAAAAATATGTAACTTTACAGACGGGGGATAACAGGGTTCGGAGGTTGGGAAGGGACATTTGACTTATAGCTTGTTAGCGGGGGTGTGTGTGGTCAGTGGGGCGGGTGGGGGTGTGTGTGGTCAGTGGGGCGGGTGGGGGTGTGAACAGTTGATTTATTCTCTTCTTGTTGTTATTTCCGATCTGACGATGAGCTGAGAAGCTTGAAAGCGCTAATCGGAATAATTTTTCTATAGTGGTGTGCAACAGTGATAATTTTGTTTGTGATTATAACCACTAACACAACTTTCTTAATTAAAATAAGTTTTGTTTCTCTTAAATCGATGCAAATTCTCGTAACATTTTTGATCGTGTGTCAACAAATGCGGCACCCATCTTGGACGTAGCTTATTCATACCTAAAAGTTGAATTAACGTGTGGTGTACTGATCCGTACGGCATCCATTCCTCCAAGCGCTGTTTTATTCCTCCAAAACCATGTGAGACTGTATCCACCTTCTGAACAATTTCTTCAGAGGGAGAACTTTTCGGACGTCCTGAACGTGGACCAACGTTGATCACGTTTAAAATCAGCGCTCAAATTTTCTACTGTTGAATATGAAGGAGCAGGTTTCTCGTAAACTTTAGTAATTTCGGATAAATATCGTCGGTCATAAACCACCTTCTCGATGGTCAGGTCTTTCGATTCTCAAAAGTCCACAAAGTACTTCAAACAATATATAAACAAAAACTCTTTTACAGAATGACTTGGATTTCTTATATTTACTTATAACGTGTGCAAGTAAAACGCAAAGCTTTGTTGCTGACAGCAACGCTACCTACAGGCAAAGCCGAGAACTTATAGGGTAATCCTCAGTAGTAAGCATTGAAATAAAAGATGTAGCGTTTAACCAGGTGACAAATACTTAGCGTTTATTTCAAGTTCTTAGGAAATAAATTTATATAAAATGGAAATTGCATAGTGAGTGAACGTTCATCATCATCTTCTGAGAAAAGTAGATTACTTAGCACAATGGGGCCTTAGTCCCCGTCAGAGTACTCCACCTGAGACTTCACATACTTATCACACTCTTTCTTCTGCTTTACTAAACAGCCTGCAAAATCTTCTTCAGAACCATGATTATGAATACGCATGATCCTCGTGAATCTCGGATTCTCATGAATTTCGTCCAATGTCTAAAATATCCTCTCTTTCAGTATCAGTGTTTAGTTTTGGAAAGACCCGTAAGTCAGAAGAAGCCAAATGAGGACTGTAGGATACCGAGAAATCCTGTACCAGATGCGAATGTGCAAGTTAGTTGCCACGGTGTGGAAAGCGCCAGTCACCTCCCACAGCCGCCCACACCTGCTCCAGTTAGTTTATTGCCACGGTGTGGAAAGCGCCAGTCACCTCCCACACCTGCTCCAGTTAGTTTTCTCTTCAGCGCACCTCTCAGCAAGAGTTTTGTTTAGCACTCCGAAGCTGTCGTCCAGCCTGGAGGAGAATACTCATTATGGATCACAGTTTTTGGAAAAAAAGTTAACGTGTCCTTAATATTGTTTCCACAAAAATGGATCGCTTTCTACGGGTTCTGAGCCATCTTGAAACCGTCAATACCACCCTTTATTTAAAGTGTTATTCATGGAATCCTCCCTTGAGGATTTGTTAACCATTCTAATGGTTTTCACGGAATCTGATGCCCAAGTTGATGAAGCAAAAATTGATGCGGAATCTCTTTTGTGATACATCCGTTTGGAGGTCAGTGGCATAGTTTTTACCCACGATTATTTTTCATGAGTCAATCGCAAAACTCCCAATCTGGAGGGCCAGGGATTGTTCTGTAGGCGTTACCAGACCTAAGCTGAGGGCTCTGGTTTTAAAGGTGACAGACACTCGCCCTCATCCTTCTCTTTCTGAGAAAGGATCGGGCGTCCTTGCATTCATTACTCTAACACTGACCGTTCCTACTACTTCTTACAGTATCCACCTGTTGACAGTCCGCAGTGTGGCACGTCCGTTAAATCGTTGGCGAACGAAGCGGAACAGATATGGTGACGAAAGCCAGACAAGGACGTCACGACGACAAGACCGTAGAAAGAATAAGATTTATTAGTATAACGTGAAAATTGAATGCTACCCAATTTTACGCTGGTTTTATATAGAAATATAATTATCAAATGTATATTGTAACCATCGGTTCTGGTCGTAACTGTAAAATGTACACCAATTTTGAATGTGTAATAAATGTTAGTGCGTTCGTCTCGCACCGGGGTCGTTACATCAATGTTCGCGGCTAACGATGTCCGTAGCGTTGCGGTAATCACCAGTATAACACGGCAGTAACCTTACCTGTTTACTTATAGGGGTGTGTTAATCCCGGGTGGCGCCAAGTCGTTTATTAAAACAACTAAAACTATTGTATGATGAGTTTTCAGCGGTGACGGTCGGGCGTTCAAATAATTCCCGCTCGCACTGCCGTCTGAATTGTCGATGCTGCTGTGCAAATGACAACTTGTTCGCTTCTCGTCAAATCTATTCTTAAATAAACACTGGTAATATATAAAGCACTCCCTATGAAATAATAACAACGGTTACTCCCTGTAATAGTTATTTTTAATAGGTGATAATTAAAATGTTCAAATTGACAATTATATAATAATAATTTTGCACCGACTGATTACATGAAACACTTGTTCTCAAGGCTTGACGAAAATCGATTCTGTAACGATACATTCGTATTAGCTAGGCAGCTGAATGTTTAGATATGGCAATTAATTTCGTTTCAAAATCGTGGGATTCTTGTGATTATGAACTAAAGAATTCCTATGGTTGCAATAAAAATATTTTACCTTATGCTAAGTGTACATAAATAATAATGTGTGATGTTACAATCTGTTCTGTAGTGTCGTTAAATGTGTTTTGAAAGTTCGTGTTTTAATAATAGGTTATGTTTTATCTTAACAAATTTTCAGTGAGTTTTATTTTACTTAAATAATCTGTGAAAGAGAAATATTTGTTTATAGTGAGATAAATTTACCTTTAGTAAAATTTAGAGTGATTAGGTTTTTGGAAATAGGTAATTTAATTGTACTTAACACCTGAGCATGACTTGGTGTCTTCCTTCATTTGATCGGGTAGGATTTTGCTGCAATAAGTTCTTTTTTTCATTAATTTTTGGGCTTCAATAGGTTGGGCGTCCTTTTCATAACGTATCTGGTCATTCTTTTCGGTTAATTTTCAGTTTAATTATCCTGGATCTTGAGTGGACTACTATAAATGGGTCTTCTGCTTCTTATACCGTCATGGTTATGAACCTTGATTACTGTTTTACATTATTTTAATAGAAAATCGTTCTTCCCAACATTGGCTTCTGTATTGTTTGACTGACGCTTCACTTCTGTAACGGTATTCAACCGTAATTCTGTCTTCAACTGCCGTTTCTATGGCAACTGCATGATTTTGATTGGTTGATTTTGAGATGATGTATTGTTATCAAAATTCGAATTCTTCGTATATCTTCTGACTGCTGTTATTCCTCTATCTTCCTTCCTGGTTATTAAATATTGTCACTATTGTATTTATTTCCTTTCATAGATTATTTTGATACCCCACAAGTTTGGGTAATTTTAGATTTTATGTTTTTACAGTTATGTTAATACTTGTTAATTACATATCTTTTGTATACAAATGCTTATTATAATATTTTGTTTTACAAATGATTTACAATTTATTCTTGGTGAATCCTTCACCTCAGATTTGCTAATTTCTTTGTTAATTTGTTATAATTTGTAGTTGTTTGTTTCTGACAGTTAGGCACTTTCATAGGCATAAGTAGCCATTATGGTATTTGACTTATTTCATTTAAATTACATTTCATTTCAGCCTACTGGGCTTTATTTAGTTATTATAATTGATTGTGTTGTGTTTTTGAGTCTATTTATGTGTTATTATTATGTCACTATTATTTTATACACAATTATTTACTCTTTGGTTTCCATGTTTTCTAGTCATACATTTCTTAACATTTTTATTTATTTCCTTTGCCAATAATAACAATGTGGCTATTATTTACTACTTCTTTGATCTTATTTAAATATAACATGTAGGCCTATGGTCTGTATGATTCTTACAGCCATATCCAATTCATAAACTTGATTGAATAATTATTTAACTAACTTATTATTTGCTAATCTTTGTTCATAATACATCTTATTTTATATTATTTTTTAGTGTGACAAACAACATCACTTTTATGAACTTATCATGATCCCTTATAACATGGGTGTTTTTTTATTTGTATCTAACTCCTTAACTTTCTAAACAATCTTTACTCTCCCTCCATGTTAACACTTTCAATGTACTCTTCCCTGGGGCTCTCCCTTTCAACTATGATTACTTGCTTTTAAAACTCTTTAATTATGTTTTTTGTTTTGTTTACTATGGTAATTATCAGTTTTCAGTGTTCAATACCTTTTTATAGTTTATACTTAATACTATTTTTCACAACATACTTATTCACTATTATTTTTCACTATTAAACTTTTAGCGTTCTTTAGGATTTATTAATTGTTAATGATTTTATCACTCACTATTACTCACTATATTTCCATTCTATACTTTACACTATTTTCATTCAATTTGTATTTACAGTATTTTTATATTTACACCTTCACTCTTAAATTATTTATAGTTAATTATAATTTATTTAGTGTACCTTCTTTACCACTACACTTTGGGGTTTTTACACTTTCATTTTGCACTTCACAAATGTTTTTTGTTTTTTAAGTGTTTCTGAATGGGTAATCCCTCTAATTACTATCTCACTATTCATTTTTTCTCTTTCATTACAATATTTCCTTAATACTATTAACAATTTTATGTCCTTACAATACTATTCTTACATCTAATTTTAAATTGGGGTTTAGTTTGCTTTTTTATCATTTTTATCTTTAACATTGTTTAATAGGGTTTCTTCCCTAAATTACGATTGTCCATTAATGGATAATGACATTTACTTTTTCCTTTCTCATAGGTTAATTATTGGTCTTGGTTCCAATATTACTTTTGATTGCATTATTTCTCCTTCTCCTATGCTTTATTACTTGTTTGTGTATCATTATTGGTTTTCATTTTTATCTATTTCCCTTCTTCTTCATTTTCATTGTATTTGGTTAATACCTTGGGTTTTTCCACCTTCTCATTTGGGTACGTTTCGACGTGTTACATTGAGTCATTTAATTCCATGAACTTGTTTCATTTTTGTTTGGGTTTTGGTTTTTTCCCTTCTTCCTTTGGTTTGGTTAATCACTTTCTTCTCTTCTTTGGTTTTATTCTTGTTTGTTTTTCGTGGTTCCCTTCTTCTTTTGTTTCTTTTTGTTGGGTCAATCACTTGGGTTAGGTCATGTCGTCATTTGTCGAGTCATAGTTTTTATATTTTATTTAAATTAATCATTTTATTTAATATGAAGTATTATTTTAGATTCAATATTATCTTATTCATCCCTGATATTGGGTTGGCTTATTTGTGTTGTAACAGTATTAGAATAAGAAATGCAAGTAATGTGACTTGATGTACGGTTAGAAACCAGCTTAGCGGTGTTTTTCAAAGCACACACACCCTAGGCAAGGCGACAGTCTGGCGGTGCGAAAGTTATTCAGCAAGTCACGTACAGGGTGTAAAATCATAAAATGTATTGTATTAAAAAAAGCCATAAAGTTAAGTGAAATCGAGGGAAAATTGAGTGCTCGGACAATACAGTACCGTTAGAATTTAGACAGAGAGGGTGTGAGAGAGAACTCGAAGTAGCGTCAGGTTCGCTTTCGCGGTAAAAGCTTGCTACGCGCTGTTTTTTGACGAATGGGAGAAAGCGTCACTTTTAAGCGGGTGAAATTAGCTAGTTGGGTTGGAGGAAATCAAATATCGCGGTACTTGAAACCAATGGGAACGCGATTTGTAAATATTGAGTATGGGTAACGTTTGAGGGAGTATAAAAAAATGTAGTTGGGAATTTGTCAGGCAGTCTACGGCGAACTCTTCAACTATCACACTCGTTATCGCGCATTGCGATTTCATAACTAAAACTTGCGATAAGTAATAAGTACAATATTCGTGTCATGCGTTTAATAATATTAAACCGGTATTACAGTAAACGAAGCGTACCAAATCAAAGTAATTTGTTAGAATGAATATAATATAACTTTGTGATAATTACCGAACTTCATAGTATCGATAATCGAACGCGTGCATTCGGAAGTTACGGAACGTGGGAGTGTATTCGGGATGAATTATTGATATTGCGAGCACTCAGTTTTATAACATAGTTACTAAGCTGTCAAAATTAATTAGTATACACTAGTTACATGCTGAATCAGTGAGTAGGTGTGAACAGTGGTAATTAAAGTGAAACCGATGTAATCAAGTGTTAGTGTCGTCGAGTGTCAACAACAGGATCATCCGAATCGCCGACAACGCAATCTCCAAGATCGCAGACTCCGAGGGAAGGATACACCAACCAAAGGGAATTCAACTTAACAAGTAAACCAAATTGAACATTAAACTCAGATTAATTCATGTCTTTCTGTAACTCTATTACTATTGGCAATTCAATTGGTCTATGAACCTACTTTCAATGATAATTGATGAGAAGTATAATCTCAATAATTGTTAATCATTAAGATTGTATGCAACTTGTTAAAATTAGCAGTCATTCAAGTTAATTGTGTTAATAATTATTTCTTGGATACCCTGAGATAATTTTAAGAGTCGCCATCAAGCAGAGTTAAGAGTTTAGTATTAGTAAATTACACATATCTTTTCTACCTCTAAACTGCGAGGGTGGTATTAGTTTTGTTTTGTAACTTACAATTTTTTTTTTGAATTTCTTGAAAAACTACTTTAATGACTGAACGGAAGGTAAAAGTTAATCTTGTTGCGTAGAATAGGACTATTGATTATAAGGGAGAGGGTTGCCTTAGAGACGGTATTATCTGGGTGTCCTTATACGTCCACTTCATCACAACGTCATTAAGCCCATTATACAACTTTTCTCATTACGGCTGTTTTGTTGGCGCTATTTGTAGCGTGAGTTTAAGTGGGAGCGCGATTTATTATACAAAACTGTAGGGATATTTGAAGCTAGTATGTTTTGTAGACCCACGTATGGACCTGTTTCGACATTTGGTTGTGGGGGTGGTTGTGTGAGTGAGAACCAAGGAAGTAAAATACAGTAGACATACCTTTCCTTATATACCTTTAACTATTCCGAATAACATAAAATTTTTAATAATAAACAGATTATAAAACTCTTGATAAGGTTCCACTTTTTTCAAGCAATAAGTAGGCATTTAATTTCCTTAAATTTAAATAACCAGCTGGCTGCACAGTGTTACTGAAGAATTGTCTGCGTGGAAATGAAATGTACGTGGGGGTTAGAGAAGGAGTAATACTAAGTTAAGAAGAGAATTAGAAATCAGTACAAACTACCCTGAATTTCATTGAATGGTGGGCCCTTACAACACGTGTAAGAAGAGGTATTACAGTATTTGGGTGGGAAAGATTTAGAAGAAGAAGAAAAGAGGAAGACCTAAAGACACTGTTGTCCTACTAAAGCGACCGATGCCTTGCCCGGAGCTTCTTATAGAGCTCCCCGGTAACCAAACGGCTCGTGTTACGTTAGATGTGGCCTGGTACCAATTGAGCGTGAAAGGTTCGCCGAGGCCGGGTCCAAGAATCACGTAATACAGCTGCGGTAGGTCTTCCTGGAAAGTATCCGTATAGTGGTGGTGTTCAGGGAACAGACACGAAGGGATTCTTTGATGGTCTGGTCGGATGTTAGATAGTAGGCTTTACATGTCCAGCGCAGTCCTCCGTCCAGGAGAGACTGAAGGTTACGCTTATGGATTTTAGCCAAGTAGCCCCATACGGGGATCGCCTAGGCGCCACATCTCTCTCTCTCTCTCTCTCTCTCTCTCTCTCTCTCTATCTCTCTCTATCTCTTCCTCCATCCCTCCGTCACCCAAACGCGCGCGCGCGCGCACGCACAGTGTCATTCTGTCATTTCTCTCAGTATAAATTGGAGTTACTTTCTTCTTTACAAAAATGTTGCCAGCTTTATTTTAAAAAGTTGTGTTATTGTTATTAATTTTTTAAGAAGACGGTTTTCTCAACCCAAGTGGCCTATTCTCGACCCGTCGTAACAATCACGGCATAGGTAAGGCGCCTTCAGAGATCCTCCAGACTTGTTTGGTCAGTTTTGAATCTCACCTTCTTTCTAAGTGTTCTTTCCACCGTTGTTTATAATCTTTTAATCTTTCATTCAAGTTAAAAACTTATAATTAGTCTCTTATGACATCATTAATTTATAGGGTCAAGTTTACAACACCTTTTAACACCTCTTAAGAACGCCATTTCTGAGGCCTGTATTTTACATTCTTGCTTCTTGATTGTTGTTCATAGGACAGTACAGGGACCACCATAAGTTTGTAAAACCTTAATTTTGTATATCGACGTACGTTGTTTGTAAAAATACGGTTGGTTTCCCTTTAATATTTTCCCTTTATAATATTAATAAACCTTCGTTTTGTATATTATTTGCAAACATTATTCCTGCAGGTCTCCCATGTAATATCTTCAAATAATTACACTGCAAGTAAGTTTATTATTATTTTGTATCTTTAGAGGTTTGTTTCTGAAAAATACAGAATAATTTCTGTGAAAAGTACGTGAGGTGAAAATAAACCTACTTGCAGTGTAATTATATGAAGATATTATATCTGAAAACATCTTCCTATTTCCTTACGCGCCTTCTCAGATCAAATATTTTCTCTTTACCCACATTTTTCGTAGCTATCAAAAGTTTTGATAGGAAAAAAAAGTACAAACTGAACTCAGCGAACCGAAACGACAAACGGTTTCGCGTCACCGAATGAGTCATTCTGCTGTGAGTCAACGTGTTTCGGAAATCGGAAGGACCTCATCACACAATCAATCACTTCCGTTGCCGGGCATCGAGTGTGTGCAGCTGTGCGCTGCCACTTCTATCCGAGTGACAATCGTTCCAAAAATTGCTTTTCACTTTGGTTGTGACACGAAGAGCGGGCGCGGATACGACACCGGTGTACAACGTTGGAGTAGGTCGTGGCATAGCAGCCCACTCGGTCACGTTTCGGCCAAGGTCCCGCCCGCCGCCGCCTCCGCCTTCTATATCGCTTTAACTTTGTCTATTTTAACAACAGCTAAATGCAACAACAGTTTAATCGTAAAGCCAAGGTTATCTTCTGAGAACACGTTCATTAGTAATATATTTTTTTGATAATATTGCTTTTTTTCTCCAACTGAATGTGTCACCAGTTGGAAAGTATATTGCGTCTTTTTGACAGGTAAATTCATTAACGCAAAATAACAGTTTTAAACACAAGGTTGTTTTTGTGCGCGTTATTTCAAAATCGCGTTCATTACATATTATGATCATTAAAAGTGTTGTTTTTCAGAATTAAGATTTTACTTCTGGGCGGCTCAGTAGACCAGTGGGTATGCCACCTGGCTACTAACCTAGAGGTCCCGGGTTCGATTCCCGGGCCCGCACCATAAAATCAAGGTGCGTTTTTCAGCCCCCAGGTCGACTCAGCCTGTTGAAAATGAGTACCTGGGATAACATCCTGGGGTATAATAATGGGCGGCTGAAGCGTAGTGCTGGCCACACTGCCTTCCTTGTATGCCGTAGGGCTTACATAAGGCAGCCTACTCTGCTTTCTCCTACACTACTTCAGGTGGTACACATGGGAGCCATTATTATTAAGATTTTACTTCTTCCAACGTCTTATGCTTGTATTGTATCTACTTTGTCCACCTGTGGATCTCGTGAAATACGTTTCTGTAAACTTCCCTCATTTCAGCAGACCTTCTGTCCTTCCCGTATTTCTTCATATTTGCATTACCTTCTTACTCCTGTCCACGCAGTCTTTGTTTGATTTGTTTTCCCCCCCTTAAAATCGTTGAATTCCTTAATCCTTTTTCTCGAAAAGTATGTCTTCCGGGAAAGTTTTCCTTCTTGTGAGATGTTCAACAGCGGTAGATTCGTAAATTCCATGAACAGACCGATTTTCGTTTTGGGGTTTTTTATCGAAATGACCAAGCATCCTATTCTTTAAACCCTCTGGATTAATTCCGACCAAATGACCGTAGAACGCAGGCCTTCGTTTCTGAATAGTATGCGAATATTTTTCAGTTTTCACATATAGGCTAATTATAGGCATATATTATAGGTACCTATAGGTCTTATTGGTAGATATTATAGGCTATTAGGCATATTGTGGCGTTTTTTCTTCCGTTTGCCTCTGTTTTTCTTTGACCGAAGAATCTTCCTCAGTATTAACTTTCTTTTTTTCTAATTTTTAAATATCTTCTTTTCAATTACAACTAAGCAGTCAGCTGCGTAATAAACAATCGAATACATGGAGCTAATATAGTAAGGTTTATAAAGAGTAGAAGAATAGCCTGGTTGGGACACACAATGAGGATGGAACAATATTAGAGTTTCCAGAAAATTTCTAGAAAGGAGACCACTGGGATCAAGAGGAAGGCCAAGGAAGAGATGGCTCAGGACGTTGAAGGGGATCTGAGGAATATGGGGATAAGAAGATGGAGAATACTTAGTTGGGATAGGCAATGAGAGGGCTGAATGGAGAAAAAAATGGTTGAAAAGGCTGAAACCGTAGTGGGTTATGTTTTGTTGTTGTTATAGAGGTCCATCATTAATTGATAAGCTCGAGATCTCCTGTACGTTCGTATTAGTCTTGCGTTGGTTTCTGTATCTTATTTCGTTAAAAAGTACTGTTCTGTATACGCAGCAGAAGTAGGCCTACAACTATTGGCAGCGTTCGTTGTTCGAGACACAATAAGAAGAGAAGAATTGGATTACATCAGAACTAATCATTAGTTACTAATGTGACGGTTGGGACTGCCTTTTAAGCATAAACTGGGGTGTGTTGGGTTCAAGGGTAAATCTGAGTGCTCGTCAAAGACTATTTCTGTACTTGCTTATCGCTTGAATAAGAGATGAAAATCCATTTTCACACGAATATGAGGTGGAGAACGGTATGAGCAAGTGTAATGCCTCGTCCGAAAGTTATCCAAAAGTTGTACGCACTTCTTAAAGATTTCCAAAACTTTGTTAAATCTGAATCTAAAAATTTAGTTAATGCCATAATCAAGCTGATATTACATCATAACTAGTCATTAATTACTAATGTGACGGTTGGGTCTACCTTTTCCGCATAAGCCATATTTTGGGTTCGATGGTGGTTGAGTCGTAGGCCTAAATCGTGAGTGTGCGTCAAGTCTATTTGTGTACTGCTTTTGAATTAAATGAGAGATGAAAATCCCTTTTCACTCATACATGACGTGGAGAACGGCATGAGCAACGTTAATGGCTCCTAAAGTTCAGCATGCTCATCAATTAAAGGCATGCATAAGTTTCTTAAGTCTGAATTTAAAAATGTAGTTTTTGTCCCAGAATCACGGCCGATATCACACAGTCGTTCTCTTAATTTTACTGACAACATGTTTGAACTTTCAAAATACGAGAATGGGTCCCGAATTCAGTTGAATTCACTGTAACTTTGAGTCTGGTTACCGAGAGATAAACATCAGAGAGAGGTGTCGATAAAAAGAAATGGTGGAGCGCGCATAACAGAAATGTGGAGTTTAGACTAAAGTACAAAACAGGTTGAAATTAAATTGTTAAAACGATATATTTTAGTAATTTAAACGTAATACGTTTTTGATTCAGTAAATACATTTTTGAAGCCGACTTCGCGAACTACCAAACGCCCCCCCTCGGGATCCACCAGTGAGTCGCG
Organism: Magicicada septendecula; assembly: GCA_034769895.1. Classification (NCBI taxonomy): domain Eukaryota; kingdom Metazoa; phylum Arthropoda; class Insecta; order Hemiptera; family Cicadidae; genus Magicicada; species Magicicada septendecula. The sequence goes on from CM068372.1 coordinate 35,858,733, forward strand.
TCCCATAGGTTGAGAAACGCTGATTTACATGGAAGACGAATCTGGCCAAGTAACGGATACGACTGTTATGAACAGAAAGAAATGTAAAATAATATTCGCGAACCTTTGAATCGATATTTTACACAATTAGAAAAGTAAACATGTTAGAATTATTATAACTTATGGCTCAGAAGTTTGGACTATTAATAAACACACAAGAACAAAATTAATGAGAGCAGAGATGGAAGTTTTGAGACGTTCTGCAAGAGTATCCAGACGTCAGAAAATTAGAAATGAAGTCATTAAGGATAGAATGAATGTGAATTTAATTGTTGATTTTATCCAGACAAAAAAATACAATGGTGTGGACACACGAAAAGAATGGCAGAGGAAAGATTGCCAAGGAGAGTTATTGAATGGACCCCACCAGCAAGAAGGAAAAGAGGAAGACCACCTACCACCTGGATAGAAGAAATTCAGACTATATTGAGGGAACGAGAAATTGAAGAAGACCTTTGGAAGTAGCAGTGGAAGATGAGAATTCAATCACTCCTGTCATTTTTTCTTCCGGAAAATGTGTAAACATTGTACAGCCGGAATAATAATAATAGAAAAATAATTCGTTTAATTTGAGCACGCCTTATAAGGAATAGCAGTGAGTACTTTGCAGGCTGTTTAACGAACATACGAGGTTTGATGGGAAATATTTTTGTAACTGGAGGAGAAGATGGGAATTACCTCTGCAACCCGCCAGTCAGGAACACGACCAGTGCTCCACCATAGATTGTAACTTGAGGGGAAGATGGGAATTACCTCTGCAATCCGCCAGTCAGGAACATGACCAGTGCTCCAGCATAGATTGTAACTTGAGGGGAAGATGGGAATTACCTCTGCAATCCGCCAGTCAGGAACATGACCAGTGCTCCAGCATAGATTGTAACTTGAGGGGAAGATGGGAATTACCTCTGCAATCCGCCAGTCAGGAACACGACCAGTGCTCCAGCATAGATTAATGAACTGCAGCAAACGATCATGCAGCAAGGCTGGTGCACACTTTATAAGCTCCACGTTCAGCCCATCAGTGCCCGTGCTTTTCTGTTCTTACAGCAGTGTAAAGCAATTCATCCATTGTTATTGGATCCACACACTCACTGATATCAGCAAAGGTTGTTTCTTCCAGTTGACCCTGGGTCCATAGCTGCTCATACTGTTCAAGCCATTGTTGTAATTCAAGCGGCTGAAATGAGATTTCTCAGGCACGTGGCAGGGTATACTCTCCATGATGATACAAGAAACACAGGTATACGGCAGGAACTGAGTGTTATGAGTATACTCGACAAGATCGCCCAGTATCGGCTGAATTGGTGGGAACGTCTTTGTCGAATGGATGACTGCCACATCTCCAAACAACTATGGAACTATAAGCCGAGGGGACGGAGATGTGTGGGACGTCCGAGAAAGCGCTGGAGTGACCAGCTGTAATATTTGCCTATTTGAGACCGAAACAAACCACCCTTGGTTTAATCCTTGAAGATGATGATGAAACAAAATAATTAGTTTACTTTGAGCACGCCTTATACGAATAGTAGTGGGTCCTTTGCAGGCTGTTTAACGAACATACGAGGATTGATGGGAAATATTTTTGTAATTTGACGGGAAAATTTTAACTCGTGGGCGAAGGTCGGTATATAATATACCAGGATTATTATTGTCGGATCGATGCCAGTGCCTTTTCTTTCTGTTTTATGTTCCTGTCACACTGTTAGTACTTCAAAACTTCGTAAAAAGCGAAGTACAGAATTGACGCATGCCGCGGCACTGTCTCCTTGACCGACACTTACGTTGGGCCAAATCAGGGAAACATCTACGATTACACGCAACCTTGCCGGGTCTCTATACTTCCTGTAGTGTGTGTAATTCGTTAGTTAAATAAACTTTTGAGAGTGTGTTCATGACACAGTTTTGCTGTACAAACTAAACACAAGACAAGAAGGGTTTCTAGGTCGGCAGTGAGTTTGTGTACACACATCTGTGTATACATCACGTACGGGCAACTTACATACACTTTATAATTACGATTGAACATAATTTGTAGTTTTAATCGTTCGTGATGGTGGCTGGTTCGTCATAGTTTTTCAGCTGGAGCTTGACGCAATCCAACTTAATTCATTTTTACAAAAAGAAGCAAGGTTAATAGAATTTTAGGCGACAGTGTTGAGAGAGAAGAAAAAGAAAATATAGAATGAAGACTGTTTTTGTCTACTCGCAGTACAGAAATTAGAATTGTTTCCGTACAGTGAAAATGTGAAAGTAATTCCTATAAATTTATAAATTAATAATTAACTTAGATCCGTCGTGTGACTTTGTTTTCTTATTTAGAATTACGCGTTTCGGAACATATGATCCACCATCAGATTACTTTAGTCAGCTGAGATCGTCAAAGGTTAAAATCACATACTCAGGTGTTAAAAACACAAGTCAGTTGGGTGCGCACCCTATGAAGGCTGACCGGATACTCAAGTGACGTGTGTTTTAACAATTGAGTATGTGATTTTAACATTTAACGATCTCAACTGAGAAAAGGAATCTGATGATGGAACATATGTACCGAAAGGCGTAATTCTAAATAATAAAACAAAGTCACACGACGGACCTAAGGTAATTTATTAATTTATAAATAACAAAGTGACTTGGATACCAGCAGTAATATGGATGTCGAAAATAATTCTGTCGTATTTCGTTAAATTTCATGGCTTCAAGAGAGTGGAAATGAGTTTGTCACAACAGGAGGAAGATACTTTGAAACCCTCTAACCTCTCTCAGGTATTCCCGAAGTGCAAGACTGCGGGTTCACGCTCAGTTAATCGTATTGTGTCCATGGTACTGAGCCCTTCTTGAAGACTGATTCGCGCAGGATTTGAAGTCACAGAATTTTTACACCTTCATATTATATATCTTGCTTTTTGAGAATTTGAAATAGTTTAACTCTAGTGCTTTAAAGTCGGTCTGTCTATCTGTCGAATTTACGTACGATGGCATCAAATTGGGCAGTCAGTTTTCAAGTCTAATGTCTTTTCCAGCAGAAGGTGGAACAACCAAGGCTTGTTTCCCCTTTCCCCCGAAGCTGTTTGTTATCAACTTATGACTTCACTCTGATCTGATAAGTCTACAACATCTCCAATAATCCAATCTTTTTACTATTTTTTATATTTATTTACCATACTTCTAAAAATTGTATTATTCTTTTTTACTTCCATGCTCCATAAGGAAATGGAAGTATGGTGATGGCGAAAAAAATCGTGTTCGAAATAAGGGGTGATTCTGACTGTGCTACCCTCAAAACATGAAGAAAAGTCATTTACCGAAAGTGTCTGTGTGTAGAATTTTTTCTATGGCGAACGATAACTGCCGCAAATTCAAACAGAATCAAATAAATATCACTATAATATTGACGACTCGGAACACAAAGTTTTTTATAAGTAAAAACGTAAAGTTTTACCTTACAGCCTAAACCGGCTTTCACCTATAGAAGGCTTCATCAGAGGCTGTCGCTAGTAGCGCTGCTCGTCTTGTTGTTGGCGACGAGAAAGTGTTTCGAAAGATTGAAGCTGTGTGTGTGTGGTGAGATGTGTTCGAATAAAGCGTGCGATTTGAATTGTGTCTGTTCGTTTAGGATGTCGTTTTTATTTGTTTTTGTGTGTTTGTATATTTCTAATTGTTCTAGAGTGTCTAGTTTTCGGCCTTTTGTGTGTACGTGTAGTATGTTCATGTTATTGTCGATGTTTTTATATGTGTGGTTTGCTTCAATGAGGTGGTTTGCGAAGGTAGATTCTGTAGTGGTGTGGAGTGCTTTTGTGTGTTCAATGTATCTCTGTTTGAAGCTACGTCCTGTCTGGCCTATGTAGAATTTACTGCAATTTGAACAATTTAGTTTATATACACCGGGTAGATCGAATTTGTTTTGTGCTTTGGGCATGCGTTTTGATAGTGTGTGTTCTGTTTTGTTAGTAGTTTTGTAAGCGATTCTGTAACCTGCTTTTTTGAATTTGTGGGCAATTTTTTCTGTTTGTTTGTTGATGTATGTTAGTGTTATGAATTTGTTGTTTTCTGTCTTTGTCTGTTGTTTGTTTTGTGTTTTGTGTAGGAGTTTACTGACTATTGTTCTGTCATAACCGTTAGATTCTGCTAGATATTTTATCGTGTTTAGTTCGTTTTTGTAGTCTATTTCATCTAAGGGGATGTTGTTAAGTCTATGTATCATGGTTCTAAAAGCAGCTAGTTTGTGTTGTATTGGGTGATTGGAGGTGTTGTGTATTAGTGTGTCAGTTGTAGTTGGTTTTCTGTATATACTGAATTTGTGCCTGTGTTCTAGTTTTGTGATGGAGAGGTCTAAGAAGTTTATGGTATTGTTGTGTTCGTATTCGGCAGTGAAGGTTATGTTTTTATGTATTTTGTTTATGTGCGTTAGTAACTGTTCACATTGTCTTTTGTTTCCCCTGTACAGTATTAGAATGTCATCAACGTATCTGTGCCAGTATAGTATTTTATGTGAGTGTCTGTCATTGTTTGTGAGTATTTTTGTTTTTTCTAAGTGTTGGAGGAAGACTTCTGCTAGAATGCTGGATATGGGGGAGCCCATGGGTAGGCCGTCGTTCTGTGTGTAGTATTTATTGTTATAAGTAAAGTAGTTTTGTTTTGTGATAATGTTCAGAGTTTCTGTTATTTCATTGATAAGTTCGTCTGGTGTGTTGTTCTGTTTGAGTTTGTTTTGTAGGATGGTGATTGTTTCAGAGATGGGGATGTTTGTGTACAGGTTTTTAATGTCAAAGGAGGCTAATGTGGCGTTATGGGGGATGTGTATGTCTTTTATTTTTGTTACTAGGTCAGTGTTGTTTTTTACTGCAATGTTGTTGTCTATTTGTGTGTGTTGTCTAATAATTTTGTCTAGATATTTTGCCAGTTTGTGTGCAGGGGCATTACGGTAGTTGATAATGGGGCGGATCGGAATGTCTTCTTTATGGATTTTGGGAAGCGCTTGGAGCGTAGGTGCTGATGGTCGGATTTGTTTCATGTAGGGCTTTCTCGTCGCCAACAACAAGACGAGCAGCGCTACTAGCGACAGCCTCTGATGAAGCCTTCTATAGGTGAAAGCCGGTTTAGGCTGTAAGGTAAAACTTTACGTTTTTACTTATAAAAAACTTTGTGTTCCGAGTCGTCAATATTATAGTGATATTTAGTTAAGTAACGGACACGTCATGGACAACGAAATCCAAGAATCAAATAATTTTGTGCATATGTGGCTGAATTTGTAGAGGACTCAAGGCCTATTAATTTTGGTGAACATCGGCTAAGGGGAAGGGGTAGTTTACCTGCAACGTTTTATGTTTTAACAAAAGTAAAGTACCGTACTTAATTTTGATAAATAAATTATCTTTAAAAGACGGTCATAATAATCCATTGTATAAAGGTAGATGAAATATCTATAAATTAAAAGGGTAGTTGAAGGGGGAGGGGGCAATTTTCTGTAAATGAAAATGATAGTTGAAGTGGGAGGGGGCAATTTTCTGTAAATGAAAATGATAGTTGAAATGGGAGGGGATAATTTTTTATATGTGTACTACGTTATCGGCAACAAAGAAGTAGTTTGTTGTTAAAATTCCTTTCCGGGCGGCTGTATGGCCGTGATCCAATGTTTTCTGTAAAAGCAGACGTTTCGGCAGTGCCATCGACTGCCATCATCAGTGAAAATCGAGTGCGCTAACGCGAGGTGGTATACGTTAGTGACCACAGTACTGTGGTTAAGGCTGAAGAAAGAAGTAGTTTCTATGGAAATATTTCATTTCGAAAATGATTATAAATATAAATCTTAGAAGACGGAAGTCATGTATGGTTCTCCATACCGATATCTCCAATGTTTTTGCAGTTACTTTACTCGTTAGTATTATTTGCTTAGTTGTTCATTATAATTAATAAAATATGTAGACTAGTAATGAAAACGTAAAATGTTATTAATTCATTGTTTTCTTTCCAGGTAAGTTTATTGTACGATCAAAACTGAAAGGAAATGCTTACAGCCGCCTGCAGACAGATGTGGGTGAGTCCATTCTCATGACTGTCTAATCGTGTGGAGTCGCGTCTGTAGTCGTCTTTGTGAACAGATTTATCGTAACGCTTAAGGCTTCACAGATTACAAAGAAAATATTGAAATTTTATCAGAAACGAGAGGAGAATACTAGTTGATTGATCGATATATCATTGATGAAAACTATCAAGAAAAGTTTAAACCAAATGCAGCACCAAGACTGACTTGGGTAGTGTAAATAAAACAATTTAATTTTGTCGTTACTTGTTGGCGAAATGCAAGTCACTTCATACTGGACGAGGCATTTCGGCGTCTCCAATGTTATCAAGTTATAAACAACGACAACAACAAAATCAAAACACACAATTTTCTGTGTGGAACTTGAGAATGGTGGCGACACCGAAACGCTTCGTCAACAAGCCTTTCAGTTGTTGCCCTGTTGCCGAGTAGGATTTCAGCTACAAGTAACGAGACAACTGCAATTACAAAGGCTATTAACAAGATAAACGTGAAGGAGAAAAAATAATTTTGGTACTTTTTAAACAGTCATCGATTTTTTGTGTTTTGGGAATACATTTTGTTTGTTAATATTACACTTATTTGTAATATGTTTCGTAGACATTATTTATATTTTTTTACTTCTTTATGTGTAATTATTACTTCGTCGTGTACTGATAATACCTTTTACTGCAATCGGCCTCAGATTTCACGGTAGTAGCCTGTAACGCTGCTGTGATGAGTTGTGCTGGTTGTTGCTTCACAACATCTAGAATAAAATAATCTGTTTTGTGTATGATGATGTTTTAAGATGGTGTTTAATGTCAGAAGATAAGAATGAGTAACTTGAAAACCACACGAAAAAAGGCTAGACAGCTGGGACAGTGTTAATGTTTCCATATAATTACTTGCGAACACGAGAGGAGAAACGCAACAAATACAGAAAACATATCGATTCGATTGAGAATAGGCGAAAACTCTCTAGAGAAACCGCTCAGAATCGGAAAGTGTAGCGCCGAAGTCTCGGAGACCCCTGATCAATAGAACCTGTGAACGAAATGAAGTGTAAATAGGCCTGCTATCAGAAACGGTATATGTAGTGAAGGACAGAAGGGTGAAGGTCAGATTGGTTTCGAAGCCATATTGTGAAACTGGATACCGTAATGTGAGGTTCTGGTCACTGTCGTTGTTAATGTAATATAGCCTTTGTTTTCACTTGTCTACCAATTGTGAATTAATTTTATACGTTTTTATAGGTTGTGTTGTGTCGGTTAGGTTTTTGTAGGTTATGTGGTTAGTTGTTGTTTTTATAGGTTGTTGGGGGAGCGGTCATGGCGTAGTGGCTAGCCTGTGGCGCTGCTACGCTGTCGGCACGGGTTCGATTCCCGCCCGAGCCCATCTTACTCAGATACGATCGTTCCCTCTCGCAAAGCAATGGCAAACCAGCGAGAGGTATCCTACCTAGTGTAAACCCTCCCCAACCATGCCGTTCGGATCCGGCGTTAAACTGTAGGTCCCATAGCTTGATCCTGTGAGAGACTCGGTAACACACGCACCACGGGTATATGCGGGGAGGGTACAAACCAGTCGAAAGACTGAAGGACCCAGTAATAGGTTATGTTGTAATATTTAGGAAATGAAGAATTGCATTAGTCTTGTTGAATTCAATAGTGTGTTTTGTGTTTTAAGTGTGATGGGTGATAGAGTATTTTGTCATGCGTAAGAACTTTGTAGTGCTCGTGGTAAAAGCACATTTAATATTTATAAAAGAAGTAAGCTACAATAATGAGAAACTAGTCTGATGATGTGATAATAGCTTGACCAAGACACAAAGGCTGGTTGAAGTTTACAAACAGCTGAATCTAAAATCCGCTAGAATGGGACTGAATGTAAATAACAGCAAAACTAAATATACGCTGATTTTCGCATCAGAAATGATAGGAAATCTGTATAATTTATGCATAGAGTTGTTTATTTTGATGAACATTCCTGATTATCTGTTTTTATTCTTGATTTGGTGTAGTCGAGTTTGTCTTTTACACGATCAGAACCGGCGTTAAATTTGTTGCCATATGTACTTCCAATATTGTGTAACAGAATCGGTGAAGACACTCTCCGTGGCCATTTCCAGATAGGTAGGTAGCTCCCTCTTGATTAGAGTGTGGCACTTGAATACGTTAAGCAGTTAGTTTCCCTGTTGTCAGTAAATTATAGAGTGTCATCAATCTTATTGAGTGTTTCACAAAGAGACGGGGAATTTCCTCAACGTGTATAGTACGGAAAATCGAATTAGACTTAATTCACGCCCTAAGAAGAAAGCATAAAATAATAAAGAATTATCGATTTATGCTTAACTAAGTACTCATGGCTATGTTCAAGGCAAAAATGAGACTTTTACGCTGCTACGTATTCTCGGTCCTCTTCTACGGTGTAGATTCTTGGACTTTGTGACTGAAGCCACAACTAAAAAATTGGAATCTTTCGAAATGTGGCTTTACTGTAGAATACTGAGCATTCCATGGACAGCATATATAACTAATGTTGAAGTTCTTAGAAAGATGAAGAAAGATAGGGAAGTTATTAACACAGTGAACATAAGAAAGCTTCAGTATTTGGGACATCTCATGAGAAATGAGCAGAGATTGTACTTATTGCAGTCCATACTACACCCCGCGTGTTGTGCCCAAAGTTAGTTTTTGTAGTTTGTCATGTCAACGGAAGAGGGATGTTACTGTGGGGTGTTATAGCCTGTGCGCTTGTAGAAAGAAAGAAGAATAAACGAAAACTGTGGGTAAAAGATTGACGGTTCACACAATCCTAAATGTTTTAACGGAGCTAAAGCTGCATCCTAAAGACTGACACAATTATTTAAGAATTGATGAAGAAACGTATTTAAAACTGCTTTCACTAGTGTCTCAGTGTGAAGGACTGCACTAAGCCGACTCCTACGCACGCTTACTTCTACCTTCCGAAGTGACACACCGCTTGATGCAACTTCACTATTCCGACAGTTCACACTTTACGTGCGAGCTCACATAATTTTGTACCCACACACGATCATTTCGGTGATTCACATCGATGTGACACGCCAAAATGATCGTGTGTAGGCCGCTTAATTGGACAAAACACTTTCCTCATTACTCGATGATGAAATACGCTCAGCATCTCTTTTTTGTGTCTTATCTGTAGGCGTTGAAGTTTCGCATCCACGTGTGATAATAGGTCTTATCCTACGTCCTATAATCGTCCTAAGTAACAACCGGTCTGTAAAGTCTTATATTAGTTTGCTTCTCAATAGTCTGCTATTGGCATAGGATGCCCTAATTCCTATTATATCTAGTCATGTATTGTCGTGTTTATCCACCCTTCATTATCTATCATGTTACCCAGGTACCTGATACCAGACAGTATCGTATTGTATATAATACGTTTAGACCAACTCGGACTCTATGTAGAAATTGAGTGAGTAGAGCGTCCTGCTGCCTTTCAGAATTCTGCTTCTTATCTCCTGGGTCCTATCGTTGTCGTTGTTTGCTTTTTGCTCAGCTTGTTGAAATCTCAGGCAACCCCCAGCGGCGTCCTCTCAGATATGCGAGTTCCGATTTCGTCTTCTCTCCAGTCCCATTGCCATTCCTTTAGTTTTGTGGTCTTCGATAATACTGAGTCCGACATTGACAACTTTCTGTTTAGTTCTTCGTACGTCTCCATGACTGTGCTCGCTTTGACAAGGTTATGCTGCTATCTGGAAAGTGATTGCCCCACTCGCGACAGTAGTACAGCCGTATTGTTGCCAAAAGGGGGATAGGGGGGATACCACTCTACAAGTGTGGAAAGTTGACAAACTACAGTTTAATAATAGCAGCGATACAAACGTCACCCACAGAAATGTGTCGCCGTCACTTTCGCTTCCGCAACTCTGTTCCGGTTCCGTCAACTTCGCGGCGATTTTTCGTTCGTGTTAGTAACTGTATATATGTGTGAGACAGACGACCTCTTTTCTACTTTACCTGGGTCGTATCGTTGTTGTTATTTACTGCCTAGACAACCCCGGTGGTGTCGTCTCGGATATGCGAATTGCGATTTCGTCTTCTCCCCAGTGCATCCAACACTTTAGTGTTGTCGATACTGCATCCGACATTTGTAGTCTTACCGCGATTGTAGTTCTTCGTACGTATCCATGACTGCTGCTGTACAAGATGAGGCTGCTATCTGGAAAATGATTGCCCCACTCGCGACAGTAGTATAGCCGTATTGTTGCCAAAAGACAAGAAGGGGGATACTTCTCTCCACATGTGGAAAGTTGACAAACTACAGTTTAATAATAGCAGCGATACAAACGTCACCCACAGAAATGTGTCGCCGTCACTTTCGCTTCCGCAACTCTGTTCCGGTTCCGTCAACTTCGCGGCGATTTTTCGTTCGTGTTAGTAACTGTATATATGTGTGAGACAGACGACCTCTTTTCTACTTTACCTGGGTCGTATCGTTGTTGTTATTTACTGCCTAGACAACCCCGGTGGTGTCGTCTCGGATATGCGAATTGCGATTTCGTCTTCTCCCCAGTGCATCCAACACTTTAGTGTTGTCGATACTGCATCCGACATTTGTAGTCTTACCGCGATTGTAGTTCTTCGTACGTATCCATGACTGCTGCTGTACAAGATGAGGCTGCTATCTGGAAAATGATTGCCCCACTCGCGACAGTAGTATAGCCGTATTGTTGCCAAAAGACAAGAAGGGGGATACTTCTCTCCACATGTGGAAAGTTGACAAACTACAGTTTAATAATAGCAGCGATACAAACGTCACCCACAGAAATGTGTCGCCGTCACTTTCGCTTCCGCAACTCTGTTCCGGTTCCGTCAACTTCGCGGCGATTTTTCGTTCGTGTTAGTAACTGTATATATGTGTGAGACAGACGACCTCTTTTCTACTTTACCTGGGTCGTATCGTTGTTGTTATTTACTGCCTAGACAACCCCGGTGGTGTCGTCTCGGATATGCGAATTGCGATTTCGTCTTCTCCCCAGTGCATCCAACACTTTAGTGTTGTCGATACTGCATCCGACATTTGTAGTCTTACCGCGATTGTAGTTCTTCGTACGTATCCATGACTGCTGCTGTACAAGATGAGGCTGCTATCTGGAAAATGATTGCCCCACTCGCGACAGTAGTATAGCCGTATTGTTGCCAAAAGACAAGAAGGGGGATACTTCTCTCCACATGTGGAAAGTTGACAAACTACAGTTTAATAATAGCAGCGATACAAACGTCACCCACAGAAATGTGTCGCCGTCACTTTCGCTTCCGCAACTCTGTTCCGGTTCCGTCAACTTCGCGGCGATTTTTCGTTCGTGTTAGTAACTGTATATATGTGTGAGACAGACGACCTCTTTTCTACTTTACCTGGGTCGTATCGTTGTTGTTATTTACTGCCTAGACAACCCCGGTGGTGTCGTCTCGGATATGCGAATTGCGATTTCGTCTTCTCCCCAGTGCATCCAACACTTTAGTGTTGTCGATACTGCATCCGACATTTGTAGTCTTACCGCGATTGTAGTTCTTCGTACGTATCCATGACTGCTGCTGTACAAGATGAGGCTGCTATCTGGAAAATGATTGCCCCACTCGCGACAGTAGTATAGCCGTATTGTTGCCAAAAGACAAGAAGGGGGATACTTCTCTCCACATGTGGAAAGTTGACAAACTACAGTTTAATAATAGCAGCGATACAAACGTCACCCACAGAAATGTGTCGCCGTCACTTTCGCTTCCGCAACTCTGTTCCGGTTCCGTCAACTTCGCGGCGATTTTTCGTTCGTGTTAGTAACTGTATATATGTGTGAGACAGACGACCTCTTTTCTACTTTACCTGGGTCGTATCGTTGTTGTTATTTACTGCCTAGACAACCCCGGTGGTGTCGTCTCGGATATGCGAATTGCGATTTCGTCTTCTCCCCAGTGCATCCAACACTTTAGTGTTGTCGATACTGCATCCGACATTTGTAGTCTTACCGCGATTGTAGTTCTTCGTACGTATCCATGACTGCTGCTGTACAAGATGAGGCTGCTATCTGGAAAATGATTGCCCCACTCGCGACAGTAGTATAGCCGTATTGTTGCCAAAAGACAAGAAGGGGGATACTTCTCTCCACATGTGGAAAGTTGACAAACTACAGTTTAATAATAGCAGCGATACAAACGTCACCCACAGAAATGTGTCGCCGTCACTTTCGCTTCCGCAACTCTGTTCCGGTTCCGTCAACTTCGCGGCGATTTTTCGTTCGTGTTAGTAACTGTATATATGTGTGAGACAGACGACCTCTTTTCTACTTTACCTGGGTCGTATCGTTGTTGTTATTTACTGCCTAGACAACCCCGGTGGTGTCGTCTCGGATATGCGAATTGCGATTTCGTCTTCTCCCCAGTGCATCCAACACTTTAGTGTTGTCGATACTGCATCCGACATTTGTAGTCTTACCGCGATTGTAGTTCTTCGTACGTATCCATGACTGCTGCTGTACAAGATGAGGCTGCTATCTGGAAAATGATTGCCCCACTCGCGACAGTAGTATAGCCGTATTGTTGCCAAAAGACAAGAAGGGGGATACTTCTCTCCACATGTGGAAAGTTGACAAACTACAGTTTAATAATAATAGCAGCGATACAAACGTCACCCACAGAAATGTGTCGCCGTCACTTTCGCTTCCGCAACTCTGTTCCGGTTCCGTCAACCTCGCGGCGATTTTTCGGCCGTGTTAAGTAACTGCGCGTATGTGCGTGAGAGACGACCTATTCCACTTCACCTACTATGTGCTGTGAACATTGTAGCGGGGTGCTGATGGCAACACTTTTGTCTGGCACCGGTTTCAGTAGGGAATAATGGAGTTACTTGTTTACAGTAGAACAAACAGTTACAGAAACTCGTGGAACTCCAATACATTGATTGCGTCTATGCTGTTGAATGTTTATATTCATTAAACGTAATAAAATACTGAGTAGTTTTAATATGTCTTTTAAATGTAGGATATAAAGTACAAAAGAATAAGAGTGTACAACCTTGATTACATGTTTGATTAATTACCGACGCTTTACAGAAGCCTAAGTAGAAAACGTTTTGAGTAAAGTTAACACTTTGACGACCATGGCGGTTGTATACGCCCGCTCTCGTGTCTCCGGAGGGACCGCAGCGGGCGTATACGACCTCTCAAACGGTGTATGAAAAAATTGTATACGCTTGTATCCCATATGACCGTTTATCGTATGACGCGACCACTATATCACTGGGAACACAAAAACGTATTTGGCTCACATTTTCGATCTTTATAAAATTCTTATTCTTGATAAAGTTGCCTCATTCTTGACAGGGTATTTTTCTATTCTGAATATTATTTTCTTTGTCTCTCATTATAAATATATTTAAGTATAATGGTCATGTCTTTATGTCTTTAAGTATAATGATCAAGTCATATCTTAAGTTTTAAAAGTCATAAGTAAGTTAAAAGCTTCGCTTGAAGTCGATTTGCTTTCTGAATGCCAGATATATCAGCCTTTAAGTACAAGAAGATTAATTTGTCAGTTTGTATTATAAAAACGAAACTAGGCAAACAACGACCTGTAATGAAGAAAAACGTTTGTCAGTTTTGAACTGTAATCTAATAACTGCAGTGACACATATTCCACTACTAAGAAAATACTTTCTTTTCGCACAACGAAGTGAACGCGGCAACATTCAAAAAGCGACATAAGAAAAAACGCGTTGGAAATTATACGCATAGACTGAAAGCAAACATGAATGTGAGAAACAGGAAATTACTGTAATATTTCTTTTTATTTTACCGCAATGTGAATTAGTTTGTTGTCAATAGACTTGCATGTTACTGATATTACGTAATGATATCGGGCGGCATCCGCCACTTATCGTTTTTCAAAAGGCTAACCGTAAGGCAAACATCAAACACACACACAAACACATACGAAAAAACTATGAGTAATCAAATATTATTCCTTCAGTAGGTTCCCACGTCTGGGCAAGACCTTGGATAGGCTGGGAGCGATTAGACGTCGACACAAACGAAGCGGTCGTATACGCCCGCCGCGGTCCATACACAGCAAACGTTAGCCTATATCAACTCGTTTCTAGGGACCACAGCGGACGTACAAAGGAAAATAAGTGACTGATTACTATTATTTACTTGATTATGAGGTTAATCAAGTCGGGGAATAGGCTTGGTCCTCTGGGAAGAGAAATGAATTTTACCGTGGTCGTTAAAGTGTTAAAAAGGATATATATATTTTATTCGTGTACACAGCAGTGGGAGCTGCTACATTGGTAACAGCTAAGGCGAGGACAGAAACAAAGAGAAAGAGGGAGAGAGAGAGAGAGAGAGAGAGAGAGAGAGAGAGAGAGAGAGAGAGAGAGAGAGAGAGAGGGTGCTAAAAAAAACTAGATGAGCAGAAACTAGCCGTGTTTGAGACGAAGGTACTGAATCTATGGCCCTGTGAAGGAAAACGAGATTTGGAGGCGACTGCATAATCGAGAGTTGTACGAAAGGTTTAAAGATCTTCCGATCGTGCAATTCATACAAATTAACAGATTGGGTTGGGCCGGACATGTGCAGAGAATGGCGGAGGATAGAATCCCAAAAAAAAATCATGAATTATTTCCCGATGGGAAGGAGAAGGAGGGGAAGACCGTGTACAAGATGGCTCGACCAGGAAGTTGGTAAGGAGGCGGTGAGGGTGGGTGCAGCAAACTGGTGGACATTGGCCGGGAGTAGAGACCAGTGGGGACGATTTCTTTTGGAGGTCAGGGCCCGGACTGGCCTGTAGCGCCGAGGATGTATGTATGTATGAGATAGAGAGAGAGAGAGGGAGAGAGAGAGAGAGAGAGAGAGAGAGAGAGGACGCGAATGAGAGAAGTAGAAAGAATAGGAAGAGTGAAAAAGAAGAGTTATACTAGAATAAAAGAGAGTGTGCTGGAAGAATGTAGTGATGAGAAAAGTAACAAGTGAGACGAACTATCTATCAAACTATAAATAATAAATAAATAGGTAGCAGTAAACGGGAACTACGAAAAGTGAGAAAGCGAGAGGGGAAAGAGAGAGTGAGAGAGGACGCGAATGAGAGAAGTAGAAAGAATAGGAAGAGTGAAAAAGAAGAGTTATACTAGAATAAATGAGAGTGTGCTGGAAGAATGTGGTGATGAGAAAAGTAACAAGTGAGACGAACTATCTATCAAACTATAAATAATAAATAAATAGGTAGCAGTAAACGGGAACTACGAAAAGTGAGAAAGCGAGAGGGGAAAGAGAGAGTGAGAGAGAGAGAGAGAGAGAGAGTGAGAGAGGACGCGAATGAGAGAAGTAGAAAGAATAGGAAGAGTGAAAAAGAAGAGTTATACTAGAATAAATGAGAGTGTGCTGGAAGAATGTGGTGATGAGAAAAGTAACAAGTGAGACGAACTATCTATCAAACTATAATTAATAAATAAATAGGCGGCAGTAAACGGGAACTACGAAAAGTGAGAAAGCGAGAGGGGAAAGAGAGAGAGAGAGAGAGGGACAGAGAATTAGTTTACAAGTTTCTAAGCTTTACGGTCGGCGTCAACATTGTTGAAAGTGCTACTACTAGCCGGGCTGTAGCCCACAGTTGTGTTGAAAGTGCTACTACTAGCCGGGCTGTAGCCCACAGTTGTGTTGAAAGTGCTACTATTAGCCGGGCTGTAGCCCACAGTTGTGTTGAAAGTGCTACTACTAGCCGGGCTGTAGCCCACAGTTGTGTTGACAAACCTTTCGGCCCCACCACCATCAGTGTCTGAAACGATTGGCACGGTGACAGCCAATTCACTCCACAGATGGAGTAGAGACTATGTATTTTGCCTGAGAAGACCCACTCATATAAACTTTGGTCTCAGAGTTTGTTCCACAGAGAATTAGTTTGTTCATTTTTATAAGATTAATGTAAAACGTTTTCGAGGTGAGGTGAAAATAAAATTACAGTATCAGCACTTTACAGGCGTCTCCGACACTTACTGTTTTACGTACGACACTACTATTAAATTATTATTAGTACTACTACTGCTACTGCTGCTGCTGATACTACTAACAAGTATTTTTTAATTTAAAGAGAACACATATATAGTTATTATTCCAGTAGCGTGGCGTCCATGTAACCGCTGTTGCCGGTGGCAACAGTACTGGAAACAAGAGAAAATAATATTAATTATATCACAAAATAAATACTTTAGTTATTGAATAATTTGGAATCCGATCAGTATTAGTAGGGAAACTTGAAGAATAACGTAGCATTGCTTTCGAACTGCTGGGCGCTTGCACCGTCTTGCGTTGCCGCCTCAGACAACGGCAGTGTTTTACTGCGTACAGTCATTGACCTCGTAGTAGTTGTCACTGTACAAACTTTATTCGTCCACCCAATGTGTTGCCGCTGTATAAACCGCCAAAACGCTCAGTTAACAGCCATTTTCGTTTTCGGAACCAACGTGCAGCAGTTACTGCCTACCTATTTGTGTTTTGTTAGTTTAGTTATGTGTTCCTCTGTTTGTCTTTATTATTTTTAATTCGATTAATTGTGTTCTGATTTGTTCTCTCTAAATATAATGGAGTCAGATCCCGTTGAACCGGAATCCTCTTCTTCTGCCAGCGAATGATGGAAAATATTCTAAAAAAATATTTTGCTGTAAAAAGAATATTTTGGCATTAAAAAGAACACTTGGTACTAGAAAAAATTCGAATTAATTTTTAGATTATATAAGGTTTACACCTACCACAACCGGCAACAGGTGTTATGTACCCCACGCCACGCCACTGATTAAACATTTAGCATGAACAAATATTGGTTTGTATATGGAAAGTATTGTTTAACCAACGTACAGTAGGCCTATAACTGATATTCATGGAACTAGGCTTGTTTGTTTACGTGTTCGTGTAACCTGCCAGCTTCGCTGAACTACTTCGGTATTGTCCAGTGTATGTTAATCAGCTGTTTACCTTACGGAATCTGAGAAAAGGTGCAGCGCGTGACCCAGTAGGCCTAATGCAAATATAGACTATACGCTATTTTACGTAGAATTTCGGTTAGTTTCTATTAACCTTGTTGCTTAAGTTTGTTTTTTTCTCTTTCTATAGTGTAAATAATGTTCATGAAACTTAAGTAGGATTTATTTCAAAGGCTATCACGGCCTTAGTCAGCATTACTAAAATTATTATATACCGGGCTGTTTTTGGTCGTGATCGATTGTTTTTCGGCCACACGTTCAGTGACCACCGTCAGTAGAAAATATCGGTATGGAGAACCATACATGACTTCCGTGTTCTAAGATTTATATTTAAAATGATGTTCGAAATGAAATATTTCCATAGAAACTACTTCTTTTTTCACCATTAACCACAGCACTGTGGTCACTAACGTATACCACCTCACGTTAGCGCACTCGATTTTTATTGATGACGGCAGTGGATGGCACTGCCGAAACGTTTGGTTTTGCTTAAAACATTTGACCACGGCCAAACAGCCGGGTAGGAGGAATTTTAACAAGAAACTACTTCTTTGTTGCCGATAACGTAGTACACATATAAATATCGGTATGGAGAACCATACATGACTTCCATGTTCTAAGATTTATATTTAAAATGATGTTCGAAATGAAATATTTCCATAGAAACTACTTCTTTTTTCACCCTTAACCACAGCACTGTGGTCTCTAACGTATACCACCTCACGTTAGCGCACTCGATTCTTATTGATGACGGCAGTGGATGGCACTGCCGAAACGTCTGGTTTTGCTTAAAACATTTGACCACGGCCAAACAGCCGGGTAGGAGGAATTTTAACAAGAAACTACTTCTTTGTTGCCGATAACGTAGTACACATATAAATATCGGTATGGAGAACCATACATGACTTCCATGTTCTAAGATTTATATTTAAAATGATGTTCGAAATGAAATATTTCCATAGAAACTACTTCTTTTTTCACCCTTAACCACAGCACTGTGGTCACTAATGTATACCACCTCACGTTAGCGCACTCGATTTTTATTGATGACGGCAGTGGATGGCACTGCCGAAACGTCTGGTTTTGCTTAAAACATTTGACCACGGCCAAACAGCCGGGTAGGAGGAATTTTAACAAGAAACTACTTCTTTGTTGCCGATAACGTAGTACACATATAAATATCGGTATGGAGAACCATACATGACTTTCGTGTGCTAATATTGATATTTAAAATCATGTTCGAAATGAAATATTTCCATAGAAACTACTTCTTTCTTCAGCCTTAACCACAGTACTGTGGTCACTAATGTATACCACCTCACGTTAGCGGACTCGATTTTCACTGATGATGGGAGTCGATGGCACTGCCGAAACATCTGGTTTTGCAGAAAACATCGGACCACGGCCAAACAGCCCGCTAAGGAACTTTAACAACAAACAACTTCTTGGTTGCCGATAACGTAGTACACATAAACAATTATCCCCTCCCACGGTAACTATTTTTTCATTTATATAAAATTACCCCCTCCCTTCAACTAACCTTTTAATTTATAGATATATCATCTACCTTTCTACAGCGGATTATTATGACCTTCTCTTCAGGATACTTTATTTATCAAAATTAAGTACTTTACTCTTGTTAAAACATAAAACGTTGAAGGTAAACTACCCCTTCCCCTTAACACATCTTCACCAAAATTAATATGCCTTGAGTCCTCTACAATTCAGGCAAATGTGCAAAAAATTATTTGATTCTGTTTGAGTTTACGGCAGTTATCGTTTGCTATAGGAAAACATTTACAGACATTGCACAAATGCAATGCACAGAGAAGGGCATTGAAAATGCTTCAATAAATCTAAAAAATATATAAATTTATGTTGTAAGTATTCCGTGTACGGGGTTAATTGTTTATTGAGTTCGTATTAAAGTTTAGAGTTTAATAACTTTTCGATTCGAAGTTTTAGTTTAGTTTAGTTTATAATTTATTTAATCAAATTCAATGGTTTAATTGAATTCCGTATAAATAAATTCGGTGAATTGCTCTTGATGTTGGTTAACGAAGGTATTTAAAATATTGATATTTAGTTCAATGTATTTTTTTTCCGTCGACTAGGCGAATCGGTGACGTGGATTCCTCACTGAAAATACATATATTTATGTAAGAAATGATCACTTACTTGGAGTGAGTCTAGCTGACTACGCAGGGTCGATGTGGCAATCTAATTTTTTAGATTGACTTACCGTAATTCAAATTGCCGCTGTCTGTCGTGCCATCCAATGAGAGACGTTCGCCTATCCTATAAAGCTCTAGTCTATTGAAATAAACTAACTGACTGATTTGTCGTATAAAAATTACAATTTATTCCTTGTCAACACTTCTTTAATGATTTAAAATATCATTAACCATTTTTGGTTCAAATTTACTTAACATTGGTAATTTGTTTTTATAAAAAATTATCTCAGGGTGGTAGTACTTACCTACAAACGTCAGACTGTTGTTAACATATTTTTTGGTTAAATAATTCAATTCAAGTGTAGGTTCTTTTAGCCTGCAGAATACCAAATAATTTACTAGAAATCTTACTCTACCATTATTAGGCAGTTGGAGGTTGATTACAATTCAATCATCTCTTAATACATAACATATAAAATTATAACCACGCCTGCTTGGCATTCTCGGTTAACTGGTTTAATAGTCATTCGAGAATAAATATTAAATGCTTTAATGAACGTTTATTAACGTTAAAAGAACTTTTGATAATTTCAAAAATGTGAACATAATAAAATAAGAACTCGAAACAGTGTTGTTTAAAGAAACATCTGAATCGTCATACTTGATTCCGTAAAAGGTAATCGTTTAGTTGCCAGTATTTATATAGCTTAGTACCACTAGCTTTATTCATGATATAAAGAAATATTCAAAATAGTAGTAGACTCGTCTAATTAAGAAACATAAATAATATTTGCATTTTTGTTAACTTTCGTTAATTCATTCAGTCAGTCGATAATCCTCAATCTCTTATTAACGCTTGTTAGTTTAATCTATGTTGACTGTACAATAATTTCAATCAGGTGTGTGGTTATAGCACACTCAGTGTTCATACATAATAAACAATTACTGTTTTCAAAATTCTTATTTCTGACTTATTTAAATTAAATTGAGAATTATCATTCTAACTGTTGACTGATTGATATTAATTAGGTGCAATGACCTATATAATTTGTTTTATACACATTACAATAATGTTGTTCGATTATATCGTCATTTTTTCAATTTTATGAGTTTAATGAAATTAATTTTTAATTTTACAAGTTTTATGAAATGAAAACTACTAGATAAGTGCAAACTTAGTTGTAGTAATAAATAAATGAAACAAAAAATTTCAATTCTTAACTAATTTTATAAAATCACTGTAGTCCCTTTTAAATCCCGGAATTGCTAGGGATTATACACTTAGCAATCCTTATTAACGCACTGTTTATTCCTCAAACATCTTCAATAGTAGTGTATTTATGGTTGCACAAATTTAGGTTATGTTGCTTTGTTGACATTGATGACGCGCACAAACTAGGTTAACAGCTGTTTTCTTCCGGTGTCGAGCTGCCGTCTGTACACATGAAAGGTTGATTAAAAAGTGCCTCGAGCCGACGCATGATGCTGCCGTTCTTCCGAGCGATCATTGTAAAATTCGTCAATTTCTCTGATTTGATTGGCTGACGATCTTTAATCTAGCATATATACCCCCTTCGCGAAAGATTTTAATTGTTGTTTTAAGCGTGGGGTAGCTGGGTTTGAGAGTATACATTGATGCTAAACATTTTCCCAAATTGACACAAATACTTAATAATTGATATAACTTTCTTATTACTGCATAGATTTTAAATCTGAGCTTATCACTGTATGGCGAACATTTGGCTCTTCATTTAGAGTCTACTCATGACATGCTTTCGTCCATTATTAAGGGAGTTAATGTTTGAGATTATCACTTTACACTATTTACTATGAATTTTATTTATTCTTCAATTATAACTATCTAATGGCAATCATATCTCTTTGAAAGCATGCCTTCCAAGTCCTTCAACACTTCTCACTTATTGTTTACTTATAATTATTGACAAGATATAGCTCTTATCCTAACATTGGTTTAGCCTAAGAGTCTACTAATTATATTAACAAATTATTTATAATAAAAGTATCTGGGCAATTTCTATATTGCCCCCATTGTCTACACAGAGTTATTACAACTACTGGTTGTCCTTGTTTATGGGAATATATTATCATTCCTTGTTATTTTAGTCTTTAATGTGCCCTCTGTATGGCACTATAAAGTGTACCTTTATTTTAATTCTTGGTTAAGAATGTAGTGTCCTTCCAGTCCACTATCTAGTTTAGAATAGTTCATTATAGTTAGTATATTAATTATCAATCTTGTGTTTTTAATACACTTGTCTGTTCTTTTCTATAGAGAATTGGATAATAGTAGTTACATCTAGTGTCACATGACAGATGTGCTTATTTATTCTTATTACACTTTATGTTATTGTTTATAATTCTCTTACACTATTATAATAGTGATACTATATCTTATTTATTATATAGGTATCCTCCTTTTATTCCTATCTAACTTTACAATATGGTTTTATCTATGTTTCACATGGTGAATCTCATTTTGACTGTTTTTGTTCACATTGTTTACATTAATTCTTATATAAAGACTACTCTTGGTATCTGATTTTGGTATTGGTAGAAACCTTATTACCTCTTCTTGATTTAGTGTACAAAATATTTCAGTTTGACATGTTTTATTTATTATTAAATATGAAACTAGGTGGAAAGTACCTGTATCTAGGTTATGTGGTTCCCTTTTTGTAGCAACAATGGGTGAATTGGGTTGATACAAATTTACATTTTTTAACCTTGTTTTTTCAAGTATTATGTTATTAATGGTTACTGGTAATTCATTAATTAGTTCTTTTTTCCTATCTTACATGATTTTTCTATTACTTAACTAACAATAATTACAGTTATGAGACAATTTTAATTCTCTTTTATATTACATTAATGCTGTGCATAATATGTCATTATGCTGTTATTTACAGCTTCTTTTTGTGTTAACATTATTGTTACTTCCACTCTTTTGTCTAATATGGGATGCCCTACTCATTTACAATATTATTGGTCATATATGGGTCATCTAAGTTAGTCAGTTATTGTTTTATTTTCAATCTGTAAGTCTCTCAGTTAGTATTTATACGGGTAAGATGTTAATCTATAGTTCACTGGCTCTTGGAACTTATCTTATGCCATGGTTGTTATGTGTCTTTCTCGTAGTATGTTTCTTCCTTGTTTTTATTTGCTGCTTACTGACCGAATCTATTGGGTTATTGGTTCCTGTTGTACAATCACTGTTTAATGGATCTTCTTCTTTCTTCTTATAAATTATTATCGTTTATTATTACCATTACATTTTATTAACTCCTGCGTTGTGAGTTTATTCTTCTTTATTGGTTGTTCATGTAGTTTCATGCTTGGCATTTTCAGAGTAAGTACTTGATGTGTCTTGTTATCTCAATTATCGTGACATGTGTTTATATTTTGTTACTTAAAATATTGGGATCATATGTCTTTTTACAGTGTTCATTCACCAATCAATGAATTCAGTCTTCATATACCAATGTACAGATTTTAAGTTAAATGTAGTCGCATTCATAAGCGAAATTTTATATGTGTACTACGTTATTGACAACAAAGAAGTAGTTTCTATGGAAACTCACCGGTTCCCATTTTCGATCACGCACCAGCGATCGGCCGCAAATGTGCGACACGTCCTTATAAACATTTCCAATGTTAAAATTCTACACAGACACGCGCGCGCGCGCACATTCACACACACACACACTTTTTGAAAAATTACTTTTCTTCATGTTTTGAGGGTAGTACAACCAGAATCAGTCCTTATATCGAACACGATTTTTTTTTCGCCATCATCGTACTTCAATTTCCTTATGGAACATGGAAGTGAAGAGAAAGAAAGAAAACGTTCACAAGGATGACAGGCCAAATGCCTGTCACAGTTGCGGAGACAACACGGGTTTGTGATTGTGACGCTTACGACAGCTGAAGTTATACTAGGGGACCTCGTTATGCCGACTTAAGTTATTGCTTACTCCTGTGAGATGCGTTGATTGCTAGCTTTCTTCGGAACAGAACCTTTTGCGTGAGAGTTTATAACACCCTTTCTTCGGCAAGGGCTGTTACGGCTGATGTACCTCAGGGAAGCATCTTGGGCCCTCTGCTTTTCTCTGTATACGTCAATGACGTGCCCAAGATGCCGGGAACCAGGTTGGCCATGTTCGCTGAAGACACGGCGGTGTATGTCGTCGATCGTCGTGCTGAGACGGGAGTTATCTGGCTCCAGGAACAATTGGACGAATACGTTGAGTGGGCAGAGAGATGGAGGGTTGCCATCAACGCGGCCAAGAGCACAGCCGTAGTCTTCTCCAGACGCTTAAGGCTCGCAGACAGACTATACGTAGGCGATACTCTGCTGCCCTGGTCTCGAGAGGTCACGTACCTCGGGGTTCACCTCGACCGTCGTCTTACCTGGCGGACAAACTCCTGGCGGACAAGTAGCCCGCAAGACCGCCAATCGCCTTGATCAATTCCGTCCCGTGCTATGCAACAACGCTATGACCCGCCGCC
The DNA here is from genome assembly GCA_034769895.1 of Magicicada septendecula. Lineage (NCBI taxonomy): Eukaryota > Metazoa > Arthropoda > Insecta > Hemiptera > Cicadidae > Magicicada > Magicicada septendecula. Next base: position 35,882,511 of record CM068372.1, read on the forward strand.
TAGGGAAACTTATCGTCTCCACCTGTGTGGTGCCGATGGCTACTACGCGATCCCCGTTTGGGGCTACTTGGCCAAGACCCGTAAGAGAAAACTTCAGTCTCTCCTTGACCGAGGATTGCGCTGGGCGTGTAAAGCCCACTATCTGACATCAAATAAAACCATCCGAGAAGCCCTGCGTGTCCGTTCCCTGGACGCCACTATACGGACACTGTCCCGCAAATTCTATCGCCGCTCCGCCCGATTCCAGGGCAACCACCTCATTAGCGCCCTCGGTCGGTTGTAATTTAAGAGTTTAACAAAATAATTGTTAACTTTTAAAATTTTGTATGCCTTTGACAGTGTAAATAATGGATAAAAGGTAGAATTTTGAATCGGGGGGAGGAGCACCAGTCTAATGGTAGTATAGGGTACCACGCGCTTCTAATTCTACCCTAACTGTTGGACGCCACGTTGAGTGGGCAGAGAGATGGAGGGTGGCCATCAACGCGGCCAACAGCACAGCCGTAGACTTCTCCAGACGCTTAAGGCTCGCAGACAGACTATACGTAGGCGATACTCTGCTGCCCTGGTCACGAGAGGTCACGTACCTCGGGGTTCACCTCGACTGTCGTCTTACGTGGCGGACACACTCTGCACAAGTAGCCCGCAAGACCGCCAATCGCCTTTATCAACTCCGTCCCGTGCTATGCAGCAACCCTATGACCCGCCGCCTAGGGAAACTTATCGTTTCCACCTATGTGGTGCCGATGGCTACTACGCGTTCCCCGTATAGGGCTAAGTAGCCAAGTGACCAAGAGCTATAAGCGAAAGCTTCAGTCTCTCTGACCGCTGGGCATGCAAAGCCCACTTCTTCTTCTTCTTCTTCTTCTTCTTCTTCTTCTTCTTCTTCTTCTTCTTCTTCTTCTTCTTCTTCTTCTTCTTCTTCTCCTCCTCCTCCTCCTCCTCCTCCTCCTCCTCCTCCTCCTCCTCCTCCTCCTCCTCCTCCTCCTCCTCCTCCTCCTCCTCCTCCTCCTCCTCCTTCTTCTTCTTCTTCTTCTTCTTCTTCTTCTTGTGGTATTACCATATTCAAAACATCGAAAATGTAATGTGGATACGGATATGGGGAAAGCACTCTTCATTCGCTATTTCGCTGCTACCCTTATCAGATGGCCTACGTACCATAAGCTTGATAATGTCGCATATTTTATTACGGTCCTGTTCTTGAAGAGTGAATACAATTCCAGGCTGTAACGTGTACGACATACACCGCTTTCGCTTATTGGACGAACCACTTTTCTTGACGTCTTTCTTTTAAATGTTAAAAGACACCTTTCGTTTACTTTGGCGATGGTCCTTAGCCGTGGTTAATTTCTAAAATTATAGGTGCCGGTGCTGGTGTTTGATTTTGACAAATGTTTTGTGGTTTTGTAATGGGGCTGATGAGGGGCACAATTTAAAAAGTAGTAGTAAATTTTTGTAATAATTAGGTTTTCTTTTTATATATTTTTTCAGTATTTATTTTTATATCCAAAAGGTTCCGGAACGCCTTTCCGGCGCGTTCCCTATGAAATCAAACCCTGGTCCTTAGGATAAATCAACTTTTCTACTACTTGATCAATCCAGTTCTTGATCAATTAGTTCCATTCTTGATCGTTTTTTCTTTATGATATTTTCGTATACAATCGTCATACAGTATTATATTTGCAGTACGTAACACATTAATTGAGCCTCCTGGTGGTTTAGTGGCTAGCGCGGGCGCTTGATGCGCTCGTGGTCCCGGGTTCAATTCCCGGCGGAGGCTCCGTATGGCGTGCACTCAGCGTCGTGAGGCCGAACTGAGTAGGCGCTGAGATACCAGCGGGCCGCCTCCTGGCTGTGAATACCGCAACTAGCGGCTGGTTGCGCTTGTACTAGCCATAGCCATGCACCCGTCACACTGCCGCGCGATACGCCTTGGTCCTTTCAGGGAATGTTGAGCGGAGGTTTGAACATATTAATTGGTGCAGTGAAATATTAGTCGTGCAGACGTCAGACCCGCGGACGTCGTTTCGTCAAGGTTTACGTTTGACAGCGTCCGTATCGTACCGAGTTTATGACCGACGAACGAACAACGTTTGACATTGAACGGAGCAAGGCACGATCCGACTACTGTAATTAGTCGGTGTAATTATATTTATAGTTAATTTGCATGGGTAAATAAATACAGAGCCGAGTAGGAGGAGGTGAATGATAGGCACGATCGTCATTAATAATTGTGGATGAGGTGAAGTGAATCTGCGACTGTAGTGCATTGTAGTGGAATGTCATCTGTTGACGTCAGAGTTGCCGTTTCTATTTATGTGTAGGTATCGATTGTACGTCCTTGCGTCTCTTCATCTTGTAGTGTGCAGTTTCCACCAGCTGCTTTGCTTGTAAATTAACAAGTCTGTCTGTTATGTTGAGAGTTATGTATGTATGTAGGCTATGTTGAGAACGTTGTGTATTCTTATTCGGTATTCACATCATGGGCGTGGATTTGCGAAAATTTCAGAAGACTATGACCCAGAAAAGGGATCAAAATTATATCGTGATCCACAGCCTGACTTAAGGTTTTAGCGCCCTAGGCTGGTGAATTTTTGCGCTCCCCCTCTCACCATTTATCTTCCAACCTCTCAAACAACGAGTATTACGCACAATTTACTCATATAGTACAGGATACTTTACTTATTGTTTAGGAACATGTGGGTTGTATAAACAGTAATTCGTTTTATTTCCATTTATTCGTGTAAATATATTTATTACGATAACATGAAAACATTGACAAATTGTAATAAGTAAGGAGAATATTGCAAAAGATTTATACTTTTCTCAACGTGTACACAAAGTAAATCAAAACTATAGATTGCTGAAAATTTTGGTCTACTCAAACCTTATTTTTCTAGGTTTTGTAGTTCCAAGTAGATACACAATGTCACTAAAAGAAATGCTTTGCGATAAAAAGAGATTTTGCGTTTGAAATGACGTGATTTCTGCCGCGGAAGCATACGTGAGAATATATGATGAAAAAATGTATACAGGGCAACATGTTTTTTAATTGTTTATTTTCTGCCCCCCCCCCCAAAAGCTTGCAACCTACCTTTGCTAATGGTAAATTTGGCCCTGTCATCATCGTCATTATCATCAGCACCATCATCATCATTATCATCTTCATATCACGACATAGGCAAAGTGCTGCCTGTTTCGCCTTCAAAGATCCTCCAGCCATCTCTTCCTGGGTCTACCCACACGCCTGTGTCCTATAGGTTTATATTTCCAGACTTTTTTGGACAGTTTTGAATCTCCGGCAATCTTTCCAAATGGAAACATCTAGTAGCGAGCCCCGTTATTAAGACATCACGAGACAGATATTTGAATGTGCTGCTGTTTGCTGCCGACTTGCTTGCAATTCAAAATAAATAATCTGCTTTACGGAAATCGGTTTTTATGGTTCATCAGATTTGCAAACAATATAGTATGAAAATCTCCACTACAAACGGCATTTCGAAGCATGGAACCAATAAGAACAAAAATAAAAATTAATTATCAAATTGTAGAACAGGTGAGCCATTTCAATTATTTGGGAAACGATACTTGTTATGATAGGAATTATGATCTTGATGTTACGTTAGGTAAGTTTCAGACGACCTGTGGGACAATCAACCATATTTTTAGAAACAAGGTACGTCGAGAGACAAAATTAAAGTTTTCAAAGTTAATGCGGTCCCTGTACTGTGCTTTGGGTGTGAATTATGGACAACAAACAAGAAACAAGACAGTAAAATACAGGACTCGGAAATGGTGTTCTTAAGAGGAGTTCAGAGGTGTTCCAAACTTGATCACATAAAAATTCACACCATAAGGGAAGAATTACAAGCTTTTGAATTATGCAAGATATCCGGGCTGTTTGGCCGTGGTCCCTGGTTTAAAACAAAACCAAACGTTTCGGCAGCTGAATGTCACTATGACCGAAAGTCAGTCTATACCACAGTACTGTGGGCCTGCACGTAGACACCCAAAGTGCAGGAATTTTATACCACTGATGATGGCAGCCAGTGGAGCTGCCGAAACGTTTGGTTTTGTTTTAAACCAGGGACCACGGCCAAACAGCCCGGATATCTTGCATAATTCAAATGACACCGGCCGTGAAAGCCTAAGGAATAATTGAATTACAAGCTTTTTTTAAACTTTAACGAAAGACTAAAAGATTGTAAAGAACGGTGAAAACAACACTTAAAAAGAATGCCAGATTCAAGACTGGCGAATCAAGTCTAGAAATATGAATCTATAGGACACAGGTGTGTGGGTAGACCCAGGAAGAGATGGCTGGAGGATCTTTGAAGGCAGAACAGGCAGCTCCTTGCCTGTGCCGTGATGTGATATCATTTTGATCCCTACTAAAAAAAACGAGACATTTTGTGTTTCTTTAAGTTTTTTTCCCGGAGCAACGAGAAAAAGAGGGATAATCTCGTTAAAATCGGGACGATAGTCACTCTACCCTACACCGTATTTATTTTTCAATCCAAAACCGCTGGCCTACCCGGAACCTCGTTTGCTCGTTCAGACATATTCTGAGCCATACAGTCGGCTCTACGTTATGCCGTGGCATCTTAGAGCTGTTGTTACGACAAGGTAAACTGAGATTGCGTCTATTTTCAGGTGCGTCAGACTTTTTTCGTGATATTTGAGAGGCCATTATTAGGACCTCTCGGGCTGTTCTGGGGCAAGCCCCCTTCAGCCGTGTGGGTAGGATTGTTTGGGTAAGGTTCGCACAGCAGCGCAGACAGGCCGATGAGAAGGTGGTGGTACCAGAGTAGAGAGAGTGTGTGTGTGTTAAGGTGTGAACAGCCTCTAGGAGAGGGTGTTTAGTGCCAAACTTTTAAGCGGCCAGAGTCGAAAGCACCTTGTGACGCTAATGGTTGTGGGAAGGGTCGTAATGGCGTCAAGGGATCGGCGGGAGACAGGATTGTAGGTTTTTAAAATAGGTGATTATGTTATTTGGGAGACAGTTACTTTATTTTCTTATTTCTTGGTCGGAGTTGATAATGTAGGCTGACGAGGCGAAGGAGTTGAGTCCGGTTTTATACTTATTTTATTTCAATTTATTTTATTCACAGTAGCGACGCTACTGGAGCTCGTTAGTGGGGTCCGGGGACCCTTCTGATGCGTTGTCTTCTTCGTAGATGCCTGTGGGTGGGGGCTCATTTGCAAGAGCCAGGAGGCGGTTGATGAGGAAATGAGGACGACGGGTGTTTCGGACAGGTCTGTTAATGGGAGTGATGTATAATGTATAGCTGTGCGGGTTTTGGCAGTCGTAGTGTGACCCCTCTTTCCTTTTTATGTTGTATATAAAATTTTTTTGTATTTTTTTTTTTGTATTTATATTTTTTTTTTGAAAGAGAAGCCACAAGTTATTTAAAACTAGGCCCGAGCCTAGAGAAGCCAAAAATGCGCTGGGTCCAGTATGACGGGACTTGCAATGAAACTCGGCTGTAATCTAACAATAACAACTTTATTGTACCCCATAATTCGTTACATGCAAATCACAAAATTATCACATAATTGTCACATAATATCAGGAATAACCCACAAAATACATAATAATTAAATAAGTCCCATATTCTTAATAGTGTCACAAGACAAGGTCTGTATATCAGTAATGATTATATATATATATATATATATATGTATATCAGATAACATTCAGTAATTATATAATTTTCCCCCTTTTGGTGACTAACGCTTAACATGGACAGAAACATAAAGACACGTACAGAAACATAAAGACACATACACCCATAATTATACACAAATATTATAAACACGAATACCCTCGGAATACGCATGCTCAACAGGCAGTGTTTCTACCAAGCCCTAAAACCGGCAATCATAAATGTTCGCCCTTCAGTCACCGTCATTCATCAATTTCCATTAATTTCAATAAATAAGAAAAACCCCCGAAAGGATGATAATCACTCATAAACCATAAGAGAGACCGAACCGCCCATAAGTATAGATAGCAACTGATAATTGCCCCATCATGAGCATATGAAATTCTTTAAGTTTCTGAGACATCACATAAATGAGAAAATCCTCATCACCAGATTTTAAGCAATTGTTATGAGTTATAAAATGTGAATTTTGTTTTACAAATCCAGATGGATACATGAATCAGTCTATGCTTTTACAAGTAAAAAAAATTAATCAGTATAGACCTTTATAAAGTGGAAAAATATTAATCAGTATATGCTTTTACAAGATCAAAAATTAAAGTGTATATGCCCAGAAAAATATGAAAGTTCTTTTTTTGTGAAAACCCGATGGCTGTATATAAATGAATTTGTAATAACTGACTGTTGTATCCTAGCAGATGTGGGAGCGCGGCAGCCTGTGCTTAACCATGTGTGACAGGAATCAAACCTGCCTTAAACTGCATGAACATGTGCCTGGTAAAAACTATGTCCCATTTATTCCCCAAAAACAGCCAGAAAAAAGAAAACGAAAACTCCCCAGCCCTTACATGTTAACCCAGAATGAAATTAAAATATAATCCCCGTTCTGAACCAGCCGGAACAGAACCCCTAACATGTGACATAAATTTTGTAGTAAGCATAGTAATGACTATTGGCAATATGTGAAAATGTTTAAGTGTAAAAAAATCTCTAGCACGCTCCCTCAGTGCAGCACACAATTACAAACATTGTACTTAGTGTTATGAAGTTAAATTACTACAGTCACATAATGTTCAGAATGAATGTTCAGCTGACACACCCCTATAGCAGACTGTCTGGCCACGTGGGCACATGGTTTCAAAAGAAATTTACACTGTGAATCAGGAGCGCGGTAGGCCCGGCCACCACAAAAAAAAATAAAAGAGTTCATATCACCTTAATTATGCTGATACATCTTGAGTTAGTCACCCGACTCCTTTTCCGAACAGGTGCGTTTCTGATGGTTCATGGCTGATGAAGATGGAGTTCTATCAGCAAGGCCAGCATCTCCGGCTTTAGGCAAGAACCCTGGTAATTCATAAAAATTAGAAATGCTGTTCATGAAAAATGTACACCCCAATTCACAGGTTAATAACCTCAGAACGGGCCTTCAACCAACTCAAGATAAATGCACAAAGTTTCGGTTATAATTTCTTTGCAAATTGCTTAAAGAGTAATAAAGTCTACCATGGGATGATTAATTCAAAAATAAAAGATTTTATTAAAAGGCGTAGAGTAAAGTCATTTGCACGAGCTCTTAACACGCTCCGACAGCATCCAACAGGTTAGATTGCCACGTGGCGGCCCAATTATTGCAATTTGCCAAAAATGATTAACTTCAAGCCACTCACAGTATTAATAATGTTTCAATATTAATAATGTTTCCTCTAAGGGTGGTCTCACAAGTTATTTTTACTGCAATAGTTAATTAGATAGAACACGCGAGCAATTTGGTGCCTGTACGTGCACAATTCAATTCCATGCCTACGCACTGACTTTAGCTTATAATTTATATTACATTCTATGAAACGATTACAGTGACTCTTACAATACAATAATCATAAAAGAACATGAGCTATATACTGAACATTAAGTAATCTTTTTAATATACAAACTGCCGGATCGCACCACATGCATTCGTCTTTCTCATACTGCTGCATACATTTCGTTAATTAAATTTAATACTTTATTATTTATTTTTGACTCACACAATAAGAGCTATGATCACTTACCGGGAAGTCTCGTAAATTTAGCCAGCCATCAGAGTAGAAGAAAAACTGCGTAGTACAATCTGTTCGGATCAGGGAAGTCGGTGCTTTCTTGAGTGCCGGTCGGTGTCTGAATTAAACGGCCACAATCTAACAAAGCCAAACCTCCCTACAAGGTGCGCGCGCAGTTTTAACAGAGCCGTACAAATCTCGTCGCTTTAACTGACCCTTGCGTTCGCGTTATTTTTAGAATTAAATTTTCTAAAACCTTCGACAGCCGGGTTTACACCGGCACAGTGGCGTATTTCCAGTGTAGTTTGTGTATGAAGGTGTCTAGGTCTGGGAAAGCAGTGTTTAGGGCATATAAAGCCGTATTAGAGGTGCTGGTGCGGAGAGGTCGGCGGTATATTAAGCGTAAAGCATGCCGTCCTGTGACCCTGTAAGGTTTCAGTTTCGCTGTGTCTGCCGTCAGCAGGACCGGGTCGTTGTGTATGCTGTCAGTATGGGTGGAATGCATGTTGTGTAGATCCTGCTTAGTAGTTCACTGGAGCAGCGGTCGTTTCTACTGAGGATTCGCAGCGATCGGAGACGGGCTTGAGCTTGGTCAGTGTTGCTTTCGATGTGTTGTCGCCAGGTCAGAGTGACTCCAAGACATCTGCAGTCACGCTTCGGAATTATGTTAGATGGCCCAACACATAAAGACTGGAGTTCTAAAGAAGTGGCGCATTTTGCGTCCTCTTAGGTTGAAAACGCATAGTTGGATCTTGTCCGTGTTCATGGAGATTCTCGCAAGTATTTTGTAATTGTAAGATGGTTTTCTGGTGGTATCTATTCGAGACCCAGTATGCTGGCGTCAGATCACGGTGGCTACAGACCCACCATTGAAGTAGGCTATACAGTCGACTTTAGCTCACAGATTTTCGTGGACGAAACTTTTAGTAATATATCACTTTTTTCAGTATCGTTCTCAGCATTAACATACTCAGAATGCCACACCACAACATGGGTGAAACGTTTGGTGTTTACGACGATACCTATAATACGCGGTCGTCAGCTGGGAAAAGTGTTGTACAGTCTATGTTTAGCGTAACGGGAACAGAGGAGTAAACGAAACCTTTACTTCGAATCTGTTTTCAGTCAGAAAGCCATTTTCGTTATTATCGGAACCAGTGTTTGGGAAATACAAAAGACTTATAACCCCTTGTGTCAAGTATCACTTCAAAGGCCGTATCCCGCGGGGCTGCATTGCGTTAGGAAGAGACATTATGTTGTTGTCAGTTTTTGTTACGGAAATGTAGGTCACCGCCGGTGAAAGTGGAGTGTGCGTGCGCGCGCGCTCGTGTGCGGTGCACCAAATGCAAAACGTTGTGTAACCCCAGGACCTATTGATTTCATACGCACCCGACCCGACCGACACAACTGGGTCACCCGGTAACCTCCCCCCCCTGCTGTCGTCGCCTCGTGCTGTACTTTATAACGTCATTTCCTAGTGCGGGGCTAATCACAGAGAACCACTTACTGCGTCTTGTGTCGCAGAAACGTGCCTGCTTGATTGGATACTCTATCAGGTCAAGGAAATGAAAACAGCCCCAACCATATGTTGTTTTTCACAGTTTTGAGGTCGGCGAATCCGATGTTAGTAAATATTAATGTTTTTTGTATAGCCTATCTCTTGTATTGTGCTGAGGTGAAGAACTCTGTCACTGTTCTGAACAAAATACGTTTATTATTAGATAAAATCAAACGGATAAATTTTAATTTTTTAAAGCTGAATAATAATACAAATCAGATGTCAGAAGAAATCAAGTAGAGGTTGCTTGCTGGAAACCGAGCATACCGTGCCAATAACAACTCCTTCAGATGTAAACTAATCTCCAGATCTCCTAATATGGAGCTTTGTAGAACTCTGATCAGCCCACCGGTAACATATGGACCTTTATAACACCAGAGATTTCCACCTTAAAAGTATTGAACGGAAAAATAATAAGAAAAATTTATGACCCGGTAAAAGAAGAACTCTGGAGGTTGGGCAATAAATATGAGGTAGATACTATACTCGAAGAAGAAGATACAGTACGATTTGTCAACTCCATAAGGATTGGCTGGTTGGGAAATGTGGAGAGAATGGGTCGAGAAAGGAACCAAAGAGAATCCTGTGTATTGAGGCGGGTAGGAGGACCGAAAAGACGGATGGGTGCAAGAGCTGGAAGCGGATGGGAATCAGAGGCCTGGCAGGAGACAGAAGTGCGTGTAGGAGGCGAAGTTCCGTACAGGGCTGTAGCGCTTTGGAAGAAGAAGAAGGTAAAATCACTACGGCTAGCCTGATTCGGGCACATAACGTGTACACACGAAAATAAAAACTTAAAAAAAGAAAAATCTTGTTGTGGACATCGATGCTAGGGGGCACCATAAAACAGGTGGAAAGATGGTGTAATTAGAATACTTTTAAACATATCGGTGAGAGAAATCGGAGAAGGGAAACATATGTAACGTGGAATGGAAAATCGTCGTTCAGAAGGCTAAAACCCGACAAAGGAGTGTAGAGACGAGAAATGTAGAGAATCCAACACATAAAAGTGTTTTGCAAAACGGTGGCTGTTCCCACATTCCCGTATGCTAGTGAGACTCTTGGAGTCTTGATAAGAGGGACGTACAGAGGATTGAGGCAGCTGAAATGAAATTTCTAGGAGGGACGCAAGGTTGTTCTCTACTGGATCGGAAAAGGAACGAGGATATTAGACGCGAATAAAACATTGTATCGTCGCACCAGAATATTGAATACCACAGAAGGAGATGGTGTGAATACTTAAACCGCATGCCTGATATCCGTCTACCCGTGGTTTATCGCTCTACTGGGAAGAGAGATGTTGGTAGACCGAGGAGGAGATGGTCTAGGGCCTAATCCTTGCAGTGGTGACGATGATGATGGAAAGCGTTTGTTACCAGTTATTTTGGATACCAGAATAAATTAGTTCTTAGATACCGTACTGTGAAGTTTATTCCTTTAACCATCGTTTAGTACAATCAGTATTCAGTGCTTTCATATTTATTTTCTGGTTATTAAGTGCGGGAATCCCGTATGATTCCCAGTTCGGATTACCAAAGTGTTACCGTGTTTGAAATTTTCAATACAGCGTGCATTACGTAATCCATGTGTCAGTTCTGAGAAATGGCGTTGCCATAATAATGGCAACACAAGGAAAACAATTTACAGCGTGCGGGAGTGTTAGTTTGGTGTTGTCGTAGTTCACAGTTTGCATGCTAATTACCGGCACATTTGGTCACAACAATGATGTGCACAGGGATAAATTGTTACAAAGGAAAAGCTAGAAACAGCTTGTCAACACATAACAGTGTTTTCCTTGAACAGAATCTAGTAGGCTACAGGTCCACCAAGTACAGGTGCCGCCCGTGGTTATTTACTGCCGCGTCCTTCACGTTTATTACGAGGAAACTCTGTCGTGTCATAATATACAGAGTAACAGCGATGTCGTATATTGTACGGATTACTGCTGCGCGGTCTTGTCGGAATATGATGTTGGCCTTGTCGCTAGGCGAACGAAGTCCTTTAGTCAATTAATGTCATCATCATCTTCGCTACAAGTGTGTGTTCCACCCTCACAAAGCATTTATGGCTAGCGTTTGCTTTCGTCGAGAAATGACGAAATAAATACACTTTGTACAAGAGACTACAATATTGAACAAATACATATTTTCCCCTGTCTAGGATCATTCCATGTGTAGCGTTGTGCAGGTTGAACACCTGGAAGAACAGCTCAAACAGCAGAAAAATATTTGACATACAGCCAGAACCAAATGATTTAATCCTATACTACGGACTCCCCAGGAAATTGCAAAGCTCTGCTGCTCGAGAAAGGACAGGACATATCGTAGCATAAGAATACCTTTTCCGATACAAGCTACCAAAGTGTTCAAAAGAGCCAGACACATTACAGCATATCCTTCTTGACTGTATAGAAGGAACCCACTACGCACTAAAAGAAACTGCTCCAAGACTACAGACAGCCCACTTCTTTAATGTCATAAATATTGAGGAACAAGTCTTCGCTGGTGATGGCTGCTGAACTGTACGAGATGCATCGTGTTGTCGGTGCCTTGTGAGACCAGTCGCATGTATTAAGAAGTGACAAGTAAATAAAGATCACTCAAGCCAACAGGAAACAGAAAATACTTTGTAAACAGAAGCCTAGTGGGTTCCAAGCTACTAAGTCATAATTCGAAGTAACTATAAAACGTAATACGATCTGTAGTGATTTAAGGTTCTCCAAGGCATGCACTAAAAGGAAGATGAAGACATGAAACGTTTCCAACGAAACATATTAAGAAACAATTTTCAGGCAGTAGAAAAGGGACAAAATGGCACCTGGTCAATGTTGAATGAATTTAGAATTTTATGGATGAATAGATGATCCATATAATTACTATCAATATAATCTAATTATTTAATTCCTTATCAAGTTATAGTCGATTTCATTAAGTCGAAAATAATTATAGAATGTTTACAGAGTTAGTAGAAACAGAAATACGAGCACACAGATTTTGTCGAAGATTAGAAAACTTCAGGAAGACCTAAAGATCATGGCAGATAGGAGAGTACTACTGGAAATAGAAGAAGAAGAAGAAGAAGAAACATCTAGTTGGATACATTCTCTCTACGTGTAACTGCCACTCCGTTTTGTACCGGGAGATTTTCTCATTTAATCTTTCAGCTATGCGTAGCTCCATTCTAAAATGATCATTTCTGATAAGATCTCTCCTGGTACAACCCTTTACAGCCCTCAAGAACCTCATTTCCGCTTCTTGTATTCTAGATATATCTTTAGTTTTTATAATCCAAGTCTCACTACCGTACAGTAGTTGAGGTATGGGCATTACATTATAATATTTCAACTGTGTCTCTTTGCTTGTGTTCTTCTTTAAGTGTTTAATGATACAGCCTTAAAGCGACTGGAAGAGACTGATTTTGTATACCGATTTCGTAACCAAAATCTTCTTCTTCTTCTTCTTCTTCTTCTTCTTCTTCTTCTTCTTCTTCTTCTTCTTCTTCTTCTTCTTCTTCTTCTTCTCTTCAAGGATTAGGTAATATAAACCTGTTCGGTACCCATCTCATCCTCGGACGACCCACATCTCTTCTACCAATGGCTTTATAGTTCAGTGCCGCCTCCGGCAATCGATCCTCTGTTATCCTTTGCAGATGATTCCACCATTGTCTTCTGTAAATTGTCTAATGTTATTTACTTCGGTTCTGCTCTGATATCTTCATTCCTTGTTCTATCTAGCAATGTGTAATTTAAAGTAAGTCGAATAGACTGCATGTCAGCACTCTGAATCTTGCCGCTTTCCTTTTTTGTCATGGCCCACGCCTCACTCGCATAAATCAACATGGGTATTGCAATTGTCTTATAAAATTTAATGCTTGTGCTGTGTCTTGTTTTATTTCTAATATTTCTATGAATCGCACCACAAATGTTCCTAAATTTATTTATCTTCTCTCTTATATCATATTCAGATTTACAGCTTACTGCACAGACGAGATATTTGAAACGGCTCTTTTGTTCTATTAATAACGTGCTGTTGTTTATAACCTATCTTAGTCGTCACTGGATATTTACATTTAAAGACCATGGTTTTGGTCTTTCTTACTGAAATTTTCAGTGAGTACTCTCTTGCCACTTCATGTAAACTTGAAATACTTGTGGTATCCAAAGCAGCCAAAATATTCTAACTTCGAAACGGCGTGTTAAGTTTATCTTGGTCTTGTTGCGCACAATATTGATCACCGGGGGATGAGTATAGGACCGCGTAATCTGCCGTAGAGATGGTGGGTATTATCTGTGTACATGCCCTGCCTACGTCACCAACGTTACAGTACGTCATTACTGTCGTCGTTACAAACTTTTCCCATCACAAGCAGTGGAGTGTAACCAGAGTCTCAATTGATACCACGTTATATACGGATTGTGTTTTGCAGGCAGTGGGGTAGTGATTTCCCAACATTACGATCACTTCAACTACACGACACAAGATCTTATGGGATTTTGTAATTACAGTTTTTTTTTTGGAGGAGCGGAAATGCACACGAAGTGTGGGACTCCCGTTAATACCCCTCCTCCTTCCAACTAGCACTAACCTGGGACCTTTTATCACACTACTTCAGATGGCGAGGACATAGTGAGGTTCGTCATGTCTGTGATGAGAATCAGCTGGTTGGTACATGTGGTGCACATGGAGGACGACAGAATGCTCAAAGTAATCCTTAGAGGGACAATAGATGGGTAAAGAAGGAAAGGAAGGCCTAGAAAAAGGCGGCTACAGGACGTAGAAGACGACCTCAGGAGGATGGGTATCAGGGATTGGAGGACCGAGGTGTTTGGAATCGACTACTCGCGGAGGCCAAGGCTGTAGCGCCAGAGGAACATAACATAACAGAACTTCAGACATTAGGCCATTTTGCTGTGCCCAATGGGTTCCATCTATGTTGATCTATTTTATTAGACATTTTAAGTGTCTAACAGTAGCATGGCGTCCATGTAACCTCCGTTGTCGTTGGCAACAGTCCTGGAAATTAATGAAAATAATATTAATTATGTCACAGAATAAATACTTTAGTTATTGAATAATTTGAAATCCGAACAATATTGGTAGGGAAACTTGAAGAAAAGCGTAGCACGTTGTACGAAGTCTTACACGGCCGGTGTCATTTTGATTAAAATCAACTGCCGGTCTGTTTGGCCGTGGTCCAAAGTTTCGGACCAAAACCGGTAAGTTTGGCCGTGGACAAAACCAGACGTTTCGGCAGTGCCACCACTGGAAAGAGTCAAACACCACAGTACGGTGGTCCTAACGTATAGGCCTATCATCCCACGTTAGCGTTTGCAGTAAAATTATAAAGGATGGCCGAAGTGAAAGAGATATTATTAGCAGGATAAACCAGGCTAAGATTGCTTTTAACAAAAAATGGAGACAACCAGAATTATCACTGTTGCACACCACTATAGAAAAATTATTCCGATTAGCGCTTTCAATCTTCTGAGCTGATCGTCAGATCGGAAATCTGACTAATTTTTCTATAGTGGTGTGCAACAGTGATTATTCTGGTTGTGATTATAACCACTACCACAACTTTCTTAATTAAAAAATGGAGAATACTAACGACAAGCAGCATCTCCCTTAAAACAAGGAAGCGTTTCCTAACGAGTTTTATATGGAGCATTGTCATATATAGTTGCGAGTCGTGGACAATAGGTATGAAGGAAAAGACGAAACTTAACAGCTTTTAGATATGGTGTTATCCCAACGTGCTAAAAATAAAATGGTCTGACAAGGTTACAAATGAAGAGGTGCTG
This sequence comes from Magicicada septendecula, assembly GCA_034769895.1. Classification (NCBI taxonomy): domain Eukaryota; kingdom Metazoa; phylum Arthropoda; class Insecta; order Hemiptera; family Cicadidae; genus Magicicada; species Magicicada septendecula. The sequence continues at coordinate 35,897,571 of CM068372.1, forward strand.
AACAGAACAGGCAATGAGAGGTGTTTGTTGGAAGCCGTAATTAGGAGAAGGGTAGAACTTGTGGGGGACACACTGCGGCATGAAGTGTAACGGAAAACACTGGTCACGGAAGGAACAATTGAGGTAAAGGATATAGGGGAAGACCAAGGCTGCAGTATATAAAACTAATTATGGAGTTGTGAGACTTATGAGGAGGAAAGCACAAGTTCGATCACAATGGAAGACTGCTGCAAACCAATCTTAGCACTGAAGACATAAGAAGAAGAGAGAAGTAACGTACAGATGCAAAGCCTGGACATTAACCAGCACAGACGAGGAACAATAAGAATATTTTAACGAAAAGAAGTCTTGTGAAAAATCTTTGGACCTCTACAAACTGATGCCTAAGGGAATTGCAGATTGGAGACCGGTAGGAAGAAGAATTAGAGGCAGAGCCAGAAAGAGATGTTTGGATGACGTGGAGGATGATTTGAGTTGTATGAACGTGCGGGGATGTGTAATGAGAGGGCGGAATGGAAGAAAGTCATTGAGCAGGCGAAAACCCACGCCATTGGGCTGGAACGCCAGGAAAAGGGAGGAATTATCCAGCTGATGTTGCTGTGACACCCATCGTCCGACACACGTTAGTCATGTTGTGAAACGTTTACTTTCTACAGACCAGTGTAGAACCAGTTACAGACCGCTCTTGCAAACTGCCAGTCAGTACAGACCCGTTATTATCCCAATTTATACGTATGATACGTTCCAAACACCACGGACACGTGCTCTCATGACTTGCTGTCTCCATTATACGATACGTTTGTACGTCACTGCAATAATGTTGCTCTTGCCTTGAAGGTTATTGCAAAATTCTCTCGTAACCTGTTTCGTTTATGGTGTCTGATTTTTGTATACGGCGGGAAGTTGCTTTGGCGGTCTGAAGGAAGTCATTTAACGGAGAACAACGTGATAGGTGAAGGTTTCACGTGGAACAGCTCGTTACAGCTGGTTCACTGTGTACAGACGACTGTTGCTGCCTCTAAACACGCGTCGCTGTTTAATGCCAGTGTATAAATACAGTATTACAGTAATGTGCTAAAGCGGCCTACGCACGATCATTTCGGTGTGTAGGGATAATAGTACAGTCACTGAAGGAAAAAAATTCAAATTAAGTGGCTTCTACGAGATTTTTTGCATAAGGCTAGATAAAAGGGTGAGAAACAATTTTAAAAAAAAGTTTACATAAATTCCGTCGCGGTTTTTCGAAAAAGAGGAGGGGGAAGGTACAAAAAATTAGTTTCTTCAATTATCTTGAAAAATAACAAATTTACGAAAAAAAGACAAATTACAAAAAATTAAAGAACATTAAATTCTATACAAAAAGCTATTTATCACTATTTTTGTCAGGGCAATACTTTGTGAGAAAAATGGAATTGAAATATTAGAAAAAAATTTATTGTCGGAGTCCGCCCCGATGAGCGGGAAGGCTAATTTTTCCTGACATTGCAACATACAAATTTTAATAAAATCCGTTATAATAGTCGTAGAGACAAAAATCATAAAGCATTTTAAAGCTAAAGTAATATTAGCGGTTACATGGACGCCACGCTACTGCATCCCTCCGTAATATTAGCGGTTACACGGACGCCACGCTACTGCATCCCTCCGTAATATTAGCGGTTACAAGGACGCCACGCTACTGCATCCCTCCGTAATATTAGCGGTTACACGGACGCCACGCTACTGCATCCCTCCGTAATATTAGCGGTTACACGGACGCCACGCTACTGCATCCCTCCGTAATATTAGCGGTTACAAGGACGCCACGCTACTGCATCCCTCCGTAATATTAGCGGTTACACGGACGCCACGCTACTGCATCCCTCCGTAATATTAGCGGTTACAAGGACGCCACGCTACTGCATCCCTCCGTAATATTAGCGGTTACACGGACGCCACGCTACTGCATCCCTCCGTAATATTAGCGGTTACACGGACGCCACGCTACTGCATCCCTCCGTAATATTAGCGGTTACACGGACGCCACGCTACTGCATCCCTCCGTAATATTAGCGGTTACAAGGACGCCACGCTACTGCATCCCTCCGTAATATTAGCGGTTACAAGGACGCCACGCTACTGCATCCCTCCGTAATATTAGCGGTTACAAGGACGCCACGCTACTGCATCCCTCCGTAATATTAGCGGTTACACGGACGCCACGCTACTGCATCCCTCCGTAATATTAGCGGTTACAAGGACGCCACGCTACTGCATCCCTCCGTAATATTAGCGGTTACACGGGCGCCACGCTACTGCATCCCTCCGTAATATTAGCGGTTACACGGACGCCACGCTACTGCATCCCTCCGTAATATTAGCGGTTACACGGACGCCACGCTACTGCATCCCTCCGTAATATTAGCGGTTACAAGGACGCCACGCTACTGCATCCCTCCGTAATATTAGCGGTTACACGGACGCCACGCTACTGCATCCCTCCGTAATATTAGCGGTTACAAGGACGCCACGCTACTGCATCCCTCCGTAATATTAGCGGTTACACGGACGCCACGCTACTGCATCCCTCCGTAATATTAGCGGTTACACGGACGCCACGCTACTGCATCCCTCCGTAATATTAGCGGTTACAAGGACGCCACGCTACTGCATCCCTCCGTAATATTAGCGGTTACACGGACGCCACGCTACTGCATCCCTCCGTAATATTAGCGGTTACAAGGACGCCACGCTACTGCATCCCTCCGTAATATTAGCGGTTACACGGACGCCACGCTACTGCATCCCTCCGTAATATTAGCGGTTACACGGACGCCACGCTACTGCATCCCTCCGTAATATTAGCGGTTACACGGACGCCACGCTACTGCATCCCTCCGTAATATTAGCGGTTACACGGACGCCACGCTACTGCATCCCTCCGTAATATTAGCGGTTACACGGACGCCACGCTACTGCATCCCTCCGTAATTGTCTTAGCCTCCATTTTATTTCAAAAAATATGGCGAAAACAACTCGATTCGTGAATAATCACTGTCTTTTTAGGAGGCACAATTAGAATACGAATGTTTGAACAGACTTAGGAGTACGACCTATATTGAAATTTAAAGAAGGAAGACAATTCCACAAAACAAGACAAAGGGTTTGGAGGTCACGTATGTAGAGTATGGTAGAGACACGATTCTGTGAAAGTGGGGAGATATGTAGACTAAACAAGCCTGGGATTACAGCAAAGTTTCAAGGCGTTCACGGCCTACATCAACATTGATAAAACGATTGTCTGGTGGTCTATTAGGCCGCGGTCTTATGGTATTTAAACCAGATGTTTCGCCCTCACCAACGGAGGCCACCTTCAGTGGTAAAAGAACGTGTCTGATGTTCTCCAAAATACTGAGGCAAAACTCCAGTTTGTGAGGCCGAAACGCCTGGTTTAAATACCATAAGACGACGGCCTAATAGACCGCCAGACAGTCGTTTTAACACATTTGTGTTTAAGTGATTTTACAAAGAAAAGGAAGAAGTAAAAATACTGGGAAAGGAGAAAAAGATTGGAAGAATTTAGTGATTGAAATGTAGCGAAATTTACCCTACACCAGATTGTTTGACGACACATGTAACTTACAAAGTAGGCCTAATTATGTTTGTAAACTATAGGATTCGTTTCTTCTCTGCTTCCAGCCAGAGTTTAGAAACTTTGGGGTACTAGGACAGGCTAGTACCCGTGAAAATTGGTTGAGCTACACCTGATGATGATTATTGTCGTCGTCGTTATAGGTATCATCATCATCACTATTATTATTATAAATATTATTGTTCATCATCATCATCATCATCTTCAAGGATTAAACCAAGGATTGTTTATTCCGGTCTCAAATAGGCAAACATTAGAGCTGGTCACTCCAGCGCTTCCTCGGACGTCCCACACCTCTCCGTCTCCTCGGCTTATAGTTCCGTAGTTGTTTGGGGATGCGGCAGTCATCCATTCGGCAAAGATGTTCCCACCAATGCAGCCGATACTGGCGAATCCTGTTGAGTATACTCATAATATTCAGTTCCTGCCGTGTATCTGTGTTTCTTCTATGATCATGGAGAGTATACCCTGCCACGTGCCTGAGAAATCTCATTTCAGCCGCTTGGATACGACTGGCCTGGCCTTTCGTTAAAGTCCAATTCTCAGACCCAGAAAAAAGAGTGGAAAGGGCCATCACCATGTAGAATTTTAGGCGTGTTCCTTTACTTGCTGACTTACGGGCATAAGGTTGAACTTATGCAACTTATTCACAACGTCGTTGCTTGGATTATAAGACACACTGTAGCTTAGGTATTCAAATGCTAACTTGTTCCAGGACACAGTACCATCTGTAACAATTTTTGCCCGTACGGGATCAATATTATTGTTATTATTAATTATCGTATTGCACCACGTCATTCGGCTACAGTATGCACACCTGTACTCATTAGTATGAAGTCGAAAGGTTGTAGGTCTCTATGTCTTATCAGCGGCGTTGTAAACAAAGAGATATTTGCATTCGCCGCAAACGGCATGTGGTATACCTGACTGCGGTTAATTAGTGATGCTGATTATGTAACGCCGGGTCGATTTGTTCCCTGTGTTGTGACCCACTCTCGTATGGTACTTTTCCTCGTGATTGTTGGCATGCCTTGCGACACTTACCTTTCCTGGAACAACAATCTGTCTGTCTCACCGTTCGCGTTTTGTGGTTTGTCAACAAGCACTGAATATAATATTATGATACACGTGTGCAGTTTATGTTACCCTGTGTTGTATATATTGTTCTGTTTAATGGTTAACGTTCAGTTTTGCGAGGAAATGTTTTTAATGTACACTGTAAAGGCCCGTTTTTCTTAGGAGCGGTTTTTTGCGTCGCGCGAACCGGGTAGGGCTCTGTCACGTCGGCAGGAACGTATTCAATTATCACGCAGCGCGTTTGTGTTTTCCTAGCCGGACGCATTTCAGCTATTCAGTCGACGTAGGTAGTACTAGATGGTAGTGGTTATGATTCGGAGTGTTAGTGTTCTCTGTCTAAATGAATCGTTTGGAGCAAAATAAAAAGAGACTTGTTGTTTTGCTTATTCTCAAGCACATCCATATGGATGATGAAGATGAGAATTATCTCTTGTCTACGGCAAAGAGCAGAAAATTAAGCAACAAAATGTTCTTAAAACGCGAATATGAAGGTGTTTTCAAAATATTGGTTAGCAAACATTTACACGACGAAGAAGAGAGATTCAAGAAATATTTTCGATTCACCCGCGAGCAGTTTGCTTCCATTTTACAGCGCATTGAAGACGACCTAAGAGGTCCCAGTTACAATAATGTGAAGTCACCTACAACACCTGTATGTTGAGCATTTTCCCAATTTCTGCCCAAGTTTCATCGTTTTTTGTGACATTTTTGAAGTTCGGATCCTTCAAGATCCATAGGTACGCGTGATCACCCACTGCTTAAATTAACTGATCGTCATCCGAAGCACTGAAACGCACTTGACGCATTTTGATACACAATTTTTGAAAAACAAAATCCAGAAGTCAGCTAAAACGCGACGTAGAACGCAATAGACTGCTCGAGAACCGGTCGGCCTATCATGCCGAACGCACTACGTGATGCGCTCTGGAGGAAAACGGAACCATTATTTTTCTAGTGTGTGGAGAACGGCGTGTTGAGTTCGGCGTATTGCGTCCTACGCGGCGCAAAAAACCTGCTCCTATGAAAACGGGCCTTTACTCGTACGTTGACGAACGCAAAACTGTTTACAAATCACGAGCGTGTAAACTAACGCGTGGCCGCTGTCACGATAGCAGACGGTTAACACTCATTTCATCACCATTACCATCACATCACGGCGTAAGCAAGGTGCTGCCTGTTCCGCCTTCAAAGATCTTCCGGCTCTTGCTTCTCTTGCTGGGTCTACCCACACATCTGTATCCTATACGTTTGTATTTCCACACTTGTTTGCTCAGTCTGGAATCTGACATTCTTTATAAGTGTTCTTTCCACCGTTGTTTGTAATCTTTTTCCATTAGAGTTAACAACTTGTAACTCTTCTCTCATGGCCTTATTTCCTATACTGTCAAGTTTAGAACACCTTGTTGTAACTCCTCTTAAGAATGCCATTTCCGAGACCTGTATTTTACTGTCTTGTTTTTTGGTTGTTGCCCATAATTCACACCCGTAGGACAGTACAAGAACTGCCATAACTTTGTAAAAATTTTAAGTTTATATCTTGACTTACCTTGTTTGTAAAAATAAGGTTGATTGTTCCACAGATCGTCTGGAACTTACTTAACTTAACTTCAATATCATAATTTCTACCAAAGCCAATACCATTTCCCAAATAATTAAAGTGGCTCACCTGTTTAAATACTAACATACATTAAATCAGACAGAAATTGATCACTATTGATTATTTTTGTTCTTACTGGAACCTTACCTCGGAACGACATTGCCTTTGTTTTTTATAGTGGGGATTTTCATATGCATTTTTGAATTTTATTTTAAATATTTATTTACACGTAGTCGGTTTAAGAATATTGTCTCCCGTTCCCAACTCTTCTGTACAGTCATGTTAGAAACAAAAACAAAGTCATAGGACCAGCGGGACAAGTAAATTTCTTTCTGGAAAGGGATTTAGATTTTTATGAATAAAAGCACACAGAAAAGGAAGTCTTTATTTGCTATTATGAAATTGTGTAATTCTACTGTATGCAGGTTGCTTCTTACAATTGGATATAAAAAAAAATAACTATATATAATAGTATTCAACTGTCATGCTAAAATTGTCGTTATCGATCCCTGGTTCTTCAACAAGAATTCAAAATATAACAGATTGCATGCGGTATATTAAGTACTTTATAAGTGAAACTAGCGTTAGTCTTGAAGTGTGAAACTTATATTGTATGGAAGAAGCGTGTAAAACAGTCAATGCGTGAATCTATAATATTATATAGTGTAGCTGATTTCTGTATCTTACAAAGCAGATACTTTGTAAGAAATATATTTCACAAAATCGCATCGAGCCTCTCACACGCCTTCTTTTTTTGATTGACCGATGATGCAGTTCTTACCTGTGCGGGGGTTGCAATTAGTAAACAATTAGCACAGGTGGGATAGCGGGAAATCATTAGCCTTCACCACAGTAGGCCTACTGCGGGGAAAACAATTGTTGAGCACCTGATGGCATAGCGTGGTGCGAGCCAATCATACACCATCTTTATTGTGATTGACTCTTGGTGCAGTTTCTACCTGGGCACTATTCGGATTGGCTGATGGTGTCATTTTTACCTGTACGTGAGACTTTGCCGAATTTATAAGTACAGGTAGCATGGCGGGACATCTTCAGCCTATACCACAGTGCTGTGGGCCTGACGTGAACACCCTACGTTCAGAATTTTTTTAAATTCCACTGATGATGGCAGCCATTGGAGCTGTTGAAACGTTTGGTTTGGCAATAAACCATGGACCACGGCCAAACAGCCCGGATGACTTTAATCATACAAATTATTTGATTCTGTTTGAATGTGCGGCAGTTATCGTTCGTCATAAACAAAATTACCCTTGTTAAAACATAAAACGTTGCTGCTAAACTACCCCTTTCCCTTAACCAATCTTCGCCAAAAACAATACACCTTGAGTACTCTACAATTCAGGACTGATGCAAAATATTATTTGATTCTGTTTGAATTTGCGACTGTTATCGTTTGCCATAGGAAACATTCTACACATAGACACACAGACACTTTTCGAAAAATGACTTTTCTTCATGTTTTGAGGGTAGTACAATCAGAATCTGCCGTTATCTTGGACACGATTTTTTTCGCCATCACCATACTTCCGTTTCCTTATGGAACATGGAAGTAAAATTGAGTCACGGCGTGTAGAACTTATTTACAAGAAAATATGAACCGTTTGTGTAATGCCTACAGTAAACCGGATTTGTCACCATTACAAAATGTGAATAAGATTTATGTCTTTCTGGCAATATTTTCTAATTAAAATTCATAAACGACCCCAATAACAATACGATAGCTTTATCTTGATATTTAGGCTAACTTATATAACTTATATTTAGGCGTGTGTTTCAGTCACTTAGCTATTATTTGATAGAGGTAACATTAACTCTGTTTACCATAGTTTTACTGGTTCATTAAGAACGTCGACAATCTTAGTAAAAGGTTGCTTTTGGCTGGTATTTTTAGGTCTACCCAAATTATTTTGTCACGCTTCCTGCATTCCTGCGCCGTGTCAGTTTGTTCATTACCGCCATTCGCATACCTATTCATGAACGTTGTTTTTTGCATGCAATATTTTATTGCTATTTATAACCATTATATTTTTCAGTAATTGACGTAGGTATGCAGGCGATTTGTATTTTGCCGGCGGTAAATTCGCGATGATATTGCCTCTCGTTTGTACGCGTCTCCGCAGATCGTTTGTTCGCCCGCGCAATGTTTTCTTTATTTTTTCAAGGATCGAAGAAATTCCTCATAAATTTTATCAAGTGTAAGCCTAATATTCGCCAGTGTCGACCTCCAACATGGAAAAGGCAGTTTGTGCCTGTAGATAACTATGCAGTAATTACCGTAATGAATTGTTATCTCATCATAGCGGGAAAATAGGCTGCACTATCACGTTCTAGATTCAATATTATGATTGTACTGCACATTCCTCGTTTTTATATTTATATTTTCTTCATTTTTGTTGCTTTTGTTTATACCTTCACTCAAATTTCGTTCAGCACGCAGCATTTAAAAAGTTTCTGAAGCCTACCTATTTTGTCTTCTGCTTCAGTATTTGACGTGATCATTCCTTTTACTGATTCCACTGAATCTTGACTTCATAGCTTCTGGATTTGTTAGACGATCTGTTGTGATAATTTGTGAAGGCCAGATACTTTATTAAGATTTAACTTCCATCTGTGTTTTATAAAATTATCAGAAAAAAGTAATTTTTCTACAAAATATTAACAAAATCGATAACATTTCAGTAGGATTTAATTAGGTTAATTAGTAATATTCATTAGAAAATTTATGTGTCGCGTTACTATTGACTTAAAAGTAAGTAAAAAAATTACGTGCTTGATTAGTAAGGCTACGAAGTTACTTTAAGATCAGTAAAAATAAACCACGTTGAACGGTATATGAAGTAAAGGCCTAAAAGTTAAAGTATTTATGATAAATAATATAGGTAAAACTATCGTGAAAGTAAAAAATTGAAAACATTCATTTCTTTAGAATCATTTGATGTAATTTAACACGTTGTTTCTGTTAAAGTGAAAAACTTTAGAACTTTTCTGTGAGTAAAAAGTACATCTACATATGCGTAATTTTGAAAAAAAAGAAATATGAACGTAGCTAAAATAAAATAATTCGTAGACGTGTTTTGCTATACGGATATGATTCACGGCAGAAAAGAAATGGAGGCAATGAAGCGGACAGAATTAGAATTTATTCTGCCTTCTTCTTCTTCTTCTTCTTCTTCTGCTGACAGTTCCTATCCGTTTCGGATGTTGGATATCATACAGACTGTTTTAACTTTCTGCACTGCTGCACGGAATAAATCAGTTGTATTCATGCCAAACCAGGTCCTTAAATTTCTCAGCCATGATATTCTCAGTTGCCCAACTCCTCTCCTTCCAAGTAATTTCCCCTGTAGTTTGGATTGCAATAAGTAAAATCTCTGTTCATTTCTCATGAGATGTCCCAGATACTGAAGCTTTCTTATCTTCACTGTGTTAATAACTTCCCTTTCTTTCCTCATCTTTCTAAGAACTTTACAACGTGCAATTATGCTAATTTATGGAATTTAATTATGTAATTATCCAATTAGGTTAATTTATGTCAAATTAATTTAAATTACGTAATATATTAATTACTTTGATCTGATTGACTGTGTTCATTAACGATTAGCATAATTACTGCGCTGAGACTCTTATAGTTGTATAAAAACGATATATGAAAATTTACTACAAATATTCAATTGACGTTAGAGTTTGTTACAAGGTAAAGTGACAATAATGAACGCATAAATACTTAGCAAATAAATACTTATTTATTTAACATTATTCAAATAAAGAAAACTTCCGATATATGGATATAAATTATGCCCTGTAAGTGCATTCATAAAAGAAAACATATATATAAGAATACAAATTACAATATGAATTCATTACGTCGTTCGCTGAAAAACACACATATATATATAACACAATGAATATACATAAACATAGACAATCAGTATATTAATCTTACACTAATGCGTTCATTTTGCCTCAGATGAGTAGCTTTATATATTTAATGTTATCATTACGTTGATATAATTTCTCAAAGGGTGGTTTCTTTGAAAAGAGTCAGGACAGTAGAGTTATGATAACAGTAATAACATGAAGATTTACTTGTGATAGTGGATTATCCAAAAACTCCATCGGTGAAAACTCCTTTCCACTGATGATCCAAATAAGTAAAGGTTGCGTAGATTTGATGCTTGTCATCACTTAGCACTCGCGGATAAGATTCACTCGCGGTGTGTGTGTGTCCTCCGTTGGTGTCGGCCGTTAATATGAAAGTCTATAAAGTTTTGTGTTGCATAAGTGCATTCATTGTTAATGATTGTGTATAGATAACTGTCTACCGTCAAACTTCTTCGTGCGTCTATATACGTTAATATATTGTGTTTAGTTTACATGACGTATTGTTTCATTAAAATATCGTGCTTGAATCTTAGCGGTATTTATAACACTTCACACTGCGCTACCGCGGTACACTTCCGTAACTCGGTAAAATATTGACGTAAAGTTTTGTGAGTCTGTTATTAATGAAGACTGATTAACTTGCGAATAAATGACTTAGTTCTTAACAAGCGGTAGCTGAGTAAAACTGAGTAACTGAAAGTTTTTAACAACTGAAGTATACTGCATGATTGAGTAACTGCTAATACACTGAGACTGAATAACTTGTGAATAATTGAAAGTACTATGTTAACTGACTAAAGTACTGCGTAACTGAGTTTTTTTAGAAAAGACTGAGAAATATAGTAAGACTGCCAGTCCGCGTGCCCTCTAAACAGTTTTTATTAAGCTTCATTTACCATAATGCAATGTCCTGGCAAATACGCCTTTGGTCAATCACGATAGGTCAGATATTTCCTACCACTATGAAGAACTATGGTTCTCGACCCCTGATTCGCTGTTCTCGTTGCCATCATGAAGACAGTCCTCTCCACTTGCGTCCTGGGAAGATGCTAGACTCTGGTTGGTTATCGGACATCCCCTCAAGTACACGACGAAAGGGCTCCGTACCATTTCTTAGAATGTAGAGCAATCCCGCGCCTGTCCATCAAGCTTTTGTTCAAGTATGCTCCGAAGGCCTGCTGTTATTCTCATGCGAACAATACGTAGCATTTCGTTATTGTTTGACTTCCTATGACCCTTTTTCTGTCAATTAGCAGCTCCTTGCGTGTCGTCATCCCCAAGATGCCACTCCGGTCTCCCGTCATGAATACTAGTTGTCATCCTTACGATGTTTTCATGCTGTGCGCACTTCCTGGCTGCATTCACTTGGTGTACACTGCTTTGTCTTCATACGGGGTAAGACTCTCCTAAACCCTTTGTGTGAGTATCCTTTTCTTATTGCTGGCACGCTCCAAATTAGCTTTACAGCGTGTGTTCGCTACAATTTCTCCGTATCTGTGCCACCGTACTGTATCCTTTGTTTAGTTTGTTGTGGTGCTGTAAATATGAGTTGAACCGAGTCTGTCACAGTCGATCCTACTTTCTATTGTAGTGTTGTGTCAGGCGTTCTCTCATTGTTTCCTAGCAAGCGTCCACTTGACATGTTGTTAAGTTGTCCCTTTATTTATTACTTCTGGCTTGGGTTGGGTGACTCGACCTGTGTAACGCACTTCTCGATCAAAATTTATAAAATTGAAATTTTTGGTCATTACAACTTCAACATTAGTTATATGTGCTGTCCATGACATGCGCAGTATTATACTGCGGTAAAGCCAAATTTCGAAAGATTCCAATTTTTTAGTTGTGGCTTCAGTAAAAGTCCAAGATTCTACACCGTAGAAGAGGACCGAGAATACGTAGCGGCGTAAAAGTCTCATCTTTGTGTTTATTCTGGGTTAGAAGTACTTAATTAGAATATTTGAACAGTCTTAGAAATACGACCTGTATTGGAATTTAAAGAAGGAAGACAATTCAACAAAACAAAACGAAGGGTTGGCGGGTGGGCTACATATGTAGGGTATGGAAGAGACACGATTCTGTGAAAAGGGGGAGATACAAACAAGCCAGGGATTACAGCAAATTTCTAAGGCTGGCGTCAACATTGTTACCAATCGTTTTTCGTCTACAGCTATTTGTCTCTTTAATTATTGAATGACCCGTGTATGTATGTACACACACGCGCGCGCGTGGTGTCTATTATAACTTATATCCGGTATACCCTACGAATCCGCTGCCACAGAATGTGTCCATAACTACCTGTACTTTGATGTTGAGTTGCATTGCATTGTATCGTGTGCGCGGGGCGTCTTTGCACCGGTGGCTTGACTGCAGCATCTGGGTCGTGCTCAATGGCTGCCAGAAGATAAACTAAGTCTGGATCAGTCGACAGGTAGCCTAAATCTGGAAAAGAAAACCGCCAACGCGTTAACGCAGAAGGCGGGAAAGAAAGAAAATTGTATGTACTTTTGTGTGACACTGCCGCTGGAACCGAATCAGGCAACAGATGTTGCCTGTCTCAAGCCCAGCCAGCAGACGCCTTGAGGCGTCGGTCGCTCCCCCCAAGGCGGAGAGCCCCCGTGCCGGTGACTAAGATAACGGCAACAAGCAGCTGGCTCAGCGCCCTGGCGGGTGGGCATGGGGGGAAGAAAAGATAGTTTTCAATTGTGAACTCTAGGGTTGGGGGCTGATTTAAGTGGGAGGATGGCTTTATGGCGGGTAGTTAAGAAACGCCCGAATGCGCTTGACCCGAATCGGCGGTGGCGGTTCTGAAGCGCTAATAGTTAGCAGGTAAGGGAAGGATGAAGTCAAGGCTGCAGCAATAAGAGTTACAGCCCCAACGACCGTACAAAGGCAGACAAGGTAGGAACGCGGAGACCCCTTCGAATCACATCGTTCCTCACAAACCAAGGACACCTCGACAAGGAACGGAGGGTTTTGGCTTGGAAACGTTCCAGCCTACACCTGTTGGTGGTGGACAAAAGAGACCACCATGCGGGAGCCGCATAGGTCCGTACAGACCTGAGAAATAAAAGATATATAGTGATTTTCGTGCGCATGGCCAGGCGGCTGCGACACGAGGGAAAAGGAATAATATGGCTTGGACGCCGGGAGCCTTGGCGAGGGTTACGGTCACGTGGGTGTTGAAGCAAAGACACCGGTCGAGCCGAACGCCTAGATACTTCACCGACTCTGTGTAGGCGATGAGCCTCCCTTCTAGGGAGAGGGAAAATCGAGAGATGGAGTTACGTGTGAAACAGACCGCCTCGGATTTCTACGTGTTCATCGTCACTCGCCATTTCCCTAGCCAGTTCGGATTTGATGTTGACAGATGGTCAGGTTTTAATTAAGGACGATGAAGATAAGCTACAGGATTCGTTAAAGAAAAAATTCGAACTCCAGCTGTAGATCCTATACGAAGGAATAGCAGTAAAAGGAATAGACAATGAAACCAAAAATAAACATTGAGTAATGTGACAAAGAATGTGACAAAGACTACTACACATGCGTATAATTACGATTGTAAACATTTGATGAATCACTTTTTGTTATTCATTTCCACGTGACTAAGACACAGCGGTGTTGTTAAACGATTCATCTTTTTAATTAATAACAATTGTTATTGTTATTTCTATATTTGTTTCACTTATCTGTCGGTTTGTTTTGCACAGAAGGTGTGTTGTCAGATAAAGTTTCAAGAACTGGAAACTATGGCGTCCATTGACGTAAATACGTTGAAAGGTGTGACAGTTAACTTACAAATACTGGAAAATCCGCGGCTTTGATTCCTCACACAAGATTGACTAGCCCATCTGTCGTTAGTCATACATTGACGTTTAAAAAAACATTTCCTGTCAATATTTGCTTCTGCGTTTTGTACACTGCGCAAATACTCTTCGGGTGTAATGAATATTTTTGTATGTTCCTTCGCAAATCCAAAACAAAGAACCTATCAAAAAAGAGTTCACCGACTGTCAGAGACGCGACTCTGTCATGTAGTCCTAGTACTGCCTTGAAAAAACAAATTATTGAACGAGCTAAGCGAGTTCTCGGTTTTAACTTGACCGTTCGTCTGTCTGTCTGTCTGTCTGTGTATCTGCTCGGAGGATGTTTCACGATACGTACCGAATGCTCCAATTGATTTTTGTAAAACTTGGCATTTGTACCGACACTTTTACCCTGTGTACACTTATTATTTTTGAAATTGGTACCCCAAAACAGGGGGGCCTGAGGCAATATTGTAAGGGTTAAAATTTCCTTGTGGAGTAGAAAATTGAAGAGAATTTTTAAACCAAAATCTGAATATTCTGTTGAGTTTTAGAAATTTCAATATTTTAGGATTCCATGGTTTAAAAATGGGATCAAAATTTTGAAACAATTGTAAAAATCCGTGCCGGGTATCGAACTAAAGAGAATTTTTTCCCCAAATCCGAAAGTAGTGTTTCCTCTGAACATTTCAAACTTTCGAGGTAACAGGGGCCAAAAATGGGTATCGGACTTTTAAAAAAAATTGGGGACATCAAGTTAAGAGAAATTTTCGCTAACTTACTCGGGGAATTATCAAAATATGCAGTCGGTACCTTCAATAATTTTACAAAATTAATAGCTGTCAGTACCCCTTGCAAATGCTGGGTCGCTTTCAAAACGTTTGAAAGCTGTTTACAAAATATCGGTATGGAGAACCATACATAACTTCCATGTTCTAACATTTATATTTAAAATCATTTTCGAAATGAAATGTTACCATAGAAACTACTTCTTTCTACTTACTGCTTCAGCCTTAACCACAGTACTGTGCTAACTAACGTATACCATCTTACGTTATCGCACTCGATTTTCACTGATGATGGAAGTCGATGGCATTGCCGAAACGTCTGGTTTTGTAGAAAACATTGGACTACGGCCAAACATCCCGGGAAGGAATTTTAACAAAAACTACTTCTTTCTTGCCGATAACGTTGTACACACATATATAAAAAATATGCATAAAATTAATGGCTTGTATAAGTTAATGTTTGATCTCCATTAAGTAGTGCTCAAGTTTCCAAAGTTTTAATATTATGATGTCCGTAATTAAAACATCAGAGCAGGTTTAGTGTGTATGAGGGTACACCGTGGACAAAAGTTTTCAACATTTCCTATTGATCGTTGCTTAGAGTAAAGCTGCGAATCTACAGTGTACGTTTCACAGAACAAACACGCGGAAAAGGAGGAGCGCTCCGAAGTCACTCATGGACCCTCAGCATCTTGCAGAGGGTTCATTCCCTAAAGACGAAAGTTCTGTCTATGAATCGTTCCTCTGTAAACACGTGCAATTACACTGCCCGGCGATCCACAGGAAGCAAATCGCTATCTACGCTGGACAATTTTTCGGCTTGCACGCGTTATGTTGGTGTGGGTTTCGGCACTTTCCATTTAAAAAGCGTGCAAATGTAAGAAAATAAACATGAGTGAGGCCAGAAATAACGCGAATTGTGTGTGTGTGTGTGTGTGTGTGTGTGTGTGTTCCCTGCCTTTTTATTGCAGTAATCATAATAATAAAATGGAAACGTAAACATTACATAATTGGGATATGCTTGCCTGCCACGACCGATATATTTTCTCTCATACATGATTTACATTAAAATGAAAAAATTATAATTTTATTGCCTGGCAACAAAATTATTTTATTTTTAACAATTACCATTGTTTGAAAAAGTTTAAATGAATTTTCAAATACTTTACTGTTGTTAAAACATAAAATGTTGCAGGTAAACTACCCTATTCCCTTAACCGATCTTCACCAAAACCAAAAAGTCTTGAGAACTCTACAATTCAGGGCTGTATGCAAAACATTATTTGATTCTGTTTTAATATGCGGCAGTTACCGTTCGTCATAGAAAATATCGGTATGGAGAACCATACATGACTTCCATATTCTAAGATTTATATTTAAAATCATTTTCAGCCAAACAGCCAGGGAAGGAATTTTAACAAAAAAAATACTTCTTTGTTGCCAATAACGTAGTACACATATAAAAAAAATTATCCCCTCCCCCTTCAACTATAATTTTGATTAATAGAAAATTACCCCCAGCCCGTTCAACTAGCCTCTTCATTTATAGATATTTCATCTACGTTTCTACAGTGGATTATTAAGATCTTATCAGGATACTTTATCAAAATTAAGTACTTTACTCATGTTACAACAAAAAATGTTTCAGGTAAACTGCCCTTTCCCCGTAACCGATCTTCACCAAAATCAACAGACATTGAGTTCTCTATAGCTCAGGCACATATGTAAAAAATTATTTGATTCTGTTTGAATTTACGGCAGTTATGGTTCGTCATATAAAAAATTACCCATGTTAAAACATAAAACATGAGATTTATAAAACATATCTAAGATTTATATTTAAAATCATTTTTGAAATAAAATATTTTCATAGAACCTACTAACGCTGGGGAAATCTGAGGAGCCAATCAGAGTTGGGCCTACCTGTCACTCTGCTGAATTTGGTGGAAAGCCCTGTCACTGTCGTCAAGTCCCCACCTCAATGAAGAACACATTGTTTTATAAAAATATATTTAAATTTTGAAAACTGAAAATTCTTTTCTTGTAAATATTTATATTTTATAATCAAAATGACTTTATTTTTGTTACCTGGCAACAAAATTATTTTATTTTCAACAATTACCATTGTTTCAAAAAGTTTAAATAATTTTTCAAGTACTTTACTCTTGTTAAAACGTAAAAGGTTGCAGGTAAACTACTCCTTCCCCTTAACCGATCTTCACCAAAATCGAAAGTCCTTGAGACCTCTACAATTCAGGGATGTATGCAAAAAATTATTTGATTCTGTTTGAATTTGCGGCAGTTATCGTTTGCCATAGAAAAAAAAACGTTGCAGGTAAACTACCCCTTCCCCTCAACCGATCTTCACCAAAAACAATAGGTCTTGAGTACTCTACAAATCAGGGCTGTATGCAGAAAATTATTTGATTCTGTTTGAACTTGCGGCTGTTATCGTTTGCCATAGAAAATACCCTTGTTAAAAAAACGTTGTAGGTAAACTACCCCTTTCCCTTAACCGATCTTCACCAAAAACAATAGGTCTTGAGAACTCTACAATGTAGGGCTGTATGCAAATAATCTTTTGATTCTGTTTGAATTTGCGGCTGTTATCGTTTGCCATAGGAAATACCCTTGTTAAAACATAAAATGTTACAGGTAAACTACCCCTTTCCCTTAACCGATCTTCACCAAAAACAATAGGTCTTGAGAACTCTACAATTCAGGGCTGTATGCGAAAAATTATTTGATTCTGTTTGAATTTGCGGCTGTTATCGTTTGCCAAAAAAAAAAATTTCCCTTGATAAAAAAAAACCGTTGCAGGTAAACTACCCCTTTCCCTCAACCGATCTTCACCAAAAACAATAGGTCGCGAGTACTCTACAAATCAGGGCTGTATGCAAAAAATTATTTGATTCTGTTTGAATTTGCGGCAGTTATCGTTTGCCATAGAAAAAAAATCTACAGACAGACACACAGACAGACAGACGCACACACAGACACACAGACACTTTTCGGAAAACGACTTTTTTTCATGTTTTGAGTGTAGTAGAATCAGAATCTGCAATAATCTCGAACACGATTTTTTTTGCCATCACCATACTTCCATTCCTTAAGGAATATGGAAGTAAATATCGGTATGGAGAACCATACATGACTTCCATATTCTAAGATTTATATTTAAAATCATTTTCAGCCAAACAGCCAGGCTGTGCCTTACCTGCCTTTTTATTGCTGTATTAAATGAAAAATATTATATTACATTAAAATGAAAAAATTATAATTTTATTGCCTGGCAACAAAATTATTTTATTTTTAACAATTACCATTGTTTCAAAAAGTTTAAATAAATTTTCAAGTACTTTACTCTTGTTAAAACGTATAAGGTTGCAGGTAAACTACCCCTTCCCCTTAACCGATCTTCACCAAAATCGAAAGTCATTGAGACCTCTACAATTCAGGGACGTATGCAAAAAATTATTTGATTCTGTTTGAATTTGCGGCTGTTATCGTTTGCCATAGAAAATACGCTTGATAAAAAAACGTTGCAGGTAAACTACCCCTTCCCCTTAACCGATCTTCACCAAAAACAATAGGTCTTGAGTACTCTACAAATCAGGACTGCATGCAAAACATTATTTGATTCTGTTTGAATTTGCGGCTGTTATCGTTTGCCATATAAAATACCCTTGTTAAAAAAACGTTGCAGGTAAACTACCCCTTTCCCTCAACCGATCTTCACCAAAAACAATAGGTCTTGAGAAATCTACAATTCAGGGCTGTATGCGAAACATTATTTGATTCGTTTGAATTTGCGGCTGTTATCGTTTGCCAAAAAAAAAAAAAATTTCCCTTGATAAAAAAAAGCGTTGCAGGTAAACTACCCCTTCCCCTCAACCGATCTTCACCAAAAACAATAGGTCGCGAGTACTCTACAAATCAGGGCTGTATGCAAAAAATTATTTGATTCTGTTTGAATTTGCGGCAGTTGTCGTTTGCCATAGAAAATACGCATGATAAAAAACGTTGCTGGTAAACTACCCCTTCCCCTCAACCGATCTTCACCAAAAACAATAGGTCTTGAGTACTCTACAAATCAGGGCTGTATGCAGAAAATTATTTGATTCTGTTTGAATTTGCGGCTGTTATCGTTTGCCATAGAAAATACCCTTGCTAAAAAAACGTTGTAGGTAAACTACCCCTTTCCCTTAACCGATCTTCACCAAAAACAAAAGGTATTGAGAACTCTACAATTTAGGGCTGTATGCAAATAATCTTTTCATTCTGTTTGAATTTGCGGCTGTTATCGTTTGCCATAGGAAATACCCTTGTTAAAACATAAAACGTTACAGGTAAACTACCCCTTTCCCTTAACCGATCTTCACCAAAAACAATAGGTCTTGAGAACTCTACAATTCAGGGCTGTATGCGAAACATTATTTGATTCTGTTTGAATTTGCGGCTGTTATCGTTTGCCAAACAAACAAAATTACCCTTGCTAAAAAAAAACCGTTGCAGGTAAACTACCCCTTTCCCTCAACCGATCTTCACCAAAAACAATAGGTCGCGAGAACTCTGCAAAACCGGGCTGTATGCAAAAAATTATTTGATTCTGTTTGAATTTGCGGCAGTTATCGTTTGCCATAGAAAAAAAATCTACAGACAGACAGACACACAGACAGACAGACACACAGACAGACAGACAGACACACAGACAGACACACAGACACTTTTCGGAAAACGACTTTTTTTCATGTTTTGAGTGTAGTAGAATCAGAATCTGCAATAATCTCGAACACGATTTTTTTTGCCATCACCATACTTCCATTCCTTAAGGAATATTAAAACATAAAATGTTCCAGGTAAACTACCCTATTCCCTTAACCGATCTTCACCAAAACCAAAAGGTCTTGAGAACTCTACAATTCAGGGCTGTATGCAAAACATTATTTGATTCTGTTTGAATTTGCGGCTGTTATCGTTTGCCAAAAAAAATTACCCTTGATAAAAAAACGCTGCAGGTAAACTACCCCTTTCCCTTAACCGATCTTCTCCGAAAACAATAGGTCTTGAGTACTCTACAATTCAGAGCTGTATGCAAAAATTATTTGATTCTGTTTGAATTTGCGGCTGTTATCGTTTGCCATAGAAAATACCCTTGTTAAAACATAAAACGTAGCAGGTAAACTACCCCTTTCCCTTAACCGATCTTCACCAAAAACAATAGGTCTTGAGTACTCTGCAATTCAGGGCTGTATGTAAAATATTATTTGATTCTGTGTGAATTTGCGGCTGTTATCGTTTGCCATATAAAATACCCTTGTTAAAACATAAAACGTTGCAGGTAAACTACCCCTTTCCCTTAACCGATCTGCACCAAAAACAATAGATCTTGAGAACTCTACAATTCAGGGCTGTGTGCGAAACATTATTTTATTCTGTTTGAATATGCGGCTTGTATCGTTTGCCAAAAAAAAAATTACCCTTGATAAAAAAAACCGTTGCAGGTAAACTACCCCTTTCCCTCAACCGATCTTCACCAAAACCAATAGGTCGTGAGTACTCTACAAATCAGGACTGTATGCAAAAAATTATTTGATTCTGTTTGAATTTGCGGCTGTTATCGTTTGCCATAAAAAAAATCTACAGGTTGACAGATAGACACACAGACACTTTTCAAAAAGTAAAAACGACTTTTTTTCATGTTTTGAGTGTAGTACAATCAGAATCTGCAATAATCTCGAACACGATTTTTTTTGCCATCACCATACTTCCATTTCCTTAAGGAACATGGAAGTAAAATTGAGTTATGTAAGTTTATGAAACGAATTTGAAGTATGTCTCTGCATCTCTATGGAAACATAGATACATTTGAAAGGTTATTGTTTGATTAACGTATTATGGTTATAAATTTAACTTAAAAATCAACCCAGTAGTTCGGAATTTTGAGTGCTTATCGTATGATTGTCGGCTTTATTATTGGTAGTCTTAGTCTTAGTCCCAGGAGTGTCGAGGAGTTGCAAAGAGATCGCCACTGTTGCCTGATTCCAAGGGATGCCATGTCGTTCTGGGTCTTCCTCTAGATCGTCGTCCCATGCTTCTTGCCCAATATAGTTTCCTAGGAAGTGTCTCATCACCCATTGGCTGAAGGTGTCCGAACCATCTCATTTGGGATTTTTTGATTGTGTCAGCCACTGGTCTTACTTTCAATGCTGCTCTTATCGTAACATTTCTGATTCGGTCCCTGCGAGTTTTACCCTCCATTCGTCTCAAGTATCTCACTTCCTGGCTTTGAATAGCACTGAAGTAGCTTGCATTTAGTGCCCAAGTTTCACTCCCATAGCTAAGGTTTTGGACATACGAATTCTTAAAAACTTACATTTGTTTCTTTAGGTTTGCATATAAACTTCTTATTTAAAGCATTTCTTTTCTGTCGCCCATCCTTCCGTTATCTCCAATATTCTTTCACCTTTTCACTTTGTCTCTTCTTCCTGTCTTCAGTCCACTTTGAACTTGGGTTTTTCTCTCTCCAACCCTGAACTCCCTCCATTTTTAACACTTTTGCCCGAAAAACGTCTCTTTCAATTGTTTCTTCTGCGTTTATTTTTTTCTAAATCGTTTTGGACTTCTTTAATCCAACTTGATGTTGACTTCTTCCCCCACAGATATTTGAAGATCTGCTTTGTTAACCTATTGTCGTCCATTCTATATAAATTTCCAAAAAATACTAGTCTTCTTTTTCTCACTGTTTCTGTTATATTTTCTATACTTTGATATATTTCATCATTACATCTTAATTTCCAACCTTCTGAAGTTTTTTGTGGGCCTAATATTTTCCCAACAATTCGTCTTTCTAATATTTCTAGTTTGTCTAAATTATAATTCAATGCTAGACATTCACTCGCATATGGGCATTCTGGCTGGCCTCACTACTGTACTGTAATGGCTTATTTTCGCATTTTCAGATATGCATTTTTTATTGTAAATATCATTAGTTATACCATATGCCCTTTCCATGTTATGAACCCTTTCTTGTACAGCACATTTTTCTAAACCTTCTCATGAATTATTTCCCCTAGATACATAAATTTTCTAACTCTCTCTATTCGACCAATATCTGTTTCCAGGAATTTTGGCGCATTTTTAATGTTCGTGAGAAATTTGTTTTTTTGCAGAAATTCTTAAGCCTGTTCTACTGGCTATGGCATATAAACTTTATTTGTATTATTGTTATAAAAATGTTTTATAATAATATAAAGCATTTTTTATTATTGTTAATTTACTTAATAATTACTTTACAATTTCTCACAAACATTAAAAATGCGCCAAAATTCCTGGTAACAGATATTGGCCGAATAGAGAGGGTTATAAAATTTAAGTCTAGGAGAATGGTTTAGAAAAATCTGCTATAGAAGAAAGGATTCATAAAATGGAAAGGCATATGGTATAACTAAAGATGTTTAGTTATTTTCTTAATTTTTCTGATAATTAAAATAATTATCTAATATTGAAATTTATTGAATAATAAATGTATTTAGTTCGTGAGGGTTGGTGTTGTGGTGGTGGGGGGATCAACAATTCGCACGGCGTTCCATTATTGTAAAATCAGCTCAGCCGTATTATTATGTTTAACGTATAATGTAAGCATCTACGTCAAAATGTTGTCTGCACGTAATGACGCTGTCACGCATCGGAAATATTTGTGGTTTATGAACATTAGTGAGGTCTGTGGCTTCGCGCTCTGTTTGAACAATGGTACCGGCCACGTACATCCGGAATTAACCGGTACAAATGATTAACAAGTAGTTTTGACTGTCTGATGGTCAACCATTCTACTGTACATAGTACGTCTGGACGTAATTAGCACCAAATATTGTGTGCGTGCGTGTGTTTCCCATTCAGAATACCCACAAACAGACGCTGTTGTCCTTACTGGCTGATTAGCACCGCAAAGTCTTTCGTTGACCTTCTAGAGTACGTAAGATCGGATCGGAAGGTCGACATCGGTTTGTTTAGCGATGACACAAATCTCTTTCTCTTTGCTTGCGGCCTTGGCCTTATCAACGCGCCGCGCGCGCTCGTAGTAAATCTGTCGGTGTAAAACATCGTTGTTGTTGTTGTTGTTGTTGTTGTTGTTGTTGTTGTTGAGTGGAGCGGTCTGAAGAGGTCAAGTCTCTTTTGTCTGTCTGTGTGTGCGTCCTTACGCACGGCGAAACAAGCCCCCACTTGTCTGTCTGTGTGTGCGTCCTTACGGCACGGTGAAACAAGCCCCCACTTGTCTGTCTGTGTGTGCGTCCTTACGGCACGGCGAAACAAGCCCCCACTTGTCTGTCTGTGTGTGCGTCCTTACGCACGGCGAAACAAGCCCCCACTTGTCTGTCTGTGTGTGCGTCCTTACGGCACGGCGAAACAAGCCCCCACTTGTCTGTCTGTGTGTGCGTCCTTACGCACGGCGAAACAAGCCCCCACTTGTCTGTCTGTGTGTGCGTCCTTACGCACGGCGAAACAAGCCCCCACTTGTCTGTCTGTGTGTGCGTCCTTACGCACGGCGAAACAAGCCCCCACTTGTCTGTCTGTGTGTGCGTCCTTACGGCACGGCGAAACAAGCCCCCACTTGTCTGTCTGTGTGTGCGTCCTTACGCACGGCGAAACAAGTCCCCACTTGTCTGTCTGTGTGTGCGTCCTTACGGCACGGCGAAACAAGCCCCCACTTGTCTGTCTGTGTGTGCGTCCTTACGCACGGCGAAACAAGCCCCCACTTGTCTGTCTGTGTGTGCGTCCTTACGCACGGCGAAACAAGCCCCCACTTGTCTGTCTGTGTGTGCGTCCTTACGCACGGCGAAACAAGCCCCCACTTGTCTGTCTGTGTGTGCGTCCTTACGCACGGCGAAACAAGCCCCCACTTGTCTGGCTTCGGCCTCGTTGCCGCCGGTGGTGTATCATGATGTAAACACTTTGTAAATGTCATTACAGTTATGTAATACGTACACTGGGAGTTAGGTCAGTAATGATAATACAGTATTGTGAACCTGTCGCTCTTGTAATGCGTTGCTGTTGTAATACGCCACATAACGTCGGTATACTAACCGTTCTGCCCTCGATTCTCGGTAAATGGCAAGTACAGTAGTTGGTAATCGATAGTTAACTGTCGGTGAACTAGAAGTAAACTGTTCGTATACGGTACTTCTTGTCGTTGTCCAACTTTGTTAAGAAGATATTCGTCAGTTTTTCAGTTAAACTGATATTAATTTGAACGTAAGACTCGTAAAGTGATAAACACTTTTGAAGTAATCGTAATATCTGACACGTAACGTAGCTAACGTGCTTGCTAAAAATCGGTGTTATCAGGACTGATATGAAATCCCGGAAATGGACAGACATTCGCCTCTGGACTTTACCGTCAACTTCAAAACCACGACACGTTCAGGCAAAAACAGTCGGACGACGATTTTACTTTAAAACATTTATTGACATTCAAGACATACAATCCTGGCAAAATGAAATTTAAAAAAAAAACTAGTAAATTCACAAAGATCAAGTAAAATTGGACTGCAGACAAACTTGGAGAAAACAAAATATAGACTATGTATGCTGCCAACAAACTACCATTAAACCCAACCCTTCAAAACCTTGAAATAGGCGCAAAAAATAATATAGAGCCAGTAAAATATCGTGGCTCTCAAATAAACAGCACTAACGACATCAACACTGAAATAAGAAGAAGAATATATCTCGCAAATAAAACATATTATGGATTAAAAAGCACCTGACATCTAGCTTCATCTCAAGAAGCACGAAATGCAAAATTTACTAAACACTTATCAGGGCAGTGTTGACGTATGGCATCAGAAACCTGGACAATAGGGAAAAAAAATAGCGAGAGACTTCTAGATTGCTGTGAAAGATGGATTCTAAGAAAGAACAATATTTAGAAGAGTACAAGAAAATGGAGTGTGGTGCAGGCGCTATAATTATGAACAATCAGTGGCGTAGCTAGGCTTTTTGGCGCCCGGGGCAAGAAGATCGTCGGCCGCCTCGCCTTCACAATTAAAAGGGGACAAAAGAGCAAAAATGAAGGCCCATCCAGTGAACAAAGTACTTAATAAATTCAATTGTGTAGAATTTTATATGAAAGCACGTCCAGAAAAGTCTTAACAATATTTGTTAAGTCAAAATTAAGAAATTACATATTATAAGTTTAATATTACCGGTATTCAGTTTGTATACATTTATTAGTAACAAATGTGGACTATAAAAAATGTAGTAATATAAAAAAATTATAACATAAAAATGTTGTAATAAACATGCAAATTCATTGTAGGTGTAAACCGCGTCGTCAAAACAATAACTAAAGCAACAAAAAGTTAAACAAAGAACTACATTTAAAATAATAAAATAAATCACTTACAGGTTAATGGTTCCGTCTTCTATTAATAAACACTTAATATTTATTTTTAATATTTAAATCAATAAATATTTAAAACGAGACATTTTAAAACGTAACTTTCATGGTTTTAATTACTTCAACGTCGGTTATTAATTCACTATAATCTAAACACGGAGCCATGTCGTTTTCAATTGAAAGTATCACTAGATTTGATACCCTGCTAGACTTGAAAGTACCCTAGATTATTTTATGAAAGGAATAGCCATATCAAAGAAACAAGTTGTTTTGTAGTTTTACAAACTGAAAACAATTTTTTCAAGTGTATGCTCACTTTGCCGCCCGGGGCGGCTGCCCCCTTAGCCCCCCCCCTAGCTAGACCTCTGTCTGCCCTCAATTCTCGGTAAATGGCAAGTAGTAGGTAATCGGTATTTAACTGTCGGTAAATTAGAAGTAAACTGTTCATATATCTTGGCTCCCAGATAAACAGCACTAACGACATCCACATTGAAATAAGAAGAAGAATATATATCGCAAATAAAACATATTATGGATTAAAAAAGCACCTAACTTCATCTCAAGAAGCACGAAATGGAAAATGTACAAAACACTCATCAGGCCAATGCTAACATATGCTTCAGAAACCTGGACAATGAAAAAAAAATAAAATAGGAAGAGACTTCTAGGTTGCTGTGAAAGACGGATTCTAAGAACAGTATTTAGAGGAGTACAAGAAAATGGAATGTGGCGCAGGCGCTATAATTATGAACAATACCATCTTTACAAAGAGCCGGACATTGTCAGAATAATCAAAATATACAGGCTAAGGAGGGTTGGGCACAGAGAGAGAATGGAGGAAGGAGAGCCTACGAAAGATATTGTTACGACGGTCTAACTGATCGTCGTACGGTACAGTGGAAACAAAATACACGACACCAATTACGTCACTATTCACAAGCTTTAATTATCACAATTAAACAGTTTGTAATTAACAAGACAGTCTCTTACAACAAATCAAATAAATATTGATCACACGCAATAAAAATGTTAACTGATATAAAACACAATTGTATTACATTCGTCCCGCACAATCACATAACACTTCTTCACAATACTACAAACCGCACTCCAATAATTCGCAACTCAAACTGAAACTGAACGTCGCCGAGTACAGTACTTGTATTTATACCCCGCCGAGGTTCCAGAATATTCGCTAACTGCGCGTCAAGAATGCTACTATTATAGAAAACACCAGAACATAATTGGTTGCGGCCTTGCACACAGCAGGCGCGGACCGGTGAGCCCGGAGCAATCTCGCAACGCGTGTTGAGAATCACGTACGCACACACATTACAGCCGGATTCCACTGGATCGTTCGAGAAGCACGTAGATTGTTCTGTAATGTCGTAACAATATTTTCTACCAGAAACCACTGTGTAGAAGAAAAAGGGGAATGACCCCGAAGTAGATTCAAAGACCAGATAGACGAGGATGGCGAATTCCTTTAGCCGAGGATAGTAGAAAGTTCAGCTTTGTCAGGATCACCAAAATATACAGGCTAAGGTGGATTGGAGGAAGGAGGAAGGACAGCCTACGAAACATTTTGCTACCAGAAACCAATGGGCATTAGGAAAAGGGGAAGTCCCCGAAGTAGATTAAAAGACCAGATAGACGAGGACCTCGGAAACCTGAATATAAGAAACTGGAAAGCCAGGTCACGCAACAGAGAGGAACGTATTGGACGCTTGGAGCAGGCCAAGACTCACCAAGGGTTCTAGAGCCACGGCTGATGATGATGAAATTAGAAGTAAACGTCCTATGCCACATCTTTTTCTTCGTGATATTTGAGTCTCGTCCGAAGACTAGTTGCGGGCTGTTTTGCGGATAAGCCCCTTTCACTCAGTGAGAATGTAATTTGGAGTTTACGGACACCAGTGCGCCAATGGATTTGCTGGCGTTGAGACGGTACAGGCACCGAGAGAGAGAAGATAAAGTGTTTGTGTATGTGTGTGCGTGGAAGGGGGAGTGTAGTGTGTTTGCCTGTGGCGTTAGGGAGGGTTATGTTTGCCATTAAGCTATGTAACAACGGTGGTGTCGAAAAGCTGGGGACGCTAGTACTAGACAATTTTAACAAAGGATGCGGAAAAAATGTGAACTACGGGAGTCTAGAGACAAACGCGCAAGCGCGTCTCACGCTGCCGAGCAGTCATTATACTAGTAGAGTAACCATGAGTCATACATACAGGCATACTCAAAAGTTTGTCATTTGAATGTATGTTTCCCAGCTATGAATATCGTGAACGTCGATTTTTATTACAAGTATAGGCTATAGGCCAATATTGTGCGTGTTCGTGTTACAAAGTATGATATTCGAAATGATGTAGGACAAAATTTAAGTATTCTAATGCTCTAATTTTCGGACGGGTAAATTTTCAAGTTGCGTATGAGTTTTACAAACGTTAAGCAGCGTAGGGGAAAGTGCTGTCTCCCCACGCAGCCAGTGTTGGTACGCCTCCTCTCTCCGAATCCAAAGTAAACGTAGCCGTGTAGTAGAGATGAAATTGAGTTCCAGAGGTAGGGTAACTGCCCTTAGTTAGTCCAAGTAGGTCATGTAGTATTGTGTTCTATGTAGTGTATGCACCCCTCCCTCCCCGGGGTGGCACGGTGGACAGCGCCATCTGCTTGGCGAGCCTCTATTGTTCGCTTTATTGTTCTATTGGTCGCTCTACGAGGAGCGTGGTCTGAAACGATGACAATCAGTTCCGGCTTTCATTACGATGCATTATACAATCCTCACACATATTCTGTGATCCATGATGTTAACTATTTTACTAGTACATATAAAAATAGTTAACATCGGATCCGAGGGTTAGTTGGAAAGTTCGCGGAGTGACATCTGTAGCTCAGAGGTAGAACTAAAATCTTTCGTGTGCTGCAAGACGTATATTTCGCGTGAGCATCTGTTAATTTCCAGATATATCTGTCAATTTATTCACTTATTACCAGCTGTTTGAAAGTTTCCTGTCACGCGTGTTTTTAAAATGCACAAAATCAAACATCGTGTTGTGATGAATTCTCTGTTAAAAACGTTTTAGCGGCAATGGAAAATCAAAACGAAATATTGTAATTGTGTTAGGAGATGCTGCGCCTTCAGAAACATACTTCAGATCCCACAGCAGTGGACGTCCAAAAAGTGGCATTATTGAAAAAATTTCATAGGGTGTTGGAAGACCGCAGATTGAGGAGTGGATGACGTTGCTGAAATCATAGGCATCTCATATGAGCGTGTGCATTATACTTTAACTCAAGAATTTGGTGTGAAAAAGCGTTGTGCAAGATGGCTGCCGCATCTGGAGTTGTTGCATTTTTGGAAGTCCAGTGCGGGGGGGGGGATCATCTTCAGTGCTCATATGACCACGTTTAAACTCAAGCGTCTACTTACAAACAGCTGGTTTTGAAGTTGCAGCATCCTCTGACACATTTACAATTTCGTTTTGAATTTCCGTTGGCGCTAAACAATTTTTAACAAAGAATCACACCACGATGTTTGATTTTGTACGTTTTTCAAAACACGCATGACACGTCAATTTTAAACAGCTTCTAAACAATGAATAAATTGATAGATTTGGAAATTAACAGGAGTTCACATAAAATACAGATCTTGCAGCACCCGAGAAAATTTAGTTTTACCGCTCAGCGAACTTTTCAACTGACCCTTGTAAAATAGAGCTAAAATATAGTGAATATAAAAAATGAAATCATAGGTCTAATTCAAAAATTGTATTCATTAAACTGATTTATCGTTGTTCCACATAAATGAATTTTTTTAAAATTTAATTGAAGTAATAATAATTTACTTCCTGACCTACTGTTGGGAAGTATTCCGCAGGACCGTCCCAGAACAGCTGCACTAGACGGTAGGCTGTTGATCCGTACGTAGAAACGTACTCAAAGGACTTGTTCAAACGACCAGTCGACATAAAGAAAGTGAAATAGGAAGTATTAAGTTAGATGGACAAATAACTGCATTATGGTCGCCGACTATTTTCTGTTTAAACCACCCTCAAGTAACAACATCATTGCATCCACAAACGTGCGTTGCTCCCGCAACATATGGGAAGGCTCGACCTCTTGTTTGACGTCTCACGATGGAAGACCACGATCAGAGTGTTTCTCCCCGGAGATAGGTATAGCGCTCCTCCGAATGGTTTAGCCAGTTGCAATATCCTCTTCTTTACAGTTGAATTTTTTTTTGATGGGGGCTATTGCAATGATGCGCGAAAATCTGCCACCGTGAAAAATTACACCATGGAAAACAGTCTTAAAAAAAGTATACAGCAGCATTTAGAGTTCCTCGTTGATTATTTAATTATTTGTATAGAAAAACGTATCATTCTCACAAATTATTGAGCCAGAATGTAGTGTGTTCTGCATTATACAGGAATTGAAGAAGTAAAACGTCTTTCAGTTCTATCCTCCATTAGATGAGATGTGGCTGTCTTCGCTCGAAAGGTCACCATTGTCGTCGCCATCATTATCTTCTTGTACTGTCAAGAACTCGACAGATGCTGTCAAGCGCCCGGAATCTGTCATCTATCGTGGGCGAGGCGACTAACCACTCTAACACTATCTTCTACCTTTCTGTTAACAACTTCTCAATACGGTTAATCCATTCCACTCTTCCTCCCCTCCTCCTCCTTTTGACGACTTTTCCACGATGAGTTTCAGCTTCCTTTCGCCCATCCTCAATACGTGGCCAGACCGCTGCAGTTCGCTTCTCTCTACTATCTCGACAACTGATTCTTGTTGGAACGGATTTATCATCAAATTGAAACTCTTTTGTGGGACTACTGAGCGCAAAAAAGATCAAAAATTTCAAAAGTTTTGAAATCCAGTAGTTTGTGTAACCCACTGCTAAACGGAATTGTAACCCGAATCCGAATGTTTCGAATGTTTAGGGTTTATTGTATGAGTGTGAGCTCTACAGTTATACATTAGTGGAGAAATAGTAATCAGAATGTTTCGAATGTTTAGCGTTTATTGTATGAGTGTGAGCTCTACAGTTATACATTAGTGGAGAAACAGTAATCAGAATGTTTCGAATGTTCAGCGTTTATTGTATGAGTGCGAGCTCTACAGTTATACATTATAGTGGAGAAATAGTAATCAGAATGTTTCGAATGTTTAGCGTTTATTGTATGAGTGTGAGCTCTACAGTTATACATTAGTGGAGAAATAGTAATCAGAATGTTTCGAATGTTTAGCGTTTATTGTATGAGTGTGAGCTCTACAGTTATACATTAGTGGAGAAATAGTAATCAGAATGTTTCGAATGATTAGCGTTTATTGTATGAGTGTGAGCTCTACAGTTATACATTAGTGAAGAAATAGTAATCCGAATGTTTCGAATGTTTAGCGTTTATTGTATGAGTGTGAGCTCTACAGTTATACATTAGTGGAGAAATAGTAATCAGAATGTTTCGAATGTTTAGCGTTTATTGTATGAGTGTGAGCTCTACAGTTATACATTAGTGGAGAAATAGTAATCAGAATGTTTCGAATGTTTAGCGTTTATTGTATGAGTGTGAGCTCTACAGTTATACATTAGTGGAGAAATAGTAATCAGAATGTTTCGAATGTTTAGCGTTTATTGTATGAGTGTGAGGTCTACAGTTATACATTATAGTGGAGAAATAGTAATCAGAATGTTTCGAATGTTTAGCGTTTATTGTATGAGTGTGAGCTCATACAATAATATTAGTGGAGAAATAGTAATCAGAATGTTTCGAATGTTTAGCGTTTATTGTATGAGTGTGAGCTCTACAGTTATACATTATAGTGGAGAAATAGTAATCAGAATGTTTCGAATGTTTAGCGTTTATTGTATGAGTGTGAGCTCTACAGTTATACATTAGTGGAGAAATAGTAATCAGAATGTTTCGAATGTTTAGCGTTTATTGTATGAGTGTGAGCTCTACAGTTATACATTAGTGGAGAAATAGTAATCAGAATGTTTCGAATGATTAGCGTTTATTGTATGAGTGTGAGCTCTACAGTTATACATTAGTGAAGAAATAGTAATCCGAATGTTTCGAATGTTTAGCGTTTATTGTATGAGTGTGAGCTCTACAGTTATACATTAGTGAAGAAATAGTAATCAGAATGTTTCGAATGTTTAGCGTTTATTGTATGAGTGTGAGCTCTACAGTTATACATTGGTGAAGAAATAGTAATCAGAATTTTCGTAAATTTTCTCCAATGTTATCTAATATCGAAAGTTATGTAATAATAAATGTAATTCGTTCGAGATTGTGAGCGAGTTCTGAAGCTCAGAGAGGTTAGTAGTAAATATTTCTCCTCCCGAACACTCGTCTTCTACTGAATTACGTGTTCACACGCTGCTGTCCATTATTGTGTTCGTGCCCATTCACACGCTGCTCTGGTTGGTTATGTTTCTCTGATCAGTTCCGTGTAGTTTTGGTCGGGGCAGTAAAACAGCAGGCGAACAGCTGTGTGGCCGTGTTTCCCATAATGCTCTCTATTTAGCAGAACGCGTGTAAATGTTTTTCAATGTGTATAGTTAGGGCAGAAGTTAGTACAAATAGCAGCATTAGCTGACGATATAAGCATCAAAGGAGAAGTATAGCCAACAAGGCCTACTTCGCGTTCATCACCACCTGTAAGTCAAGAGTTATTCATAGGCAGACAAAAATGCGCATACACAAAACTACCATACGACCCATCCTGTGCTATGGCAGTGAAACCTTGATATTAACACAAAGAGCAAAAGAGGATATTTGAAAGGAAGCTCCTGAGACGGATCCTGGGCCCCATATATAGAAATGGGGAATGGAGGATACGGCATAATGATGAGACATATTGTCACTTTAACGAACCAACGGTAGAAGTGTACATAAACCTGAGGAGGCTGCAATGGGCTGGCCGTGTCGTAAGAATGGATTACAAACGAAAACCTAAAAGAGTCCTTATGGGGAGTATGGATGGCAAAATACCAAAAGGCCGTCCAAGCGAAAGATGGGAAGATGCTGTCGCTGTGAATCCAGTATACATGTTGGGAGTGAGAGGATGGAAGTCCTATGCTACTGATAGAGAGAAGTGGAGGGTCAGGATAAAGGAGGCCAAGGCTCGACTTCGGGCTGTAGCGCCATAGGAGGAGGAGGGGGAGGAGGAGGAGGAGAACAATATGATTAATTGGAACGAATCGTGAAGTTTAAATATTTAGGAAGCTACGACACACAATGAAGGTACAAGAAGTTGTGAAATAAAGTGCAGAATGGAATCACACGGTGGTACAAAAATATTTAATTGAGAAATATAGAGTAAAGGCGATAGTAGACAAGTTAATGACCTAAACAAGTATAATGTTTACGCGGAGAATGATCTGAGGATAGACTCCCTTCGACGAAATGTTCGAGTGTCTAGATTACAACAGGTCGCAAATGATGAAATTTAGAATAAGATTGGAAGCGAATTATGCAATAACAGACAGAATACAGGTCAACATTGTAAACGGCTTGGGCACAAAGATGACGGAGACACTATCACGGATGCCGTCAGGAAGCTGGCCCGGAGCACCGCCAGTTCTCGTTTGCCGATGAAATGTTGATAACGCGTAAGTCACTCACAAGTTTGCTAGCAATCCATCAATCGTACGATCTCTACTACAAATCATCATCATCATCAACAAGGATTAAACCAATGATGGTTTGTTCCGGTCTAAAATAGGCAAAGATTAGAGCTGGTCACTCCAGCGCTTCCTCGGACGTCCCACACTTATCCGTCCCCTCGGCTTATAGTTCCATAGTTGTTTGGGGATGCGGCGGTCATCCACTCGGCGAAGATGTTCCCACCAATTCAGCCGATACTGGGCGATCCTGTCGGGTATGCTCATAATATTCAGTTCCTGCCGTGTATCTGTGTTTCTTCTATGATCATGGAGAGTATAGCCTGCCACGTGCCTGAGAAATAGCCGCTTGGATGCGACTGGCCTGGCCTTTCGTTAAAGTCCAATTCTCAGACCTACAAAGAAGTGTGGGAAGAGCCGTCACCTTGTAGAATTTTAGGCGTGTTCCTTTACTTGCTGACTTAAGGGTTCGCCTGATGGTCCCGCACATAAGGTTGAACTTATGCAACTTATACATAACGTCTTGCATTACGCCCAGAGTCGAGTCCTTGTGGGGAGTATGGATGGCAAAAGGCCGTTCAAGATAATGATGGGAAGATGCTGTCGTTGTAAATGCAAGAGAGATGTTGGGATGCGAGGATGGAACTCCTTTAGTACTGATAGAGAGAAGTGGAGGGTCAGGATAGAGGAGGCCAAGGCTAGGGCAAACCTTCGTCTTGTCAGTTTGATGTTACTTTCGGCATTGGCTGTACACACAGTACATACAGCTGTACCGACAAACGTAATTACCGTACCGTTAGTAATCGCGGATACGAACGAGCAGATAAGCGTGATAAGACTTATCGTGCAGTTATTTGTTTCTTTATCAGTTATTATATTTGTTAATCGCGCGGATAAGGAATCAGTATTTGCGCACCTGCAGTGACAAACAAACAAACAACGGAGCGAAGTGTAACCGATGATAAACAAGAAACAGTCTGTAAGCGCATTACGTAGGAGAATAATGCAGTTTACGTAACACCAATTACTCGCTAATCTTCTTTGTTTGTGGAATTTTATTTTTAGTTCGGTGTTCTTCTCTCCGTGTCTTTGCGTTACATAAGGCTTCGCGTCAGGGACGTATTACGCAACGTAATGTAATACATGCAAGAAGACTTTGCTTAGCAGGAACTTAGTGGCCTACTGATGTTGGTTGTCTAAGGAATCGATCGTTACTGGCTAATCGATTAGGTAATCTGCCCGACCCAATGTGTGTCAATGAGGCGGCGTTGTCGCAATATGCAGTGGAAACGGTGCAGATGATGATGCCACGGTGGATCGTACGGACGACGTCAGTGATGATGACACGAATTCTGCAGACGACCGGTGACTGGCTGAACCAACGTTTATCATCGTAACAACACGTTTTCCGGTCGACACCTAAGTTTTATTAATCTCTTTACTTTATTAATACCAAACTTTTTGCCTGTTCTGTGATGTGGTATCGTCAAAAAATAAAGCTGACAAAGAACAACAGTTTGAAATGAACTGTTATTTATACGCACCGTGGTTGGGTCCATTTTACACCATGCACAATACACTAAAAAACATCTTATATCAAAACTACAGAAGATAAAAGAAAGATCTTTTTCTTTTTATTCTCCTTCTCTCCTCCTCCTTTTCGTCGTATTCTTCTTCTCCTTCTTTTTCTCGTGGCCTAGGCCGCCCCACCTGTTCCGGAGTCCGTCTTGTCCTAGGACGTCCCACACATCGCTGACCGCACCAGCAACGCTGTCCCGGGCTCCGTCTACAGGACGAGCTTCCCTGAGCTTGACTCCACCCTCCGTAAACTAAAACCATCGACACGCCTTGAAAGCGAAGCTCCGTCCCTACGTCCTATCAGTTGCAGATGATGACGTCACGGTCACTATCGTACGGACGTCAATGATGATGATGATGGTACGAATTCTGCAGACGACAGATGACGTGTTGAACCAACGTTTGTCATCATCTTATTCTTGTGATAGTTCCTATCCGTTTCGGATGCTGGATATCATACAGACTATTTTAACTTTCTGTACTGCTGCACGGAATAAGTCAGTTGTATTCATTCCAAATCAGGTCCTTAAATTTCTCAGCCATGATATTCTCGGTCGCCCACCTCCTCTCTTTCCAAGTACTTTTTTCCCTGTAGCATGGACTGCAATAATTAAATCTCTGTTCATTTCTCATGAGATGTCTGAAGCTTTCTTATCTTCACTGTGTTAATAACTTCCCTATCTTTCTAAGAACTTCAGCATTAGTTATATGTGCTGTCCATCATGAAATGCTCAGTATTCTACGGTAAAGTCACATTTCTAAAGATTCAAATTTTTTAGTTGTGGCTTCAGTCAAAGTCCAAGATTCTACACCGTAGAAGAGGACCGAGAATACGTAGCAGCGTAAAAGTATCATCTTTGTGTTTATTGTTAAATCGTGACTTTTGAATAAACTGCTCATTCTAGTGTACAGTGCTCTTGCCTTTTCAATTCTGCTCTTTATTTCTTGAGAGTGGTCCCATTGTTCATTGACTATAATACCAAGATATGTAAATTTGCTTACACGTTCAACTGGCCTTTGGTTTATATTAAGGGTATATTTGGTTTATGTCATCATAACAACACGTTTTTCGGATAACAACTACGTTTTGTTGATGTATTTATTAATATCAAACTTTTTACCTCTTGTGTGTTGTGGTATCGTAAAAAAAATAAACCTAAAGAACAACAGTTTGACAACAACAGTTCCTTTCTTTATGTCAGTGGCGTGGCGTGGGTACATAACAACACTGTCGCCAGTTGTGATAGGTCTAAAACTTAGCCTAAAAATTAATTCGAATTTTTCATAGTACCAAGTGTTCTTTTTAGAGCCATAATATTCTTTTTAGAGTATTTTCTGTCTTTCGCTGGCAGAAGAAGAGGGTCCCGGTTCAACAGGATCAGACTCTCATTATACTTACACAGAACAAATGAGGACACACAAATAGTCGAATTAATAATAATAATAAAGACAAACAGAGAAACGCATGGCTAAACGACCAAAACACAAATAGGTAGGAACAAAACACTGCACGTTGGTTCAGAAACGAACATACTGTAGCTGCTAACGGAGCGTTTAGCCGGTTTATACAGCGGCAACGCATTTAGGCTCGGATTTCCCACTAGGCACACTAGGCACGTGCCTAGGGGCGGCAGGTTCAGGGGGGCGGCACGAGGTGAAAAACTATGTTAAAATTTCATATTTTCGGTTTTTTATTTACAGTATTTGAATTGGGGACTTGGATTATGGCCAAATTGAAGAAAATGGTTTTGAAACAACCTTTAATTATATCACTGCAATAGCTCTTCGTATGTATTTGTGCACAGCTATCTCTAACTGTTCGGCAGAACGTACGTTTTCTGTTTTAAATAGAATAAATTAAATCATGTGTTAGATCCACAATGAATGAGGAAAAAACTCTAACTCACGCTCAATCCTGCATGTTGAGGCAGAACTTTTAAACAGTGAACAAATGAACTTTGATGGCCTTATTGAAGAATTTTCACTGATCAAAGCAAGACGAAAGTCAATGTAAAATCAAGCCATTTGTGTAATTTGGGATCTTATTCAATCACTCTTAAATTATTTGTTCTCTTTATCCAATTTACATTACTTTCATAGATTTTACTGTTTTGATGATAAACCAAACCATATATACTGTAGGTCTATAAATAAACCTATAAAAAGAAAGTAGGCCTACGTATGTTACTTGTTATAAACTAATATATGTGGTAATAAAGTGTACGCGTAAATAAATATTAATAAAAGTTGGAAAAATTTAGTCTTTTTCATAATTCCATCACATTTTCCTTTTAGATTTAAGATCAAATGAGATATTTGCAGTAGAGATAGTTGAAATGACTATTTTCAGCAACTTTTTTTCAGCAGTCAAGGAGAATTGAATAATAGAAGTTACTTGTTGGGGGGAGGGGTTAACAATAGTGCCTAGGGGCGGCAGGACACCTAAATCAGGCCTGAACACATTGGGTGGCCCGTTTGTACAGTGACAACTACTACGAGGTCAATGACCACACGCAGTAAAACATTCCCGGCAGCACAAGACGGTGCAAGTGCCCACCAGTTCGAAAGCAATGCTACGCTTTTTTCAAGTTTCCTACTAATATTGTTCGGATTTCAAATTATTCAATAACTAAACTACTTATTCTGTGATATATTTAACATTATTTTTTTTCGTTTCCAGGACTGTTGCCGCCGGCAACAGCGGTTACATGGAGGCCACGCTGCTGCTTTATACACTCCTACAGTGGTCTGTCCATTTTACACCATCCACAATACAATAAACACATCGTAGGCATATATCAGAAGTACAGAAGATAAAAAGAGATCTTGTTTTTCTCTTTCTTCTTCTTATTCTCCTTCTCTCCTCCTCCTGCTTCTTCTTCTTCGTATCCTCCTCCTCCTCTTTTTCGTCGTCTTCTTCTTCTTCTCCTTATTTTATTCTTCTTCTTCTTCTTCTTCTTCTTCTTCGTTTTCTTCTTGGCCTAGAC
This sequence comes from Magicicada septendecula, assembly GCA_034769895.1. Classification (NCBI taxonomy): domain Eukaryota; kingdom Metazoa; phylum Arthropoda; class Insecta; order Hemiptera; family Cicadidae; genus Magicicada; species Magicicada septendecula. The sequence goes on from CM068372.1 coordinate 35,934,961, forward strand.
CGCCCCACCTGTTCCAGAGTCCGTCTTGTCCTAGGACGTCCCACACTTCGCTGACCGCGCCAGCAACGCTGTCCCGGGCGGCTCCGTCTACAGGACGAGCTTCCCTGAGCTTGACTCCACCCTCCGTAAACTAAAACCATCGAAACGCTTTGAAAGCGAAGCTCCGTCCCTCCGTCCCATCAGTTGCAGATTCTATAAAATGGTCGGCTAGGAATCCCAAACACCAAGTTTCCTCACCAAACTTTGCTGGACTTTGCCCCACACTTTCTTAGTCATACTTTATCATCATCATCATCTTCAAGGATTAAACCAAGAATGGTTTGTTCCGGTCTCAAATAGACAAAGATTAGAGCTGGTCACTCCAGCGCTTCCTCGGACGTCCCACACCTTTCCGTCCCCTCGGCTTATAGTCGCATAGTTGTTTAGTGATGCGGCAGTCATCCAAAAGGTAGCAAAGATATTCCCTCCAATTCAGCCGATAGTGGGCGATCCTCTCGAGTATACTCATCTTACCCATACTTTTCCCTAGTACCTCCACAGAGCTTACCTTTTCCTGACGCTGCACAACGTCGTAAGCGTCCCCTGCAACTCGACGACGCCACCACAGTTACTCAATCGCAGTGGTATTATTACCCCACTTCCGCAATCGGCATCCTCCACTTAGCCCTATACAACACACACTCCACATACATAAACAGACATAACTTCATCTTCTCAACGCTGGCCCGCACTGTCGTCCATGAGCCTATACAGACATTACCCACTGAGTGAACAAGGCTTGTCCCCCGCACCCAGAACAGTCTTCGGACGAGTTTTAAATGTAACGAAGAAAATTTATACTTAAAGCGGTATTCCAGTCGGATCGGTGTAGTGATAATGACAATTAAAATGTTGTAAAAACTGACTTATTGAAATAAATGTATAGAGAGAGAGAGAGAGAGAAAACTGGATAACGTTGCGTCACGGATTTGATCTGCGTATCACTTGGTTGCTGTGGAAACAATTATGTTTAAATGTTGTTGTTGTAACTTCGCTTTTATCGATTTTTAGTAAACTCCGTTATACCTCTGTGTAGAACAACACATGACTGTCACGTAGGTCGGTATTGACACGCAATATGGGAGGAGTTTGGACATACCTGGCGTGCGTATTGTGAACACATTAGCAAATTGTAAAACAGTACAATTTCAAAATAACTCACTTGAAAAGAAAAGTACAGTAGAACTCCATTTATCCGAACTAATGATTCCCAGACGTAATTCGGATATGCAGAAATTCGGATAATTGGAACAGACATAAGAAAAAGATTATGTTATGAAAGAAAACGCGAAAATTGCTGAAAAATCACTTTTGCTTATTTTTATTACGCGAGTACAGTATCTTAATAAAAATCAGGTCACACGTGTTTAGCAAAAAGTTCACTTTTACTGGCTTTAAAATAATACTCACACATAATTATGATTTTTCAGTTGAACATGTCAAACAAAGTTAATTGTTTTGGCATAGAAACTCATTTGCGTGCAGCCAGGTCCGGCAAACGCTTGACGGAAAGAAGCTGCACATGGTCGCATTCAGGCTGCCGGCAGTGTCAAAACAAACACTCGTCGTAGGTTCCCTTTCCGGTTCAATTGAAGTAACGTTGTCATCGTCTTCGTCCAGTTGCTGAGATTTATCGTTACACTTTGGATCATTTCATCATCGTCTAAAATTTGATATCCAGGGTCGCACTGCAACCACTGTCTACGTCACACTCGGAACAGCCAGGAATTGGTACAATGGTTTTCTGGATGTCTTCAGTTGATACAGCTACATTTTCTTCGACACTTTCTTTTACTCTTTTTTACTCTTCCTTCTTGTTCATTGCCTCTTCTTTTTCTTCCTGGATTTGATTGTTTTGTCGAAATTCCATTAATTTTATTTCATGGCAATTCCTGATATCGATTCGGATAACTGGAGTTCGGATAAATGGAGTTCTACCGTATTAGCGTTTTGGTTTTTTAGCTTCTTGTAGATTATGTAATAAAGCTTTCAGGGATTTCATAATCAAAGCCTCATAAAATCGTACGCTCGGTAACATCACTAAAAAGCGTTTGAAAATAAAGTAAGGATATGCATTACAGTGTCGGATTATCCATAACGCTAGGGTATGCTGCAGCACCGGACACCAGATATGATTTTATACTTGTACGTTAATAAACCTATTCTGCTGATAAATAATGTAGGGCCTACTGTATTTTTATCTTCACTCATTACTATCATTTATACTTTAAATCATTAAAGAACGCTCCAACCTTTTATATTCCCCCTTCCCCAAAGTCCACTCTTCCCCCCCAAATGTTTGCTGGATCCGCCCCTGAGCGGCACAGTCCCCCGGTAACTGAAATGAGGCTTCTAAGACGGTGGTGGAGAAGGAATCTCCGTCCATCTGAGTGTTGGACGAGGTAACACTTCTGAACGAAAACTGGTACATCGGGTCACTCGGAGTGGAGCGGTCTCCTTATGTGTCACCACTGACGTCAAACATGAACCTGATCCAATCCGTTGTAAAGTAGACGGCATTACAAAACTTGACCCACCAAGGACGCATTCTATTGATCTTTCGCACACGTCGACTCAAAAGTCAGTTCCAAAAACATTCGTAGATTTGATTCCTGTTTCAGTATTTCTTATAGTGTAGCGTGCGATAAATCTGACACACTGCTATAATGGGTGTTTCCACTCCATCTATCCTACCCCACTACTTTATTTGCTTAGAGAGGACCAACCTTTCTTAAAGCTAATGGAAAACATGCATTTAGTCACACGCTCGCACACACATATCCAATATTTTACCTACATTTACTGTTTATCTGCAATTAAATTTATTTATTATTCTGGCTGTATAATGTTTACATATTTTCCGAAACCAAAGATTACAGAAATAATTGAATTCTCAGCTTCCACTGCTGCTTGTCCATCCAAAGATCTTCAATTTCTCGTTCCCTCAATATAGACTGAATTTCTTCTATCCAGGTGATCGGTGGTCTTCCTCTTTTCCTTCTTCCTGGTGGGGTCCATTCCATAACTCTCATTGACAATCTTTCCTGTGTCATTCTTTTTGTGTGTCCATACTATTATAATTTTTTTTGTTTGGATAAAATCAACAATTGAATTTTTCATATTCATTCTGTCCTTAATGACTTCATTTCTAATTTTCTCACGTCTGGGTACTCCTGCCGAACGTCTCTAAAAGTCCATCTCTGCTGTCATTAATTTTGTTCTCGTGTATTTATTAGTAGTCCAAACTTCTGTGCCGTGTCATGATACTTCTAACAGTCGTTTTAAATATTTTGGCTTTAGTCTCTGCTGTAATTTGCTTATCTCACAGGATTCCATTTAATGTAGATATAGCCATCTTTCCCAAATTGATTCTGGATTGTATTTCTTCGTCTTGCTTCCCACTGGCCGTAATTTTCCTCTGTATATGAAATCTTCCCCATGTCTTCCTCCAATATCAAGTCTTGATGAAGGTCGCCTATTGCCATGTATTTTGTTTTATTCATATGTATCTTTGGTCCCCATTTTTGAATATTCCTGTGTCAATATTCTAGTTATATACTCTACGTCTTCAAAATCTTGAGCCAAAAGTAACGGGTCATCACCATCAAGTGAAAGTCCCATGTTCCTGCACATTTTTTCCAAGTATCTGCAATTTTGTTGTCTTTGTAATGTATTTTCTCCAATTAAATAAGAGAATAAATTATAAAGTGTCTTCTGACGTAAGATTTGACCAGCGAGTAGTAGCGATCCGTAACGTGCAGATAACTGCAGTGTTTGAGATGTTCGCAGATAACTCCATATTTGCACAAAACTATTAGAATTTCGGTCCTAGACTTTTTTGTCAATTTGAATTTGAATTTTTTGTGCCCACTCCCCATCAATTACCTTTCAATCTTTCAAACAGCGGATATTACGCACAATTTACGTGTATATTATAGGCTACTTATTATTTGAGAACATATGAGTTGTATAAACAAAAGCGCACGAAGTAACAAAACAATTTTTGTCCAACGTATGCGCGCCATTAGACGATTTTATCGAGCGTTTTTGTCGTACTGTATCATTAAATTACATTGTAAATATTCTAATATCTTATCGACAGACGTCAGAGTTGTAGAAATTGAGTGAGAAAAATATTTCTGGATAATTCGATAACAAACGACGCAAGGCGTTATCAACTCAGTAAACGAATACTGTATCGGTTTTTACATTTTCGTGTTTATTTTTTACAATAATAAACAAATGTGTGTGTGTGTGTGTGTGTGTTTGTGTGTGTGTGTGTGATAATTAGTGGATAACAAACGCGACATTGTCGTCTGTTGTATTAATATACTCGTTTGTATGGAATGCGATACAGTTATTTATAATTTATTTTGATTTATAACAAAAGTTATATTATTCTTGTAGTATATGACCGGCTTTATTGATAAAAAACGTTTTGAAAATAGTTTTGAGTTGTTTTAATTATGTCTAGACAAATTAAAACGACTTTATAATTGCACATTTTCTTCTTCAGCAAAGTCTGTATCGAGGGCCGGGTCAGGCGTAACTGATATCTCGTATCTTTGAGGCGCGTCGGAACGTTTTTGCTTTTAAATTTTTTGCAAGTCAGAAGATAATTTTTCGTTGTTTTCTCGAGAGAGTTTGCAAAGAGATATGATAAAATATGTTTGTAGCACGTCTGGCTGATAAGACCCGTTGTAAATTTCAACCAAATACACTCAACACGTCACAGATAAGCGGGAGATTTTTCTCAAACAACTACAGAATTATATCTTAATGACAGTTAGTATATTACGCTGTGTGCTAGAACGATGCTTCTGTACGTATTTATAGTGCCGTATGTTCCTACAGAGCTTCCATATGTAGTTGTGAGGGAGAACGATTAAGGTGAAATAGGCTGATAGTTGTTGAACGATAGCCCAAGCCAATAAAGCGTATTTCGCCACATCAAGTATCTTCAGATCCAAAGACATCCACAGAAACACGAAACTAACGATATACAAATCAATAATAAGATCCATTCTAACCTACGGCTGCGAAACGTGTATCCTGAACTCCAAAGCAGCAGACATTCTCGATATCTTTGAAAGAAAAATATTACGAAGAATCCTGGGACCAGTTAATGACGTATACGGCTGGAGAATAAGATATAACTTTGAATTGTATCAAATGTATAAAGAACCACCGCCAACACAATATATGAAACTACAGGGTCTAAGGTGGGCTGGTCATGTAGAATGCCAGTAGATGGGGGAAGATAGAATACCACGAAAACCATTGAATACCATAATTCAGTGGGAAGACCGAGGAAAAAGCGGAGGAAGCGGTGGATGAGGATGCGAAAAAATACTGAAAGTGCGTTCCTGGAGGAGGATGGCTACCGACAGAAGAGAATGGGGGGAAAAATTGAAGGAGGCTAGGGTCCAACAAGGGTTGTAGTACCGTAGGAGGGAGAGAGAGAGAGAGAGAGAGGCTGATAGTTTTAATGACTACAACTGACTTATTCCGTGCACCAGTATAGAAAGTTAAAATAGTCTGTATGATATCCAATATCCGAAACGGATAGGAACTATCAGAAGAATGATAGAATGAAAAACGATGAAGTACTGATGATTTATTAAGAGTACGAGGCTTGAGTGGCTGGGGGCCACGTAAGTCGAATGCATGACAGAAGAATGGCTAAGAGAATTGCAGATTGGAGACCGGTAGGAAGAAGAATTAGAGGCAGGCCCAGAAAGAGATGGTTGGATGACGTGGATGATGATTTGAGATGTGTGAACGTGAGGGAATGGAGACGGATGTTTAATGAGAAGGCGGAATGTCATTGAGCAGGCGAAAACCCGCGCTTCTAGGGATGGTATGGAAGCAACCGACGGTGCAACGGCATTTACTGTGGTGGCAGAGGCGCAATGACAGGGCAGGTAGACCGAGTTAGGTAGCCTATTGCGGAGGGTCAAACGACGCTGTAGGGAGAAGGTCAGCCCAAAATCCGAATCCCTTTTAAAAACAATTTTTTTTGTTGAGATTTAACACTTAATTTGAAACAAAATCCAGCGGTACGATCTTACACGATGGTTAAAGGATCTTGACCCCACTTGCAAAGACAAGCGTCGCATGTATGAGTACAGAAACCTGGATTGATGACCATACGGTGGCCGGGGAGCACCACTACACTCGTAAGGGTAGTCACAGGCAGACGATAACTTAAAACAGTGAATCGCGTCTGCGTTACTTAGAACAGCTTAACTTGAAACAGATTTTATTGAATAAATGCGTAATAATTGTTAAGAGTCGTCCTGAAGGAACAGCATTTTTAAAGATTTACATAGTGAGATATATCTTATAGCTTTTATTGAACGATCGAAGCGAGTACTCAGTTTCAACTCGACCATTTGTCTGTATGTCTGTCTATCTATTTTGGCACTCCAGGGGCCAAAAATAGGGTGAAAAGTTTGAACAAATCGCAAAAACTCATGTGGCGTATCAAATTAAATAGAACTTTAACAGAAATCAAAATATAGTTTACAGTTTTGGAATTTTCAGAATTTTTTGACCCCAAAACCCAAAAATGCGATAAAAATTTTGAAATGTTTAAAAAATCCAGCCGAGTGTGAGACTAAAGGGAATTTTCAACACAAATCCGATTGTTTGGAAATTTTAGCGTTTATTGTATTATTGCTCTGCAATTGTTACTTTACTAAACAAAATATTGTAGAGTAATCGGAATTTTCATAATTTTGTTGATAATTTAAAAATTGTCTAATATAAAAAATTATCTAGTATAAAAAATGATCCAATAATAAATTCAAAATAGTGAGCGAGTTCTGCAGCGCAGGAGCTTACTGTTTTAGGGAAAGTTTTTTAATGATGTATACAGCAATCGTATAATGAGCGATCCTTGATGACTGGGATGGAGGAGGAACACACTGGAGGGAGGACATTTATTACAACGTGATATATACCGTATATAACCGTATACCGAAGATTTATTTACCTTACAGAATGACTTAATTACGTTGTTGTCTGTTGTGTATGGTGGATATTGAATACATGCTTAAGGTAGGAGAAGTGCTGTAGCACGTTTATTACACAGGTAATCTTGGCAATAAAAGTGATTACTCTGGCATAACTGTTGTCCACGCTGCCACAACGATGTTCACTTCTTTTTACTTTCATTTGTAATACGTGATCCGAATAAAAATACAAACGTTTGGATGTGGACACAAATTTTGGAGAAACGAAAAACAGGTGAGGTGCATCTAGTGTGGAGGCGTAGGAGACTATAGTAGGCCAACGGCTGCACACATGGGCTGAGTCAGTTAGCCTACTGCGACCGGGCAGAGAGAGCTCGTCAGCTGAGGTGAAAGCAACTCTCTAGGGGAAGAGCACCCCGAAATCAAAGTTCCTGGTCCTCCAGGTTGGGAGTTGGTTCGGAGATTCATATATCCCACCTGTCAAACTCTTTTATGTGCAGAAACGTATCAGTTTCTCAGCCAGTCACTCACAGAACAGATCTATGGCACCAGGAGAGTTGGTGGTAGACCCAAACTACTTTGGGAAGACGGTGTGAACTATGATGCGCGCCACATCCTTGGGAGCCGGAACTGGAGAGCAGCTGCACTTGACCGGGACAATTGGCGGAGGCTGTTAAAGGAGGCCTTGACTCAGTAATGGGTTGTCGTGCCGCTGAAGAAGAAGAAGAAGAAGAAGAAGAAGAAGAAGAAGAAGAAGAAGAAGAAGAAGAAGAAGAGGTTGTTGGAAGTGAGACAGCCGGTGTACGCCATAAATAATAGTAAAATCAGTGTGTAACAAAAATAGTAGTTGGTGTGATGTTAACTAAATGCAGTTGAAATCCCAGCAACAAAATGAAACAAGGAAAGATGGTGATACGACAGATGAATTCTGTGCTTTTAGTTTAGGAAAAGTGGATATTTTAAAGGAAAATATTGCTTAGTTGGATCAAGGGCAGGGTGGTTGTTATTGGGGACAACATATCTGAGAAAAAGATGATAGAAACTGTGGAAATGGTCTTCTTAAGGAGAGCTTGTAATATTTCTAGAATGCACAATGTTAAAAACGAAGATATAAGAAGGAAAACAGGGCGCGTATTTACAACAGCAGAAAGAATAGAATCCAGACAGTTGCCATGGTATGGTCACGTAATGAGGATGGAGGAGAAGCGATGGCCAAAGAAAGCATTGACTTACACACCACAAAACAGGATAAGAAAAGGAAGACTCACAAGGCATGGAGAACAGGAATTAGGAAAAGCATGAGAGATCGAGCTATTGAAGACGATGACTGGAAAGATAGGGAGAAATGCGGGTTGCGGCATAGACTGTAGGACCCTCGGTAATAATAATAAAATAGATTTTTAGTTGTTTGAAAAAACAAATCGGGAATTGTGCAACATATAACCGGTATGGGGAATCATACATGACTTCCATGTTGTAAGATTTGTATTTAAAATCATTTTCGAAATGAGATATTTCCATAGAAACTACTTCTTTCTTCAGCGCACTCGATTTTCTTCACTGATGATGGCAATCAATGACACTGCCGAAACGTCTGGTTTTGCAGAAAACATTGGACCATTGCCAAACAGCTCGGGAAGAAATTTTAACGACAAACTACTTCTTTGTCGGCGATAACACATATAAAAAATTATCCCCCTCCCCCTTCAACTATCATTTTCATTTATAGAAAATTACACCCTCCCCCTTCAACTACCCTTTTTATTTATAGATATTTCATCTACCTTCCTACAGTGGATTATTATGAGCTTCTTTTCAGGATACTTTATTTATCAAAATTAAGTACTTTTTTGATGCACGATCATCATTGAAAATCGAGTGCGCTAACGTGAGGTGGCATACGTTAGTGGCCATAGTACTCTGGTTAAGGCTGAAAAAATAAGAAGTTTGTATGGAAATATTTCATTTCAAAAATGATTTTAAATATAAATCTTAGACCATGAAAGTTATGTATGGTTCTCCATACCGATATTTTCCTTCCATTTACAACAAAAATTGGAATACTGTCAAAAGTTCACTGTAGAAACAATTTGTACTTACAGCTGTTGGTTAAAGTGTTTAAATTAACTAGTTTAAACTATACTAATGCATTTTTCGCTACAATTCATATTTATCGAGACATTCACAAACAACCCCATGTTTCGCCCTTTCACCCTAATAAATACCACCCTGACCTTGATCCAACTCTCGGCTCAGAGGTTTTTCAGAATATGTACCTTTGTACAACGTCTGTGCAAATTTTCATTGACTAAGTAACTTTTTGAAACAGAATTAACACTGGTGCATACCACTATAGAATTCCGATCTGATGATGAGCTGTGAAGCTTGAGAGGGCTAATTGGAATAATTTTTCTGCAGTGGTGTGCAACCGTGTTAATTCTGTTTGTTATTATAACCACTAACACAACTTTATTAATTAAATAAGTAACTTTTTCGTTTATATTCCGAATTTTTGTCAATATTATCTGTATCATTTGGCGTTTAACAATAAAGGTGTTGATTGCTCTTTTAATGTAATTAATTTATTAATTAATGACTCTATTTAATTAATTCCCACCTTGTTGTGGTGCCAAATTGAACAATTATAGTGTGTGCGCCAAATGTGTGGGCGTCAAATATAACAAATAAAGTTTTTGATGTTAATTAATTGGTTTGTTAACTACTACACAATTTATTGCGTATGTAGCAGTAATTTAAAATCTTCTTAAGCTTCCTAGGTGAAGCGTCAAATAGAATAATAATTTGTTGTGATTGTTATTGATTACGTAGGTATACCTATGTAATATTAAATTATTGTTTTAGAAGTCGTTGTTCCATTTCTTTGATGTCATATACTAATTTTTTAATCTTTAGGTGTTTTCAAATAATTGACAACATACAAAAGGCTTTACAAGGTTAACTTAATTTATTATACTTAATAGCATTGATGTCACTTACTTAATTTATTACAATTAATAGCATTGACGTCACTTACTTAATCTCCTGAAAAGAAATACAACATATATCTTGCAATTTTACTAGCTACATCAATCTATCATTTATTATTTTGTTAATACTTGCTTAATTTCCTATACTCTTCATCTAGATACTTATTAGACTTTAACCATCATTATTATACATTTTATTCTATCTTAAACAATTCTTAATAAATGGATTCATGAAGATTGGATATCAATGACTATCATCTGTAATAGTTGTCTTATGAATTTAGTTATTACTTTCTTTAAATATTATTACTTATGAGTTCTTTCAGATGAACAGACAGTGTTTTACTTAATTAGTAGTGCATGAATATAAAATTTACTTGATGTATGTTAATCCGTTCTATGGCGAAAAGTCCTCTGCGCTGTCATCCTGTTTCCTTGTCTCTCCAGGTTTCTGGAAATCCTTGCGGCTGGCATTATCACCTCGTAGCATGCACTCGCACTTATCACTTCTCTTCTCGCACTCCGACACAAATGTATATAACTTTTGGTTTAGTTCTGGTGATTGGACTTTCGAATGTTAGTACATGTTATTTGATAATTCTAAATTTTGCTGAATTGTTTCTACTCAAGTGTCATTACATTATTCTGAATATGTTAAGGATTTCTTGAAATATACTAAGTGTTGTATGCTCTGTGTTTTTATTCGCACTGTTTTTCTCGCGGATTAACTTTGTTAACAGGCCATTTGTTTATATTTAATGGTGTTAATAGTTATTATTGTCTCTAATTTCATGACCGTAATTAGTTCTCTACCGGTTTTCTTTCGCTATCACTGTTTAGACATTTTGTCTATCTCTTACACATTTTACCGCACTTCTGCTCGGATTAACGTCTTTGATAATAATATTAACTCAAAGCGACCAACTTAGTCGATTTTAGTTATACTTCGTCATGTCTTTTAAAACACTTGTAACCGCGCTCTGCTACCAAATGAAACCCCTACTTCATTTTGAGTAGTTAAAACAAAAAGAATATTTCTTTTTGTAAAGAGGGGCTACAAGTTAATTAAAACTAGGCTAAGGCCTAGAGAAGCTAAAAATTGCGCTGGATCCAGTAAGACGGGACTTGCAATAAAAACTCAAAAATTAAATAATTAACAATGGTTTTATTATTCTATCTCATAATATTAATAACAAAAAACAACAGTGATTTAGAATTCCCCTTTTAAATGGTTAACTAAAGAAGTATACCCTCTCAACAAGGCCACCTGAAAAATATTAACTGAGTCCATGAAAATAATTGCTATGTCACCATCAATGAATTGAAAATGTAAAATAATCATTAACCTCAAAATAAAACTCCCATTAAACTATTTCTTAAAATATAAAATTTATATCATATGTTTCTTTTAAAATGCAGTATATAAATTGATGAAGGTAAATAATTTCATTCACAGCTACTATTAATAATTAAAATAATTATTCATCCAATTTAAATGAACTTTAAAGGTGACACTTACTATACTTGTTAAATAAAATAATTAATTTTCATAAAGAAATGATCAGTCACGATTATTGAGATAGAATACTCGTCTACTGGTGTATACAAATTCTAATAATAATAAAATCCCTATATCCCACCAAAAGTACAGCAATGCATAATATTTATATATATATACATATATCCCCCAAAATGTACACAGAAATATACAGACATAACACGTTCCACAAGACAAATTACATATACAATAGTATACAAATACATAAAGGTCTCTTGCCACGCCCTTTTTTTTATATTAGCCTTCTGGTGTATATAAATTCTAAACTTCTTCTTTATAGGAATCCCAATTAGGATTAAAGATTTATTTCTATAAATGTACCCCCATGGTGTGGGTTACTTGCACGTCATGTGTATCATAAGGTATTGCATACAAATGTCTCCAGGACATTAAAATTTAAAACCAAGTGCCTAAGTGGCTAAGTGCTAAAATACTTAATTAAGGTGAGAAATAAAAAATGTTTAAAATAATTAACGCCCCCCAGTTACCATGATTAAAATAAAGAATTTATATAGACTAAAATAGGGCCAATTAATGAAAGGGAAAAATTGCACAATATTAGCACCTTATATAAAAAAATACATTTGTGTGTCAGAGACGGACATGTTTCTTCAATTTATAACCAGTCTCAACAACCTTGTTTCAACAACCTTGTTTCGACAAACAAGTTGAAAAGTGTTTCGACATGCACAGCTTGGTTGAAACTAATTTAAAATAACACCTACCTCCCCAGTAATCTTTTTATACAAATGACATAACCAGATTTTAAAAATAAGAGAAAATATATGTTTTTATGCATAGTAAATTAAACTTGAGAAAATGGGTAATAACAAAACTGACTTTAAATCTGTAGCGAAAGTACTATAAAGAAATGAGTGGAAATCTAAGTTGGATGCTGTGTTGTAGACATGTCAGTCTCTGAACTGACAATTTACTATACATGTATTGAAATTTACAATTAATACTTAGTGTTCACACTAAACTGTCCCATCAATTGGGGATCCAAATGAATGTATACTTGAACGGTAAAACTGATGATTATGTATAACTGGTGCCATGTTGATTCTACGTGTGAATATAAATGGATATTTTTCACCTGCTTATATGTGCCCAGAAGGATGATCTTTTATTTAAAGCGTGGCGATCTCATGATTGGCATGTTGTTGCGGACGTTGTTCTCTTCGGTGTCGAGTGTGGAGCTTTTAAGATGTCATTTCGTTCAGTGGCAGCAGGACTTGTCTCTGTTCAGTGAACCCTATTGTCACACATTACATTTTTAGTGAGAGACCACACACAAATGCCCCCACAGTTTGGACACCCTCCAAAATACATAAATAAAAACAACACCTAGTTGTGTTGTACATAATAAAACTTGGTAACATTATTTTGGCCAACATGCCTTACTTAAAAAGTTCTCTAACAATGATTCTTTATAACGCTTTATAACTTGAACCTCACTGAATGTGAGTTGCTTTTGCAATATAATAATTTATCTTGGCTCTGTAACATCTTATGAACTTATTACTTTGAGTGAAATTGAGGTTACCACGTGGCGCAGAATTTATTTAAAACACATAGTTTTTACTCCATAGAATCTGAGAATACTATAACTTTGAATGTGACATGATTTACGTTTAAAACGTGCCTGAGTAAGTTCCCATTTATATTTGTATAAAGTTTTACTGTCATTGTAGCAAAACTTTATACCACTTAATGACGACACATTGTGTAACAGGTTAAGTGCTCAACCGAATCTCGTTACATCAGTTTTAATGAAAGTGCAAAATTAAATATATTGTGGTTATTGTACTTTAGGTATTAAAGCCGAGATTCTGACACTCCAATAATCAAGTTTTATTGGTTTATAAAAACTTTACGAATAATTACGTCTTTCACAATGCATGCTCCGACAAGTGGGGGCTTACTCAAGCTTACTAAAAAAAAACGTTTTCTCCTTTAAAAGTTTAGTATATAATTAATATAATGAAATCAAAACTTACCGCAGTCATTAAGAAACTTATCTCATATTTAAAAGAAGTCGATGCTAGATTTTCACACTCCTCTCCACCGAAGAGATTTTCTACGAGGTCCTCAGCTAGGCTTCGATTTTGAGACAAACCTTAACAGAAAATTTCCGTTCGTTGTCCGTTTGTAAGGAAATTCTCACCAGGACGCAGCACTGTTTTAAAACTGCTGCAAAATCTCAGCAGATGGCGACACGGATCAAACAGTGAAAATTCGAAAACGGTAGCCTCTCCTATCCGCGGGTAGAGAGCAGCACTCCTTATTACATTAACTTTTGTACTGTCTTTACCGTCAAAAAAAAAAAATGCCAATAAACTCGCGCTGAATCTTTTGACTCAGCACACCCTCACCCCAAAAGGGCAACATAGTTGCCCCAACGTTAAATGCCAGGAGGGTACCCTGCAGTGTACCTCTCCCCAAAAAAATACCGGTGGACGTCGTGGTTGGGTTGGCTCAGCTGAGCTTGCTCTCAGGAGAACAGAATTCAAAAGGAAAACGAAAGAGACGAAAGAAGATATGTATTATGTAAGTGTGCGGGTGCTGCATGCTGACCTGATCAGAGTCCGCATACAGCACAAGAGAGAGAGCTAAAGACAAAGGAAAGATTCCTACGCGTAGATACTCCGATCTCCTGAGGCTCGCCCCATTCGCCTGAACACGACTTCCACATTTAACATGGACCTCCGTCCTATCTTTACGGGGACTATCCCCCTTCGAACGTTTTAGATAGCCCCCGACAACGTTTAAGTTTGGAAATGTGGCTTGTCAACAACTTTTGTTTGTCTCCCGGTACGCCCAGCCGGGCCGTCACCGGTGACGTAAATCCTATGATTCGGTATGGCCCCGACCAACGGTAGCATAGCTTCGCAGCACGTTTGTCGGCGGCAGAGCTGAGTGGGTGGCTTTGGCAATAGACCCAGTCACCAATCCGGAAGGGGTTTGGAATACGCCCCTGATTATAACGCCGACGGACCCGCTCGTGCGCTCGCAGCAAATTCTTCCGAGCCATTTTCCATCTCTCCGCAGTTTTATTATTGGGCTCCCGCGGCAGAAGATCTTCGATATCCCATAGGTTGGTCAACGGGAGTGCGGGCGAGAATCCAAACAAAATTTCAAAGGGCACGGCCTGATGACTGTCGTGTCTGGCCGTGTTGAAGGCTAATTGTAACCACTTCAGATTCTGATCCCAGGTGGTTTGTTGCTCAGCGTGATAAGCAATCAAGGCGGACCGGAGATTCCGATTGAATCTCTCCGCATGGGACGGTTGTGGATAATAAGGGGAAGTGGTTACGTGTTTGATGCCACTGGCGAAACACATACGCCTGAATTCATTTGAAATAAATTGCGGGCCATTGTCCGAGACAATGATGGTCGGAAGACCGAAATGCTGAAAAACGTGGTTCTGTAAAGCGTTGATGGTCAAACGAGCGGTTGCCTGCCGTAAGGGCAGTAGCCAGGCAAACTTTGAAAAAGCATCTACACAAACAAGCAGGTAAGCATTACCTGACTTGCTACGGGGGAACGGCCCCACGTAGTCAATAAATAACTTTTCCATTGGTCTGCTCGCCACCTCAGAAGATAACAACCCTAGTTTGGTGTTCTGGGCAGGCTTGCTCAAGCCACACAGATGACAGTTTTTTACTCTCGTCGCGATGTCTCTATCCATGCCCTTCCAGATAAAATGTTTCCTAATACTGGAAATGGTCTTCGAAATTCCCTTGTGGCCTCCGATTGGGGAATCATGGTAGTAACTGAAGACCATGGGCACTAATTTGCTAGGCAGCACGATTTTAGGTGCTCGTCCTTTTCTTTCTCGACAGCAAAGGACTCCCTTGGACAAGAAATAAGGGGCCTGTACGTTACCCTGCTTAATATTTTGGATGACTTGACCCAGCACTTCGTCGTTTAACTGATGGGGTAACACATCAGTGAAGGCTAATGGAAAATCGAGAAGAACGGAACAGGGTTGCTCAGCTTGGGCATCACTGGGTTGGGAAAACATACGGGATAAGGCATCTGCAACCACATTCTGGGATCCCCTGATGTGTTGCACGGTGAACTTAAAGGATGAGATTTTCACCACCCATCTACCAATTTTACCCAGTTGCCGGGGATGAGCTAGAAGCCATGAGAGAGCCTGATTATCGGTCTCGAGCAGGAACTCAGCATGTTCCAGGAAACGCCTGAACTTATCTAGAGCGTATACAACAGCTAAACACTCTAGCTCATAAACGGATGATTTACGTTCTTGCTGGGTCAACGTGCGTGAGATAAAAGCCACAGGCTGCCTAGCGTCGTCAATAACCTGGGAAAGGACCGCTCCGAGCGCAACCGAACTCGCGTCCGTCTGCAAAATGAACGGTTTTGAAAAGTCGGGCATCCGCAACACCGGTGGGGAAATGATGGCTTCCTTTAAGGTATCAAAAGCCTTCTGTTGGTTTTCCCCCCATGAAAACTTTGCCCCCTTCTTCCTCAGTTCATTCAAGGGAGCGGCAATTTCAGCGATATTCGGTATGAAACGCCGATAAAAATTTATCATACCGACGAATCTCGCTATGCCTTTCGCATCCCTTGGCGGAGGAAAGTCACGGATGCCTTGTGTCCTCTCTGGGTCTACCGTCACGCCCTTGTATGACATTAAATGGCCCAAGAAAGAAATACTCTCTTGGGCGAAACGAACCTTTTCGGGATTGACAGTGAGGCCAGCCTCTCTTAAACGACCCAACACCTCTCTCAAATGCCGCAGATGATCCTCGAAAGTCTCACTATACACCAACAGATCGTCAAGATAATTATAGATGAAACGGAATTTGACGTCGTGAAAGACAGTGTCAAGAAGGCGAGTAAGTGTCTGGGCCCCCACAGCCAAACCCATGGGAACCCTTGTGTACTGGTACAAATTCCAGGGTACACAAAAAGCTGTGTATGGTTTACTTTCTTTGGCAAGAGGTATCTGATGATAGGCCGCGTTCAGATCGATAATGGTATAAAATCTGGCCGCACTGAACCAATCAAAGGCCGAATGTAAATCCGGGAGGGGAACAGAATCCACCTCGATATTGGCGTTCAACTTCCTGTAATCTATTACCATTCTTTGTTTGCCACCAGGCTTTGGCACTAAAAATGCTGGACTGGCATAGCTGGAATGAGAAGGTTCAATCACCCCTTGGTCCAATAATTCTTGAACCTTCTCTCGCAGAATGGTCATCTTAGGAGGGGCAAACTTGTAAGGGTGTGACCTCACTATTTTCGTATCTGTAAGACTGATTTTATATTCCAGCAGGTGTGTGAGTCCCAAAGTAGGAGTTAACACCTCGGGAAATTCCTCACACAAATGATCTAAGGCCGTCTGCTGGGGTGGAGTGAGATGGTCTCGTGCAGAATCGGGACACGCTACTTCTTGGATACCCGGCTTAGCGCCCTGGTACCCAAGGAACGGAATTAAAACCTCCCGATTAAATTTAAAAAAACATTGGTGCGCTTGGATGTCCAGCACGAGACCACTTTTTGCGATAAAATCGGCACCAATGATACAATCCACTCCCAGAGAAGGAGAAACCAGAAAAGACCACACCCAAGAAAACCCATCAATTTTGATCTTAAAGGAAGTAACCCGGGAGATAGGCAAGATTTCACGGGATGCCGTCCAGCATATAGCAGATGACTTTTCTGACCTTATAATTAAACCCTGTTGTTCAAGGTCCGCATGTATCCGAGATGAAATGATGGATCGGGCTGAACCGGAGTCAACTAAGGCTCTGAGCTGACCCCCCTTTACCTCGAGCGACAGAAAGGGGCATACAGAAAGTTGTTGCGAGGTAGCGGACTGGACCTTGATATTTGAAGATGGGGCTTTTAACGGCTGCCTGGAGGTCGACGGAAGTTGAACAGAATTGAAGCGGGGGGAAGACATCCTCCGAAATATCTTCCCCTGTCTACTTAGTTTTTTGGCGCTGGTCTAGACATAGGTGGTGCTGGTCGCGCGCGCCTTCGCATACAATTTCTCGCCACGTGTCCCGGGCGGTTACAATTATAACAAATCACAGTATTTGGATTTGTTTGCTGACGATTTCGAGCTGGCTGGGCCTGTCGGGGGAAGGTAGGCTCTCTGGCCCCTTCCGATGTCTGAGGTCTTGGTTCGGCTCGTCTACTGTTTCCGCTCGCCTGGTCGGTCATCTGCATGGTCTCCGTCATAACGCAGAGTCGCTCCAGGTCGGTAAACCACTGCGGCCGCTGTGCAAAAACTAGTCGCAGACGGTCGTCGGCAGAGACGCCGTCGAGGATGTGTTGGACCACCTCTTCCTCCGACATGCCCATTCCCAGAATACGCGCTACCTGGCGCATTCGCAGCACATACTGGGCCAATGTTTCGCCCCGTGCCTGTACTTTATAAAAATGCCGATGGCGCAATTGCTCCATCATTCTACTGGGTACGAACGCCCTCAGCACCACCCGGTGGAACTCATCCACACCTTCCTTACGTCGCATTACCTCCGCCACCCTGTCAGCCATGGTACCGCGACAGTAGGGGAAGATGAGTTCGAGCACCGTTCGCTCCAGCATACCCGGATAGTCCTTCAATTCAAAGACTATCTTAAAAAACGGGAGTACTTTATCTGCTTCCAGTCCGTCCACGACTGGCAGTTGTTTAATAATATCGGCAAGTGGGTTGGGAAGGTGGTTGTACGTTGCCGCCCCCGAACCAGTCCGTACAGGCTCTACTTCTCTGTATGAAGAAGTGTTCAGCGCTGAGATCACGGACTCCTCAACAACCGGAATTGGGGTAGATGCTCTTACCGGTGGTGACCCTTGGAGGGTCGAGGTAATCTCCTGTATTATCTCTTTTATATTATATGGTGGCGGTGTTATATATGGCGGTTCACTGACTTGTGCCAGTAAATTTTGCAGCCGATGAATCAAGTGCTGCATACGTTGCCGGATCCGCCGGACAACGAGAGAGCATCCCGGTCTCTCCTCCAAACTTTCGACGGATTGAGCCGACTCCTTCAGCTCCCCCCACTTTTCCGTACACCGTTCCCACTCACTCTCGGGGTCAGTGATAGTGACCCTGGAGAGCGCATCACCCGCGGTCAGCGCTTCACGTAGCAGCTGCCGTAAGGTTTGGACATTGCCTTGGGTTTCTTTACCCCGGGCCCGGAGCTCGAACTCAATTTCCTCCCTAACAAACAACTCAGGATTTATCGAAGTCATCTCACTTCGCGGTCGGCACACTTAACAAAACTTTAAAACTTATTCTAACTAATCAGAATCTGAAAAACCCAAGTACTGTTCTTCCAAAGAGTAGACTGCGGGTCCACCTAACGATGCGAGAACTAGCCCACTACCTGAACAGCTCACACTCGATTACACCAGACAAAAGGAACGCGACACACGCACAACACACACAACACGAAAAACAAAATACCGACCAACGAAAATTTATTTTAACCATTTCTTAGGTTACCTCCGGCTACCATTTATCGGCAGAAACCGACTGCCGATCGGGCCATACCGCCTAATCACAAAAAAAACGCAACACCTCCCCAAACATGGGTAAGGTAAACTCAAACTAACTAAGCACCGACTGCGATAAGCCTTGCCCAGGGATTTCCCCTTCTAAAATTTCCTACCACGTGGCACTATTCACTATGCAAGGCGGGCAAGTACATATACATATGTTTCAAACCTTAAAACTAACAAAATATTTTCAACCTTGGGATATAGGGCCTTTAAAATTTTTCTAAGTTCAATTTGAACTTACCATTGTGAAAATTCCAAAATATTTTCTAAGTTTGCAAGCCCCGTCACACCCACAGGACCCTTGTCGTAACCACGCTCTGCTACCAAATGTAACCGCGCTCTGCTACCAAATGAAACCCCTACTTCATTTTGAGTAGTTAAAACAAAAAGAATATTTCTTTTTGTAAAGAGGGGCTACAAGTTAATTAAAACTAGGCTAAGGCCTAGAGAAGCTAAAAATTGCGCTGGATCCAGTAAGACGGGACTTGCAATAAAAACTCAAGAATTAAATAATTAACAATGGTTTTATTATTCTATCTCATAATATTAATAACAAAAAACAACAGTGATTTAGAATTCCCCTTTTAAATGGTTAACTAAAGAAGTATACCCTCTCAACAAGGCCACCTGAAAAATATTAACTGAGTCCATGAAAATAATTGCTATGTCACCATCAATGAATTGAAAATGTAAAATAATCATTAACCTCAAAATAAAACTCCCATTAAACTATTTCTTAAAATATAAAATTTATATCATATGTTTCTTTTAAAATGCAGTATATAAATTGATGAAGGTAAATAATTTCATTCACAGTTACTATTAATAATTAAAATAATTATTCATCCAATTTAAATGAACTTTAAAGGTGACACTTACTATACTTGTTAAATAAAATAATTAATTTTCATAAAGAAATGATCAGTCACGATTATTGAGATAGAATACTCGTCTACTGGTGTATACAAATTCTAATAATAATAAAATCCCTATATCCCACCAAAAGTACAGCAATGCATAATATTTATATATATATACATATATCCCCCAAAATGTACACAGAAATATACAGACATAACACGTTCCACAAGACAAATTACATATACAATAGTATACAAATACATAAAGGTCTCTTGCCACGCCCTTTTTTTTATATTAGCCTTCTGGTGTATATAAATTCTAAACTTCTTCTTTATAGGAATCCCAATTAGGATTAAAGATTTATTTCTATAAATGTACCCCCATGGTGTGGGTTACTTGCACGTCATGTGTATCATAAGGTATTGCATAAAAATGTCCCCAGGACATTAAAATTTAAAACCAAGTGCCTAAGTGGCTAAGTGCTAAAATACTTAATTAAGGTGAGAAATAAAAAATGTTTAAAATAATTAACGCCCCCCAGTTACCATGATTAAAATAAAGAATTTATATAGACTAAAATAGGGCCAATTAATGAAAGGGAAAAATTGCACAATATTAGCACCTTATATAAAAAAATACATTTGTGTGTCAGAGACGGACATGTTTCTTCAATTTATAACCAGTCTCAACAACCTTGTTTCAACAACCTTGTTTCGACAAACAAGTTGAAAAGTGTTTCGACATGCACAGCTTGGTTGAAACTAATTTAAAATAACACCTACCTCCCCAGTAATCTTTTTATACAAATGACATAACCAGATTTTAAAAATAAGAGAAAATATATGTTTTTATGCATAGTAAATTAAACTTGAGAAAATGGGTAATAACAAAACTGACTTTAAATCTGTAGCGAAAGTACTATAAAGAAATGAGTGGAAATCTAAGTTGGATGCTGTGTTGTAGACATGTCAGTCTCTGAACTGACAATTTACTATACATGTATTGAAATTTACAATTAATACTTAGTGTTCACACTAAACTGTCCCATCAATTGGGGATCCAAATGAATGTATACTTGAACGGTAAAACTGATGATTATGTATAACTGGTGCCATGTTGATTCTACGTGTGAATATAAATGGATATTTTTCACCTGCTTATATGTGCCCAGAAGGATGATCTTTTATTTATAGCGTGGCGATCTCATGATTGGCATGTTGTTGCGGACGTTGTTCTCTTCGGTGTCGAGTGTGGAGCTTTTAAGATGTCATTTCGTTCAGTGGCAGCAGGACTTGTCTCTGTTCAGTGAACCCTATTGTCACACATTACATTTTTAGTGAGAGACCACACACAAATGCCCCCACAGTTTGGACACCCTCCAAAATACATAAATAAAAACAACACCTAGTTGTGTTGTACATAATAAAACTTGGTAACATTATTTTGGCCAACATGCCTTACTTAAAAAGTTCTCTAACAATGATTCTTTATAACGCTTTATAACTTGAACCTCACTGAATGTGAGTTGCTTTTGCAATATAATAATTTATCTTGGCTCTGTAACATCTTATGAACTTATTACTTTGAGTGAAATTGAGGTTACCACGTGGCGCAGAATTTATTTAAAACACATAGTTTTTACTCCATAGAATCTGAGAATACTATAACTTTGAATGTGACATGATTTACGTTTAAAACGTGCCTGAGTAAGTTCCCATTTATATTTGTATAAAGTTTTACTGTCATTGTAGCAAAACTTTATACCACTTAATGACGACACATTGTGTAACAGGTTAAGTGCTCAACCGAATCTCGTTACATCAGTTTTAATGAAAGTGCAAAATTAAATATATTGTGGTTATTGTACTTTAGGTATTAAAGCCGAGATTCTGACACTCCAATAATCAAGTTTTATTGGTTTATAAAAACTTTACGAATAATTACGTCTTTCACAATGCATGCTCCGACAAGTGGGGGCTTACTCAAGCTTACTAAAAAAAAACGTTTTCTCCTTTAAAAGTTTAGTATATAATTAATATAATGAAATCAAAACTTACCGCAGTCATTAAGAAACTTATCTCATATTTAAAAGAAGTCGATGCTAGATTTTCACACTCCTCTCCACCGAAGAGATTTTCTACGAGGTCCTCAGCTAGGCTTCGATTTTGAGACAAACCTTAACAGAAAATTTCCGTTCGTTGTCCGTTTGTAAGGAAATTCTCACCAGGACGCAGCACTGTTTTAAAACTGCTGCAAAATCTCAGCAGATGGCGACACGGATCAAACAGTGAAAATTCGAAAACGGTAGCCTCTCCTATCCGCGGGTAGAGAGCAGCACTCCTTATTACATTAACTTTTGTACTGTCTTTACCGTCAAAAAAAAAAATGCCAATAAACTCGCGCTGAATCTTTTGACTCAGCACACACTAAGTTCCATTACCGGCTTCCGATTCTCGACTGTTCGTACTTATAAACTCACACCGATTCTTCAACCGATACAAGACTTTTCTCCGTTACGACATCCGCACGCCCGTCAGTTCCGATATATAAATTAGACGACTCTTGATATCTGACTCTCGACTTCGGCTATGTAACAAATTAAATAGATTCTGTTAATTTGTTATTGTTTGTTTGAAAAAAAAATTTTTGTTGTTTATTTATTTTTTTATTTAAATTCATTTAAAATTAATTAATTTAAAATGTATTGTGGTGTTCCGAACTTCTTGTTATTGATTTTAATTGAATGATGTCCTTTTTAGTATTTAAAATTCCTTCACCAGTTAATAAGATTGTCTCCAAAAACAATCGATTAGTGCACTTTCCTTATTTGGAGGTTATCTTCCTTCGTGGTTGTGAAATTCTGGTAGTTATCGCTCAATTAAAATTATCTATTATGCTAATTATTAAGTAGGAATAAACAATATTCAATTTTATAGTAAATAAGGAATTTTATTAACAAATGGTTATTTGATCGATTTTCTATCTATTGATTAATCGACTCTCTCAGGGTATATCAATAGTGTTTACAATTATTTATTATCGGGTTTTTTTAACAGTTATTTTATAGATAGTCAGAGAAAAAGGGTAAAGTATGGAAAGTGTAACATTACAATAATATATCAACTTAAAAATTAAAATACATATATGACATTCAATATATAAATGTGATTAAAGAAATTTGCGAACCGTTCAGTTGAATAGGCAGTGTCGCGTTGGATTGTGGGAAGGAAAAGATGGCCGCTTCGAGTTCAGATGTCAGACGAAAACACCTCGCTAATTCTGCTTCCAATAAAGGCTGCTTTTCCTGTGATTTCTCGTTCCTGCTGTTGCGATTATTCCTTCTTGTGTTGGTGGAGTGTTCCTGGTTAAGTTTTAGTGGTCCACTTCGATAAAATGTGTTGTAAAAATTATGTTCAACTTTAGTTTGTTAGGTCGAGAATTGCACTTTCTGTTTCGTTGTGTGTAATTATTGTTTTATTATCGTTTAAATAGTGTATTCACTGTGTTCTGTTCTTGTTTGAAGTTAGTTTAATGTTTGTAGGTGTTCGTTTCACTGGATTTACCGTTAAATGTAATTTTATAAAACTCGCGTTTTTCACTTCAGGCTAGGCTTATTGCATATACGCCATTTCTGTTTTAGCTATTAGGTTAAAAATTGTTTAAGAGCTCGTGTCAAGTGTACTTCACAATATCTAATAATGAACTAACTAACTTCCTTCGTCTTCTCCAAAAGTCTCAGCCAAATTAATATTAGCAATCCATTGTTTCAAAATTATTTTACATCCTGTGCATGTGAGAATTTTACATTATATAACTGAATATATTTTTGTTTTTATTCAAATTTATTAACTACTAAATACATAATCTTCTTCTTCAGTTAATTCTGCCTGATTTGATACCAAATAAGGTAGTTTTATTAAGTTTTTGATCCAAAATGCTATATTTACTTCATTTTGAAAATTTTAAGTTTTAAAATTCACTTCCTGTCCTTTTCAAAAATGTTGCCATTTTACATGTTATATTAATGATTGTATTAAATCTCAGATTGACATAAAAGGTTTATCTTTCCTTAATTTCTTGTAATTTGATTAATTGGTCCTCTTTTTAAATATTATGCATTAATATGTGACTCCCCTCTCTGAATTTTCAGTTTTTACATTTGCATTTTTAACAATAATTCTCACTATGTTTTTACAAAATCTTTCTTACTTATATTTTCAGTTACATGACTCTGACTGATTTATGGGATTTATATCCCATCAGTTTAATTGTTTTTCTGTACTTATTTCATTAATTTTGATGCTGTTTAGTTTTAACATTTGGCCTAGATTTCTAACAGTTTTTACATACAAAGTTTTTAAATAATACATTTTGTTTATACCCTCTCTGACTTTCTATTCTATATAATATTGATTAACATTTTCTTATTTTAACAAAAGAACAATAATTATATAATTTATACTATTAAATCATAACACATAATTGAAATTAACAATGGTCTTTCAAACTCAGACATTTTATACTTAATTATTATTAGTAATACACAATAAATATTTTGTAAATAAAGAATGTTATTTAATTCTGACATTTCAGTCTTGACTGTCACTAGTAACTTATTCTAAATAAACCAAACATTTCTGTCCTTCCATCGTTTACACTAATAATTCTTACACCTAGTTTTATTTTCAGTTTTAATCTGTGTTTTTGTTTGATTTTGGGATAATAATTCTTTGTCACTTCACTTTTTTACTGGCCTGCTCTTGTTTTATCTACTGTCATTCTAATGAATGTTGTATATTAAGAGTGGCAGTTATTATTTAAAAACACTTGTATTATCTGTCATGATAATACTTTATTTAATATTATTCATGGACACAATATAAACACTTCAAAGTTGTACTATTTCACAATTTATTCAGTTTATGAACTTCAATATTGCCACATTAGGTTTATTTAATATAACACAAAAACTTGCACTGATCCCCTTTTTATTCTTGGATTTTATTTCTAAATAGTTTTATAGTTTTATTAAAATCAAGAAATCTATTTATAGAAGATAATGAAGTTTTGTTTTTTGCATTATATAATTATTTCACATTGGTTCACTTTCAATTCTACTTTATACGCTTTTGGCTTACATTTGTTTTACATGGTTTCTAAATTTGATATTTTGTTATACTTTCATTTGTTATTATTTTTATTACTTTTTTTGGGGGTTTGGGTTTTTTATAAGAGCACTCCTTCTTCTTGTGGATGCTGTCTTGTTCTGGTTTCTTCATTAATTTCTCTTATTCTCCTTGTTCCTTATAAAAGTATTTCCTTTTCTTTTTTGTGGATGTTGTCTTGTTTTGGGGTTTCTTCCTTTCTTACTCCTATCCTACCTGGGTATTACCTTTTTCTATATTTTTAGTTTTGCAGTTTATTTTGATGATTCATCACTCATTGTAACATTGGTTTTAAATGAAACTTTTACTTTAATCTATGATTGTGCTTTACGGTGGTTCTTAATTAATTTTTTATTTTGCTTTCTCGGATTTAAAATGTTTTTATTTTTGTTTTATGATCATTCTACCATTCAGAATTATGGGCATTATCTGTCATGCTACAGCTATTAGATATAAGATATAAAACTTCCGATACAAGACTTCCGATATACAACTCCAGCGATCATACTCTCTGATCTATGACTAATAACTTAAGACGCTAAGAGAACATACTCTCCGGTATTAGAATAAAAACTTAAGACCCCCGCTCGCGGTCAACACTCTAGTTTATACCCCAAAAATCCCACTACCTACTCTTCTTCCCACTCGACTTCTCAACTTCTTCGTTTCTATTGGTTTTCGTTTGTTTTCTGGTGAAAACTCTG
The DNA here is from genome assembly GCA_034769895.1 of Magicicada septendecula. Lineage (NCBI taxonomy): Eukaryota > Metazoa > Arthropoda > Insecta > Hemiptera > Cicadidae > Magicicada > Magicicada septendecula. The sequence goes on from CM068372.1 coordinate 35,960,797, forward strand.
CCTTAACACTCTAGATTTTCTTCTGGCTTCGTTTTTTATTCGTTCCTCCAGCTCGTTTCCTTGGCAACCACTTCTTGTAGGAACGTTCCTCTCAATTCTCGACTCTGATAGGCTTCCTTATTCCCTACCCTTACAAGTTCCTGGTTGGCTCCACCCATCGTTTGAGTCGGATGACCAATTTAACGCCTGTCTATCACCCTTGTATTTTGGCGTCTTGTCCTTTTTAGACAAAGTGCTTTTAATTGTTGTGTGGTCCATTCATCTGCTCTTTTTGTTCACCATGTGTCCTGCTTCTTACCCGTGACTAATGCTCGTATTGTCTACTAGTTTCTCCTAGCCGTTACCACGACGAGTGTGGTCAATTCCGAGTATCCCAGACAGCTGCTACATCTGCTCTCCAAGCCTTCCTTCGCCGCGTACCCTTCTGGTAAAGCTGGACGTCCCGCCGTTCGTTCATTTTGCAAACGTATTGTTGTCACTCAAGCTGGGCTTTTCCTGTCTATTGTAGCAATGTAACACTGCGTTTGGTGTGCAGCTCAACGCATGTGACTAATTTTTTGGATAGCGTTGCTATGTCGCCTTGTCAGCGATCTTTTGTCTCTTCTTAGCGATACATTTCGCCTTTGTTTCTCTTGGGTCCGGCGCGTCACCCGCAATTCGCTTAACCGAACAGCTGCTGCGACAGGGGCATTGTTCTCCTACACCCTGTCTTCCTTTGTCTTGGACAACACCTGTTACCGAGCCATCGTATATCTTTGTATAGCTGTCAACAACCCAAGTTACAACGTTCACTTACAAAAAAAAATTTATTTGGAAATTTTATCGTTATAGGCGTGAGAAAATTATCCACAAAACCAAGATGATTTATTTTGCCATATTAGAAAGCATGGTCATCTATGGGTTTGAAACTTGGCAGATGAATCAAAGAGGCAGCCGAAAGCTTCAAGCTGTGGGTATCCTGGAGAAGATGTTGCAGAGTATCCAGGCTTCAGCGCGTTAGAATTTAAAATACCAGCATGCGAATTCGTAGGGATGGAACAACTGTAGACACCGCAGATGTGAAGCGCCTCATGCGGTATGGCCAGTTGAAACGAATTCCCGACAATCGTTGTTCAGTTGAGGTCCACGTAGAACAAGGAAAGGTAGGCGCAAAGAGAACACACACGAGGAGACTGGGCTAACAGAAGCTGTGTATGTTCTGGTGTCAGTCGCTGTACGTAAACAGAACATGCATGGATGGATGGGTTTCTAACTGAACGAGCTACGCGAGTTCTCAGCTTTAACTCGACCGTTTTGCATTTGTCTGTCTGTCTATCTGTTCGACCAATGTCTCACGATACCTTATGAATGTACGGCTATTAACCGATTTTCGTAGTACTTGCATGCATGTCCGTACTCTTACCCTACAGAACCTCATTGTATTTAAGAGTAATCCCTCCAAAAATAGGGGGTCTGGAAACAAAAATGTGAGTAGGTCAGAATTGTGATAAAATCGCAAAAGCACGTGTGGAGTATCAAATTGAATGTAACTTTAACTAAACTGTGAATATTATCTTCGTTTTTTAAAATTTTTTGAATTGTAAACGCAGAGCTCAATAAGTGGGTGAAAATCTTGTTAAAAGTCGCCAAAATTCATGTGGGGTATCAAGTTAAAGAGAATTTTTAACAAATGTGTAAATGAGGTGTTAATTTTTGGAAATTTCGAAGTTTTTGGTCCCTAGTGCCCAAAGAAAAGATCAAAAATTTGAAAAATTGTGACAATCCACCAGGCTGTCGTCAGACTGAAAGAAATTATAACCAGTTCCGAATGTTACAAATTTTTAACGTTTATTGTATGCTTGCGTGTCCTACAATTAATTCTTATATTACCAAAGAAATATTAGGGTAATCGGGATTGAAAAATTATTCATCGTCACCATCGTCATCATCATCTTCAAGGATGTTTCGGTCTCAAATGCGCAAAGATTACAGCTGATCACTCCAGCGCTTCCTCGGACGTCCCACACCTCTACATCCCCTCAGCTTAGAGTTCCATAGTTGTTTGGGGATGCAGCAGTCATCCATTCGGCAAAGATGTTTCCACCAAATCAGCCGATACTGGGCGATCCTGTCGAGTATACTCATAATATTCAGTTCTTGCCGTATATATGCGTTTCTTCTATGATCATGGAGCGTATATCCTGCCACGTGCCTGAGAAATCTCATTTCAGCCGCTTGGATGCGACTGGCCTGGCCTTTCGTTAAAGTCCAATTCTCAGACCCATAAAGAAGTGTGGGAAGAGCCATCAACTTGTAGAATTTTAGGCGTGTTCCTTTACTTGCCGACTTAAGGGTTCGCCTGATGGTCCTGCACATAAGGTTGAACTTATTCAACTTATTCACAACGTGGTTGCTGTCATTATAAGACACACTGTAGCCCAGGTATTCAAAATTTGCTAACTTGTTCCGGGACAGTACCATCTGTAACAATTTTACACCGTACGGAATCAGTTCCACGAAAAGCCATCACCTTGGTTTTAAGTGTGGATATTTGCAATCCAGAGTCTTTGCAGATTCGATTTAACAGATGTATAGCTATCTGGAATCAGTTTTCAGAGTCTGACAGAATAGCCTGATCGTCCGCAAACAACAAAGTGTCAATTGTAGAGTGACCAATCATAAAATGTTCTGGAAGACACTTCTGCCAGTTTTGTGTGACATCGTCAACATACAAATTAAAAAGAAAAGGTGATAATGTGTACCCTTGTCGTACTCCACAATTGATCAGTTCTAGGAGCTATTCTCGGTTTCGAAAAATTATTTAATATGGAAATTTCTGTAATAAATGTACTTCGTTCAATATATTGAGCAAGTCCTGCAGCTCATGGAGCATTATAATGTTTAATATAGTAAATAAATTAGAAAAATGTTTTATAAACGGCCATTATTTCGTTTTTTTATATTTCTTAATGATAATTTTCAACCTTGTTTGTAAGTGTACTCATAGGCGTTACCTGGAAGATAAGTTCTTCATTGAATACGGTCGTATAATATTGTATCGACACCTCTGTAGAATCCTTGTTCGCACTGCCAATTGTACACGGTGCCAGTCTTACTAACAAGTACATGCGTACTTCAGGTAGGCAAACGGGTGTTAGAGGTGAACCTAGTTATCTGTTATCTGTTTATTATACAGTACTAGCTGTAGTAATAACAATAACTGTTCATTTTAATTGGTCTCTGGGTAATATATGCTAGTTTTAATAACACACACACACACACACACACACACACACACACACACACACACACACACACACACACACACACACACACACACACACACACACACACACACACACACACACACACACACACACACAGAGTCAATGTTAATTGTTTTCCGCGTGTTCGATACCTAGCTAAGAGCGATATGTATGTTGATGGCGTTGTCTTCCGTGTCACGCCATACACGGAAGATAATCTCCCCCCCTCTCTCTCTCTGTCTCTCTCTATCTATCTTTCTATCTATCTGTATATATATACACCTTCTTCTTCTTCAGCGGCGCGACAACCCATTACTGAGGCCTCCTTTGACATCCTCCGCCAGTTGTCCCGGTCAAGTGCAGGCAACTGACTGGCTGAGAAACTGATAGGTTTCTGCACATAAAAGAGTTTCACAGATGGGATATGTAAATTCTCCGATCCAACCCCCAACCTGAAGGACCAGGAACTTTGATTTCGGGGTGCTCTTCCCCTAGAGAGTTGCTTTCAGCTCAGCTGACGAGCTCTCTCTGCCCGGTCGCAGTAACTAACTAACTGGCTCAGCCCATGTGTGCAGCCGTTGGGCTACTATAGCCTCCTCCGCCTCCACACTAGATGCACATCCTGTTGCCGATGTGCACCATCCTGCCAGGCCAGGGCCCAGGATACCCCCAGACTGCCCTGACAGAACCCCCATCTCTCGTTTGCTTACCGATCCACTCCGCCGAAGGGATTGGTTACCACAACCTTGGAGTGAATTGCTCGTCGTAACAGGGTCCACCGACGTGTAAGTGAGAGTGGAGTTGGGGTGGAGAGGCTGGAGCATTTCTCTTCTATGAAAGCATATGTTCGAGTCACACCCCCTTTGGACCCCATCTCTCTCTCTCTCTCTCTCTTCTCTCTTGCTCGAGACGTCGTCGTCAGTGGACAGGGAGGGGGTATTTTCCTGTCTTTCCCTAGGGAGCTGTATAGTTTTACGTGAAGATGTTCTGTTAGTTTCCAAAGAGCAGTACATAACGTAGGCTAAATGTGATCAGTACGAATACGCAGTATAAATAGCCGTGGATACCTCTATGCGATCGAATCTCAGAGAGTTGTACAACATTATGTGTCGCAGAAAGTTTAAGAAGCACAGAATTTAGCATACATAGGCTATTATTATTGGTATCAAAGTCACTTTGTTATTTATAAATTAATAAATTACCTTAGATCCGTCGAGTGACTTTGTTTTATATTTAGAATTACACGTTTCGGAACATATGATCCATCTTTACTTTACTCAGTTGAGATCGTCAAATGTTAAAATCACATAAGTATCCGGTCAGCCTTCATTGGCTGCGCACCCATACTGACGTGTGTTTTTAACAGTTGAGTAGTGATTTTAACATTTGACGGTCTCAACTGAGTGAAGTAATCTGATGATGGAACATACGTTCCGAAACGCGTAATTCTAAATAAGAAAACAAAGTCACACGACGGATCTAAGGTAATTTATTAATTTACAGAATTTAGATCAGGGGCCGACCTCACTGCGTCCGTGAATCTTTGTACATCGTTCCAGTGGCGCAACTGCGGGGGGAGATCAGTCCCCCGCCCCCACAGCTATTAAAGCGATTCCTATTGAAAACAGATTATTAGATTTAATTCGAGTAACAAACAATTAAGTTAGAATATTTTGAAATCAGCACTTTTCCATATTTTTTCAACCCTCAAATTTCACATTGGTTTATTATTCAAAAACTTTGAATCGCAAAGAATTTATAAAATGTATTTATAAAATTATACGGGAACAATGAGTCGTTTAGTTTCTAAACCAGATACATCCAAAAAATGAAAATTGTCAGGAGAACTAAAAAACTTTATTGCAGGAGAGCTGGTTTTGCAACTAACCAGCAATTTCAACTCCAATTTTAATAAGGATTTATCTGTTTTAGAAACTTGTGAAGTAGATAGGGACATGTAGAAGGTAATAAAGTGTCGGAAAATGCAAAAAAATGTGAATGTGGAAAAAGTGGATGTATCCGGTTTTGAAACTAGACGACTCAATTACGAAATTCTGTTTTTCACTGAGGAAAATGAGGGAAGGGTCGAACCTTTAAACCAGTCTCATCTCCCAGAAGCGAATCTCGTCCTCCCCAAAAGCACTGCGTAGTTACTTCACGGTATCCTCCAATGTGTTTCTTCTTTATCACTATAAAAACAGTTATTAAAGTCATTCAAATCGGTATACACACGTCCGGCACGATTATTGCTGCTCACTCTCAGAAACCACTGCCATTAAAGTTTTCGAGTCGTTTCTTCAGCCAATCTTGAATGGAAAGGTGTTAGAGATGGTTACGCTCGTTGACTTGGTCTTAAATTAAGCGTGTGTCTCTGTTGCTTACCCTGCTATATGCTATGCTCTGGTGTTTCTAGTTTCCTTTACTACCTCAGTTTCCTCGTCCCTCAAGTTCGTATATTTATTTTTCTTGATGTTCTACGGTTTCTTTTATGCAATAGTCCGTTATTTCTCGTCGTGTTTATTTATCTGTAAAGCAAATCCGTTTTCTATGAATTTAATTTTTGTTTTTGTTCTTCGGTTGGTTGTGGACGTGGTTGATGTTTGGATGTCTTCTTCCACAAACCAAAACAGACCCAGTGACTGAACTCCGTCCGTGAAATTCAGAAAATTTATTTTTTCTCTTTAATGTGTTCTATAATTCTTTCTTCTCTGCGCGTTCTTCTTGGTATTTTCCGTTTGTCACTCTCCTAAAAATAGTGTTTTCCAGTTTCGATCTACGTCAAATCTCTGTAATTGTGTTGGCAGTCGAGAGCCACGTGTTCAATCCGCACGGTAGGATTTTCCGTTAAACGCGTTTCAGTGATAGTCACAGACGCACGACTTTTTTTATATTTTTCGATATAGAAGCATCCGCGTACACGTGATCCGCGCAAGTACGCGATATAAATAGCCGTCGATAGCACAGATAAACTGAACAGAGAGTATAAATTTGGCATCACTTAGTCGTTAATCAGCAATTTTGTAACGTGTCTGCACTTCAGACAATCTAAGTACACTTCAAATGACATGGTTTATGGTTTTTCACCCTTTCGTAATCTATTTTAGAACACCGTCTCTGATGATGGTCGTGTAAAAAATTTACTTACGTTTATGTTTGTTGCTTTATTATTGTGTAGGCCTACAAATGTATATTTTTGGAAGTCTTTATCTGTGTCTGGCCAGGTCACCTTTGTCTCCGTTCAGTGATATCAATATATGTACATTCATTCCCTTCACAAATACGTAAAACGTAGTAAACAAGTGTGCTAACAATTTAATCAATTGGAACAAAATTATTATCTTCGTTTGCGCAGTTCGTGTTGTTCCTTTTTATACAAGGGCACTTGTGTATTACAATTCTTTGTTTGAATTCAACCACAAGTTTTCCTGGAAGTCTATTTTAACACATAATTTACATTTATTTTGTGTAGAGCTGTGCGTTTTTATGTTTGAACCGATTTATCCGACGCAGAAAAGTCGTAGAGTTTTTGACATTTCAGAAATTAAGGCCACTAATAGACGATGTTCTACATTTTCTTCTGCTACACTGCAAGAAATAGACCCCGGCCATCACCGTTCGCGCCGGATCCCCACGTCTGTACTGGGTAACTGTTGTAACCAGTGTATGATGCTCCGCATTCGTTTTTTGGTGCTACATTTTTTCTGTAACTTCGAATCATTGCAAGGATTCTTTCCAGGCTAAGTTCGTTCCTTACGTTTTCATTGTTTCGTCTGTCTCGGTCATGGCCGGATTAAGGCTATGCGGGACCCGGGGCTATTTAAGAGCAGGGGACCATGTATGAAATTTTCGCGTTTTGCACAATACTTTACTTTATTCAGATGATCATTTAATAAACAGTTTAATTAAGAAAGTTGTGTTAGTGGTTATAAATACAAACAGAATTATCACTGTTGCACAACACTGTAGAAAAATTATTCCGATTAGCGGTTTCAAGCTTCTCAGCTCATCGTCAGATCGGAAATAACAACAAGAGGATAAAACCAAACTATTCACACCCCCAATAATCAACAGTAGGCTACAAATAAATTAGAGAATGCAAAATAATTTAATTAAAATATTTCTTTCTGCTTTTCGTTTCGGCAAACTCCGTGATCCGGACTTCAGGTACTTGTCAGTGCGGTTTTCAATATTTCGCTTGCTCGGAAAAAAATTATTTATTCCTTCGAAAATGAGAATTTTATATGGTCTGGCATGGGGCCCTCCGACAATCGGGGCCCGGGGCTTTAGCCCCCCTAGCCGCCGTCTTAATCCGGCACCGATTTCGGTGGCACTTCGGAAAGTTGTAACACTGTGAAGTACGCGCCTCGTTATTACCCACGTTTCACTGGCGTAGTCAATGACGGAACAGCAACTGTCCTATACGTAAACCGGTTCTTGTCTTATTTCTGTAATTCGTGTGTATTACACCAGAAATATTCCTGAACTTGTTAATTCTGTCCGTTATCTCATTATCGTTTTCATCGCTAAGGTCAGACCCCAAGTATTTAAAACGGATCGTTTGCTCTAATTGTTCTAAAGTGTTCTAGAAGAGTGATGTTTGCAATTTGAATTCAATTTCTTGGATAGTAACATTTTCGGCCACATGCAGTAGGAAATTAACTCAAATATTTGCTACGTTCGCTGTTTTAAATATTGAATGCTGTGAATTAGTACAGTGTACGCCTTTCTTCTTCTTCAGCGGCGCGACAACCCATTACTGAGTCAAGGCTTCCTTTAACAGCCACCGCCAGTTGTCCCAGTCAAGTGCAGACAACTGACTGGCTGAGAAACTGATAGGATTCTGCACATAAAAGAGTTTCACAGATGGGATATGTGAATTCTCCGATCGAACCCCCCAAACTGGAGGACCAGGAACTTTGATTTCGGTGTTCTCTTCCCCTGGAGAGTTGCTTTCACCTCAGCCGACGAGCTCTCTCTGCCCGGTCGCAGTAGGCTAACTGACTCAGCCCATGTGTGGAGCCGTTGGGCTACCTCCGCCGCCACACTAGATGCACACCCTGCTGCCGATGTGCACCATCCTGCCCCTGACAGAACCCCCGTCTCTCGTTTGCTTACCGATCCACTCCCCTGAAGGGATTGGTTACCACAACCTTGTAGTGGATTGGTGGGCGTAACAGGGTCCACCGACGTGTAGGTGAGAGTGTAGTAGGGGTGGAGAGGCTGGTGAATTTCTCTTCTACGCAAGCATATGTTTGCGTCACACCCCCTTTGGGCCCCTCAGTGTACGTCTTCACCTTCTCAAAATCCCCGACATAAACATTACAAACCGAACACGAGCGACATAGTCCTAACGTTCACGTATCGTGCATCTTGTGGGAAAATCGTGTCGTTGGTCTGCTTTTCTTTTAAAACGCAACGCAAAGCGACTATCTCGAGAAGCTTAGGCTGTTCCCTTTACCACAAATCAATGGTGACAGTGAGATGTTCTGAAAAGATGATGCTCCTGTACATTATGCCGTCAGCCTTGTTAAGGACATTTTTGGTTACCTAGAGCGCGAAATGTGAATAGAATGCATGCCCTCTGGATAGAATAGATATTATCTGGATTTAACATCTGTAGATTTATATTTCTGGATTTTTTTTGTTTTTGAAGCAAACGGTGTACAGTGAATCAGTTCACCGTATTCACCAGTTAAAACAGCAAGTAAAAGAATCAGGTCCGTCCACTCCTGTTGTTCTTTCTTGTGTTTGACAGTAAAGTTATCATGTCCTTTGTTTCATAATATAGGCTACCATATCCTTTATTCCGTTCTCTATTCAGAATAATTTTTTGGGATTCTGTAGTCATCCATTTTGTATTCAGACCCACCAATGGGGCACACATTGAGCTTGGCTAAACCCACAGAAAAAAAGTTTTGGATTGTTCTTCGTTTTTTTTTTTAATGTTACACATATTAAATTTCTTTACAGATGTATAAATCAAGTAATAGAATATTTAATGAAATAATATTAAAATAAGTTGTGAAAGATCGATGAAAAAATAACAATGCTTAATATAACTAACTATAATTAAATCACTACCGACTCGGAACACAAAGTTTTTTATGGGTAAAACGGAAAAGCTTTACCCTATAGCCTGAACCACTTTTCGCTTTTGAAAAGCTTCTTCAGAGGCTGCCGCTGGGAGCACTGCCCGTCTTGTTCTTGGCGACGGTATCGACTTTTTTAAGGATCGATGTTGTGTGTGTGGGTGTGATATGTTCGAATACGCGTGTGACTTGAATTGTGTCTGTTCGTTTAGGATGTCGTTACGAAATCCAAGAAATAACTTAATATAGATCCGAATATTGAAGACCCAAAAATAAGAGTTTGTAAACGTGCTCTCACGGCTGCCTTTAATATTTTATCTCTTTATTAAAAGCTAAACGGTATTTATTGATAACATTACGGGGGTTATTAAGGTATAAATAATAAATAGAAAAAGAAAGAAGTATGGCCTACTTTCATCTGTCATGCGTACGCGCATAAATAGTGTAGTAACGCTTAGCTATTTGCCGCGGCTAAATGGAGCATGTAATATGCACGCCTAGCAATAATTATTGTCCGTAAATTATAAGTCTGTGTACGTCGTGTACGCGTACTGAACATATAGCCGTGCAAATGTCGGTTACGAAACGTACAGATGCAGTTTGCAGTGTTGCAGTAACCGTGTCAAGGTATCGAACGCACGACTGCACTCCGTAAGGGATCCCAACCGCCGCCGACTTGATTGCAGTTTCCGTCGTAGTCGCTGTACTGAATCGGATCTGTTGCCGACGACGACGTAGGTAGAAGAATTGTTTAACACACAGCGTACATAATTTAGGCTTATAACTTATATGACGTGGTTTACAGAAAGAAAAATTGTCCAGTTCATAAAGCGAAATGATATCCGTGATTCAGTATATAGGCTATATCTGCCCCCCTATTCCTGAGTTTACCTTACCTGTCTTGTTGAAAGTCGAACACTGTTTACAGTCCCGGAAGCTGTAATTCAGCCATGGGTGCAAAGACGCCTCACTACATAATGCAATGCAATGAGTTTACCTACTAAGCTGTCCTTCCTTCCCTCCTTGCACGCCGACCGGGCTGTTTGTCGCTGTAAACTTAGGCTCTCTCACTGACATTGTTCCTCTCTTCTTTTTCTTCTCCCTTCAAGCATTAGGCTATGATACGACTCCAGAGAGAAATCAGCTGTTTAGCAATATCACGTGTGGTGACGAGCCGCAGACTGGAGAGGCAGCTCTGTGTGTGTGTGTGGTTTTGTTACTTATTTAACGCAGAGATGCCAGACAAGACTGCTGTACTATTGTCCCCAACGATATGGCTGGGCAGGCAGACCTTGACTGCAGCACAGCCGTTGATATTGTGAGTTCCAAACAAACCACTAGGCCTATTTCGGTCCGCGCTACGTATTAGGGCTATCCGTCTCTCCTCTGTGAATCCATAAACAACACAGATAAAATGCTTAAGCACCAATCAAAGGTTTGGGTCTTCTTACTTGCTTATTGCCTGTGGAGTCGTTAAGTTCGCATGGTCGTGCAGTCGTTCGCAGGCATCTTCAAGTCACTCTCTTGACATCGATAGTCCGGACGTATCATGTATTATCGATAATTGTTGGAAGCAATTTGTTATGAAGTCTTCGTATTTTTCTCTGTGGTATTCCCGAAGTTGTCAGCCAAAGCCTATGTTTATAGATTAATAATGTGTTGCTGCTGACAGTCGACTTTTGCAGTTCACTAACACTGTAATTTTCTATATTTTATTGTCAGTTCTTCCGTTTTTATTTGAATGTGGTCTATTGGTTCATGGCTAGATTCTTTACTGTAGTGCGTCGGCGGATTGTAGTATTTGCTAAGTAACATCATAGTTAATATTCTTGATAATGCTTGTAGACAAAATATATGGTCACAGGACAGGAAGCTAGAGAAGGAGAGCGCATCAAATTGGCATCTATTCCTTGGAAAAAGTCAACAACTTTGTTTATTTAGGATGCCAAGTTAACTCCGATGGGGAAAGAACAGAAGAAATAAAGCGAAGAATCACCTCAGCTAATAGATGCTTCTTTGGTCTCAGACCCCTGTTCCAGAGCAGAACAATCGCCAGGAGCATCAAGCTGCTTCTGTATAAAACACTGATCCGCCCAGTTCTCACCTGTGGTTCTGAGACCTGGACAATTTCTAGAAAGTCTGAACCAAGCCTGCTGGTTCATGAACGCAAAATCCTTCGCAGCACTTTTGGTCCAATATGTGTGGGAAGTGAATGGAGGAAAAGGACCAACCAAGAACTGAACACTCTTCTGAATGAACCAGATATTGTGAAAATTATAAAACATGGTAGACTCAGGTGGGCTGGACATGTGATCAGAATGGGGGAGAATGGCACAATATCCAGAAAGGCACTCACAGAACAGATCTATGGTGAGAACTATGATGCGCGCCATATCCTTGGGACCCGGAACTGGAGAGGAGCTGCACTTGACCGGGATAACTGGCGGAGGCTGTTAAAGGAGGCCTTGACTCAGTAGTGGGTTGTTGCGCGGCTGAAGAAGAAGATAATACTTTTATTTGTAAGACTTAAGCTTAACGATTTATTTATTTTCATTATTAACGACTTGGTCTTTTCTGAGCCCGACGCTATTTGGAGTATTCAATAGCTAGGGTGGCTTTCCTTTGCTGTGGGTTACAGATAAAGCTGAAGTAGACTGACGGTTTAGAACGATATGACGTCTCAGTTAGTAGTGATCACAGATTGCAGTGGAACGTGAAGCAGAAAGTCCTCCAGAGGTAACGGAGGCCGTCCAGCGTTGGGCTAATCGCCTGTATGATTTTAAGATGAGAAGAAACCCCGCCGCTGAGAGGCAGACATAGAAGATAAAGAAAAAGAGAAATAAAAGATCTTCCCATGTCACGCTGTCCATTGGTTTGTAGATCTTAGTGTGTGACGATTTAAAAGTAAATTTAAATAGCACAAATAAAAAAAAAATTTGGTTTAAATACCGCGTGAGAAAATAATCCGCCCTCCCCGCTGTACCTAAATACCTATACCAACTTGTAAAAAGTCTAGTACGGACATGCAAATTATACTGTTATGAAGCGAATACTAATAATCACTCTAATTTAATAAAAAGACGTGAGAATAATTAATAAAATACCTAACTAAAAAGAGAAAACGTAGGATAATTAATAATAGTTAATTAGTGGCAAGATACTAATAATAAAAGTACGAACTACTTTTCTCTTGACTCGTGAACTGCGCCCCCGTCCCTACACACTGCCGCTAAATCAACCCCAGTCGACTCAGAATATCCGACGAGTTAACAGCATCACAATGTGGCTGGAACGTGAACGTACATTTTATTTCAAACTATGTTACAGAAAGTTAGTGTTTTATGGTAAAATACTCGACATGTAGGTGAAACTAAGTGCAACGTAAATCTGATAATGTAACTTATATGTAGATAATGAATAAGAGGAAAATAATAGTCGACACATCTCTTAGTAAATCCAAGTTTAAAATTTAAGGTATATTTCATACCATGTAGGAAGATAACATTAGTGTACATTAAACTAAAATGTGAGAAGTGAACTCGCACGTCGACAAGAAGCAACGACGTCAATATCACGAGCACCAGGTAGCAGAATTGTAGCGTGATGACTGTGATCACCACTTAGAATCGACAATCTTAATGGAGAAACTCAACCTACTACGAAGATCATCCCGGAAAACCGACTGAAGAGGATCCGCAAGAGGACCAGCTGCAGATCACCATTATACCCAGGTGACACAGAAAAGAACTTCTGTGCTTATATTGTTTTCTAACAACCAAAGTAAAAAACAGTACAAGTTTTGAAAAGACTCTGTCAAACCATGTAAATCTTAACATAGTAATTTTGTATTTACTGTGTATTAATCTAATCTATTAATCAAACTATTCTTCAAATAGTTTACATAATGTGGAAGTATTTTGAAATATTATGAAATTAGAACCCGGATCCGTGGTATTTAATGTAATCTAAAACAGTATAGCTTTGAACTCATCTGAGTAACACTTTAAAGAGTATAAGAGCTCTTGATGTAGAATCTATCAGTAAATTTAAAATATAAAAGAAAAAGGTGATAACCACTAAAGGTAGTATCAATCAAAACATTATTTTGAAGTAAAAATAAAGAGACGTTTCTGCTAAAACCAAAAGAGAGTAAGTAAGTTTGAGTAACCTTGCACGAATTCCTGTTCTTTACAGTTTCCCATATTGTTGGTAAATAACTAGTACTAACAACAGCAGCCAGTTTAATTGACAGAGGCCAATTAAACGGGTTCCCTGTGTTATGATGTCTTAGCAGGAGAGACATTATAAGTGTTGTGCATTGGTCGACGCGTTCCTCCACCGTTTTTCTCTGTAATCGTGTATTTAAACTTTATCGTATTTTGTTGCTTCTCTGCTATGTACAATTTTCGCTCGAACGAGGCCTTTCGGTTTCGCAACCATTATCAAGTTCTTACTACAACAAAATTAAAATACCTACTTCCCTTATATATATCTACTAACCCTCCCACGCATAACCGGTTACATTTAACCAATAGGAGGCATTGGTTCAACCAAGTAATGCCTCCTATTGGTTGAATGTAACCGGTTATGCGTGGGAGGGTTAGTATATATATAAGGGAAGTAGGTATTTTAATTTTGTTGTAGTAAGAACTTGATAATGGTTGCGAAACCGAAAGGCCTCGTTCGAGGGACAATTGTACATAGCAGAGAAGCAACAAAATACGACAAAGTTGTTATGAAGACTGCTAACACAGATAAAATAGCTGATAATCGTGTATTTGTCGATTCAGATTCTAGATTGTTATGTGTGTCGTGATTACCCATTACTATATCCGACCGAGCGCCGCTCTTGACTCTTCTTAGAAAACACATTTCACATGCTTGAATTGTTTACTGTACTCGCGTGGCAAGAACCACAGTTCTCAACGGTATACATCAGAAATGGGACTTTGTACAACTTTAGTCTTGTACCTTTACACGCTGTATTCCCTAGCCTTCTCTTTACTGTGTTTTCGCAATGTATTCGAGTCTGTGAATTTTTCCATCTATATCATGTCCTTTGTTTCATGATATACCATCTCCTTTATTTTCCGTTTCCTATTCAGAATAATTCTGGGGATTCTGTAATGATCCATTATTACATGATGTCTGCCCACGCGGTTTTCTCACTTTAAAAATATCGTGAAAAGATCGGTTCTGTCCACCCTATTCAGGAGAAAGTTCCGCTCAAACACACCTTGTTGTTACGCTGATTACGAGGTCGCGAGCCATGTTTACTTCCATACCTTAAAATTAATTGAGTGAATAGTCGTAAGCGTTCATTTGAATAATTTTTAAAATCTTATAGATGTATATTTAAGGCTAATTATAATATACCTTTTTTGGTTAATCAAAATGAAACTAGACAAGCAAATGTAAAATATGCGATCGCACGGGCAGCATTTCAACTGTCTTTATAAAAAATCGGTATGGAGAACCATACATGACTTCCATATTCTAAGATTTATATTTAAAATCATTTTCGAAATGAAATATTACCATAGAAACTACTTCTTTCTACATACTGCTTCAGCCTTAACCACAGTACTGTGGCGACTAACGTATACCACCTCACGTTATCGCACTCGATTTTCACTGATGATGGAAGTCGATGGCATTGCCGAAACGTCTGGTTTTGTAGAAAACATTGGACTACGGCCAAATATCCCGGAAAGGAATTTTAACAAAAACTACTTCTTTGTTGCCGATAACGTTATACACATATATATAAAAAATATGTATAAAATTAATGGCTTGTATAAGTTAATGATTGATCTCCATTAAGTAGTGCTCAAGTTTCCAAAGTTTTAATATTATGATGTCCGT
Organism: Magicicada septendecula; assembly: GCA_034769895.1. Taxonomy (NCBI): domain Eukaryota; kingdom Metazoa; phylum Arthropoda; class Insecta; order Hemiptera; family Cicadidae; genus Magicicada; species Magicicada septendecula. The sequence goes on from CM068372.1 coordinate 35,975,996, forward strand.
AATTAAAACATCAGAGCAGGTTTAGTGTGAATGAGGGTGGTACACCGTGGACAAAAATTTTCAACATTTCCTATTGAGCGTTGCTTAGAGTAAAGCTGCGAATCTACAGTGTATGTTTCACAGAACAAACACGCGAAAAAGAAGGAGCGCTCCGAAGTCACTCATGGACCCTCAGCATCTTGCAGAGGGTTCATTCCCTAAAGACGAAAAGTCTGTCTATGAATCGTTCCTCTGTAAACACTGTAAACACGTGCAGTTACATTGCCCAGCGATCCACAGGAAGCAAATTGATGTCCATTTTTTCGGCTTGCACGCGTTATGTTGGTGTGGGTTTCGGCACTTTCCATTTAAAAAGCGTGCAAATGTAAGAAAATAAACATGAGTGAGGCCAGAAATAACGTGAATTGTGTGTGTGTGTGTGTGTGTGTGTGTGTGTGTGTGTGTGTGTGTGTGTGTGTGTGTGTGTGTGTGTGTGTGTGTGTGTGTGTGTGTGTGTGTGTGTGTGTGTGTGTGTGTGTGTCTTACCTGCCTTTTTATTGCTGTAGTCATAATAATAAAATGGAAAAGTAAACATTACATAACTGAGATATGCTTACCTGCCACGAACGATATATTATTTTATACATGTATATTAACTCATACATAATTTACATTAAAATGAAAAAATTATAATTTTATTGGCTGGCAACAAAATTATTTTATTTTTAACAATTACCATTGTTTGAAAAAGTTTAAATGAATTTTCAAGTACTTTACTGTTGTTAAAACGTAAAAGGTTGCACGTAAACTACCCCTTCCCCTTAACCGATCTTCACCAAAATCGAAAGTCCTTGTGATTCTACAATTCAGGGACGTATGCAAAAAATTATTTGATTCTGTTTGAATTTGGGGCTGTTATCGTTTGCCGTAGAAAAAACCTTTGATAAAAAAATGTTGCTGGTAAACTACCCCTTCCCCTCAACCGATCTTCACCAAAAACAACAGGTCTTGAGTACTCTACAAATCAGGGCTGTATGAAAAAATTATTTGATTCTGTTTGAATTTGCGGTTGTTATCGTTTGCCATAGAAAATACTCTTGTTAAAAAAATGTTGCAGGTAAACTACCCCTTTCCCTTAACCGATCTTCACAAAAAACAATAGGTCTTGAGAACTCTACAATTCAGGGCTCTATGCAAATAATCTTTTGATTCTGTTTGAATTTGCGGCTGTTATCGTTTGCCATAGAAAATACCCTTGTTAAAACATAAAACGTTGCAGGTAAACTACCCCTTTCCCTTAACCGATCTTCACCAAAAACAATAGGTCGTGAGTACTCTACAAGTCAGGGCTGCACGCAAAAAATTATTTGATTCTGTTTGAATTTGCGGCAGTTATCGTTTGCCATATAAAAAAAAATCTACACACAGACAGACAAACAGACAGACAGATTGCAGACAGACACACACACAGACACTTTTCGAAAAACGACTTTTTGTCATGTTTTGAGTGTAGTACAATCAGAATCTGCAATAATCTCGAACACGATTTTTTTTGCCATCACCATACTTCCATTTCCTTAAGGAATATGGAAGTAAATATCGGTATGGGGAACCATACATGACTTCCATGTTCTAAGATTTATATTTAAAATCATATTGTAAATATGATTTTATTGAAATGAAATATTTCCATAGAAACTACGTCTTTCTACTTATTGCTTCAGCATTAACCACAGTACTGTGGTCACTAACGTATACCACCTCACGTTTTCGCATTCGATTTTCACTGATGATGGCAGTCGATGGCACTGCCGAAAAGTCTGGTTTTACAGAAAACATTGGACTACGGCTAAACAGCCCGGGAAGCAATTTTAACAAAAAACTACTTCTTTGTTGCCGATAACGTAGTACACGTATAAAAAATTCTCCGCTCCACCTTCAACTATAATTTTTAATAATAGAAAATTACCCCCACCCCGTTCACCTAACCTCTTAATTTATAGATATTTCATGTACGTTTCTACAGTGGATTATTATGAGCTTCTTATCAGGATACTTTATTTATAAAAATTAAGTACTTTACTCTTGTTAAATCATAAAATGTTTCAGGTAAACTACCCCTTTCTCTTAACCGATCTTCTCCAAAATCAATAGACCTTCAGTCCTCTACAATTCAGGGATGCATGCAAAAAAATATTTGATTCTGTTTGAATGTTCGGCAGTTATCTTTCGTCATGGAAACATTTCTCTTGTTACAAATTAAAATGTTGCAGGTAAACTACCCCTTTCCCGTAACTGATCTTCACCAAAATCAACAGACCTTGAGTTCTCTACAACTCAGACAAGTGTGCAAAAAATTATTTGATTCTATTTGAATTTTCGGCAGTTATCGTTCGTCAAAAAAATTACCCTTTTTAAAACATAAAACTTTGGTGATAAACTACCCCTTCCTCTTAACCGATCTTCAACAAAATCAACAGACCTTGAGTTCTCTTTAGTTCAAAAACGTATGCAAAAACGTAGTTGATTCTGTTTGAATTTACGGCAGTTATCGTTCGTCATATAAAAAATAACCCTTGTTAAAACATAAAATGTTGCAGGTAAACTACCCCTTTCCCTTAACCGATCTTCAACAAAATCAACAAACCTTGAGAACTCTACAATTTAGGGCTGTATGCAAATAATCATTTGATTGTGTTTGAATTTGCGGCTGTTATCGTTTGCCATAAAAAAATACCCTTGTTAAAACAAAAAACGTGGCTGGTAAACTACCCCTTTCCCTTAACCGATCTTCACCAAAAACAATAGGTCTTGATTACTCTACAAATCATTGCTGTATGCAAAAACGTATTTGATTCTGTTTGAAATTGCGGATCTTATCGTTTGCCATAAAAAATACCCGTTTCAAACATAAAACGTTGCCAGTAAACTACCCCTTCCCCTTAACCGATCTTCACCAAAAACAATAGGTCTTAAGAGCTCTATAATTCAGGGCAGTATGGAAAAAATTATTTGATTATGTTTGAATTTGCGGCTGTTATCGTTTGCCATAGAAAATACCCTTGTTAAAACATAAAATGTTGCAGGTAAACTACCCCTTTCCCTTAACCGATCTTTACCAAAAGCAATAGGTCTTGAGAACTCTACAATTTAGGGCTGCATGCAAAATATTGTTTGATTATGTTTGAATTTGCGGCTGTTATTGTTTGCCATAGAAACAAATTACCCTTGATTTAAAAAAAAAAAGTTGCAGGTAAACTACCCTTTTCCCTTAACCGATCTTCACCAAAAACAATAGGTCTTGAGTACTCTACAAATCAGGGCTGTATGCAAAAAATTATTTGATTCTGTTTGAATTTGCGGCTGTTATCGTTTGCCATAAAAAATACCCTTGTTAAAACAAAAACGTGGCAGGTAAACTACCCCTTTCCCTTAACCGATCTTCACCAAAAACAATAGGTCTTGATTACTCTACAATTCAGCGAAGCATGCAAAAAAATATTTGATTCTGTTTGAATGTGCGGCAGTTATCGTTCGTCATTGAAACATTTCTCTTGTTACAACATAAAATGTTGCAGGTAAACTACCCCTTTCCATTAACCGATCTTCACCAAAATCAATAGACCTTGAGCTCTCTGCAACTCAGGGGGTACAAAAAATTATTTGATTCTCATTGAATTTTCGGCAGTTATCGTTCGTCATAAAAAAATTACCCTTTTTAAAACATAAAACGTTGCTGATAAACTACCCCTTCCCTTAACCAATCTTCAACAATATCAACAGACCTTGAGTTCTCTTTAGTTCAAAAAGGTATGCAAAAAACTAGTTGATTCTGTTTGAATTTACGGCAGTTACCGTTCGTCATATAAAAAATTACCCTTGTTAAAACATAAAATATTGCTGGTAAACTACCCCTTTCCCTTAACCGATCTTCACCAAAACCAATACGTATTGAGAACTCTACAATACAGGGCTGTATGCAAAACATCATTTGATTCTGTTTAAATTTGCGGCTGTTATCGTTTACTATAGAAAAAAATTACCCTTGATAAAAAACCGTTGCTGGTAAACTACCCCTTTCCCTTAACCGATCTTCACCAAAAACGACAGGTCTTAGGTACTCTACAATTCAGGCCTGTATGCAAACGATTATTTGATTCTCTTTGAATTTACGGCAGTTATCGTTCGTCATAGAAAAAATACCCTTGTTAAAACATAAAACGTTGCCGGTAAACTACCCCTTTCCGTTAACCGATCTTCAACAAAATCAACAGACCTTGAGTTCTGTATAATTCAAAAAGGTATGCAGAAGAGTAGTTGATTCTGTTTTAATGTACGGCAGTTATCGTTCGTCAAAAAAAAAAATTACCATTGATAAAACATAAAATGTTGCAGGTCTTAGGTACTCTACAATTCAGGCCTGTATGCAAACGATTATTTGATTATGTTTGAATTTGCGGCTGTTATCGTTTGCCATAGAAAATACCCTTGTTAAAACATAAAATGTTGCAGGTAAACTACCCCTTTCCCTTAACCGATCTTCACCAAAAACAATAGGTCTTGAGTACTCTACATTTCAGGGCTGTATGCAAAATATTATATGATTCTGTTTGAATTTGCGGCTGTTATCGTTTGCCATAGAAAATACCCTTTTAAAACATAAAACGTTGCCGGTAAAGTACCCCTTTCCCTTAACCGATCTTCAAAAAAATCAACAGACCTTGAGTTCTGTATAACTCAAAAAGGTATGCAAAAGAGTAGTTGATTCGGTTTGAATTTACGGCAGTTATCGTTCGTCATAGAAAAAATTACCCTAGTTAAAACATAAAATGTTGCAGGTAAACTACCCTATTCCCTTAACCCATCTACACCAAAACCAACAAGTCTTGAGAACTCTACAATTCAGGGCTGTATGCAAAACATTATTTGATTCTGTTTGAATTTGCGGCTGTTATCGTTTGCCATAGAAAAGAATTACCCTTGATAAGAAAAATGTTGCAGGTAAACTACCCCTTCCTGTTAACCGATCTTCACCAAAAACAAAAGATCTTGAGTACTCTACAAATCAGAGGTGTATGCAAAACATTATTTGATTTTGTTTGAATTTGTGACTCTTATCGTTTGCCATAGAAAATACCCTTTTAAACATAAAACGTTGCAGGTAAACTACCCCTTTCCCTCAACCGATCTTCATCAAAAACAATAGGTCCTGAGAACTCTACAATTCAGGGCTGTGTGCAAACAATTATTTGATTCTGTTTAAAATTGCGGCTTTTATCGTTTGCAATAGAAAATACCCTTGTTAAAATATAAAATGTTGCAGGTAAACTACCCTTTCCCTTAACCGATCTTCACCAAAACCAATAGGTCCTGAGAACTCTACAATTCAGGTCTGTATGCAAACAATTATTTGATTCTGTTTAAATTTGCGGCTTTTATCGTTTGCCATAGAAAATACCCTTGTTAAAATATAAAATTTACCCGTGATACACTTTATGAATTAATTAGTTAACCAGAATGAATAACGCAACATATACTGTTAAAAAAATTGAATCTACTCACGTTCCGCGACACGTTAACATTCCAATTGCCCAACATGCGATCGCTTGTAAAAATTCCAAAGATCGGTTCTCAAGAAAAACCTTGGCATTATCAACGGCTGATATTCGTACTTGTCGTGTTTTCAACAGACTGCTCCGGTACACTCCTGTCGTATCTCGATTGATTAAAAAATATATCACGTAATATATTCAATTAATAATTACATGATTGACACCTTCGATAATGGAATTTGCACATAGAGGGGGGGATTTGACTTTCTTAAAACTCCATTAACAAAATGATAAACGGTTTCTGTGAATGGAAAGTGCCGTGAAGTGAGGGCTGGCTGCCTTACCGTAAGTGTCAGTCTTACAGTGTTCATGGCCTAGTTACGCCGACAGCCAGTCAGATCAATGTCGTCCTACAGCATCCACAGTATGTCACTACAAGTGTTTACAATCAAGAAGAAAAACGCACTCGATCCAACAAATGTTTTACTTAAATTGTTATCTTCTCTAATACGTGTTTGCATTATTACTCTGAACAAAGTGGCGTAACTGTTTTACTTCCATTCTATGGAAATGGAAGTATGGTGATGGCGAAAAAAATCTTGTTTGAGATAAGGGCTGATTCTGATTGTACTACCCTCAAAACATCACTCACCCATAACTGTTGCTGTGCATGTTTAACATTTGTTTCAGGGCAGGAGTTTTCTGTTCACGTTGGAAAAGGGCAAGGCTGGTTCTTATCAGCAAAGGCAAAGGGGATGCCAATTCTCCAGCATCGGCCAGGCCTTTGTGTATGTTGGACACTGTCGGGAAGGTGCTAGAAAAGTTGATAAACCTTGTTTTTTGCAGGCAATAAAGGACTCTGGAGACTTATCCGACAGACAATATGGTTTTCGGAAGGGCAGGTCTACAGTAGATGCAATTAATAAAGTAGGTGAATCCGCAAGGGTAACCGAACGAGGAAACCACTTCTCGCGGCCAGTATGCCTCTTGGTAACACTGGATGTCAAAAACGCGTTTAACTCAGCGAAGTGGAGTGATATGCTTAACGCTTTGCAGCTTACGTTTCGGTTACCCACATATCTGTTGCGGATGATTAGAGATTACCTGCGTGACAGGACATTACTTTATGACACTACATCAGGATGCCGGATTAAAGAGGTCACAGCAGGGGCAGCTCAGGGATCAATTCTTGGGCCATACCTGTGGAACGCTGCATATGATGGCATTCTTCGGATGGAAATGCCCGAAAATACATTCTTAGTAGGGTACGCTGATGATATAGCAGCGGTTATCATAGCGCGAGATGTGGAACTGGCTCAGATGGGATTAAGGCAGGTTATGCGACGAGTCAGTTCTTGGATGACAGACCACGGCTTAAAACTGGCAGCTGACAAAACAGAAATCGTGCTGATCACAAAGAGGCATCTCCCCAACATCTTGCCAATGCAGGTCGGAGAAGAAACGGTGCACACAAAAGCCGCAATTAAGTATCTGGGAATACTTCAGGACACGAAGCTTACGTTTTGGCCACAAATAAAACGGGTGGCTGAGAAGGCTGCAACTGTGACCGCAGCACTTAGTAGAATTATGGCAAACAGCAGTGGGCCGAAACCTTCGAAGCGACGGTTACTTATGTCGGTAACGCATTCAATACTGCTTGATATGGGCTGATGCACTCAAGCTCGAGAAATACAGACGACGTATGTCAGCAGTGCAGCGAAGCGGCGCGCTCAGAGTGGCTTGCTCCTACCGCACGGTTTCGGAGTCCGCGGTTCTTGTCATCGCGGGAATAATCCCAATCGATCTGCTGGCACAGGAACGGAAACTGGTTTACAACAGGAAGGGTCAAGTAGATACTGTACAAGCTCACAAGGAGGCCAGGGCTCGTACTATGGCTCAGTGGTAGGAAAGATGGACCAGTGACACGAAGGGAAGATGGACCGCTAGGCTCATAAAACAGTTAGCTGAGTGGACTGATCGCAAACATTGCGAGATTAATTATTTCTTAACACATTTTCTAACTGGCCACAGCCTGTTCCGGGCTTACCTATATAGGATGAGGAAAGTAGACAGACCAGATTGCGTTTTCTTCAAACAAGAATTGGACGATGTGAATCACACGTTTTTCACCTGTGATAGATGGAAAGAAGAGAGGCAATCACTGGAAAATGTAGTGGGACGGATCTCACCTGAAAATATTATCGGAATAATGCTGGAGAGCGAACATTATTGGGAGCAGGTAGCAGCTTACATAGAGAAGGTACTAAGGCAAAAGAAGGAAGCCGAAGATGATCTTGCTAGGGCCGCTGACAGAATAGCAGGAAACAGGTATAACGTGGACCCACTGAAGGGTTAAAACAGATGTACGTCCACAGGACGAAGTGCAAATGTCTACAGGACGAAGTACAAATGGCACCACCTTGAAGTATTGCGAAAGCTGAGTCCCAAAGGTGGATCCATGCCGTGGACAACAGGGTTTGTGGTTTTGGTGGGTGCGAGACCCTCCTGCGGCGAACATAAGTTTTCCACAGACTCCCTCGTAATAAAACCCTCAAAACATGAAAAAAGTCATTTTTCAAATTGTATACATATCTGAATTGTAGAGGACTCAAGGGCTATTAATTTTGGTGAAGATTGGTTAATGGAAAGGGGTAGTTCACCTTCAACGTTTTGTTTTAACAAGAGTAATTTTTTCTATGAAGAACGATAACTGACGCAAATTCAAACAGAATCAAATAATCTTTTGCATATGTACCTAAATGCTAGAGAATTCAAAGCCTGTTAATTTTGGTGAAGATAGGTTAAGGGAAAGGGGTAGTTTACCTACAGCGTTGTATGTTTTAACAAGAGTAAAGTACCGTACTTAATTTTGACAAATAAAGTATCCTGAAAAGGTCATAATAATCCACTGTAGAAAGGTAGATGAAATATCTATAAATTAAAAGGGTAGTTGAAGGGGGAGGGAGTAATTTTCTATAAATGAAAATGATAGTTGAAGGGGAGGGGTTAATATTTTATATGTGTACTGCGTTATCGGCAACAAAGAAGTAGTTTGTTGTTAAAATTTCTTTCCCGGCTTTTTGGCCGTAGTCCAAGGTTTTCTGCAAAATTAGACGTTTCGGCAGTACCATCGACTGCCATCATCAGTGAATATCGAGTCCGCTAACGTGAGGTGGTATACGTTAGTGACCACAGCACTGTGGTTAAGGCTGAAGAAAGAAGTAGTTACTATGGAAATATTCCATTTCGTAAATGATTTAAATATATAAATCTTAGAACATGGAAGTCATGTATGGTTCTCCATACCGATATTTCTGGACCCCTCGCAGGAAACTTGTGCGACCCCTACCCCCGTAGTATACTTACTTAATTCATGCCACTTATCCCTTTTGATACTGGATATATGGAAATCGCGCCCAGTTCAAGTATTCATAGCTAGCGTTAATACCTGCTCCCTCCGAGTCACTGCCTACCCCGGTAAATGATAGCTTGAACAAAGTAGCAGAAATTCCTCCCCCTCAACCCCTCCAGCTTTCTCTTTACCATCATTAGTCCTGATCTAACTATTCTCTTGTTCAGTTCTGTTTGGGTCATTCATTTTGTGTGCACTGTGTGTTTGTATTGTGTATTTGTAAGCCATGTGATCACTATGAAGGATACAGGTGTAACGTTAAAATAACTAAAGATGATGGGTCTGTTGATTTAGCGCTGCTCAAAACAGAGATCAACACGTTGCCGAGGAATGCTCAAGACCAAAGATGGTGAAGTACTCAGTTCAATGTGGAGCTCCGGATGACGCTCACTTAGAAGTACAGAAGACTATAAATCGGGCGAAGAAGAGAGCACGCGAGGAAGACACTTTAATTTATAAAATCTACTTAGAAGAGTTAGGTGACCTGCATAATAGATGTTATGATTTTGTCACGGAAATGCCTGAACAGCAAGTAATGAAGAGGACTTTATACAATCACTGAGCAAAATCACAAGGAAATCAAAAAGAATCGGAATAGTCCCAAGAAGTGGTTCTTCCTAACTATGAACGTACACGCTCAAGTATACGTTTGATTTACAGGTATACGGTAGGTATAAGGACCCTACTGGGCGCGATTTACAGGTATACGGTAGGTATAAGGACCCTACTGGACGCGATTTTTGGACACCTTGAATACTAACTCTTCCTTATAACTGTAGCAGCTACTAAAATTATATAACGTAAACAGAACAGGTTCTCATGGAGACTGTTTAAAGTCTCTTCTTCTGAGCGAGGCCAGTTTCATCGGATTTTCTATAAATCCTAAAAACCTTTCATTACTTATTAGGTTGGTGAGCCTTCCTGCTTCGCCTTCAGAAATATCTGATTATTTGACACATTTGATCTTTTCTGTTAATATTTTGTGTAGTACCCATTATTACAGAAAAAACTGAGCAGATTCAGTCTGCTTCAAAATAATATTTTCATCTTTTTTTCAGATTAAAGCTGAATGAATTCATTTTGAATTTTGTGACTCATCCGGCACTGGGCTGGCCTATCTTCACTTTACGGCCTCTAAAGGTTCAATTTGAAGCTGCCAATGTCAGAGCAACTATATTTAACGCGATCCAATACTTTGGCCCATTTATTAGTTTTGTTTCGTAGCTCATAACGAATAACGATGCGACTCAGGCCCGGCCGGAGGCCTCGGTGCATTCTTAACTGGAATCACCGCCCTATTGTGCACTTAACCAAATAATTTATACCTACCCTCAAAGTACTTCATTAGGTACTAGTAAAATAGCAAAAATAACAGTACAAAAAAATAAATGTAATTTTTTTTTTATGTAAAATACATACGTGGGAATTTGGTTTTACTTAAGTTCAACCGGTTTACACCCATTCCTAAAAAAATAACGGAAATATTTGCGTGGCAGTGGCTTGCGAGCGCGGCAGTTATGCCTCTGTGTGCAGTTCTTTTCCTGAAATGTTATAATTTAGTTTTCTTTGCTATTATTTTCAGGAAGTATTATTTATACAATTTTTCTAGACCTTCTTCTTCTTCTTCTTCTCCTTCTTCAGCGGAGCAAAACCCATTACTGAGTCAAGTACTTCTTTTTTTTTATGTTTCTGCACATAAAAGTTTTACAGATGGGATATGTGAATTCTCCGATCCAATCCCCAACCTGGAGGACCAGGAACTTTGATTTCGGGGTGCTCTTCCCCTAGAGAGTTGCTTTCATCTCAGCTGACGAGCTCTTTCTGCCCGGTCGCAGTAGGCTAACTGACTCAGCCCATGTGTGCAGCCGTTGGGCTACTATAGCCTCCTCCGCCTCCACACTAGATGCACATCCTGCTGCCGATGTGCACCATCCGCCAGGCCAGGACCCAGGATACCCCCAGACTGGCCTGACAGAACCCCCATCTCTCGTTTGCTTACCGATCCACTCTCCTCCGAAGGGATTGGTTACCACAAGCTTGGAGTGGATTGCTCGGCGTCACAGGGCCCACCAACGTGTAGGTGAGAGTGGAGTTGGGGAGGAGAGGCTGGTGCATTTCTCTTCTATGAAACCATATGTTAGCGTCACACCCCGTTTGGACCCCTTTCCTAGACCTACACTCGGAATTTTGTTAATCCGCCCAGACTACACACACACATGCAGTTCAGAGTAGTCGTGGTCTTAGACACTATTATGTTTACAGCTGTCACGGGTACAAAAATAATATCTTTTATTTTTTAGAAAAAACTATACAATTTTCTGCATAATTCTGGTATAATTTTCTTGAAAGTATTTTTTTTATTGTACCCGTTAGCAAGACCGTGAACTTGTAAAGAGTGTCTGCTATACAAAGGGTTTATGAGCGACAGCGACAGCCTGGCGAAGACAGATGCGCCGTGGGCGGTTTCTGCAACAGAAACACGGTTGTGTCGAGTGCTTTAATTGGTATTGTTTGTTAGTTGTTAGTCTTTCTTCAAACAAATGATAAATGTACGCTGCGATGTTATTTAATTAATAATACGAGTGTCGTCTGGTCGATAATGTCAAGGTTTTGTGTGAATTATTAGTGTTCATTTAACTTACACGAAATCTCAATTGAACAAGTTATACAGAATTGTCGGGAAAAGAAACCTGAGAGTGGCGTGTTTATCGTGAACATCTACTAGCAGGGCGAATCCGCGAGGGATGGAGGTGCAGTCAGGGAAAACCTTAAACGTTTTCCTCTAAATATTTAATTTTTCTCCTGGAAAGATACTTTTATTTTTAAATCTATTCTTTGTTTAACTTTAAGAGTATTCTTAAAATGTAAAGCTTTGGTAACCAATGAGGAAAGAAACGTGAACTGAATAAAAAGAGTTTAAAGCGGACGATCGAAATAATGTAGTGAACAAACCGTTGTCGGAAAACAAGAAGACTGACAGGAAATGAAGATTATAGTGACATGTTGACAAAGTATTGCATACAGACAATTAACTGTGTACTCGAAATTCCTAATACATGTAAATTAAACCAGTCTTGTCATGTCAAGGAGTTCTGGAGAAACATCACTGTGAGAGGAAGACTGGAATTTACATTTGACACTTGTCGTCGTGTAACAAGTGCCCGACTTCCGCGAAAAGCGTCGCTCAGTGGCGTCAAGGAAGAGTCAATGCGTACATATTACGCGTGTTTTCCGTTTACTACATTTTCCATTGTGTTAAGATTCTTTTCAATCGTATAATTTTGAGGTCAGCACTGTAGTACGAGCTAGGTAGCTGGCTTGCGAAATAGATGGTAATAGGTTTGCCAGTACTGGGCATGACATTTACGTCTGAGAATGGAATGCGTTTGAAACAACAGGTGCACTTGACATAGCCTGCGCATTCACTGTTAATGCCAAGGAATTCAACGCATAGGCCTATATACCACTGTACCGTACCTATGTAAACGCTTTGCCTTGCTTAATACGTGTGAAAGTACGCGTAATTTGGTTCATATAGGCACGTGAAAGCCTAGAAAGCAGAATGAGAGAGGAATGAGAGAGAGAGAGAGAGAGAGAGAGAGAGAGAGAGAGAGAGAGAGAGAGAGAGAGAGAGAGAGAGAGAGAGAGGTTGTCGCTTTTCTTTATACAGTGTTGTTAACGATTAGTTAGTCTTCACTGTTTTTCAAGAAGAGCATACTATAGGGTATTGTATGTTTTCCAACCTGGACATACGACACATTTGATCAAAAAGTTAATGCAGTTCTTGTTTATTTTACAAATTATGGCTTCATTCATCGACACTTATACTGGCCCCCTTCAAAGTAGTCTCAGTCGAATGTAACACGATTAAGCCAGCCGTTTTGCAGTCTTCAAAATATTTCACGCATGCACTTTTTGGTACAGCCTCGAGCTTGCTTAGAGATTTTCGTTTTACGTCTTCAACGCTCACGAAACGTTGTCCTTTAGCGTAATTATCACTATTGGGAGGAGGAAAGATCGCATTGGAAGACATCTGGTGAATACGGAAGTTGCTATGACATTTGACACCAGACCAAACCACTGCTGTGTTCCTCTTTCTGCTCTCTCGAGAACTCATTTTTCCGTTTATCGCCTCCATTAATCCGTCCGGCAAGATGAATTTATTTTCACCTGCATAGCTTATTATCAGCCCTACCCAGGCTAGTCAGATTAAAAGGCTGCCGTCTTTTACCTACTGCTCAACCGGTTTAGTGTCGGACCTCTCGTCCCAGTCCGTGATGTCTTTTTAGAACACAGTCGAACCCTAGTAGCTTCGGGCTCCCTTCAGGGCGGACTGGCGTCCGTTGAGTCGGTGCAATTCTGAGTTGGTTCGAGCGAGAGGGGGAGGTACGGCATGCTGCCTCCATTCCTCCGGTGGATAGTGTTCCTCTATTGCGCTGGAAGCTGGAGGGAAAGTCGTAGTGGATCTTCAATCCTATGAATCGATCCCGGAGGGCGGGCCGCGAGCATTCTAGGCATCGGGGGATGTCATATTGATCAGCGACGTACTCAAATATGGTAAGACGGGATCGTGAACCAGCCCGGCGGGGGGTCCTTCTCCCCGGTGTTTACGTGTTGAGGAAAGGCTTCGTGGAGTTTGTGGTTTCACATGCTGATGGTAGATTAGACATCCCCCTTAATCTTTCTGGGAAGGAAGTGCACGGGCTGTGATACCGTGATCTACAATCTCAAACCTCTGGTTCTCCCAAACTTCAAACTGCCCAACCGGTTTTCAGTGAGGGTTTCATTTCTTACCCAGTACGCTCCGGCTAGTTACCCATCGAAGACTCGCCCTCCAGCCTCTCCCATCGGTTACATAACGCACACCTACTGTGTGGGATCATGCGACTAATGTATTCTAGGATGTTGGAGTAGTGTTTGTGGCCACACCTGATTTTATTACATGATTTTATTGTTAGAAAGCTAGTTTATATGGCTTTATTTTGTTTTTGTTTTTGTTTTCTCGTTAAATTCATGTCTCCAGTCATCACGGTGACCATACGTCCAGGTTTTTCCGGGACAGTCCCGGTGTCCCGAAAAATCGTTAAAAAGTCCCGAATTTAGACTTTAAACTATTTTATCGTTTTAAAGCAAAAATTGTGCTTAATTTATGCAAACATAGCAGCCGTGGTCCATGGACTGCTGAAGTTTACTCTTCGTACGTTAATACACGGGAAAAAGTTTATATACGAAAGCATGTAGCCTACACCCTTAAGTTTTAGAATACCAAATCGGTCGGCAACATATTTTTTTATTAATAATTTTAGTTGGAAAAGTGTGTTTTTCTGGTTTGCTCAAAATATTTACGCTGGTAATAATCGGATCAAAAAAAGTTTTAATCAAAAATTGTTCACGATAAAATTTCAAATTAAACTGAACTTGTAAAAATTATATTCGATAAATAGTTTTTTATGTAAATCGCTTGTAAATTAGCAACAGGCGATTTTAAAGAAATTAATGTTGTTTTGAAAATAATGGATGTAAATGAGTGAAATTTTGTACGTTTATAGCACTAATGTACATGAACTTCCAAACCAAATTTAATATCACTTTATTAATAATTAACGCCAAATATAACTTCCACTAAAAGAATATATATTTTAAACATTGTTTCGAGAAATACCTTATACCTCCCCCCTAACCTAACCTAACCTAACCTCCCACCCCTAATCACAGTTGTGATATGTCCCGGATTGGAACTGAGAAATATGGTCACCGTACTACGCATGCATAGTCTGTCAATTATTTACAGGAGTGACCGCTCTATTAAATAGACTACCAGGTCACTCATCTCTCCAGGAACGCGTGTTGCAAACTATCCAGCCGCTATCAGCAAACAGTCCTGTCATCAGCGGAACCTGACGTAACCAACTCGAGTAAATACTGTATATCTGTTTAACGCTATTACGTTTGACTGAAATCTGAAATTTGTTTGACGTGACACGCAGCATCACAGTGGTGTCAACAGTCTTGCGATGTTCAACAATGTTATAATAATGTAAAAATGACAAGAAAAACTTAAAAGTTAATCGTGCAACCGTGTAAAAGATTACGGTACCTCTTTCGCTAACTATGCTTGCGCAACGTGTTCCAATTTTGTGTTTCGTCTCGACTGAGAGAAAAATGAAAGTCACATTATTCAACTTGACATCAATTTTCCTGTGAACTCTTGACATTATCATCTAAACTACGGACGTCATCGTTTAAAGGTGACCGTTAAGTACGATTATTTCTGTTTGAAAATGACTTCATAATTATTTTATGATAATAAAAAATGCAGTAACATTGTGAAAACGGATTCTCCAATTTTTAATTATAACACTCAAACGAATTACATCACAAAATCCCCGTGACAATGTTTTATTTAGTTTGTGAGAAAGTGAGTGAGCGAGAGTGAGAGAGGAGAGAGAGAGAGAGAGAGAGAGAGAGAGAGAGAGAGAGAGAGAGAGAGAGAGAGAGAGAGAGAGAGAGAGAGAGAGAGAGAGAGAGAGAGAGAAATTTTTCTCTGCAAAAATTATTCTCAGAATGAAGGCAATTTCATTCGTAACAGTGTCTGAGCAGGAAAATACGTTTTTTCTGCCCTTTGCGTCGAGATAAATTTTCTCATCCTAAAAACCCTAGAGTTGCCTCAAGAACACAAACTCCCCCTCAAACATACACTGTATAGGCCTACATAGTAGACGCACAGCAATACTGTATTAAAACTAGAGATGAACGCGATTATTGATTTTTTCTTCTTTTTCACCATCAGAACTTACAAATGACTTATATAATCTAATTACAATAACACAAACTTTTATCATACAAATAATTGTTTAATATTTATAATAACTTTACCTCAAGATGTTTTTTCCTCTGTTTGGAACATGTTTCGGGACACTTATTGTTCCCATCCTCAGCCTTCTTAATTTTGAATCTTGTCTAGTACTTGCGTGTTGGTTGGTTGTTGTTATGGCTTCCTGTTGGTTTTTGATATTTTAAATTGGTATTATTCTGTGTGATTGTGGCGTATATATTAGTATTTTGTGTATTTTCTTTTATGTTGAGTCCTTTGAAAATTGTGTCGTGTTTTGTATTGATTTCTATTTCTGTTCAGGTATTAGTTTGTTTTGTGTTTGTATATTTGTAAATTTTCCCAAATGTTCATTATGGTGCCTTTGTGTGGTATGTGTTTTATTAGTGTCATGTTGGTTATGTCTGAGAATTCATGTCTAGTGTTTATTGCATGTGTGATACAAATTAGATTTATATATTTCTGTTTTTTTTTTGTATGTGTTTAGATGTTCAAAATAACGTTTTTTTTTTCAGTTTTGTTTTTTTGTTTGTCCTATGTAACATTTATTGCAATCTTAAATAACTTTTTATATTAGCGAATTTCGTCACTGCTAAGGCTTTCTCCTACCAGTCAACACTCTACAAACATAAATTACATATACAGTATTACACATTCATCACATTAAACATGTTACATTGTAACATTAAACATCCTTCTTATTCTTCGCTCTGGCTCCCATTCTGGAACTGTTTTGGGGATGCTACCTTCTACCTTCTTCTGAGATGCCCGTACCACATCAGTCGTCTTTGTTCTACAAATAACATATTTGCAATTTTTGGGGTTTGTTGTCCATGACGTGTCCGTTGATTAGCTAATTATAATACAACTGACTCGGAATACTAAGTTTTTTATTGGTAAAAATGTAAAATTGTTTACCTTATAGGGAAAACTGGTTCAGGCTATAAAGTAAAAAATTTTACATTTTTACCAATAAAAAACTTAGTATTCCGAGTCAGTAGTATTATACTTATAATTAAAATTTGCAATATTCTAGTTTAGAATATGTAGAGTGTCCCAAAAAAAAAAACGGAAGATTTTAATTACCCGCAACTGTCGCTGTGTTAGGTTGGCGTCTGTTTATGTTACACGAAAGAACAACCCGGTACAAACGCGTTACAAATACGGAGTGAATAGCCCATTTATTAACGCGCAGGTAAATTCGCAAACTGCATGGAATTTTAGCTCTAAAATTACAAAATACACGTAATCAGCCAGTAGTTCACGGACTGATTAAGAAATTTGAGGAAAAAGGTTGTGGACGCTAAATTCTCCTCGTGCTAGTAAACATTACCGTCGTCGTGAGACTTAATATGAGATCTATCTGATAATCAGGTCTCTATTTCAACGACTTAAAATTGAAGGCCATACTTGCCCATATCTTTCTGTACATAGTCAATTCATTTTCCTAAGATTTTCACCTCCTCCTTCTTCATCCCTCTGGCTCCCATTCTGGCACTGTTTTTGGGATTCTATCTTCTTCCATTCTTCTGAGATGCCCGTACCGCAGCAATCATTTTTCTTCAATCAGTGGCGTATTTAGAATTTGCCGGGGGGGGGGGGGGGGGGTCGGCTTCATACAAAAGAAAAAACGCTTTAAGACTGATCAACATTTCTATCTATAAAGTGATTGAAATCAGTCCCATTAAAGTAAACGGTAATAACACAATAAAATTATTGAAACATAGTTTACAGCATACTTATTGATTGAACTATATTATTTTCCTATATTTCATATTTCAAACGCATACGCTAATGCTGTGTAATAAAGTTGTTTGTATATTTAAAAAAAGAGTTACTACTATATTGGCGTACACAACTGAAAAAATATTAAAATGGCCTAAAATTTAAGAGATTAACAAAATTCGTCAACTTTCTCGGCCCCTTGTGGGAAAACTGAATGCGCAGTGTGACCTTGACGCTACTGCTCCGTTGCCTAGGGGTTTTGAAATCTCGTCTTTCTGTCAACAAATCGCAAACTATTCCTGAGATTGAGACGGACTATTCCCCGACGCGTTTGAATTCGGCGAAATTGATCAGTAATTACCTATAAGGAAAGGTCATCGCAAATTCGGTCGAAAGAAATAGAAAATATCGCCAGGGACGTTTCTCTTGTAATACACTTCTTGATAGGCCTTTGTAAACGAGTTAAATTATTTATTTGAATTTTATGTTGGCCTACGAGCGTGTGAGAAATAAGATTACAAACTACCTTGATCAATAATAATATTAATAATTTATTTAATAGTCTATAACAGTGTACCGACTCTTGATTATACCTCAGGGCGCCAGTAATAATAAACACAAATTAAAGTATATTAATTAACTTTTAATGAACCATTTGCATTTATACATTACAAAATTTATTTATATGAATTGGATCGTTTTATCTTACAAATTGAATATTATTAAATAGCAATGAGTCCTTTTCTGACAGATTGAGTCACTATACAAACATATATATTTATCAAACAACATAGAATTAAATGTTCATTATTCGTTACTTGCGTAAGAATCCTTCCAAAGTGCGTGGTCCTGAAGATGTTGTAGATCGGTGAGTCGTCAGCAGCCGTTGTCGTATGTTAATCCTGGTTAAAACTGCACTAATTCACTTTATCACAGGTGTACACTACACTTGACATATGGATTATACATATAACTACGTCGTATAATTATACACTCTGGACACAAAGATTATTGAATTGACCTTAAGTGCATCTAACACAGTCGCGTCGCGTGTGGCTCGACTATTTCACACCGTCGTGACTTTACTCCGAACTTATTCGCCTTCTTCCGCGATTTACCACAATGTATTGAATTAATGGAACTTCATATGTGTTATTACATCTTGTTGTTTATTACAACTCCGATCATCCACTCATTTACTTATTACGGTTTATAAAACTATAACTTTAGTATTAGTAATTATCGCGTTCCCGTACTCTGTTACTTCTGCGAATTTACTTATTCTTTACATTACTTATTAAAATCTATAGTTGACGCAAAACAGCGTACGCGAGTCTCTTCGTGTAATTCCGCCGATATAAAGAAGACTAACTTATTTCTCTCTAAGTTCATAATATATACTTGCTTTGAGTGTCCCTTACCTGCGATCTCCAGCAAAACGTTCCTATAGGTTTAAACTACCGCTAAATACAAATTCGCCCAATCTGCTTAACTAAAACCTCCCGCGCGATACATGACGCTTTTTCTGATTCGCCCAACGTTTTCACGTGTTCCACGTGCTTAAAAAACTAGCGTCTATCGTTATCTCTCTCACACAACGCTCTCTCTCGTCTAACGGTACCTATTGTTATATGCACTTAAGTTTACAACGTTTGGCAAACGCCCTTACTATCTTAGCAAATAATACATTTTATGACAGTTGTGTCCCAAAACGTGACTAAGCCTAAAAGTACATTCATTATATTCGTCAGCCCCAACGTCGGCGTTATTAACCTACCGCTTTACTCTACAGATTTTTTACAAGTTAATTTTCTTTCAAATAATGCCGCCTTACGATTCTGGGTCTCAATACCTCTCCGCTTTCTAAAACACACCCATTTCTTTGCGTTCAGCGTAGTTGATTGAGTAAAATTAGCAATTGCTCAAATTTTCCGTTATACTCTCGTACTGTCGTCCACAACTAACCTCAGTAAATAGAGACTAGACATGGGCCGATATACCTATAACAGGTATTTGGAACGATATTTTTGTGGAACGGATAGAACAGTGACTGAAAAGTTGAAATACCTGTTTCGATTCAAACCCCCCTACGCAACTAACGAGTAAACAAGTACACAAGTAACAACAAGTAAACGAGTAGTACAAGTACAGGAATATTAGGAGTATTACGAGTACACGAGTACGAAGCCACTTTTTGGTGCTGAGTACTTCATTCTGCGCATGTGCCGATTGCCATACAAGTACGAAACGAAGCAAAATAGCGAGGTTCAGAATATCTCTAAGCCAAAGATACGAAGCTGTTTTTAATAAATGAAAAAAATGCATACTGATGTTACATTTATTCTTGTGTGTTATGCAGATATATAATACAGATTATAATAACATATTATATATTATACTAGCCACCAACTTGGTAAATTTTGAAAAAGCGAATTATATTGTGTTATAACCTACAGAGTGGCTGATAGGCCATATGGTATTTTTTGTTAATGTGATTTCAGAGATGATTTTAACTTCACTGCACATCTCACGGAAATTTTTTTGACATTCTGTGTTGTGCTATTACGTGCACTCTAAATTTCATTGCCTGAGTTTCGCAACTGATTTGTCTAACCAAAATGGAATCAATAATTTAATATTAAAATCTATGTCAGTTTGTTTACTCCTAGTGAAAACTTAAATTATTATTCCTAAAGGGAGATAGGAATATAAATTCTCTTGTTTATTTTCCTTTAAACAGTAACAGCTTAATAAAGTCACAGTGTAAAGTAACACTGTTAATACTTTTAGTTTCAATTTATTTCTTATAACAAATTGTATTATACAGGTATATGTATAATAGATATATAATAACAGGTATTTGTACGTGTTATTTTTTTGAACGGTATCTTTCGTACCTGTTATTTTCAAATACTAGTTTAGCACACCTCTAATAGAGACGTACCCCAAATCCATAGACAGACGAATGACAAACGGCCAAGTTAAAGCTCTCTTCGCTAGTTCAAAAAAATATTGGACAATTTATTGTGCAATCTTCTTCTTCAGCGGCGCAACAACCCATTACTGAGTCAAGGCCTCCTTAACAACCTCCGCCAGTTGTCCCGGTCAAGTGCAGCTGCTCTCCAGAACTGGCTGGCGAAAGAAACTGACAGGTTTCTGCGCATAAAAGTTTTACAGATGGGCTATGTGTATTCTCCGATCCAACCCCCAACCTGGAGGACCAGGAACTTTGATTTCGGGGTGCTCTTCCCCTAGAGAGTTGCTTTCACCTCAGCTGACGAGCTCTCTGCCCGGTCGCAGTAGGCTAACTGACTCAGCCCATGTGTGCAGCCGTTGGGCTACTATAGCCTCCTCCGCCTCCACACTAGATGCACACCCTGCTGCCGATGTGAACCATCCTGCCCGGCCAGGAACCAGGAAACCCCCAGGCTGTCCTGACAGAACCCCCATCTCTCGTTTGCTTACCGATCCACTCCGCCGAAGAGATTGGTTACTACAATCTTGGAGTGGATTGCTCGGCGTAACAGGGCCCACCGACGTGTAGGTGAGAGTGGATTTGTGGTGGAGAGGCTGGTGCATTTCTCTTCTATGAAAGCATATGTTCGCATCACACCTCCTTTGGACCCCATTTATTGTGCAATAGTAAAAGAAAATCAATGTAGCTGACGCTATGGTATAAACTATTCTATCAGCTGGAAAATATTACAAATTCCAGTTGTCCAATTGTCGTATCGCGTATCCCGAGAAACACCTCGTCATTGTTGTTGTTGACAGCTGGAATGTGAAGTGCGTTAAGTATTGTGTGCGTCAGTGTCGGGCTGCATTGATAAGACTGCATCGAATCGTTTCTTTATTTAAAAAAAAGCACGTAGTATAATCAATTAATTATTTTATCACTAACGCCTTCAAGTAACAAAGAAAAAAAGGCTCAAGTAGTAGGAAAACTCATTCACTTAAATACCAATTAACGAACTGATAAATAGTGTGTGTGTGTGTGTGTCAATGGAAAGTCGATAAGGAAATTGAACAGTGTGAAAGGCACAGCTTAGTGACCAACAAAAAATAAAATGAAACAGGATATGTTTTTAAATTCTGTTTTTTTTAAGTTTTTTTTTTTACTTTTTCCTATCAGTATACATTTAGTATTAACATAATAGAATATATTTAATTCCGGTATCAATTTATTTTGAAACAATAATCAACAGAATCGTATAGACATGGGGGCGATTCGGGGGTGGCAAGGGGGACTTGCCCCCCCATATCTATCAAATAAATTACAAATCAGTGAGCCGTAGCTTCGTGCATATTTGACAAGGCATTTCAAGGCTTTTAAAATCTAGTTTTCTTGCGTAGTTTAACATATTTGTGTGCGTGCATGTGTTTACACACGTTTGTGGATGTGTGTGTGTCTTTTGAAGGGCTAGAAAAAAAAATAATCTCCGAATGGGCAGATAGAGAATCAGAAAAGCGAGCTAGAGAGTCTATCTTTCTGTCTGTTCGGAGGTTAGCATTATCGCTAACCCGCCTTTCCGCCCCGTTCGGAGGTTAGAATTCTCGCTAGCCCTCCTTTCTGTCTGTTCGAGGTTAGAATTCTCGCTGGCCCACCTTTCTGTCTGTTCTGAGGTTAGAATTCTCGCTAGCCCATCTTTCTGTCTGTTCGAGGTTAGATTTCTCGCTAGCCAACCTTTCTCTCTGTTCGAGGGGTTAGAATTCTCGCTAGGCTACCTTCCTGTCTGTTCTGAGGTTAGAATTTTCGCTGGCCCACCTTTCCGCCCGTTCGGAGGTTAGAATTCTCGCTAGCCCGCCTTTCCGCCCATTCGGAGGGTTAGATTTGTCGCTAGCCTATCTTCCTACCCGTTACAGGTTAGCATTGTCTCCAGCGTGTCTTTCTGGGGTAATTCCCGCCTTTCTAGTCCATTCCTCGAAGGCAGAACCCTTCACCTCGCTTTGGAAACAAAATATTCGAAGATTCCAGTCCCGCAGGTGAAATCCCGCCTATGCGTATAGAGTAAAAACAACCTTCTTGTAAAAACACTTGATAAAAATCATTTAAAACGTTGTATACTGTTTTATACTTAATCCCTAATTCAGATGTTGTGTATAATGTTTGTAAAATTTTAAAATATCTTTAAGTCTTGTGTTGTGTATATTAAAGACATTACTTAATTCATGTAAATGTCAAATGTGTTTAGTTCAGTTCAGTTCCGTTTAGGGCCGCAGAGAATAATTGACTGAGAGACGCTACAGTTGTGGAATTTGTGTAGGCCAACACGTATTCCAGTAGTGTGCCGTCCATGTAACCGCTGTTGCTGGCGGCAACCGTACTGAAAATAAGAGAAAATAGTAGGCCTACTAATTATATCACAGAATAAATACTTTAGTGATTGAATAATTTGAAATCCGAACAACATTAGTAGTCTAGAGAAACGTGAAGAAAAGAGTAGCATTGCTTTCGAACTGCTTGTGTTGCCGGCTCAGACATCGGCAATGTTTTACGGCTTACGGTCATTGAGCTCGTAGTAGTTGTCACTGTACAAACTGTACACATTCGTCCGTCCAATGTGTTACCGCTGTATAAACAGGCAAAACGCTCAGTTAGCAGCTATGTTCGTTTTCGGAACTGACGTGCAGCAGATACTACGTACCTATTTGTGTTTTGGTTCGTTTAGTCATGTGTTTCTCTGTCTTTATTATTTTTAATTCGATTATTTGTGTTCTGATTTATTCTGTCTAAGTATAATGAGAGTCAGATCCCGTTGAACTGGGACCCTCTTCTTCTCCCAGCGAATGATAGAAATTGCTCTAATAAGAAGACGTGGTACAAAACAAATTCGAATTAATTTTTAGGTTACGTTTTAGGCGTGTCACAACCGGAAACAGGTGTTATGTACCCACGCCACGCCACTGACATATTCATTTAGCATCTTCTGAATATACAGTATATTTCATTAATTACAAAAATTATGTTAAAATATGCAGCTAACTGGGAAACAAATGAAAATACTATTTCATTACGTATATAGGACAGTGGCATATCTAGAATTTGGGGGGGGGGAGGTGATCCGCTCATGTAGACTTCATACAAAAGAGAGAAAACAAATTAAAAATAATAAGTATTCCCTTCTTCAAAATGGCTGAAAAATGTTTGGTAAACATCCTAAAATCAATCCCATTAAAATATAGGGTAGTAACACAACAAAAAGGCATGCTATTGAAGCATTGTTTTCAAGATGTTTATTAGCATTAAAAAAATGATAACTTCTTCTTCTATGGCGTCACAGTTCGGAGTCGAACCTTACCCTCCATAATCATCCGCCTCCATTTCTCCCTGTCCTTGGCGATTGATGTTTTATTTTAAGTAAAGTATCAGCATCCCTCGGCTCTGCGTCGATCCGGTGATGCTTGGGTCTTCCAGCAGGCCTTCTGCCCTCGATTTGACTAAATAGTACTTCCTTGGTATTCGGTTGCCTTCCATCCTAATGATGTGTCCTGCCCATTGCAGTCTATGCAGTCGGATGGTGGAGGCCAGATGATTGTCTTTATACAGCTTGTATAGTTCCTCATTGTGACGCGTTCTCCATATCCCGTTTACCTGGATTGGTCCATATATTCTCCTCAAAATTCTACTTTCAAAAATATTGACTATGTTAGCGGCTTGTTTGTTCAAAATCCAAGTCTCGCTGCCATATGTTATCACCGGTCTAATCATAACTTTATATAATGTGACCTTGGACTGAAGGTGGATATTCTTTGTCTTGAATATAGTTGTCAACGAAGCATGTGCTCAATTTGCGGCCTGTATCCTTTTCATTATTTCGTTTGTTTCGTTTGACTCCTTCCGGGGTCACTAAAACGCCTTTATGTATGTGCAACAAAGTCAATCCATTCAGTCTTATTTCGTTTGTTATCCTTCTCAAATAGTGTTTCAAGCACCTGGATGTGCCAAAATGTGAACCTTTCCGCACTGCATGAAGTAACAGGCAATGTTGCCATAACGTGGTACAAAGCTGAAAAAATAATAAAACAGTCTAAAAATTAATAGGTTTTTAGGTCCCGTTCGCCCCCCTCCCTAAATTCGCCCCTGACACAGAATACAAAAATGATCTACTGAATAATTATTAGATAAATATAAGTGGTGATTATTATGGTTATTTAGTTTAAATTACACAAGTACTTCAACTAATAAAGATTATTAAAAACGTAAAAAGTTTTAATTTAATACTTTAACGTAAATTAAGGAAGGTTTTAATTTCCTTTTAAGTCAGTTGTATTATTAGCATTATTTATTATTAAAATCAAAATTTATGGTAAGACTTCATGCCCACGATTTTAAAAATATTCGTGGGTACTAAAAATAATTTAAGGCTATAGGTTAGTTTCATTTTGTATAATTTGTACTTTTCAAATTTTTTTTTTTAATAATACAAATCAGTATGATCTTATAGTATTTAACTTTTTAATGGACTCGGTACAAATGATTCTGTTCTCATGGTTACTATTATTATTATTATTACTAGTAGGCTCCCTGAACTGTAGAATTCGAAGCATTCGCATTTGGGTTACAGTTGCTTTTAGTCTGACATTCTGCTTGAATTTCACAATTTTTCAAATTTTTTATCTATTATTTAAATACATTTTTAATATTTTTTAAGCAACGGAATTAATAGACACAATTCCTTTGTCAAATAACACTATTTCACGACGCATCAGGGACTTAGCAGATGACGTGAAAGCTACTTTACTTTCACGAATAAAATTCACTAAATTTTCGCTTCAAATGGATGAATCAACAGATGTAGCTGGGTTGGCAATTGTAATAGTTTTTGTGCGCTACCAGTACTTGAAGTCTTTTCAAGAGGATCTGCTTCTCTGCAAATCGTTACCGACTACCACAACTAGCGCTGAAATTTTTAAATTAATAGATGAATTTTTCACAGTGAATGGCATCCCATGGGATAATTGTGTCGACGTGTGCACAGACGGCGCGAACGCCATGACTGGAACGACGTCTGGTGTTATCTCAAAAATTAAAGAAAAACCGAAGGAGTGCAGCAATAGCCACTGCATCCTCCACCGCCAAGCCCTTGCTGTGAAGAAGATGCCACCTTCCCTAAAAGGAATCCTGAACGAAAGCGTGAAAGTAATTAATTTTATTAAATCACGACCTAAGAATTCAAAGTGTTGTGTGATGACATGGGGAGTTTACATACATCTTTACTTCTTCACACAGAAATAAGGTGGCTCTCTCGAGGCAAAAGTTTGAGTCGGCTCTTTGAAATGAGGGCTGAAGTCAGAACCTTCCTGACTGACAATGACTTCGCTTTGGGAGACAGGTTATGTGACGAACGCTGGCTAATAAAATTGGCATATTTAGGTGATATTTTTCAGAAAGTTAATAATTTAAGCCTCTCACTTCAAGGAAAAGCAACAACAGTGTTTGACGCCAGCGATAAAGTGCAAGGGTTCAAAAAGAAAATCAAGTTTTGGGCAGAATCAGTTAACAATGGCAATCTTGACAGCTTCCCAATGGTAAAAGAATTTATAGAAGAACTAGATTCAGACATACCTGGGGATATCTTAAATGAGTTTTAAGTTCACCTACTAAGTTTCCTTGATAGTTTCAACAGTTATTTTCCGGAAGAACTCCATGAAAAAACGAAAGAAAACTTTTGGGTTGTAAACCCATTCTCTGCTGTGTCAGAAAAGCCAGCCTTTCAGACAAAGCAGCATATGAATGCTTGATTGATTTGATATCAGATTCTATGATAAAAGATAATTTTTCAAATAAGAAGTTACTATCTGAATTCTGGTGTCGGTTAAAAGACGAATTTAAAGTTTTGTCTGATAAAGCTAAAACCATCCTTTTGCCCTTTGCAACCACTTATTTATGTGAATCAGGATTCTCTGCTTATGCAGGTACTAAAACAAAACACAGATCTCGTCTCAATGCGGAGCCAGATATTCGGTTCCAGCTGTCCCAAATTCAACCAGATATAGCTAAGTTATGTAAATCAATTCAGTCTCATCCCTCTCATTAGAATAGTTCTTTTACGGTCCCAAGTAGCATTTTTGGTTTTGCAACATTAAAAATGGTTTTATGTACTAGATCTATGAGGATATATTATGGATTTACAGTACTTGCTTTTAGTTCGTTTTAAAATGTGTTGCCTTAATATGTTTTTTTTTTTGTTCTGTAATGTATGTAGTGAAATTAGAGTTGAAAATATTTTTTTGTAATGAAATAAACTAATAAAGCATGTTTCATATGTCTAAAGTTCTAAATTCTGAATGTTTACCTTCTATCGTCAGATAGTATGGTCATATAAGTGCTAGGTGAAAATTAGTGCTCCGTGATGAACTTTTCTACTGAAAAGTGCTCCATGACATAAAAAGTTTCGGAACCACTGCTTTGTACAGTAACAACTACTGCGAAGTCAATGGCCATACGCAGTAAAGTGTTTTGCCGATGTCCGAGCCGGCAACACAAGACGATGCAAGTGCCCAGCAATTCGACAGCGATGCTATGCTTTTCTACTGAAAAGTGCTCCATGACATAAAAAGTTTCGGAACCACTGCTTTGTACAGTAACAACTACTGCGAAGTCAATGGCCATACGCAGTAAAGTGTTTTGTCGATGTCCGAGCCGGCAACACAAGACGATGCAAGTGCCCAGCAATTCGACAGCAATACTATGCTTTTCTACTGAAAAGTGCTCCATGACATAAAAAGTTTCGGAACCACTGCTTTGTACAGTAACAACTACTGCGAAGTCAATGGCCATACGCAGTAAAGTGTTTTGCCGATGTCCGAGCCGGCAACACAAGACGATGCAAGTGCCCAGCAATTCGACAGCGATGCTATGCTTTTCTACTGAAAAGTGCTCCATGACATAAAAAGTTTCGGAACCACTGCTTTGTACAGTAACAACTACTGCGAAGTCAATGGCCATACGCAGTAAAGTGTTTTGCCGATGTCCGAGCCGGCAACACAAGACGATGCAAGTGCCCAGCAATTCGACAGCGATGCTATGCTTTTCTACTGAAAAGTGCTCCATGACATAAAAATTTTCGGAACCACTGCTTTGTACAGTAACAACTACTGCGAAGTCAATGGCCATACGCAGTAAAGTGTTTTGCCGATGTCCGAGCCGGCAACACAAGACGATGCAAGTGCCCAGCAATTCGACAGCAATACTATGCTTTTCTACTGAAAAGTGCTCCATGACATAAAAAGTTTCGGAACCACTGCTTTGTACAGTAACAACTACTGCGAAGTCAATGGCCATACGCAGTAAAGTGTTTTGCCGATGTCCGAGCCGGCAACACAAGACGATGCAAGTGCCCAGCAATTCGACAGCGATGCTATGCTTTTCTACTGAAAAGTGCTCCATGACATAAAAAGTTTCGGAACCACTGCTTTGTACAGTAACAACTACTGCGAAGTCAATGGCCATACGCAGTAAAGTGTTTTGTCGATGTCCGAGCCGGCAACACAAGACGATGCAAGTGCCCAGCAATTCGACAGCAATACTATGCTTTTCTACTGAAAAGTGCTCCATGACATAAAAAGTTTCGGAACCACTGCTTTGTACAGTAACAACTACTGCGAAGTCAATGGCCATACGCAGTAAAGTGTTTTGTCGATGTCCGAGCCGGCAACACAAGACGATGCAAGTGCCCAGCAATTCGACAGCAATACTATGCTTTTCTACTGAAAAGTGCTCCATGACATAAACAGCTTGGGAACCACGGCTTTGTACAGTAACAACTACTGCGAAGTCAATGGCCGTACGCAGTAAAGTGTTTTGTCGATGTCCGAGCCGGCAACACAAGACGATGCAAGTGCCCAGCAATTCGACAGCAATACTATGCTTTTCTACTGAAAAGTGCTCCATGACATAAAAAGTTTCGGAACCACTGCTTTGTACAGTAACAACTACTGCGAAGTCAATGGCCATACGCAGTAAAGTGTTTTGTCGATGTCCGAGCCGGCAACACAAGACGATGCAAGTGCCCAGCAATTCGACAGCAATACTATGCTTTTCTACTGAAAAGTGCTCCATGACATAAAAAGTTTCGGAACCACTGCTTTGTACAGTAACAACTACTGCGAAGTCAATGGCCATACGCAGTAAAGTGTTTTGTCGATGTCCGAGCCGGCAACACAAGACGATGCAAGTGCCCAGCAATTCGACAGCAATACTATGCTTTTCTACTGAAAAGTGCTCCATGACATAAAAAGTTTCGGAACCACTGCTTTGTACAGTAACAACTACTGCGAAGTCAATGGCCATACGCAGTAAAGTGTTTTGTCGATGTCCGAGCCGGCAACACAAGACGATGCAAGTGCCCAGCAATTCGACAGCAATACTATGCTTTTCTACTGAAAAGTGCTCCATGACATAAAAAGTTTCGGAACCACTGCTTTGTACAGTAACAACTACTGCGAAGTCAATGGCCATACGCAGTAAAGTCTTTTGTCGATGTCCGAGCCGGCAACACAAGACGATGCAAGTGCCCAGCAATTCGACAGCAATACTATGCTTTTCTACTGAAAAGTGCTCCATGACATAAAAAGTTTCGGAACCACTGCTTTGTACAGTAACAACTACTGCGAAGTCAATGGCCATACGCAGTAAAGTGTTTTGTCGATGTCCGAGCCGGCAACACAAGACGATGCAAGTGCCCAGCAATTCGACAGCGATGCTATGCTTTTCTACTGAAAAGTGCTCCATGACATAAAAAGTTTCGGAACCACTGCTTTGTACAGTAACAACTACTGCGAAGTCAATGGCCATACGCAGTAAAGTGTTTTGTCGATGTCCGAGCCGGCAACACAAGACGATGCAAGTGCCCAGCAATTCGACAGCAATACTATGCTTTTCGCTGAAAAGTGCTCCATGACATAAAAAGTTTCGGAACCACTGCTTTGTACAGTAACAACTACTGCGAAGTCAATGGCCATACGCAGTAAAGTGTTTTGTCGATGTCCGAGCCGGCAACACAAGACGATGCAAGTGCCCAGCAATTCGACAGCAATACTATGCTTTTCTACTGAAAAGTGCTCCATGACATAAAAAGTTTCGGAACCACTGCTTTGTACAGTAACAACTACTGCGAAGTCAATGGCCATACGCAGTAAAGTGTTTTGTCGATGTCCGAGCCGGCAACACAAGACGATGCAAGTGCCCAGCAATTCGGCAGCGATGCTATGCTTTTCTACTGAAAAGTGCTCCATGACATAAAAAGTTTCGGAACCACTGCTTTGTACAGTAACAACTACTGCGAAGTCAATGGCCATACGCAGTAAAGTGTTTTGTCGATGTCCGAGCCGGCAACACAAGACGATGCAAGTGCCCAGCAATTCGACAGCAATACTATGCTTTTCTACTGAAAAGTGCTCCATGACATAAAAAGTTTCGGAACCACTGCTTTGTACAGTAACAACTACTGCGAAGTCAATGGCCATACGCAGTAAAGTGTTTTGCCGATGTCCGAGCCGGCAACACAAGACGATGCAAGTGCCCAGCAATTCGACAGCGATGCTATGCTTTTCTACTGAAAAGTGCTCCATGACATACAAAGTTTCGGAACCACTGCTTTGTACAGTAACAACTACTGCGAAGTCAATGGCCATACGCAGTAAAGTGTTTTGTCGATGTCCGAGCCGGCAACACAAGATGATGCAAGTGCCCAGCAAT
Organism: Magicicada septendecula; assembly: GCA_034769895.1. Classification (NCBI taxonomy): domain Eukaryota; kingdom Metazoa; phylum Arthropoda; class Insecta; order Hemiptera; family Cicadidae; genus Magicicada; species Magicicada septendecula. The sequence goes on from CM068372.1 coordinate 36,006,196, forward strand.
TCGACAGCAATACTATGCTTTTCTACTGAAAAGTGCTCCATGACATAAAAAGTTTCGGAACCACTGCTTTGTACAGTAACAACTACTGCGAAGTCAATGGCCATACGCAGTAAAGTGTTTTGCCGATGTCCGAGCCGGCAACACAAGACGATGCAAGTGCCCAGCAATTCGACAGCGATGCTATGCTTTTCTACTGAAAAGTGCTCCATGACATAAACAGTTTGGGAACCACTGCTTTGTACAGTAACAACTACTGCGAAGTCAATGGCCATACGCAGTAAAGTGTTTTGTCGATGTCCGAGCCGGCAACACAAGACGATGCAAGTGCCCAGCAATTCGACAGCAATACTATGCTTTTCTACTGAAAAGTGCTCCATGACATAAAAAGTTTCGGAACCACTGCTTTGTACAGTAACAACTACTGCGAAGTCAATGACCATACGCAGTAAAGTGTTTTGTCGATGTCCGAGCCGGCAACACAAGACGATGCAAGTGCCCAGCAATTCGACAGCAATACTATGCTTTTCTTCAAGTATATATTCCCTACTAATATTGTTCGGATTTCAGATAATTCAAAAACTAAAGTACGGTATTTATTGTGTGATATAATTGCTATTATTTTCTCTTATTTCCAGTACTGTTGCCGCCGGCAACAGCGGTCACATTGACGCCACGCTACTGTTTGAGTGGTTTCGTAAGTGTAATTATCAAAGAAAAGTTACAAATGACTTAAGCTGAATGACAAGGTTAATGAGCATATGAACAAACGGAGACAATGGATAAAATGCCAAACATTAGAATACCAAAGGCCAGTGGCGGCGATAAGGCCCCCGCAGACCCCGCGGCGCGGGGGGGGGCCCGACCCTCATGGGGGGCCCCAGTTGGCCCAGTCATGGGACATAACTTGTAACATGAAAAATAAGCGTAAACGAGTTGTAAAACGCTTCTTTGTTGAATTATCAGTTGACCATAGAATTGACGACCCAGTGAAATCATTTGAAGTAAAAGTTTTCAATGCAACACTAGATATTGTAATAGCTCAGCTACAAATGAGATTCGAAGGATTGCGTTGCATTGATGATAGGTTTTCATTCCTGACGCCTCAGAATTTAGTAAACTTCTCACAAGAGACAATAGTGGAGAAAAGTAAGGCTCTGGTAAATGTGTATCCTGGTGACCTTTCCACATCACTGCTTGACCAAGTAATATCCTTCAAAGCTCTGATGGCCAAAGAAATTGTACACAAGAAAAGAATTCGAGAAATGATGAATTTACTGGTTGAAGAAAACAGCTGCCTTATGAGTTGCCTCCCAGACTTAACTACACCTTTGCAGCTTTATTTAACCATACCTGTCACAACAGCTACAGCGGAAAGAAGCTATTCAAAACTTAAATTAATTAAATTAAGTCATACTTAAGAAGTACCATGGCCCAAACTCGGTTGAGTGACTTGGCACTGTTAAGCATTGAGCATGAAGAGACACAGAAAACTAATATCAACGAAGTGGTTGAAAAGTTCTTAGCTATAAAATAAGAAGACTAGGCTTAGGAAAACAGTGAACTTTGGTTGATCCTCATCTGTAAATATTGTACATTACTTGAGTTCGAGTGTTATTGAATTGGATTAGACTTAAGGAGAACTTGTATAGAGTATATTCAAGAATTTTACAAATGTTTGAAAAAAGCTAGAATGTTACTTTGATATTCGTTTTTAAATAATAAATTTTTAACACTCTGTGTGCGGTACTGTTTCATAGTCCGAATTTAAATCTTTGACGTAAAAATAAATCATTCTTTTTATTTTGGTTTTTTTATAGTTTGTATAGAACTTTGTCTATTTAGCAACAATGAATTTTAAGAGTTTGTACACGTGTAAAACATCGTTTGCAAATTGCAAACGCTTTGTGATAGACGAGAATGTATTCACAAACCATTGTTGTGAAACACACGTATAAATAGAAACTCATTTGAGTGTTTTCCCCTATTACGTATACAAAATTTAACCATTTTTATAGGGCCCCCTAATTAGTTTCGCGGGAGGGCCCCCGTTTCGTTAGCGCCGCCACTGCCAAAGGCAGCACTTATCTGTGTTCCTAAGTCAAGGACACAGACACAGAGACAGCGACGGTGCCAGTGGCGGAAGGCGGCGGCACAGGCATTTTAATACTAATTATGACTTTGTTATTACCTACCTGTATGTATGTATTATACGTGAGTGCAAGACACTTGAAAGTATAGTTTAAAATTGAAATTATGTAACGAAACAAGCGACAAATGAAGTAAAACTATTTCAAGAATGCGAGAAGAGATTACATACTTGACATTCCATACAGATTAAAGGTTTGCTGCTGTTGTTGTTGCCAAGGAATTCATGTGGTATTGTACTGTAATTACAGTGGCTGTGGGCGACTCGTACACACAATGAACAACTGGCTACTGTCGAACAGCTGTTGCTGGTGAGCTCATTCGGCTGTCAGAGTTGCCTTTGCTCACTAGAGGCGTGCTAAACTAGTATTTGAAAAAATAACAGGTACGAACGATACCGTTGCAAAAAATAACATGCACAAATACCTGTTATTATATACGTATTACACATATACCTGTATTATTTAATTTGTTATAAGAAATACAGTACAGCATCGATTATCCGAACCTTTCGGGACGAGGGCCCATTCGGATAATAGATCGTAAATTGAAAACATTATTTCTCTTTACAAAAACAAAGGTTTTTATTACAAAATCATTTCCAACATACTGTTATATAATTACAGCAACCCGTATACTGTACTGTAATGTATTACTAAGGCTAAAAATCGTTGAATTAAAACTGAGTATAATTAATAAAAACCAAAATTTAATTTAAACAAAATTAGAGTTTAATGACAAACATTGTACTATAAAATTAATTAAAAATTAAAAACCAAAGCAAAACGTACAGTATCATGGATTTACAGCTTTTTGAAGAATTGTTCTATCACTGTCTGCTTCAAACCGATACAGATTCGGATAATCGATCGTTCGGTTAATGGTTGCTCTACTGTAAATTGAAACTAAAGGTATCAACAGTGTTACTTTACACTGTGACTTTTTTAAGCCGTTACTGTTTAAAAGAAAATAAGAAACAAGAGAATTTATAGGCCTACCTCCTTGTGGGAATAGTAATTTAAGTTTTCACTAGGAGTAAACAAACGAACGTAGGTATAATATTAAATTATCGATTCCATTTTGGTTAGAAAAATCAGTTGCGAGACTCAGGCAATGAAATTTAAATTGTTCGTAATAGCACAAATCATGTCAAAAAAATTGAGGAAAGTACCCAAACCCGGGCCCCCATTTTGTTTTAGAATTTTTTTAAATCTAATTTTGTACAAAATTAAATCAAAATATTTGCAATACATACCTTATTTAGTTCTACAAATGTATATATTTTACTTAAAATTATTGGTCAACTTTCTTAAGAGTAAACAAATTTTTTCGTAAACAAATCATTTTGTTGATTTTTAAAGAAAGGTTCCTAATGTGGCCCCCCGCAAAATTATTTAGAAATGGGTACAAATAAATGCTTGACTTTCGTAGGCTTCACAAAAGCTACGAAGTGTTGTAACCACATTGTAAAAAGATTGGCCTGTATCCATCCTGAGGGATGAACTGCAAATATGGTTCCCTGTGGAGCTCCCTTTTTCAGTTGGTCGCTCATATTTTTCCTCGGAAAAATTACTAAAGGGGAACAAAAGTGCCAGCCGCATTCATGAAGTAGCGAAGTCAGGCAACTGAAAATGAGCACTTGAAAAAACTTTGCTATTCACTGTTTTGACTAATGGCCGACTGAACAGCAACAACTGAAGACGGCGCCACTAGCGATCGACTATGCTTTGGACATGTAAGGAACTACTACTTTATTACATTTGCGATTGGCAGCAGCACCATACAGAGCTGTAAGCCAGGGGGCTCGCATTAGGAACCGGGCCCGGGTTTGGGTACTTTCCTCTATTATTAGAAACATATAATAAAAACATAACAGTAAGCATCAAGAGTTACAACAATCTCATCATTTACCTGAGATGTGCAGTGAAGTTAAAACATCTCCGAATCACATTAACAGAAAGTACTATATAGCCTATAAATTATCAGCCACTCTGTAGGTTATAACACAATATATTCGCTTTTTCAAAATTTACCAAGTTGGTGACTAGTAAAATATATAATTTTTTATTATAATCTGTATTATATATCAGGCCTTCTAAATACTTTTATCGTTGTAGGCTACCAACTTTTGTGTTTACTAGCCAAACTGCTGCTTGTCATGTTCCGGACGAGGCCTTTCAGTGTTTTCACCATTTTCACGTCCTAAACTACACTTGTGGTTAAGGACACAAATCCTAAAGTGGTTTAGGATTTCAAAATGGTGGAAACACTGAAAGGCCTCGTCCGGAACATGATAAGTAGCAGTTCAGCAAGTAATCACGACAAAGTTGGAGTTACAGAGACTGTTAGTTCAAATAACAAGGTGAACAGCATATCGTTTTAGCACAATGATGAAGGATCGACAAGAATGATGATGATTTGTAGGTAAGAAACAAGATCTGACAAACAAAGATCCCTATGATAAAAAAGAAGAAGGAAAAGAAGAAGAAAGATGAGAAAAGAATGTGAATGATGTACATTTAGCGATTGGAATGAAAATTGTTGTTGGAAATAAGATGATGTCTAAATTGGCCTGAAGACGGCGAAGTGGAAAGAGGGAAGGGGGAATGATTATTTGCTAAACCTTTCTGTAGAAAAGGGTGTTGTCGAGGTGCGCCGGCGGTCAAACCGAGGAGTAGGGTCAACGTGCGCCGATTCAAAGTGTTTTAAGTTTTAATTTACTTTCGAATAATATGGACCCACTTTAATACATGGTGTACAACGACTACTGTTGGTTATTATCTGTTGTGACTAGAACTCTGGAAAAACTTGAGGAGTGCGCCCGCCGTCGCTAACGTTGCGGGCGCTTCGTTTCAGGTCCTTTACCTGAACCCTTTGACCACCGGCGAGTTCTATAGGCCTATAATCGTCATAACAATTGCTTGATCATCGGCGCACTCGACCCTACCCGCAGAAAAACCATTCGCGGCCAATTAGAATGAGATTAATAGAATAATCTAAAAACATGTTGTCAGAACAAGAACATTCACCATAGAAGATTATGTAAACACTATTGCACATCATGTTCCACCTAATTTAATGGCTTTAGCAGGCTCGGTACACTGTAGTACACGTGTGTGGTAACGTGCAGATAGTAGTAGCCTACACTGATTAATTAGATGATGTTTTATGTTGTGTGTGTGTACACGTTCAGAATGTTGATGTAGGTACGTTGTTATGCAGTTACGTCTTGTGATGTCGCTTTATGTTGTGTGTACACGTTCAGAATGTTGATGTAGGTATGTTGTTATGCAGTTACGTCTTCTGATGTCGCTTTATGTTGTGTGTACACGTTCAGAATGTTGATGTAGGTATGTTGTTATGCAGTTACGTCTTGTGATGTCGCTTTATGTTGTGTGTACACGTTCAGAATGTTGATGTAGGTATGTTGTTATGCAGTTACGTCTTCTGATGTCGCTTTATGTTGTGTGTACACGTTCAGAATGTTGATGTAGGTATGTTGTTATGCAGTTACGTCTTCTGATGTCGCTTTATGTTGTGTGTACACGTTCAGAATGTTGATGTAGGTACGTTGTTATGCAGTTACGTCTTGTGATGTCGCTTTATGTTGTGTGTACACGTTCAGAATGTTGATGTAGGTATGTTGTTATGGAGTTACGTCTTCTGATGTCGCTTTATGTTGTGTGTACACGTTCAGAATGTTGATGTAGGTATGTTGTTATGCAGTTACGTCTTCTGATGTCGCTTTATGTTGTGTGTACACGTTCAGAATGTTGATGTAGGTATGTTGTTATGCAGTTACGTCTTCTGATGTCGCTTTATGTTGTGTGTACACGTTCAGAATGTTGATGTAGGTATGTTGTTATGCAGTTACGTCTTCTGATGTCGCTTTATGTTGTGTGTACACGTTCAGAATGTTGATGTAGGTATGTTGTTATGCAGTTACGTCTTCTGATGTCGCTTTATGTTGTGTGTACACGTTCAGAATGTTGATGTAGGTATGTTGTTATGCAGTTACGTCTTCTGATGTCGCTTTATGTTGTGTGTACACGTTCAGAATGTTGATGTAGGTATGTTGTTATGCAGTTACGTCTTCTGATGTCGCTTTATGTTGTGTGTACACGTTCAGAATGTTGATGTAGGTACGTTGTTATGCAGTTACGTCTTGTGATGTCGCTTTATGTTGTGTGTACACGTTCAGAATGTTGATGTAGGTATGTTGTTATGCAGTTACGTCTTCTGATGTCGCTTTATGTTGAAAACGTTTTTTATAAATACTAAGCGGATGCGGACAGTTTTATTGAGGAAAACGAAATAAGAAAAATAAAAATAACATCAAGGAAAACAAACAAGTCTCGGTGATATGTGTATAGTGGAGAGGAGGGTATTAACAGACACTAATAATACACATACCTCACAAAGGCAGCATATTTAACATATGGGAAAATTTACAAATATACAAACACTCTGAACAAATACAAATCAATACAAAACATGACACAATTTTCAAAGCAGTCAACATCGAAAGTACTCAGAAAGCTAGTGTATACACCACAATCACACACAATAACACCAGTATAAAATACCAAAAACCAACAGGAAGCCACAATAACAACCAACCAACACACATGTACTTCACCAGAAACAAAATCCGGAAGGCTGAGGATGGGTACAAAATGGTACCCGAAACATGTACTAAATAAGGAAATAAAACATCATGAGGCAATGATTTATAAATATTAAATAAATTATTTATGCATCAAGAAATTGACTGCAGCAAAAAGTGTTTAAATTTTCAAAAATATAAATAGTTTATTTGCGCGATCGTCTTTTCAGAGTTTTTATGACACCATAGTTTATTAAAAGATCACATATTCAATTTTTTTGCAATATCTGCTGATGAATTTGGCAGTCTACGGCCATTTCGCACATACGGTAGAGGCGGCTCTGTACCTACGCAGAATATCTGTACGCGCTTCTTTGCGAGTTGATCGAGAAGTTGGGAACAGAAAATATCCTGCTACATACACGTGACAAAACAGACGCTACTGTGTTGGACAACGTTTAACGAACTTAATTTATTAACGAATATTTCCCATATTTTGTGAACACTGTGAATACTATGTTAGGTGACTGTGTCGCTTAACTAGCTTACGACAGAGCGAGCTGTAACGTTCTCGTTCCTAAACGACTGTACAAAATCGCTTTATTTTTAAATGGCCGATTAAAAAAGAAAACGTCAAGTCATTGATAAGTGGGTCGCGACGCACCGGGGTGGAGTTGTTAACATTTTCGGACACGATTCCGAGAACAGCTGCTTACGATTCGGTTGGGCGAGTAATCCTTGATTCGTGGAACATAAAGCGGTGCGCAACTGCGGGGACAGGTTTCTTTGTTTGGCAAATCCCGGCGTATCCAGTCCAGTAGCAAGGCCGTCCGTCTGGCAAGGTCGCGCACTGCGCGATGCGTCTGATCCCGCAGCAGCGTTACGTTTTCAGTTAAATATACTATCATTTAAATTCCAGTTCCATAAAGTCAAGTCAACGTTCAATAACGTTTCCTGCTTGTGTGTGTGTGTGTGTGTGTGTGTGTGTGTGTGTGTGTGTGTGTGTGTGTGTGTGTGTGTGTGTGTGTGTGTGTGTGTGTGTGTGTGTGTGTGTGCGTGCGTGCGTGCGTGCGTGCGTGCGTGCGCGTATAACTTGGAAGTTACAATATTACATACAATATTACTTACGGCTCCTTTGTCCCTTGCACCTCACGGTGTCAGGATATTGAGCATCATATGCGGTACGCTGTCCTCTCTTGCCAGTGCGTTGGATTTCTCCATTTCCAACGCTATATCCGAGGCTCGATTTCCATCTCTCATTCGTCGACTTTCGAGTGGGCGATTAGCTCAACATCGAGGGTGGCGATATATTGAGCCACTGGAAGAAGACAGTGATAAAGCGGTAGTGATCCGTAATCTTCGGAAACTGTAACAGCATACGACCATTGAAACCAAAACTTTATCAATGGTGGCCGACAGAAAAGACGAGGACTTTACCCAAAGTGTACTTCAAGAAGCTGAAGCAAAGAGAGACTCCAATGGGGCATCTCAAGTTTCTACCCCGTATTCACAAGATTTGCGCCTCTGGGGAAAGATATAATTTAAGTAATTAGTAATAATAGGTAATAGTTTTCTGTCAAAATATATACAATGCGCGAGGTTCAGTATACAAAAAAAACTGCCCTACAGTATAAGAGTCTTAAATAATTAAACGAGTTTGTTTTCTTTAGTGGAGTCTGTTATCAGTGTACAGTGACCATTTTGGTTATCTTTGGTTATTTTCGCCTTTGTTAAGAATGGCATTGTCGTTGGTTACACAAAGATAAAGTCATTTTGCGGTGGTCTTTTTGGAAGAAACGTCAGATAGTCATCATCATCATCATCACCAGTAGCAGCAATGATTAAACCAGAAATGGTTTGTTCCGGTCTCAAGCAGATAGAGTAGAGCTGGTCACTCCAACGCCCCCCCCCCCCCCACATCTCTGTCCTTTCGGCTTGTAATTTCATAATTATTTGGAGATACGGTAGTCATCCTATCGGTTGAGATGTTCGAACCATTTTAGCCAGCATTTGGTAATTCCTCAAGTATACTCAAAATATTCAGCTTCTGCCGTACATCGACATTTCTTTTGCGATTTGAAGAGTGCCTGAGAAATCTCATTTAGGTCGCTTGAATACGACTGGCTTGGAACTTCAGACACATAGAGAAGTGTGGGGCGAGAACTTCAGACGTGTTTCTGTACTCTCCTGTTCGTGTTCCCTGAACATATGGTTGAACTTCTTCACTATATGTTGGAGCTTTTTCACCACATAATTGTTTGTCTGAGACTGAGTACAGTGACAGTACAGGACAGGAATCGGCCCCCGCGACCATTCGGGGCTTCAGGGGTCGTCGTGTTGGTCAGTGACGTACTTAAAAATGGTACCACGGGATCGTGAACCAGCCCGGCCTGGGACCCCCCCCCCGGTGTTCACGAGTTGAGGAATAGTTTCGTGGTGGCTGTGGTTGACCCTGCTAGGGTAGATTTTCCCTAAAACTGGTCTTCCTCTGGGAGTTCGGGTGTGTGTTTTGTGATCCGTACGGATTTTGTTGGACCACACCCCGTTTCTCCTCTTGTAGGAGGTTCTCCGCCTCTTCGTTTGCATCTCCTTCGACGTTCGGAGATCTACTGTCAACTTTGTGAACGTTTCTTTTCTTCGTTTTTACTCTACTGTGGTAGTGTAACCGGAAGTGTGACCGAAATTTATACTACCGACCACGGCCCCCAGCAGCCCGGTATATAGTAATTTTAGTAATTAGGCCTATTATTCGCTGTTTGCTCTGTGTTTTCATGTTCCAGGAAGTTTTGTTTATGCTAAATTGCATGATGCAATAAGAATCGTACACGCGTTAACTCCTCATTTTCTGTACACACGCAAGTCATTGTAACAATAATAATACCTTCAGTCAACAATGACTTGTAAAATGTATATAGACAATTAATTTATGCCCAACAATGAAGGTTGATAATGACTACAGTTTAGTTAAATCAAATGGCGTCGTCGTTGGTGTGATACTCCCTTGTTTAACATGTGCTGCGTCTTGTGTTACAGCAAACTGTTGGCAGCAAACTAATGTCATTCTTTGAGTTACGTATAAGTTTTAAAAACCTCTGATAAATCAAGTGCGGGGCATCTCTATATCTCTGTCTCCCAGTGGCGTATCTAGAATTTGCCTTAGGAGGGGTCCGATGGAATCGGCTAAAAAAAAAAAAAAAAAAAAAAAAAAAAAAAAAAAAAAAAAAAAAAAAAAACTTTAAAGTGGCTGGAAACGTATGATAACATCCTGAAATCACCCCCATTAAAGTTAAAGTAAACGGAAATAACACAATAAAAATACGCGTTATTGAAACACTGTTGAGAAGTTACTGGCTGAATTGATTTTCTTCTATTTCACACGATCAAACGGATACGCAAATGCTATATAATAAACCTGTCCTGTTCGTAGTGTTACTAGCTGAAAAACGCAGCCCAGAAAGTGATAAACGAGCCTAAACTTAAGAGATTAACAAAATTCATCAATTTTTTTCGAGCCTCTAGGGGAGGTCTGATCCCGTTCGTCCCCCCCCCCCCCCCTGTAAATACGCCCATGATGATAACATCCTGAAATCAGTCCCATTAATATAAACAGCAATAACTCAATAAAAATACGCGTTATTGAAACACTGTTTACAAGATACTTATTGACTGACTTGATTTTCCTATATTTCATATTTCAAACGTATACACTAATGCTGTGTAATAAACCTGTTTGTATATTTAAAAAAGAGTTACTACTGTATTAGCGTAGACAGCTGGAAAACAGCCTAAAAATTAAGTGATTAACAAAATTCGTCAACTTTTTTCGATCGCTTGGAGGCGGTCCGGTCCCGTTCGCGCCTCTTGTCTTCTTAATGGATGAAGGCTCTGTAATTGCGAGATCAAGGGTCGTTCGGAGGACGAAGCTAGGGTGACTTTAAAATCATTGGAAAAGTTAAAAGTAAATATATTAAACTGGTGGAAGAAGGGCTTTTGTAAAAACTTGTAAATATGCTGTGTTAGATGTAATGAGGCCTATTGTTTAGAATTATGCAATGACATACTTATGGATTATGTTATTGGGTGGGGGGTGGGGGTACTTATCGGTAAAGAGCTCGCTTCCACAACGTTCATTCAACGGCCACAATCTGTACTGTCATTCGGCTTAAAGTCGAATCAGTTCAGCTCCGTTCGGTGTGACACACCGATACGATTGTTTGTGGGGACAAAATGATGCGAGCTCACACAAAAAGTGTGAACTGACGGAATGATAAAATCGCATCAAGCGGTGTGTTACTTTGGCGTGACATCAGATAGAAGTGAGCCTGTGTAATAGTCAGCTCAGTTCAGTCTGCTAACTGAGCGTTTTGCCGGTTTATACAGCGGCAACACATTGGACGGACGAGTGTCCCCCCCTCTCCTCTAGTCTGTACAGTGACAACTAGTACGAGGTCAATGACCGTACGCAGTAAAACACTGCCGATGTCTGAGCCGGCAACACAAGCTGGTGCAAGTGCACAGCAGTTCGAGAGCAGTGCTACGCTTTTCTTCAAGTTTCCGTACTAATATTGTTCGGATTTCAACTTATTCAATAACTAAAGTATTTATTCTGTGATATAATTAATATTATTTTCTCGTATTTTCAGTACTGGGACACATGGGCGCCACGCTACTGGGTGGGTCTCAGTCAGTACCAACGCGACATCTACAGACAACACTCCTCCTTAGTGTGCAGCTCTTGTCATTACCACGCGGTTAAATTCGGATTGATTATCTTTCAGATGTAGAGGCGACTAGAGGGCGCAACGCGCTACGGACCTAATGCTTGAGGAAAGAAGATATTGATGAAGGTTTACATGAGAAGCGACGAAAAAGGAAGCAAATAATCTCTATATATAAATAACTCAAAGTCTGAGGATTTCTTTGTACTGAATACAAATCCACACCGTTACACCGATTGCTACCAAACAATGCACAGGTAACCTTTGACACAAGGCGAAAACAATGTCTAACTTGCAATTTGATATTTTGTCTCGTTCGCACGATTTAGGCCCTTTTAATTATGTCCTTTTGTTGACGCGTATAAAGATGTCAACAACACAATGGAGACCAGAATTAATTACCATAGTAACAAGTAAATAAACAAATGCTATTTAGCGGCATCTTTGAACAGTCCGTGTGACCGCCCTCGAGCGTGTTAAAACGTAACTAAAACGCAGCAGGTTGCGTTTCGATCCGGAAGACCTTGAAAGTTGATGACCGTGCGTTTTTCCTACGTCCGTGTGACCAGTTCAATGCGTATCCCACCTCTCAGAAAATGTCAATCCCTAACGACCCATGGTAATAAACGAGCAAGTAATAACGCGGTTAAAAACTTTTAAACAGAAACAAATCTGCGCAGAAACACAAAAACAAAGGTAATTTGACGAATGATGATTTTAAAAAATTGTCTTTTAAAAAAATGTCAAAAGAAAACAATAAAGTAGGCGAAGCCGCGGGTGTAACAGCTAGTGACGACATGAAGAAACTGTCACGTATAAGATCATTTAGAATGTAGATGATTGGCGAGAGAACGAAAAAGTGTAGATCTATAACAACTTTTGGACGAAAATACCTGCCGTAATAATGGTGATAATGTCGAGGTAGATGATAATAGTACGTCTTAGTCTCACTTAAGTATAGAAACAAAACGGGTATTGAGATTTTTATAAAAAAAAAAAAGAAACTATTCCGTACCTATGGTACTGCCTTACGTTATACTTTGTTGTCGTTATGTTTCGATATAACAATTCTGCGGTATGTGAGAAGAGAAAATTAGATAGTAATAGTAATCAGGTTGCTTGGAAAAGTAAAACTATTGTCTGATGGAAGGAAATTGACGTGTTTATTGGATCGTTATTTACAGTAGACCCTACACTATCACGGACTGTAATCTGCAGAGGTTTTTTATATCAAACTGAAGGTTACTTAAAGGCTTCCACTAAAGGCACTTCGTGTACAAAGGCTGAATAGAGTATTACAGTACGTTAAAAAAAAATATCGTTGTGCTGTTGTTATCAAGAGGAAACGCTGTTATCACGGGTTAATTCAAACTAGCCGCAACTGTGGTTATGAATTGTGTGGCCGCGCACACTCAATTATCACAGAACATCGTAGTAACGTTTATATCGACCGCGTTTTCCTACAGATATCACTATTGGGTTGGGAATTTCTCTGCATTGTATTTATTTGAGTCCACAGCATAGCAGATCTTCGTCTCTCAATTCGTGTCCTCTGTTATACTCCATTTATAACGCTTATGAAATGTTAGAGAATCGATGTCTGGCTCCGTAACCCTCCCCCACGCGCCTGCCACGTGTTTACGAATACGGCCTCCCCGCTCCCCCCTCTTTCTTTACCTTCCTCCATTCCATCAGGAAACAGGCGAATCGCCTCCGTCGCCTCTTCCTGTCTAAAGGAAATACTTCACTTCTGGCTTAATGCTTTCCAACCTTTGAGTAAATTAAATAACCTCTAAGGCTTTCACGGCCGGTGTCAAGGTCGTTAATATTCTGGCTGGCCGGGCTGTAACGCCGTGGACCGATGTTGTTAATAGCAAAAGTTTCGGCCGTGGCTTCGACGACCGTCGGCGACTCTAAGAAGTTCTACCTTTAGCCACACTATTGTGGTCACTGACTACAAAACCTTTGCCAATGTTTTCAGCCTTTTGCACTGAAGAGGGCAGTCAAAACGTTTGCTATTAACTACACCGGACCACACGGCCTTACAGCCCGGCAAGCCAGAATATTAACGACCTCTGAGCATGTTTGCAGCGTTTTGTAGAGTAAAACTAGTGATAGGAGTGGTACCTTTGAGTCACTCACTGGTCGTGCTCTCGATTTCCTTCCTTCGTAAAGCCTCCTCCTAGGTTCTTCCGCCCCTAGTACGGTTGGGGAACATTCCTCTTCGGACACTAGGTCCGTCGACCATTTGTCACAAACACATTAATGTTACAGTGTTTGTAACATTATGTCAGCTATCTGATGTAAGGACGTAAAGTTCTACAGTTATTGTGTAATTTATATGTTTATAAATTATGATTGTTTTTAATACCAGTAGTGAGTGAAACATGTTAAAAATAATAACTTTTAATAATTACATAGTTGAACATCCCTCAGTCTGTTTTTAGGTGTAATGTATTTTACTATGCTATATGTTGACTGGTATATGTATAAACGTTTTCTGTACCAACCTAATATCTAATTGTTAATTATTGCTTTTATAATTAATTAAAAATATCATTACATGTAGCAATTTAAATTGTAATAGTGTATTAATTAAGTTCTGTGATATTATAATTTTCTCGTTTTCTTAAAGAAAACATTTGAAGATGTAAACAAATTATCTCAACTCTTTCACATATATAATGATAATATATAGTATACGCACGCACACGCACGCACACTCACACGAACACGTTCACCCTAATAATTGTTCTGTTGTGTCTGAGATTTCTTTTGTATTCATACACAGTTCCTGATGATGACAATTGTCGAAACCTCTACACAAATAAGTTAAAATTTGTGTTATTTTTGACCGATCCTCACTAACCCTTCACTGAAAAATTCATTATTATTAAAAAGTAAAAATCAGTTTGTAGATGAGAAGTGAAGCTGAAGGCCGTGATTCACGATTCGTTTGTTTACCAACACGTATTCTCCTATATGTTGTAACGTTTAATGTTGTGTTTAAATTAGGCAATGTGTTTAAATATGCTGTCTCTGATCACTTCTTTTGTCCAGTCTAATGAGCAACATTCCATAAATAGTTTTGTTATTGTTGATGCTGTTGTTGTTATTGATTAAAGGTACAGGTGAATGAATGTCCTCGGTTCCAAGGCCATTCCGACTAATTTGTAAAAATTCCCGTATTAACATTACATAATCTGTGTGAAATTTCTCAGAAATCAAAAAAAAAAACTTTACTGATTTACCTCTGTATGTCATTATAAAAACGTATTTTCCTTGTGTATGTTTTTTGTTGTAGTTTTTTTGTTTTTATATTTTACTTGGAATATATTTTCAAAATGCAGGCATTTATTTTATTAGTTTTTGCTAATGCACATTTCGTTAGATCATTTATTTTTTAAGATCGTGTTCTTTTTCTTCTTCTTCTTCTTCTGTTGCTACAGCTGCTGGTGCACCTCCTCCTCTTTCTCCTTCTTCTTCTGTTGCTGCTGCTGCTCCTCCTCCTCTTCTTCTTCTTCTGCTGCCGCTGGTGCTTCTTCTTCTTCTTCTTCTTCTTCTTCTTCTTCTTCTTCTTCTTCTTCTTCTTCTTCTTCTGCTGCTGCTACTCCTCCTCCTCCTTCTTCTGTTGCTGCTACTGCACCTCCTCCTCTTTCTCCTTCTTCTTCTTCGTCTTCTGCTGCTGCTGCTACTCCTCCTCCTCCTTCTTCTGTTGCTGCTACTGCACCTCCTCCTCTTTCTCCTTCTTCTTCTTCGTCTTCTGCTGCTGCTCCTCCTCCTCCTTCTTCTTTTTCTTCTTCTTCTGCTGCTGCTGCAGCTACTGGTGCTGCTGCACCTCCTCCTCTTTCTCCTACTATCTTCTACCGATGGGCCCTAACGCATATCGAGCTCTGGGCTCCTCAGCCGACCTTTTCCTTGCATCCCGGTTCAGTCTCTCTCTCTCTTCCCCCAAACTCTAGCGTTTATCATTTTCCTGGCATCCGCTGCTACACTAGTCCTCATTCTAGTTTACCCCACTGGGCGTTTTCTTCCATAGACTGTGTATTGTCTAACAAGATCAGACCACTTTTTTGTTTCCGTTTTAAAGGTTTTGTCTTAAAAATTTTTAAGACAAACAAAACGTTCTAATTTGTTGAAGAAAGCTCTGAAGTTTTTAGACAATAAATGATATTGTTAAACGTGCTTAGCTAAAAGTAATACAATAACTGCGTGTATTTTCAAAACCTATTCAAAGTAAAATAGAAAAAAGTCAGGTGGTCATTTAGGGCTTGATAATGGGTAGAGACACCGAGATGCCTCATCGTCTTGTAGGAAACAACCGGTTCGACAACAAACTACAATAGGTGAAGCCTATACTTTCACAGCTAGTTTTATAAATCATCAATATTTATGTTTACTTGGAGATATGTTTGTTACAATTTATTGTCTAATTAATAACATACTGTATATAGCCTATACTAATTCAGTGTGTTTATTTTCAGGTAAGTCTACTTATGCTTGGCGTGATGTCCGTCTGATAACATATTTGAATGTGAGTATATACATAAAAGAACAAAGAAAATGCGGAAGAATAAATATTTCTAAAATTCTGTCGTTTCCTTGAAATTGTGTATGACATAATAACCAGTTTATCAATGTTCTCATAAGCAAGGTTATATTATTTACAGCATCTTTAATGCGTACTCAAACTTCAAAAGACTGATGTACTTTATTCAGCTAAAAAACAAATTTGACGGGGAAATATATTTAATATTATTGTTTATGGACGTTTAGTTTTTCGAAATAAATTTGCAATATTTTTGTATGTTTATTAAGTCGGGTTCTGTATTTGTGAAACTTTACTGAGCCGCGTGCGTGGAATCCGGTAATTATTTTTAGAAATAATTTTTATACATATAATAATTATTACGCTTTCTTCATCTCTGTGTGTGTGTGTGTGTGTGTGTGTGTGTGTGTGTGTGTGTGTGTGTGTGTGTGTGTGTGTGTGTGTGTGTGTGTGTGTGTGTGTGTGTGTGTGTGTGTGTGTGTGTGTGTGTGTGTGTGTGTGTGTGTGTGTGTGTGTGTTTTACTCATTTCATTTTTTAAACATTTATTTTTTTACTCTTATTTCACCTGTACATAACGATGTACCTTGAGAGTATAAATTATTTGGTTAACTTTACAGTAGAGCGGTGGTTCCTGTTAAGAGGCCACCGGGAGGTCCTGCATCGTTATTCGTTATGAGCTACGACAGGATACCAATAAATGGGCAAAATGGATCGCGTTGTAAATGTTACTCTGACATTGGGAGCTTCAAACTTAGCCTTTAGAAGCCACAAAGAGAAGATACGCCAGCCCAATAGTGGAAACGTTTTGGCAATTATCGATCTTTTGAGTAAATACGACCCACTATTGCAAGAGATAATCAGTGATCCGAAGAGCAGAGAAAAGAATGTTGAGTCCAAAAAATCAAAGTGAACTTATTCAGCTTTTATCTAAAACAAGTTGAAATTATTATTTTGAAACAGATCGAATCTGCTCAGTTTTTCTCCATAGTAGTCGGTACTATAGAAGACATTAACATAAAACATCAACTGAGTCAAATAATCAGACATGCCTTAATTTCTGAAGATGAAGCAGGAAGGCCTACTAAATTAAAAATTAATGAAAGCGTTATGGGATTTATACGAATAACCGATGAAACTGGCCGAAGCTTAGAAGAAGAGATTTTAAACAGTGTTGAGGAGAACGTATTCTGTTTACTGTTAGTAGCTGCCACTGCTAGTGTCCAAGAGGGAACAATGGCTTGAATTTGGTAAGCGTAGTTATTAGATTCCTGCCCAGAAGAAAGAATTACTCCACTGATTCGTTAATAGGTGATTCGAAATTCTGCTGGTCTCACAGTTAGTTGGAATTATCAACTGTCTAATGTCACCCGGCGGATCTGAAGAGGGCAGTGGTACGGCAGGGTGGACAGGACTCTGTATCCGAGGTGAAGGCAGCCTGTCTAGGCGAAGAACACACCAAAATCAAAATACCTGGTCCTCCAGGTTGGGGGTTGGGCGTGAGGCTGACGACGTGACCCTGTGAAAAAGCTATTGTTGTGAATGCTCAAGAAAGCCAGGGCATGCAATAGGGAGGAATGGAATCGACTCTTGGAGCAGGCAAATACCCACCAAGGGTTGTAGAGCCACGGTTGATGCGTATACAGTGTAAGCAACACAGACGCGGTATTCAGCTCCGTGATCATAAACTGTAGCTTATGATTCATCAACTGTAGCGTACTACACGTTGTAGGCTGTTGCTGCTGAGGTTACAGCCAGTCAGTATTGGAGGCTACACAACGCAATATATTATGTACTAATCCGACGTTTATGATTCATTGCGGACCTCGTGATGAAGTTATAAACTAGTACGTCCGTGTGATTATACTGTGTTTCTTTTACATTATTACATTATTATCATCACAGTCTGTAACACATAGTCACAAGGTTGTAGCGACTGCAAAATGTGTGTCAAGAGAGAAAGGGATTATCGTCTCTCCCGATGGTGACCTTTAGTTATAGACTACCGTATATTGAAGCCACTGGTTTTCCGTTTAATTTGTTTAAACGTTAATCCCCGTTCGGCGGCTGATCCACGAGGGGTGTACGGACGCTAAAACCTGCCTGTTTTATAACTGTAATTAACGCTTTTTGAATACGAGAGCTGGGGACTGTCAATAAATCTAGTAAAGACCAAGAATTTATGTGTGAGGGGGTACTGAAACCAACTTGCAATTTGAAAATAATGAAGAAATTGAAAATTGCCAGGCATATTTAGGAGTACGGATAAAGCAGGATGGCAGAGATACAGATGCAATAAAGGAGAGAATAGGCATGGGACGAAGGGCTATGAAAGGGCTAAATAGTATATGGTGGCATGACCAGATAACTAGAGGAAGGAATGTACAGATACAATACTATCGTAAAGAGTATTCTGTTGTATGGTGCTGAGATTTGGAGAATGACAGAAGCGGACAAAAGGAAAATACTAGCTGTAGAGATGGATGCACTAAGGCGATCATACAGAGTATCCAGGCGAGAGAAAATAAGAAATGAACAGATTAGAGAAATGATAAATGTGAAACATGCAGTAGTAGACGAAATAGAAAGAAGACAGTTAATTTGGTTTGGACATGTTAAACGGATGGGAGGAGAAAGGTTGCCAAAAAGGATAATGGAATGGTTACCACGGGAGAAGAGGAAGAGGGGAAGACCCAGACGATCATTGGGAGAGAGTATCCAGAAAGCTCTAAGTGCGAGGAATCTGACAGAAGAACATTGTCAGGACAAAAAACATTGGAGAGAAAGTCTGGAAATCGGACAGCGACGACAGACGCTATAAACCGATGTTATATATATTGTAATGCTTTTAAAATTACCAACATTAAAAAAAACTTGAGTAATCACTGAAGTGAGAAAGTGATTATAGGTCTACTAGCTGTTACCCGCGGCTTCGCACGCGAATATTTGACTTTTAATAAGTATTTTAATATAATTTTTATTGTCTACGTCTATATGGCGTTCTGTCAGCTCGTATAACAATTTTGTACTTATTAGTCAAAGTCTCTCCAAAGCTGTTTTCAACACTTGTACTATTTTAACTTGTACTAAATTATTATGTTGGTGCAACAGCCTTTGGAGATTTAAAAGTACCCGTTTTTGAAAGCCTTTGAAGATAATTATAAAGTACCTGTTAAGTCAAAAAAGCTAAATTATTAATTTTAAGTGTTACTGTGTTATAAGCATTGTATATACACATTAAACGTTATGTTTTCCTCAACCATGGCTTTTATTTATTTCAGCAGTAAACTAAAAACCAAAAACCGTTGTCGCCTAACCACACAAATGAAAACAACACGTATTTTCGCTTTGCATTAAGTAATAGGACAATTTAAAATTAGTAGACTACACTTCTTCTTTTCCACATCGTAATATATCGATACAATCGCATATTATATAAAAAAAATTAAAGAAATTTCGACGAAACCGAAACATCGAAGCATGATAATGTTTTTACGCTTTTGAAACGTATAATGTACATATAACAAATATTTACTATATAACAAATATATTTAGCCTCATTATTATGTTAAAACGACAGAGACCGAAGATTTCTAGACTGTGGGGAATCGAAAGTTTGGAAGCGTTACATTTTTCGATGACGTTACATTTTTGTGGAATGACCCCCAGCCTAAAAACATTATCATGTTAAAAATCAAAAATGTACTGCAGGAATGGATAAATGTACAGTTCCGCTGCCGCTAAATAGGTTTTGTTTATTTACTTGTTACTATGGTAATTACTTCTGGTCTCCATGGTGTTGTTGATATCTTTAGTAGTAGTATTTAATATATTTCATTACTTATTCATTGCATCATCAAAATTAGGTATAAACATAAATTTTATAAACGTATCTGTATACAGAATTTACAAAACGTATCGATACAATCGCATATTAAAAATATTAAAAACTGCAGGAACGGATAAAGGTACAGTTCCGATGCCGCTAAATATCATTTGCTTATTTACTTGTTACTATGGTAATTAATTCTTGCCTCCATGGTGTTGATGACATCTTTATAAGCGTCAAAGAAAAGCCATAATTAAAAGGGCCTAAATCGTACGAATGGGCCAAAATATCAGACTCCAAGTTAGACAGTATTTTTCGCCTTGTGTCAAAGGTTACCTGTGCAAAATTTGGTGGCAGTCGGTGTAACGGTGTGGATTTGTATTCAGTACCCATAAATCCTCAGACTTTGAGTTTTATATATAGAGATATTGATATAAACACAACATTAAGGGGCTGTCATCGTCGGAAATTTGTAGGAATACATTCCAGTTGCAGTGGAGTATCTGGAATTTGGCCTTGGGTTGGGGGGTTTCTGAGAGGAGCGACGCCTTCATATAGAAGAGAAAACAAGTTAAGACTAATCAATATTACTATTTTTAAAGTGGCTGAAATCAGTCCTAGTACAATAATCGGTCATCATCATCATCATCATCATCTTATCATCATCATCATCATTATCATCGTAATCATCATCATCTTCAAGGATTAAACCAAGAATGGTTTGTTTCGGTCTCAAATAGGCAAAGATTAGAGCTGGTCACTCCAGCGCTTCTTCGGACGTCCCACACCTCTCCGTCCCCTCGGCTTATAGTTCCATAGTTGTTCGGGGATGCGACAGTCATCCATTCGGCAAAGATATTCCCAAAAATTCAGCCGATACTGGGCGATCCTGTCGAGTATACTCATAATATTCAGTTCCTGCCATATATATCTGTGTGTCTTCTATGATCATGGAGAGTATAACTTACCCTGCCACGTGCCTGAGCAATCTCATTTCAGCCTCTTGGATGCGACTGATCTGGCCTTTCGTCAAAGTCCAATTCTCAGACCCTTAAAGAAGTGTGGGAAGACCATAAAGAAGTGTGGGAAGAGCCATCCATCTTGTAGAATTTTAGGCGTGTTCCTTTACTTGCTGACTTAAGGGTTCGCCTAATGGTCCCGCACATACGGTTGAACTTATGCAACTTATTCACAACGTCGTTGCTTGCATTATAAGACACACTGTAGCCCAGGTATTCAAAATTACTGACTTGTTCCAGGACAGTACCATCTATACCAATTTTTGCACGTACGGGATCAGTTCGACGAAAAGCCATCACCTTGGTTTTAAGTGTGGATATTTGCAATCCAGAGTCTGCAGATTCGATTTAACCCATCTGCAATCTGTTTTCAGAGTCCGACAGATTAGCCCGATCGTCCGCAAACAGCAAAGTGTCAATTGCAGAGTGACCAACAATAACACAATACAAATAGACGTCATTGGATCATTGTTTACAAGATGCTCACTGTAGTGACTGATTGATTGTCCTATATCTCATATTTCAAACATACGCTAATGCTGAGTAATAAACCTGTTTGTATATTTAAAAGTAGTTACTACTATAGTAGTGTACACAGCTCAAAGAAGTAATAAACATTCAGCCTAAAAATTATGAGAGATTAACAAAAGTCGTCAACTTTTTCTACTCTCAGGGAGAGAGGGGTCCGGTCCTGTTTGTCCCCCCCCCCCCGTAAATACCCCCGTGTCAGTTGAAATATGGGAACGACACTTTCAGTGACGTCATATTTATAGTGCCGCTCGGTAAACATAAGTCAATTTGCCATTAACCTTGACAGTGTGTGCCTGTGTTAAAATAGAATATTTTTATTACTGTTGCTGTGAAAGATTC
This sequence comes from Magicicada septendecula, assembly GCA_034769895.1. Lineage (NCBI taxonomy): Eukaryota > Metazoa > Arthropoda > Insecta > Hemiptera > Cicadidae > Magicicada > Magicicada septendecula. The sequence goes on from CM068372.1 coordinate 36,027,930, forward strand.
AACCATCGGCCGTAGTTTTGTATAATGCGGCAGCACTTCTAGACTGTTAAGTGGTGTCTAATTCAAGGTGCGAAATTATTTTTGGATTATTTTATTATTTACATGTAATCTATAAAACCAAAAGGAATAAATAACTGTGTGAGGGATGGCATCTCATTTGTCTAATTTGTAAGATATCAATGTTGTTTTAAAATAATAAGGTACGAGGTACCTAAAGTGAGAACTTTTATAAACAATAATGTGACGTGCATTTCTGCGACAAACAAGAACATTTACAGCACTTATACTACTAACGATGCTTAACTACTAGACTTTCTGAGGACCGCAACCCTACTTCATTATGAACTAATCACTTCAGGAACTCCAACAGGAAAAAAAACTCCACTAAAGATCAACCGTGACGAACACCACAAGGACCAAGGACCCGGACATCGAGTAAACTTCTGGATATCACAGGTGACACGGAGACTTGTCCTCCGTGATTAATTAAAATTCTAACAAATGAATTGTTAAAGACAGTTTAAATAAATATACAAAGACTTTAATGATAATCACTTATAACATGTAGTATGTCTTACGAATCAAAAATATTTGTAGTAGTAAGTAGTGCTTATGTATATATATAAAGCTTCACTGATACAAAAAAATTTTAGATTAAGTCCATTCTTCAAATTGCCCCCCAAATAGTATGATAGAATATGAATAAGTGAGCTTAACTCACAAACAAGTTTAATGTCCCGGATCCGTGGATAATGCTAGCACATATAAATCCTTATGTTTTGGCCCCCCCTATTTTTTTCACAAGATATTTTATTAAATTGTAAACTTTTATTAAGAAAACCTTATGTGGGAATATTTATGTAGAGCTGTTGTGGTAATTGTTTAATAAAGAGATGTCATTACTTTACACAAAAATACTGAGTGAATAAATCATCAGACCCCATGTAAAAGTTCCTTTAGTTATCACTACAGCTGGTTTAACTAATAATTAAAAGTTAATTACGAGTATGGCAGCCCGTGCAATTGATCTGAGGTAAGTATGCACAGGTTCCCGATGTTATAACGTAGGTGAGACGTTATACCGTCTCTTTGTAAAAATGTATAGTTCGTAATTATAGCGCCTGCGCCACATTCCATTTTCTTGTACTCCTCTAAATATTGTTCTTAGAATCTGTCTTTCACAGCTACCTAGAAGTCTCTCGCTATTTTTTGTCATTGTCCAGGTTTCTGAAGCATATATCACCACTGGCCTGATAAGTGTTTTGTAGATTTTGCATTTCGTGCTTCTTGAGATGAAGCTAGATGTTATGCGTTATGTTAGACGGGCGATGACGGGCGGGGATGTTATTGTTTAATTGCGACCAGTGTTGATCGTCCGAGTGCTAAGGAGTAGGGGAAGTCCGTGTAATTTGGACGCTTTCTGCAAGAAGGCACAGGTCATCCGCATAATCCAGTTCCTCCAAACGGCTATTTAAGCCCTATTGAATCCCCTGTTTTCTATTTGTAGACAAATAGATGCCAAACTGAGACCAGTTAAAAATGACAATTCGCTTCGCTTGTTCAAAGATTTATAGATTTAAAACTGCCAGTTTTATGTTTCCAGTGTCACGACAATAGCGTTGTGGGGTATGATGACCACACACTTCTGGATTACTGATAATAAGTAGCGACCGACACGCGCAACCCATACTAATGCTGCGATTATTATTATTAACGTGCCCGCTCATCTTAACGATTGCTTTATGCAAATGTTATTGTCGTCTACTCGCTTAGTGAAGTGTGCACAACAAACCGCAGGAAAAAACAAATATTGCAGGTGGTCTTAAACAGTACTGCATATTGATCTAGCAACACAAGAGTTTTGCATGTCACATTAGAGCAAGACTCGCTTCCTCCAGTGTGGTCTCGAATACATCGTAAGACGAATCGCTTGTCAGATCGTCTAGCGGGACTCGAGATCTACCTAATCTATTAATAAATTAGGTACCTAATCTACCTAGAGAAAACAAAATATATGTCTGCTGGCAACAAACTACCATTAAACCCAACCCTTTAAAACCTTAAAGTTGGCACAAAAAATATAGAGGCAGTAAAAGGGTTCATAAACCTTGGCTCCCAGATAAACAGCACTAACGACATCAACACTGAAATAAGAAGAAGAATATATCTCACAAGTAAAATATATTATGGATTAAAAAAGCACCTGACATCTAGCTTCATCTCAAGAAGCACGAAATGCAAAATCTACAAAACACTTATCAGGCCAGTGGTGATATATGCTTCAGAAACCTGGACAATGACAAGAAATAGCGAGAGACTTCTAGGTAGCTGTGAAAGACGGATTCTAAGAACAATATTTAGAGGAGTACAAGAAAATGGAATGTGGCGCAGGCGCTATAATTACGAACTATACATTTTTACAAAGAGACGGTATAACGTCTCACCTACGTTATAACATCGGGAACCTGTGCATACTTACCTCAGATCAATTGCACGGGCTGCCATACTCGTAATTAACTTTTAATTATTAGTTAAACCAGCTGTAGTGATAACTAAAGGAACTTTTACATGGGGTCTGATGATTTATTCACTCAGTATTTTTGTGTAAAGTAATGACATCTCTTTATTAAACAATTACCACAACAGCTCTACATAAATATTCCCACATAAGGTTTTCTTAATAAAAGTTTACAATTTAATAAAATATCTTGTGAAAAAAATAGGGGGGGCCAAAACATAAGGATTTATATGTGCTAGCATTATCCACGGATCCGGGACATTAAACTTGTTTGTGAGTTAAGCTCACTTATTCATATTCTATCATACTATTTGGGGGGCAATTTGAAGAATGGACTTAATCTAAAATTTTTTTGTATCAGTGAAGCTTTATATATATACATAAGCACTACTTACTACTACAAATATTTTTGATTCGTAAGACATACTACATGTTATAAGTGATTATCATTAAAGTCTTTGTATATTTATTTAAACTGTCTTTAACAATTCATTTGTTAGAATTTTAATTAATCACGGAGGACAAGTCTCCGTGTCACCTGTGATATCCAGAAGTTTACTCGATGTCCGGGTCCTTGGTCCTTGTGGTGTTCGTCACGGTTGATCTTTAGTGGAGTTTTTTTTCCTGTTGGAGTTCCTGAAGTGATTAGTTCATAATGAAGTAGGGTTGCGGTCCTCAGAAAGTCTAGTAGTTAAGCATCGTTAGTAGTATAAGTGCTGTAAATGTTCTTGTTTGTCGCAGAAATGCACGTCACATTATTGTTTATAAAAGTTCTCACTTTAGGTACCTCGTACCTTATTATTTTAAAACAACATTGATATCTTACAAATTAGACAAATGAGATGCCATCCCTCACACAGTTATTTATTCCTTTTGGTTTTATAGATTACATTTAAACTTATTAGCACACTAATTTGCCACTACTTTCCGCTGCACATTGTTATAGCTGTACTCTAAATGAAAAAACATATTGTCGTACTTTGGGACATGGTTCAACCGTGTGTTTACTACGAGAGCGCTCCATCTCGATTGAATTACTATGTTAGGACGGGTAAGTTAACTGCGCGGAGTTTACGCGTCGCAACAAAATAGTTCCACCTTTCTTCTCTATTTAAGGGATTAAAGTTTGACCTTTTAATTATCCGAATATTGTAACGTTACCAAATTTGGTAGTTACATAAAGTAAGCAATTATAACGTCAAGTGACGGGAAAGCATGAAAGTATTTCTAGATAAGTAAAACTATGTTAACAAAAAGTGTGTATCTACAGATATATTAGTGTAAAGTTCCAACTATGAAGAAGAAAGTGTAACATAGCAGCATCGTACTCGAAATAGAGAAAGAAAATGACCATGAGCCAAAATAAAATGTTAGAAACCAGGCCCAATAGATTCCAACAGTGAGGGGAACCAACAAAAATAATAAATAATAAAAGTGTAAAAGAAGACAACAAGATTCCAACAGTGAGGGGAACCAACAAAAATAATAAATAATAAAAGTGTAAAAGAAGACAACAAGATTCCAACAGTGAGGGGAACAAATGAAGATAGTGACAATACTAAAAGTGTAAAAGAAGACAACAGGATTCCAACAGTGAGGGGAACCAATAAAATGACTATACAAAATAAAGGAAGAAACAACTCAGGAGCAACCACAATGATGGCAGACAAACCAATATATTTACAAATATAAATATTATGAAACAACGACTACTACAATGGAAATATTGAAGAAGACGTTCAAACCTAAAGAAGAAAGGAAGAAGAAGGACAAGGAAACATGACATGAAGAGAGAAGAAAATGGATAGACCATACAAGAAATCATCATTCATCAAGTATACTAGAGACAATACTAGTAACCAAAAGAATAGTGATTGTCAACTATGAAGAAACAGTGTTTAACATATTTAAGAAATCACAAACAGTTATAGTGAATACTTAATGTAAGTGTGAGAACCTGTGACCAGTTAACTAATTTTAACCTAATAAACCCCACAAACAATTCCAGTGATAAGGTTTATAGCGGAAGAAAATGTGTTACTTTCATAGTGGAAACATCAAGGATTAAATAGTCAAAAAATACACAGACAGTTAGTGTGACTAGTTTAATGAAGATTGTGATCCAAATAGATAATCATAAGACCACCAAACAATGTAAGATAGAACAGTTATATTATTGTTCATAGAACTTGATAATAAAAAACCTTTGTAAATTTCAAAAGAAATGTAACTGAATGCCACGGCAAAACAGAATACAATACAAAGAAAGGCCAGAAAGAATAATAACAAACAAAGTAGTTTGTTAAATATCAAACAAATGTGACAGAAATTAGTTACAAACCATGACAAGAAAGGTATTATCATTAGTTCAAGAATATTTGTATTATTGTTTAAGAAGAAGTAGTGTAAACATGTGTATTAATCAACAATTAAACTATTGTAATAGAATACCATACTGAAGTCATGATAGTAGTGGCAAAATGCTGCATTAGAATATGTTGTACATTGTTACATAACCCCATAGGAAAGGCACCTATGAAACAAAAAATCATACATGTTAGTTTAACCAAACAACCATCAACAATTGTGTCAATCAAAGATTCGTTATAAGTAATGATACACCCTAATAAACAGTGTATTATATTGAAATACACTGCAAATGAAGTAGACCAAATATGATAGCACAAAGCTAGATGAAAGGGAACCTAATATGCCAAATTAGTTAAACAAAATACATTGTTAAAACTTGTACAAAGATTGATGAAAGTATTACCAGTCGTTAGAAGAACATCTGGTACTACTATGAGAACAGATTATAAGTATAATGATAATAGTTTTATGATCAAAATATTGTAAACTAGCTGACTATGAATGCATAGCCAGAAGTGAGCAGAGGCAATGTAACCAACTAGTTAAGCAAAATACCTTATTAAAACTTAAACAGAGATTAATGAAAGTGTTACCAGTAGTAAGAAGGACACCTAATACTACTATGAGAACAGACCATAACCATAAGAACAGTAATTTTATAGATAAATTATTAAAAACTAAATGACCATGATGGTGGAATCAGAATGTAAACAAACAATATGTAGCAAGTTATTTATGCAAAATGCAACATACAAACTTGTTCAAAAGTAGATAAAAATGTTATCAATGATCAGAATGATGTCTGATACTACTTTGAGAATCTATGTCAAATATAATAATAACAATTTAGTTATTGATTTATCAAAAAATAACTGAATACCATGTCATGACCTAATGTAAACAAACCCATTACTAGAAATTGAAGGGTTCTCAGATAGCTAAAAGCTAACAAATATATTAAATGAATTAGGTACTATAGTTGTACACTAGTTGCATTTACAACATAATATACCTTATATAGAAAAACCATAAACAAAGTGACAATTTGAAGAAAAGAGATAGGAAGGTAGTTGAATAATACTACTAGTATATGAAAAACACAACCTTGTGCATATACTAAAGTATAAACCCATGTAAATAAACATTTATATTATTGTTAGATTACAAAACCAATGTTATTAGATAAGGAAAAATAGTATTAAGGACAATTATGAATAATCGAATATGGACGCTAAAGACGCCATGATCAAACATTGTTTGGGTAACAATTATTCCCAAATTTTTGTATTAAACAGTTGAGAAATAGACTCAAATCGTTTAATCAAAAGTGTTTTAGTGTAATTAGTTAAGTTTTGGTGTAATAAACTTATTAGTTATAAGATTCACCATAAAAATTTGTGAAATCGATATAGTGATTTAATAATGGACGGATTATAATCTTGTTTGGACTTTATTTAAAGCTCAGGATGTCCGCGATTTTTGGCACCAACCACTCAACGATTAGACAAATAATAAGAAAGTTATAACGATTATAAACTTTTTAATTATTTTGTGCACCAGTGCTTACGTCATTCTAATCTCAAACCCAAATGCAAAATTGGTAATAAATTAAAAATTTTACTAAGTCAAGGTACTTTGGGTCGGAGAGTTCAAAGAATTCAACCAATCAAATGAATGAAAACCGGCAGACAAGCCACAGACGCTCCGGAGGAGCTGGACAGTCATCTATCAATCATCAACGAGACAAGACGTATCACTCGACGGACCAAATCTATGAAGAAGTTTATTTCGAATTGTGCGCGACACATAAACAGAAGTCAAACTACATACACCTAACCTACATACCACACAGAATTAACGTGTGTACAGTGCGGAGTGAATAAGAATTAAATACGACCAGTGTATAATATCGGTCGTATTTTCGAGTGTTGTGTTGAAAATAAACCAGGGAGTACAATATTTTTCATTAATTAACAATAAAACAGAAATAATCATTTCTATAAAAACAATTGGTCGGATACTACGCTAATCAGTAGTAGCGAAGTATAATAATGCTGATGAAATTTATCAGAATTGACGAAAGAATTATTTCGCAATTTTTAACTTGATAAATAAATGTTTTTAATACTTTTCATAATTAAAAGAATCAAGATTATTCTAGTTATTACAAAATACGAGCGCCGCAAATAGTCGCTCAATTGACTCATGCAGTTTTTGATTTTACTAGTGGAAATAAATATTTTAATTTTTTTGCGAAAGAATATTCTATTCTACTGATAGTTATGCATCAGAAATATTATAAATAATATATTTATGTTTAGATTAAGAAGAAATCAATGCTTAATATAATTAACCCTAATAACTATTCACGTTATTAGATAACCTAAAAATAATAACCACAATTTGTCACCTTTTTGTCATAAGTCTGTTCTCAAATAATACAAACCAGATGAAAGCTATAACAAGAGTTTTTTTTATTATTATAACTTTTTCTCTTGTAAATAAATAATTCCTATAGTGAACTATTAAAATATAATAGTACATTTTGGCAGTGCAAATCAACGCACTTGTTTATTGTCAAAGTAACTACTCTATACTGGGTACTAATTCCCGCGTACGATAATACCATAATTATCGATTATATGGTACCAATTTTCAATTTTAATATTTGTTTGTTTGTTTTCTATTAATTGTTTATTAAATATCATTATAAAACACCACATCTTGTATCTGGCATCATGTCACTTAAAAGAATCACACGAACTTGGTAATTAACTATGTAAGAGGACATAACCTCTCTAAATAAAAACTATTGTATAACCTACAGTGTTACCAGCCTTGAGGTTAAGAAGAGTTTCATTTAAAATTTGTTCATTGTAATTATTTTCTGTAAAATTATTAGTGACTGATTGTTAAAATTTTAAAGATTTTCTAGCATTCCAAACTGATAATAAACCTCAATATTTTGTTACCAGTGGAAAAAGTGCTTAATTTCAAACTTAAAATAGTTCTTTTTTTTATAGCCAGTTCTATCAAAAGGTGGCGGAAGAATTTAAATATTCCTGATAATTCAAAACATTATTCAGTTGTTATTATTATTGTGCATGCTAATCACGTTTGATATTCAAATAGAATATCTCCTTGTATGTGTAGCGTGTATGTTACAGCTGAGCAGTCACCCAACAGAACAGCAATATCCACATATGGTAAGTGGGGAGTGTAACCCCACTTTGACTTTAGCAGTTATAAAAAAAAGATTTTTTTTTTTTTTGGTGAAAAATTTTTGAGATTTTTTTTTTTTTGTAAAGAGGGGCCACAAGTTAATTATAACTAGGCAAAGCCTAGAGAAGCCAAAATGCGCTGGATCCAGTGAGACGGGACTTGCAATGAAAACTCAAGAATTAAACAATTAACAAATCCTTTTTATTATTCTATCTCAGTAAACAATTAAATAAATTGTTATTTATTAAAATAAATAAACCCAACAGTAATCTATAATTCCCCTTAAATAGTTAATTAAATAAAGTATACCTTCTCAACAAGGCCACCTGAAAATAATAATTGAAACCAAGAAAATAATTTGCTATGTCACTCTACCAATGAATTGAAATTTAAAACCATGACTAACCTTGAAATAAAGCTTCCATTAAAATATTAATAAAATATAAAATTTATTTTATATGTTCCTGTTAGAATGCTTCATATTACTTAATGAAGATAAATGGCATTGATTCCTTGCTAATATTAATTACAAAAATAATTACTCAAACAAATTAAATAAATTTTAAAGGGTGACAATTCATATACTTGTTATAAGGTTAAATAAAATAAATTATTTCCTTAAAGAAATTATCAGCAATGATTAATTGAGATAGAATACCTGTTATAAAAAATGAAAAGGATATAACTACATGACTCCATGTATTAACTCTCTTTTATGAAAAGACATTGCACAAATAAAACCCTATATCCAAAGTCCCCACCAAAAATACACTAAATGCATAATAATTATAACCCCCAAAATGTACACACAAATATACATACATAACATGTTCCACGACACAAATACATTATACAATAGTATACAATAAAATATACATAAAGGTGTCTTGCCACGCCCTTTTTATATTACCCTCATGGTGTATATAAATCCTTACTTTTTCTTTATAATTATCCCTGTTAGGATGACAAATTTATTTTTATATTACCCTCATGGTGTGGGTTGATTACACCTCAGGTGTATAAGAAAATGCATAAGCACACAGTAGTCCCCAGGACATAATAAAATTCAAAACTAAGTGCCTAAGTGGCTAAGTGGCTAAGTGCCTAATTACAGTGAGAAATTAAAATTTTGAAAATAATGAACGCCCCCCCAGTTATCATAAATAATTTAAAGAATTTATATATACCGAAACATGGTCAATTAATTAAAATAGAAATATTGCATAATATTATAACCCTATGAAAAATACACTTGGCACAGAGACGGACATGTTAACATCTTGATGATTCATCTTTCAACTTGTCTCAACAAACAAGTTGAAAGGTGTTTCGACATGTATTCCTTCTGGTTGAAACTTGTTGAAAATGCACCTACCTCCCCAGTAATTTTTATACAAAAGAATAAAACTGATTTTTAAATTAAGAATATATATATATATATATATACTACTGAATTGAACACGATAAATTACTAATAGCCAGAATGACTTAAAATCTGTAAGGAAACCCCTATAATGAAATAAATGGAAAATCTATGCTGAATGTGAACTGTGTAAAGCATGCCAGTCTCTGGCTGACAATTTTACCAGAAATACACTGAAATTTACAATTAATTTAACACACAGTCCACACACTAAACTATCCCATCAATTGGGAATCTAAATGAATGTTTAAAACTTGAAATGTAGTAGTTGACAGATGTATATAACTGGTCACTGGGTATGATTGAGTGTTGACTCTATGTGTAATTAATAATTGGTTTTGTATCACCTGATTTCATTCATGAAGGGTATTATGGAGGTGACATCTCGTGGCCGACATTTTAGATGTTCGTGTGGTCGTCCAAATTCATCCGGTAGCGAAGTGGAGAGCTTAGGATGTTAAATGTTCAGCCATGTAGTAGGTCTTGTTCTCGTCTGTGCAGTAGACCCTAATTACACCATTATATTTTTTAGTCAGAGTACACCACACAACGTCCCACTAAAGTTTGCACACCCTCCAAAATACATATATATAAAGTCAACACCTCTATTGAGCTACTTAATTAAACTTGGTAAAATGTATATGGCCAACATGCCTTATTTGAAAATCTTTACAACAGTTATTCTTTATAACAGTAATTCTTCCTAATATTAACTTCACACAATGTGAGTTACCCTGTTTGTAATTTGACAATTAATTATGGCTTTGTACCATCTCATAAACTTTATACTTAGCGTGAATATGTAGATACCACGTGGTTAAGGTTAATTCAAATACATAGTTTTTTATTACGGAAAATAATATGAATTGGACATTATTTACTTTCTAAACGTGCCTGAGTAAGTTACCAGATATTAATAAGGTTTTACTGTTAATTGTAGCAAAAGTTGTATACCACTTAAACTAACTACGCATTGTGCAATAAACTAGTGGTGTACCACGAATCTCATTACATCGATGTTAGATAATTTTTAAACTTAAATATTTTGTATTCAATATACTTTACTTTTTAGTGCCGAAATTCTGACATTTGAATGGAATGTTTTATAAAGTTTTAAAAACTTTACCAACACATTGCGTATTGCACAATGCACGATGCAACAGGTGAACAGATTGAACTTCCTCAGGCTTACTAAAAAAACAGTTTTCTCCAGTAAAATATTGTAGTTAATTAATATGAAAGTAATTGAGACTTACCGCAGTCGTTTACAGAATTATCTCGACATAGTTGGAAGAACTGCTAGTGTTGAGATCTTCATTTCTCTACCGGAAAAAATAATGGCGACCGTCACCCACGAGGTATTTTGTCAGACCAAATTACTCAGAAAAATCGGCTCCGTCTCCGTTTGCGTCCCGTACTTCTCGCCAGACAGCAGCACCTGGCGTTTTCATACTGCCGCGGACAGTCGGCAGGTGCCGACACCGATCACGCAGTGTAGAGTAGAAATCGGTAGTGCTTATATTTTCACGGGTAGGGTGCAGCACTAATTACAGCATTGTAATTCCGTACTGCCTATAGCTACAGTTCGTATGTCATGTCGTTTCGCGCCGGCCGTCTTTCCGCTAGATATCAGCCCACTCTTTAATTGAAAAATAACTGAAATCTGCTGAATCTTTTTGACTCAGCACAGGAGGTTACCAGCGGAGTGCGAAAAATACTTTTAAATTAAAAGATTTAACCAGTGATACCCACACATTTACTAATCACAATCAGACTGATAATAATAATTATAATTTTGGATATTTTATTGTACAACATTATTGTGGATACCGGAGCGTATCTACAAGCAACACAATCAATACACATACAATATCAAAATCTATATGCATCTATAATATTCCATTATAGATTGGTGCTCCATCGCGGGGCAGAATTGACTGAAGATCACACTAAGAAGAGGTACAAAATATCAACATCAATATCATACGTACACTAATCCATTATAGATTGGCGCCCAACGTGGGGCGCGGATTAGGGAAAAAACGGACAATTTAACCAATAATTTAATAACCCAATCCGTCAAGAGACTGCAAGTACATTGCCAGCGACAAGATGTATACAAGGAGATCAACCTCAAAAAAGGGAGCAGCAGAGGCAGAGAGGGAGGCCAGACTGGAAGAGAAGGAGGCATCATCAACGGAAGACGTTGAAGAAATCCTATTAGAAATTGAGGACAAACAACCTGAACCGGAGGAGGTTCAGCAACCTGATGAGGAGCCGGAATCATACCACAAGACGTTCTACCGGAAACAAACCAACCAGAGAGACCAACGACACCCGTAAGCGTGGATTACCAGGAGATGATGCGGATGATTATTGAAGGCACTAATAAAACAATGGAAACGTTGAGTCAGAGGATAGAGCAAAGTACCAACAAATCAATATAGTCACTAAGGGAAGGCCTGAAATCCATAGATCAAAAAATAGAGTCACTAAAGGAAGGCCAGAAATCTACGGATCAGAAAATAGAAGAAGGCCAGAGAGAGAGAGCCAGAAAAATATAGAATTGTTGAGGGAGGAATTAAATGACAGGATAAATGAAACCAACAGGAGGATGGAAGACGGACAGAAAAAGACGGAAGAGCTATTGGAGAAGAAGATGGCTATCATGAAGGAGGATTTATCTGCAGAGTTGGGGATTAAAATCGACGAGATCAATGGGAGATTAGACCGAATGAATAAGAGAATAAAGGGAGATGACAAGGAGATCGTGGAGTCGATAAACACGGTAGTGAAGGATAATTACAAGCAATCAGGAAAGACAATAAAAAGATGTTGTGAAGAGGCAGAAGAGAGTGTTAAGAAGATAAGAAGAGAATTAATAGTAGACGATCAAATGGAAGTTGAAGAAGTACCTGAAGATAAGAACATAGAACAAGCGAACCCAGAGCCTGGAGATAGTGGAGAAAAGAAGATCCAGATAATTCAAGAAACGGAAGAGGTGAAGATGGAAGAAAGAAGAACCATACGTCCAAGGAAGGCAAGAGCCACAAAAGAATTAATTGTAATGACTCGAAGCGGTCTGATTAATATGGTCAACTTACCAATCGTCAACCATGAAGAAGGGGTCTTCAGGAAGGAGTATCGGAGGAGTATCATGGAGACGGAAGATTATGTAACAACGAAGAAGAAGATGACCAACAAAGCATCTCAACCACGGATTTCCAAAAGAAGAGTGAGATATTTTAAGAAAAAGGAAGGCTATCAAGAGAAATGGGACCGGATTGTCGAAGGATATGCCAGAGAAATAAGAGAACTGCGGAAGAAGAGGAGTCAATTAACGGAAGGACCAAATCAGAAGGTGGATGACGGTCAGACCGAATTGAGGGAGTTACCAAACGGCAGTACTAACAACCACCAGGAGAACAATGGACACAAATATATTGAAGAGAGAGAGAGAAAGAAGACAGAAGAACGGAAGGCAGACACAGCCCTAATAGCATTCAAATGGAAAAACCAGATGATAACCAGATATATGTCAAGAACGGACAGGAGTATGAACACTGAAGAAGTTCGAACGACAAGAAGAGAGGAGAGCGATGATTATGGTTAAAATGAATAAAAATACACTGAAATATGGGACGAACCATAATGATAACCAGTAATGCTGACACAAGCTTCAATGAAACGATATATCGGAGATTAAAATATAAGATTAAAAGTGAAAAATAGCGATGAAAATACTTGTTACTGATATTAAATGAAAGATGAAAATATACTTGTGAATATAACTGTTAAGTATATAAAGATAAAAAGTGAAATGTGGTGATGAATATTATTGTTTATTAATAAAAAGTGAAAAATGAAGATGTAATTATGAAAATAAATGTTGACTAAAGAAGAAAGGACGGAATATTGCTATGAAGATTATTGTGTGTTTATATTAAATAAGAAGTAACTATATAACTATGAAATGAACGTTGACTATATTGTAATTTTATAATGTGAAAAAATATGTTCCCAAAGAAGTTATGTAAAGGATCCAGAAAATTGTATTTGCAAATAATAGTACTAGTACTACTACTAAAGAAATATAATATACGAGAACGACACCCAAGAACTTTGGCATAAAATATATGAACCATGTATATAAATTCCTAGAGCCGAGTCAACCAGTAAAGAACATCTTACCCGTACTAATGAAGAGGATAACTATACGAGAACGACACCCAAGAACTTTGGCATAAAATATATGAAACGTGTATATAAATTCCTAGAGCCGAGTCAACCAGTAAAGAACATCTTACCCGTACTAATAAAGAGGATAACTATACGAGAACGACACCCAAGAACTTTGGCATAAAATATATTAAACGTGTATATAAATTCCTAGAGCTGAGTCAACCAGTAAAGAACATCTTACCCGTACTAATAAAGAGGATAACTATACGAGAACGACACCCAAGAACTTTGGCATAAAATATATGAAACGTGTATATAAATTCCTAGAGCCGAGTCAACCAGTAAAGAACATCTTACCCGTACTAATAAAGAGGATAACTATACGAGAACGACACCCAAGAACTTTGGCATAAAATATATGAAACGTGTATATAAATTCCTAGAGCCGAGTCAACCAGTAAAGAACATCTTACCCGTACTAATAAAGAGGATAACTATACGAGAACGACACCCAAGAACTTTGGCATAAAATATATTAAACGTGTATATAAATTCCTAGAGCTGAGTCAACCAGTAAAGAACATCTTACCCGTACTAATAAAGAGGATAACTATACGAGAACGACACCCAAGAACTTTGGCATAAAATATATGAAACGTGTATATAAATTCCTAGAGCCGAGTCAACCAGTAAAGAACATCTTACCCGTACTAATAAAGAGGATAACTATACGAGAACGACACCCAAGAACTTTGGCATAAAATATATGAAACGTGTATATAAATTCCTAGAGCCGAGTCAACCAGTAAAGAACATCTTACCTGTACTAATAAAGAGGAGAACTATACGAGAAAGACAACCTACATCTACGGCACCAAATTTCCAAGAGCCAAGTCAACAAGTAAAGTTAACATCCTACCCGTACTCTAATGAAAAAAAAAGGAGGAAATAAGAAGATGGAGGAACAAACCCAAAGAAATGTATTAACGTAGATAAGAAACAACACACAACCACGATGTTTTTTAGTGTTTGTTACTAGAAGAAAGCCAATACCACATATACTATATCTCAACTGAAACCATGAAGAAAAAAAATATATATATATATATTCATGAATTATATCTAGATAAGTAAACCCCGAAATGAAGAATATGACGAGATGACGTTTAATGTGATACAAAGAGAAGAGATTAATTGATGATGAAGAAGAATAAAAAGTAATATATTAACGAAGACAATCATGAGAGTATACCAGTGATGAAATGTAAAACAAAATATCCCTGTAATATGTGAAGAATTTAGCTGAGTTGAATCAAGAAAAAGAGAGTATAACAATGTATAAACCGCAGATGCGTGAGATAATACCAAGAATATTTATTATTTGTCGAAAGAACGACCATTTTATATTTTTTGATTATTTGAGATGAATTGACTGATGAATAATGCCAGCAATCATTTATTATTATTGATGGAGATGATGTGCCTCCGTATTTATTGAAGTTAGTATGGCCAGTGGAGTTGAATGCCAAAGTGAGCCGCTCTGAACTGCCCCAGCTAAGCTTATGTTAGGGAATTAGGGAACTAAATAAACAAGGGAGATAATTACATAGAAGAGAAATAATTATGATTCAAATAGAAGAAAGTGAAGGGATGTATATAAAAAAGCATATGAACCAACATGGAAACGTACAACAATTGATGAATTCTTCAATGAAAAATAAATATACTGATTCAGAATTAATCAATTCTTATAGGAAGGCATATGTAACGTTACCAAATTTGGTAGTTACATAAAGTAAGCAATTATAACGTCAAGTGACGGGAAAGCATGAAAGTATTTCTAGATAAGTAAAACTATGTGAACAAAAAGTGTGTATCTACAGATATATTAGTGTAAAGTTCCAACTATGAAGAAGAAAGTGTAACATAGCAGCATCGTACTCGAAATAGAGAAAGAAAATGACCGTGAGCCAAAATAAAATGTTAGAAACCAGGCCCAATAGATTCCAACAGTGAGGGGAACCAATAAAAATAATAAATAATAAAAGTGTAAAAGAAGACAACAGGATTCCAACAGTGAGGGGAACCAACAAAAATAATAAATAATAAAAGTGTAAAAGAAGACAACAAGATTCCAACAGTGAGGGGAACCAACAAAAATAATAAATAATAAAAGTGTAAAAGAAGACAACAAGATTCCAACAGTGAGGGGAACAAATGAAGATAGTGACAATACTAAAAGTGTAAAAGAAGACAACAGGATTCCAACAGTGAGGGGAACCAATAAAATGACTATACAAAATAAAGGAAGAAACAACTCAGGAGCAACCACAATGATGGCAGACAAACCAATATATTTACAAATATAAATATTATGAAACAACGACTACTACAATGGAAATATTGAAGAAGACGTTCAAACCTAAAGAAGAAAGGAAGAAGAAGGACAAGGAAACATGACATGAAGAGAGAAGAAAATGGATAGACCATACAAGAAATCATCATTCATCAAGTATACTAGAGACAATACTAGTAACCAAAAGAATAGTGATTGTCAACTATGAAGAAACAGTGTTTAACATATTTAAGAAATCACAAACAGTTATAGTGAATACTTAATGTAAGTGTGAGAACCTGTGACCAGTTAACTAATTTTAACCTAATAAACCCCACAAACAATTCCAGTGATAAGGTTTATAGCGGAAGAAAATGTGTTACTTTCATAGTGGAAACATCAAGGATTAAATAGTCAAAAAATACACAGACAGTTAGTGTGACTAGTTTAATGAAGATTGTGATCCAAATAGATAATCATAAGACCACCAAACAATGTAAGATAGAACAGTTATATTATTGTTCATAGAACTTGATAATAAAAAACCTTTGTAAATTTCAAAAGAAATGTAACTGAATGCCACGGCAAAACAGAATACAATACAAAGAAAGGCCAGAAAGAATAATAACAAACAAAGTAGTTTGTTAAATATCAAACAAATGTGACAGAAATTAGTTACAAACCATGACAAGAAAGGTATTATCATTAGTTCAAGAATATTTGTATTATTGTTTAAGAAGAAGTAGTGTAAACATGTGTATTAATCAACAATTAAACTATTGTAACAGAATACCATACTGAAGTCATGATAGTAGTAGCAAAATGCTGCATTAGAATATGTTGTACATTGTTACATAACCCCATAGGAAAGGCACCTATGAAACAAAAAATCATACATGTTAGTTTAACCAAACAACCATCAACAATTGTGTCAATCAAAGATTCGTTATAAGTAATGATACATCCTAATAAACAGTGTATTATATTGAAATACACTGCAAATGAAGTAGACCAAATATGATAGCACAAAGCTAGATGAAAGGGAACCTAATATGCCAAATTAGTTAAACAAAATACATTGTTAAAACTTGTACAAAGATTGATGAAAGTATTACCAGTAGTTAGAAGAACATCTGGTACTACTATGAGAACAGATTATAAGTATAATGATAATAGTTTTATGATCAAAATATTGTAAACTAGCTGACTATGAATGCATAGCCAGAAGTGAGCAGAGGCAATGTAACCAACTAGTTAAGCAAAATACCTTATTAAAACTTAAACAGAGATTAATGAAAGTGTTACCAGTAGTAAGAAGGACACCTAATACTACTATGAGAACAGACCATAACCATAAGAATAGTAATTTTATAGATAAATTATTAAAAACTAAATGACCATGATGGTAGAATCAGAATGTAAATAAACAATATGTAGCAAGTTATTTATGCAAAATGCAACATACAAACTTGTTCAAAAGTAGATAAAAATGTTATCAATGATCAGAAGGATGTCTGATACTACTTTGAGAATCTATGTCAAATATAATAATAACAATTTAGTTATTGATTTATCAAAAAATAACTGAATACCATGTCATGACCTAATGTAAACAAACCCATTACTAGAAATTGAAGGGTTCTCAGATAGCTAAAAGCTAACAAATATATTAAATGAATTAGGTACTATAGTTGTACACTAGTTGCATTTACAACATAATATACCTTATATAGAAAAACCATAAACAAAGTGACAATTTGAAGAAAAGAGATAGGAAGGTAGTTAAATAATACAACTAGTATATGAAAAACACAACCTTGTGCATATACTAAAGTATAAACCCATGTAAATAAACATTTATATTATTGTTAGATTACAAAACCAATGTTATTAGATAAGGAAAAATAGTATTAAGGACAATTATGAATAATCGAATATGGACGCTAAAGACGCCATGATCAAACATTGTTTGGGTAACAATTATTCCCAAATTTTTGTATTAAACAGTTGAGAAATAGACTCAAATCGTTTAATCAAAAGTGTTTTAGTGTAATTAGTTAAGTTTTGGTGTAATAAACTTATTAGTTATAAGATTCACCATAAAAATTTGTGAAATCGATATAGTGATTTAATAATGGACGGATTATAATCTTGTTTGGACTTTATTTAAAGCTCAGGATGTCCGCGATTTTTGGCACCAACCACTCAACGATTAGACAAATAATAAGAAAGTTATAACGATTATAAACTTTTTAATTATTTTGTGCACCAGTGCTTACGTCATTCTAATCTCAAACCCAAATGCAAAATTGGTAATAAATTAAAAATTTTACTAAGTCAAGGTACTTTGGGTCGGAGAGTTCAAAGAATTCAACCAATCAAATGAATGAAAACCGGCAGACAAGCCACAGACGCTCCGGAGGAGCTGGACAGTCATCTATCAATCATCAACGAGACAAGACGTATCACTCGACGGACCAAATCTATGAAGAAGTTTATTTCGAATTGTGCGCGACACATAAACAGAAGTCAAACTACATACACCTAACCTACATACCACACAGAATTAACGTGTGTATAGTGCGGAGTGAATAAGAATTAAATACGACCAGTGTATAATATCGGTCGTATTTTCGAGTGTTGTGTTGAAAATAAACCAGGGAGTACAATATTTTTCATTAATTAACAATAAAACAGAAATAATCATTTCTATAAAAACAATTGGTCGGATACTACGCTAATCAGTAGTAGCGAAGTATAATAATGCTGATGAAATTTATCAGAATTGACGAAAGAATTATTTCGCAATTTTTAACTTGATAAATAAATGTTTTTAATACTTTTCATAATTAAAAGAATCAAGATTATTCTAGTTATTACAAAATACGAGCGCCGCAAATAGTCGCTCAATTGACTCATGCAGTTTTTGATTTTACTAGTGGAAATAAATATTTTAATTTTTTTGCGAAAGAATATTCTATTCTACTGATAGTTATGCATCAGAAATATTATAAATAATATATTTATGTTTAGATTAAGAAGAAATCAATGCTTAATATAATTAACCCTAATAACTATTCACGTTATTAGATAACCTAAAAATAATAACCACAATTTGTCACCTTTTTGTCATAAGTCTGTTCTCAAATAATACAAACCAGATGAAAGCTATAACAAGAGTTTTTTTTATTATTATAACTTTTTCTCTTGTAAATAAATAATTCCTATAGTGAACTATTAAAATATAATAGTACATTTTGGCAGTGCAAATCAACGCACTTGTTTATTGTCAAAGTAACTACTCTATACTGGGTACTAATTCCCGCGTACGATAATACCATAATTATCGATTATATGGTACCAATTTTCAATTTTAATATTTGTTTGTTTGTTTTCTATTAATTGTTTATTAAATATCATTATAAAACACCACATCTTGTATCTGGCATCATGTCACTTAAAAGAATCACACGAACTTGGTAATTAACTATGTAAGAGGACATAACCTCTCTAAATAAAAACTATTGTATAACCTACAGTGTTACCAGCCTTGAGGTTAAGAAGAGTTTCATTTAAAATTTGTTCATTGTAATTATTTTCTGTAAAATTATTAGTGACTTATTGTTAAAATTTTAAAGATTTTCTAGCATTCCAAACTGATAATAAACCTCAATATTTTGTTACCAGTGGAAAAAGTGCTTAATTTCAAACTTAAAATAGTTCTTTTTTTTTATAGCCAGTTCTATCAAAAGGTGGCGGAAGAATTTAAATATTCCTGATAATTCAAAACATTATTCAGTTGTTATTTTATTATTATTGTGCATGCTAATCACGTTTGATATTCAAATAGAATATCTCCTTGTATGTGTAGCGTGTATGTTACAGCTGAGCAGTCACCCAACAGAACAGCAATATCCACATATGGTAAGTGGGGAGGTTACCAGCGGAGTGCGAAAAATACTTTAAAATTAAAAGATTTAACCAGTTATACCCACACATTTGCTAATCACAATCAGACTGATAATAATATTTATAATTTTGGATATTTTATTGTACAACATTATTGTGGATACCGGAGCGTATCTACAAGCAACACAATCAATACACATACAATATCAAAATCTATATACATCTATAATATTCCATTATAGATTGGCGCTCCATCGCGGGGCAGAATTGATTGAAGATCACACTAAGAAGAGGTACAAAATATCAACATCAATATCATACGTACACTAATCCATTATAATATATACTTTATTACAGAATTTAATATAGTACACTACTGTGTTCTTGTTTATTTATAATATTTAATATTAATTTACAAGGATTATTAGTTTGTTTATGGGTTGGTATTCAGGTTAATTCCGGTTAGTGCATGTCTATGCAGGGTAAAATTAATAAAGGGTTTCCCTATCTTTACACTCGCATTACTTTTTTGCCATTTAATCTCTTTATTAAATATTATTATGATTTATTGTAGTGATATAAAATTAGTTTAAATGTGCGATTTATTAAAATTTAAATTTCTCAGCTTTTACATTTGCAATTTTATTATTTATTTTATTTTTATTTAATGAAATCGTCACAACGGACATTGTCAGGATAATCAAAATACACAGCCTAAGGTGGGTTGGACATATGGAGCGAATGGAGGAAGGACAGCCTACGAAACGTATTTTCTACCAGAAACCAATGAGCAGCAGAAAAAGGGGAAGACCCCGAAGTAGATTCAAAGACCAGATAGAGGAGGACCTCAGAAAGCTGAACATAAGAAACTGGAAAGCCAGGGCCCGCAATAGGGAGGAATGGAATCGACTCTTGGAGCAGCCCAACAGCCCAAGACCCACCAAGGGTTGTAGAGCCACGGCTGATGATGACTGATGACCTAGTCTACCTAATTATTATTAGATAAATGACCCATAATTTCAGAAACCAAGTGAACTATCAATTTAAAATTTATAATATACCTTTATTGTAATCCGTCTTTCGATCTTGTAGTTATTTTGTACACTACAACATGTTTCGGGAATATAGAATAATCGGCGAAAATATCACACACACACACACACACACACACACACACACACAACTGTTACAAATAACATAATTAAAACCGTTATAACTGCACAAGTATCGAAAACATTGCGCACTGCTCGACTGTCAAATTTCAACTGAAATTTCAACTCAAATTTGACAGTGCGGACTGTTTTCGATACTTGTGCAGTTTTACGGTTGTAATTATGTTATTTGTAACAGTTGTGTGTGTGTGTGTGTGTGTGTGTGTGTGTGTGTGTGTGTGTGTGTGTGTGTGTGTGTGTGTGTGTGTGTGTGTGTGTGTGTGTGTGTGTGTGTGTGTGTGTGTGTGTGTGTGTGTGTGTGTGTGTGTGTGTGTGTGTGTGTGTGTGTGTGTGTGTGTGTGTGTGTGTGTGTGTGTGTGTGTGTGTGTGTGTGTGTGTGTGTGTGTGTGTGTGTGTGTGTGATATTTTCGCCGATGATTCCTATATAATAGGTGGATAAAAAATTCTTCACTTGAAGATGGGAATTTATTCCCGAAACGTGTAGTGTACAAAATGACTACAAGATCACAAGACGGATTACAATAAAGGTATATTATAAATTTTAAATTAAATCTTAATGCGATCTGGAGACTGTATATAATGAATGAACTATCAAGCTGAATTGTTTTGTGGTTATTGGGTTAATGGAGATACAACTACACCACTAGAACTATACAGTTTCACTGAAAAATAAAAACGTAAAAAAAAATTAAATATGCTTTTTGTATGCAAATGTTTAGACAAAACATTAAAAAAAATGTAAAAAATCAGGAAATTGAGGTACCTTTGTAATTGTAGAATTGTTTGTAGAGTATATTGTGGTTACCTACGTGCTAAAATCTCAGATTTCTATCTTTTACAGGTTCTGAAATAATGGGTCTCAAAGTTGATGAAATTATCGTTGTAACCATAGTCCTTAAACGACTGCCCTTAAAGCATTTTTGCGACAACATTGTTAAATTAAAAAGCGTAATGATAATAAAACCGGGGTTTTCAAAATATTTTCAAAAATACTCAGTTTCACAAGATTGATTCCGAATACAAATTTAGAATTAAAGTGATTCTTAATTATGTGAAATTTATTAACTTTACTATGAATAACAGTTAATTAACATAGAATGTTTTGATACCTGCACTTTTCAACGTAGTTTACCCTTTATACTTTACTTGGGTTTACTCAAAAACGTTGAGACTTAAAGAATTTATAAAATTTGTTTATAAAACTGTATGGGAAGAACCCTGAATTTCTCGTATCTGTCCCGAGTCCAACTTTCAAGCCGTTCTCAGGACTAGCTCGTAGTTACGGTCTGTACTCTGTGGTTACACCACTGTAGTGCTGTATTCATGTGAGATATAAATTTATGGGGGTAAGAAGTTCGTTCATGATTAAAGCGATATGTAGGCCTACACATAACCGCCCCCTCTCTCACTCAGTCTCTGTGACTGTTGGGAAACGTACCACGGCCAGATGTCAACATCGCTTCTCTCACAAGCACAAACACTGCCAAGACACACGCATATTCACGTGTACACGAATGCAGCACACGGCGGATCCAACCTGGTTAATGAGTCACAGAATTGGCTCAGTAAGTATAGGCGTGCTACATATTTCGGGATTATTTGATTTCGTCTCCGTACCCGTACAGTATTTGTGTCGTACTAAATGTAGATTTCGTCTCGCTGTACCAGTACTCAATAAAACTGACACTCTCAACTAAAATCCGCGGAACTGATTCTTGTTAAGTTTTCGTTGGTTGTTTTAGTTGGTTGGTTGTTAATTAATTGGTAATAATCAGAATGATCACTGTTGCACACCCCTATATAAAAATTATTCCGATTAGCGCTTTCAAGCTTCACAGCCCATCGTCAGATCGAAATAGCTAGTGGTGTGCAACAGTGATCATTCTGATTGTGATTTCTGCCACTAACACAAATTTCTTCATTAATTGGTAATAATGAATATTAATTCGAATAATTAAATTGGAGTATTAATACTTAATCAATGTTTATTAATTGTAAAATGTTACTAATTAAAAGTTTATTTTACGTTTGACGAAATGCGAATTCCACATTATTAATTAAACAATTAAAAAATACGCTATAATATAAAAAAAGAAAACGCGAATATCAAAAGTTATAAAAACAATCACTAAAATGTACGGAATGTTATGGACTAGGAAAATAATATATAAAGTAAAAATAAGATAATCACAAAAACCACAGTAGAAAGTATTATAAAGTACGGTGTCAGGCACATGAGATTAATAACAGTTCGTTCCAAAAAACAGACTGTAGGGATGGGATGTTGGAGAAGGCGATGTAGCCTACCTGGTCAAAAATGTGGAGGGAGAGAATAAAATGGAAGTTAACTCAAACTTATTGGAAACAAATGAAATGTTGGAAAGATTGGCTGGTACGTAAGAGAATATAAAACGAAAGATGGTCTAAGAAAATTAAACGACTGAGCAGCAGAAACAGAAAACAGAAAAAAAGAAGAAAATAGGAAACAGACAGACCGACAAACAGAAAAAATAAACAGACCGATAAGGAAGCAGTCTGGAATAGAGGAGTAACGAATCACGATTGCTCGGGCAGGCAAAGATGGAAACTACGATGAAGAGAAGCGTCAGCAGTAAATAAAAAAATAAATTCTACATGGAGAATAAAAGGTAAAACAGAGAGTGACAGAATTAAAACTCCCAAAACAGAGATGAACAAGATACAAGTCACTAAGACATGTAATAAATGAAATGGTATAGCCTCTTAAAAGTAACCACAAAAATTCAAGTACCGTCTGCCTAGTGGCAAAAGCTAAAGAGCATGATAATGTCTTTCGGCCGCCAGCTAAACGCAACATTTGCAGAAAGGAAACAATCAGTCAGTCAGTAACCATAATAATGTTTTTTATTAAAGGTGTATTTATTAAGTACTCGTTCAATTCTTCGCTCAACAAGTCATCTTGTTTTCGTTTTTGTTGCGATGGGGCCGCTGGTATTGAAGCTTCACCGCCGACAGCAACCGCTCGTTGCTGTTCCTTCTCGAGCTTCTTTCGTTCCCGATACTTTCTTGCTCGCTCGGCATTTTGTCGTTTCTTGATCTGAGCCTTCTCGCCGCTGCTATCCATTGTCGAACGCTGTTTTAATCAGTCGCCACGTTATGGTTACTATATACCAGCAGCAGTGTATTTCACCACAACACAAAACAAACCTTTATTTACAACAATCCCAATGACATTATGTATCTGTGTTATACTTCACATTTCTGCGGTGAGTAATTAAATATAAAGAACAGTAGATTTGCATTTACGATGACAAATATTTTAATGAATAGATCGTTAGCTGAATCACATACGAAGACAACCATTAACTAGAGACAATAACCCCAATAACCTATCTACAGCTATGCAGTGTTGTTCGCTTGTTAGGTCTTTAATCTGCGACGACGTTAGCATGTTAGCGGTCGCGGTTTTAGTTAACGATTCCCGGCTGGTAAATTGTGCTAACACTTGATTTTAAACTTTCAGGACGCTTTATAAATCTGGTTTAATTGTTTGCAGTGATATTATTTTTAACACATTATATATATTGCGACGTATCAAAACAAACGTTTATTTACAACAATCCCAATGACGTCATGCAGCGTGATGCGTTACAGTTTACAGCGTTACAGAAATTTTCAAATGATGGCCAGCCAAAAGACATTATCATGTCAAAAATGGTAAATAGTAATAATGATAAAAAGAAGAAGAAGGAGGAAGAGGAGGAGGAAAAGAAGGAGAAAATATGCAAAATTTCGTTTTTTATAGATAACTGGAAATAGTATTATAGTGAATATTTGTAACACAAAAAAGTACATAAAGGGGAAAGAAATATGTAAGAAACACTGGAAATTCTCAGGACGTCAATAGGAGATGGTGAAGACAAAAGATGCTCGGAGCTGGGTTGTCCGGGTCGAAGCCCTATGATGGGTCAAGGTGGCGGTCAGTCCCATTCCTGTTAATATTTTGGCGACGCTAAGGGAAAACTTAACCCATACAATAATTTACCGTGTTTGTAATCTCCAACAGCCAACGTCTGGAGGCATTCCTACTTTTAAGTGGCAGTATTCTGTAGCTCGTAACCTATAGTTTCGTTTCTATTTCAAAAACGTCACCCTCGTATTATAAAAGTCTGAAATGTCATTCTATTTTATATTGTGCAAGAACAAAAATTAGAGATATATAAACACTTGTTACGTTTCACAGTTTTTATTTAACTCTGACAGCTGTTTCAGCTTATTAAGCTATTGCCAAAGAGATCAGTGAACAACTAAACTAAACAAAGAATGTAAGGGTGGTGAACATGTGTTTACGGTGTGTATCCAGACATGTGTGGGGTGTGTTTGATGGAGGGGGTGGAGGAGCTAGTGGGAAGGTCAGGTGTCTGTAAAAAGTAAGTATAATCGGAAGACAAAATATAAAAATTAGCTGAACTAAATAACTTTCAATAAAGGGGATATACAGAATTCAGTTTGTTCGTTTGTTCAATTTTTGTTACTTTTGATTGCTTTTCTGTGATAACCTTTCTGTTACAAAGAAGAAAATTTTTTCTGTTTATCGTGAAAAATTAGAGTTATGTTTCACAGTGTTTATTATATTCTGAGAACCGTCAGAATCCCGTGGCAAACTGATAATATTAATTTTCCAAGAAAATATTTCCTTTAAAGAGGCTGGAAATTATAGATACTGTAATACTGTGTAGTTATTGACACTCGGTTGCGCTCGCGTGCAGTGTGTCCCCACAGTGCGTTTACTGTTACTACTACTACTACTACTGTGTCGATATCTGGGTCATGATTGTAAAGTCACGATCGATACTGCCGCTACGATACGGTTCAACCGCTGTCTATTTATACTCGAGCTGGGTGCATCTCGTATGCAGCAGCATCGCAGGATTGCAGACAGACGCGTTTGGAATCGAATACACGACCGGTCGTCAGCTGTATGTTGGCCGTCAGCCATTTTGTCGTCTGCTGCTATGCTAAATAAATCTCGCGTCTTTGCAACACATACGCATGGTGCATTTGGTATCGTGCCTGATACCGTTACCCGTACACCAGTGTTTCCTCACTCGATGTCGTTAAACACTGGTTCAGCGTTACAGTTCAGAATTCAAAACAAGAATCGGAAAATATAAATGTAAACGGTGTCAGTTAAAGCTTGTACGATCTCGCCAATTTGTAAATTTTTTGAATGTTTAATATTATGAAGAGTTCGTTGTAAATTTTATATCGTTGGATATAGTCCAAGTGCCAAGTCCATGAGATTTTGATTTTTCTTTAACGTCACTCCTTGACAGCTGGTCGTGCCCTGTCGTCATAACGTACACCGTTTATATATCGTCCAACGTCCTCCGACGGCGGTTATCATCAAGATCCCTCTTTCATAAAGTTTCTAAATTGTACTCTCATCTTTTCCTGTATTCTTCTCCTTTCCATTTAGGGGATTCTCATATTTGTAACCAACTAGATTACTCAACACACTCAGTCGCCCCATCGCATTCGTGGTCGTCCAGTTCGTCGTTTGCCTTTTGGATGCTTATCCAGGGCTATCTTGACTATTGTTCCGGGTCGTTCCAGAATTGTCGCCTTTCCTGTATCCGGTCCATATCTTGTGGATATGGGTTTGCCAGACTGATGTGTGGGAGCTGGATTCTCACCTTGCTTCAACTTGTCTTGGATGAGAACTCTTTGCTGCGTGGTCTCTCCTGGCTAACTCTTGCTGTTCTTAGAGCCCGATGCTACTATAGTATTCCAGGGCTAGGGTGACTTCCCTTTCAGTTCCTCTTGTTTCTTCAAGGGGTGGATGGGACACTGACGCTGTGGTGAATGCAAACCATCTAGGACAGTAAACGTCCGTCCATGGTGGGTGTTGGTGGACAAGGTTAGCTACGCACCCACCGCAAGAAGAACCAACAAATTGCTTTTTCTTCGGTAAGCTGTTTTACTGTAAAAATGACATTTATAGAAAATTCTTAATCATTCATCTCTTGAACCATTTTATTTTTCCATCACGAACACGTCTAAAATATTTCTTAATATCTTATATACACTGTTAACATATAATTTATGAAACCAGAAATACGTAAATCTAATTTGGCCACACACGCAATAAACACTGGACATGAATTCCCAGACATAACCAACATGACACTAATAAAACATATACCACAAAGGACTACATAAAACGTACCACACAAAGGCACCATAATGAACGTTTGGGAAAATTTACAAATATACAAACATAAAACACAAAACAAACTAATACCTGAACAAACATATACCACAAAGGACTACATAAAACGTACCACACAAAGGCACCATAATGAACGTTTGGGAAAATTTACAAATATACAAACATAAAACACAAAACAAACTAATACCTGAACAAATACAGATCAACACAAAACATGACACAATTGTGAAAGCACCCAACATAGGAAATACACAAAATACTAATATATAGACCACAATCACACACAATAATACCAATTTAAAGTGCCAAAGGAACCCACAACAACAACCAACCAATACACAGAACTTCTCAAGACTCAAAATTAGAAAGGCTGAGGATGGGAACACAAAGCGTCCAGAAACATGTTCCAAATAAGGGAATAAAACATCTTGAGGTAAAGAATTTATAAATATTAAATAAATTATATATGCGTCAAGAAATAAACTGTTTGAATTTATAAACTATAAAAAAAAATTGTTAAAACAAAACCAATTTATTTGCATAAGCGAAAAACAACACTAAAGCGAGTCGCCCCTTCCTCCAGACCTAAATTACTTGAAATTATCGTGGCTTATTATGTGCTAACTTTGATAGCCGCGAAATTTGCTTGTTTCACTCACTTTGTTTTGGATATTCATTAGGGGGAGCAATAAATAAAATTTCAGCTGTGCATAATAAACGTACAGTAACCCGCCCGGCTGGTGCCGTGTGTGTGTGTGTGTGTGTGTGTGTGTGTGTGTGTGTGTGTGTGTGTGTGTGCGTGCGTGCGTGCATTAGCATAGCCCCGGCGGTTTCCCGCAGGCTGCCGTAGCGTTGTGTTCTGTGTATCGTTCGATAAATCTACATTTCGTGTGGCGCCAGCTGGATGCGACTTTTTTTTAATGCGGTTTTTTAACGTTTGATGTCCTCACGCAACTCGAAGTGTACCTGTACGAGCGCGGATTTGTCACGAACGCTCGCAATCTGTAGTGCTCACTGCAAACGGATATCAGGATTAGGATTGGCGCCGGTGGAGATAGGCCTGGAGTTTATCAGGGAGGCGAGTCAAATTGAACACATGTCAATCCTATTAACAAACAATTAAGGCTGAAAAGTTCTGAAGTGATTTAAAACATGTGTGTGTTTATGTTTCGTCCTAACATGGAGAATTCACCTGGGGTAGAAGACAGTATAGGTATACCATCATCATCATCTTCAAGGATTAAACGAAGGATACTTTGTTCCGGTCTCAAACAGACAAAGATTAGAGCTGGTCACTCCAGCGCTTCCTCGGACGTCCCACACCTCTCGGCTTATAGTTCCATAGTTGTTTGGGGATACGGCAGTCATCCACTCGGCAAAGATGTTCCCACCAATTCATCCGATACTGGGCGATCCTGTCGAGTATACTCAGAATATTCAGTTCCTGCCGTATATCTGTGTTTCTTCTATGATCATGGAGAGTATACCCTGCCACGTGCCTGAGAAATCTCATTTCAGCCGCTTGGATGCGACTGGCCTGGCCTTTCGTTAAAGTCCAATTCTCAGACCCATAAAGAAGTGTGGGAACAGCCATCACATTGTAGAATTTTAGGCGTGTTCCTTTACTTGCTGACTTACGGGTTCGCCTGATGGTCCCGCACATAAGCTTGAACTTACGCAACTTATTCACAACGTAGTTGCTGGCATTATAAGAGATACACTGTGGCCCAAGTATTCAAAATTTCTAAGTTGTTCCAGGTTAATCGATTTGTTCTCTTAACTGATTTGCCGAGCCTAAACCAATTTGTCCACATCATTAGCGCAACATAACTACTTTCGAAATCTATTAGAAATGTTTTTGTTTAGCTTTCAAAAGGCTGTATACTAGCCATTGTGTGTAGAAAAAATCAATATTATTTACATTCTGTACAAAAAATATTTGTAAGAATTCTCTTCCGACACCGTATAGAACACTTTTACCAAAGTATTGTGTACTATAATCTGTTACATACGAAAGAATTTAACATTAGATTTTCATTTTTACTTCCATGTTCCATAGGGAAATGGAAAGTATGGTGATGGCGAAAAAAATCGTGTTCGAAATAACAGCTGATTCTGTTTGTACTACCCTCAAAACATTAATAAAAGTCATTTTCCGAAAAGTGTGTGTGTGTGTGTGTGTGTGTGTGTGTGTGCGCGCGCGCGTGTGTAGAATTTTTTCTATGGCGAACGATAACTGCCGCAAATTCAAACAGAATCAAATAATTTTTTGCATATATGCCTGAGTTGTAGAGGACTCGAGGCCTATTGATTTTGGTGAAGATCGGTTAAGGGGAAGGGGTAGTCTACCTGCAACGTTTTATGTTTTAACAAGAGTAAAGTACTTAATTTTGGTAAATGAAGTATCCTGTAAAGAAGGTCATAATAATCCACTGTAGAAAAGTAGATGAAATATCTATAAATGAAAAGGGCATTTGAAGGAGGAGGGGATAATTTTCTATAAATGAAAATGATAGTTGAAGGGGGGGAGAGGATAATTTTATATGTGTACTACGTTATCGGCAACAAAGAAGTTGTTTGTTGTTAAAGTTCCTTTCCGGGCGGCTTGGCCGTGGTCCAATGTTTTCTGCAACACCAGACGTTTCGGCAATGCCATCGACTCCAATCATCAGTGAAAATCGAGTGCGCTAACGTGAGGTGGTATACGTTAGATACCACAGTACTGTGGTTAAGCCTGAAGAAATAAGTAGTTTCTATGAAAATATTTCATTTTGAAAATGATTTAAAATATAAATCTTAGCACATGGAAGTCATGTATGGTTCTCCATACTGATATTGTATATTACCCAAAACAAATTAACGGAATTTTTGGATTCTGTAGTCCGAGTATCATTAATGATTTGCAGCCGTTATTCCGATTCGGGAAACTAGTATTTTCAATCAC
Organism: Magicicada septendecula; assembly: GCA_034769895.1. Taxonomy (NCBI): domain Eukaryota; kingdom Metazoa; phylum Arthropoda; class Insecta; order Hemiptera; family Cicadidae; genus Magicicada; species Magicicada septendecula. The sequence goes on from CM068372.1 coordinate 36,058,216, forward strand.
CTCTGTTACACAGTGGCGTAATAGAGGCTTAAGGGCCCTAGCAAAGTTTCAAGGTGGGGCCCCCTTCGAGTTCTATAGAATGTTGTCCTTACATGTTTTGTAATGTACGAATAATTTCCATACCTACTGAATCTACTGGCCTGTTACTATCCAAACCTGGGTCAGGAATGCCAACTTATTCTTACTAAATAACTGAATATATAATTATGAAATTTACTGCGATAAATTGTCGTCGTCGTCGTATCCTTTACGGCTTAGCCTGTTGCTGTCCCAATGGAATTACGGGGTCTTCCCAAACTTCTCGTCCCCCTTGGATGATAGTCAAGGGTTACTCTTGAAAATTTAGTTAGATCTATTCTCTCTACGTGTAACCGCCACTCCGTTTTGTACCGGGAGATTTTCTCATATAAGCTTTCAGGTATGGGTAGCAAGTGCATAGCCCCTAGGTACGTGGCGTGCAATGGGTGTACGTTATGTAGCAGACGAGAGAGGGTGAAAAGACGAGTTTCCGGCGCCTATAATTAACTGGAACATATCGGCTAAGGGAAGACCATAATAACGGAGAAGAGGAACTTTGGTACGGCGGATCCAGCAGAGGTGGCACCCCAGCTCTTAGGGTAAAGATAGAGCCCCTGCCAGGGTATGGTAAAGCTGCTGCCTTGCAGTTAGGTATTGGATCACCAAAGGCTAAAGGAAAAAACCTTTATTACAAATTACCTGGTCCTCCAGGTTGGGGGTTGTGCAATGGGCTGGTAACCCATTCACGTCATAATTCATATATTATAAGTCTCAAAAGAAAAATTGTCTAATAAGAATTAACAAGTCGTTTTGCAATAGAGGCAAGAAATCGAACTTGGGGGTAATTAAAATGTCTTCGTATTAATTTTGCCAGGTCAGCCTAATAAAAATTTTATAACTTCTGGTACAGTTTATACAAAAGCCTTTTAATACCCCCAAATTCCACTTTTTTGTCTGTCTGTTGCAAAATAACTTGATAAATTTGCTATAATATATTTTTCAGTTTCAAAAAGATAGAAGATGGCCCCCCCTTTACCTTGTGGGCCCTGGAACATTTGCCAGTTTAACCACCAAGAAGTTACAGGGCCCCTGCTATTACAGTTTTTAAACAATACACATTGGGTACTCTTTTAACTGCACTAAGTTTCACGGGAAATTTTCAGTTTCTCAAATCTCAGTGAACGTTCGAAGGATAATTCAGTTTAATTTGTTTATAAAAACTCCAGATATCATATGGCCAACCGCAGGAACGTAACAGTATTAGAAAGTAATCTTCTGAGCAGCCTGTACAGTAGGCCTATATGCCTTATGTCATCACACTGTCCTAGAAACTATCAAGTGTAATCTTTATTTTTTTTCTCTGTCAGGGAAAATGCTGTGACGAAGAAGAATGTAGGGTAAATAATGACGTTGGCCCAGTTTAGACGATGTAATCGAAGTGGCGGTGCATTGCGGAAGCAGTAGAAACGTCGCATGTATTGATCGGACGTTTGTGGAGTCGCGGAACTAGGCCACGGAGTCAGAGCCAAGACCTCTCCTCCACTCTCCTGCCCTATCTACACACACACAACAGGCTGTTTTCGCCGACAATTACGACTGCGCCAGGCAGGAGCAGGGGAAGGGGATTCAAATGGCAAGGGTTGTTTACGTGTCGTCGTTGTCGCTAACAACCCAATCTTTTATAGGATCCAGCCCCCTAACAACGAATCTGAGAAAGGATTACGTGCAACCTGAGAGAAAACACGGTTACCGGCTCGAGACAAACAAGATGTTTCGATAATCCCTTTTGTATATCCTTTCTCTTTCGCTCGTCCGAAACCTGATCCGTGTGATTACATGCGTGCCCGCGTGTACGGTTGTGTATGTGAATAATCCAGTTATCCGTAATTCCTGATAAGTGGTTCAGGATTAAATCACTATCTTGTCGCGACGCAATTTCGATTCTCCCGACTTAGTTAGAATGTTTGGTCATTTAACGTGCTCGTGGCCAAAATCTTGGCAAATAATACTGTCATGACGTGTGTTTAGGGTTTTGTGAAGAACAGCTTCTCTTCTGCGTTCAGATCCACTTCAAGATATTTGCTTTGAAATAGTATATAGTATACATGTCTCTCAGGGTGGGTAAAGAAATATTCCAAGTCGGATTCTTTCGCTTCTGAACAAGCCAGTAAGTGAAACTGACTTAAAAATCATGCATGCACGACTTAACGAGGTTATAAAAGTATACTTATACAGAAGTATTGTTACGCGTTACAGAACGTTCTACATGTTTCTCCGCTATCCAAGCAGAGCCCAGGTGTAATGTTTGTGTGCGTACGTATTGCTAATTTGAGAAGAAAAACAATTACGTGACACTTAACATGCGTCAACAATCGAGGCTGTTCCAGACTTCACCGGTCACGCTCTGTGTTCAAGGCCGCAATCAATCACGCTTTAGTGTTTTCGAGTAGTGTTGGCGCGTATTATGGATTATTCTGGAACATTTGTGCTATCTGTTTAAACAGCGACAGCTGCCGCTTAGAAGTCAGTTTAAGTGGCGATTTATTCAAGTGAGGTTCGAAGTATTGTGATAAAGTTTTATTGTGTTACAATTATGCGGGAATCTATTAGTTGACATTATTATTGCGTGTGGACAAATTTTGCTCGGATTATTGTACAACTTGATTATAAATTGTATTTTTGATTACTTACAGCTGCTGATTAGTAACTCGATTGGTGTGTTGTACAGTATTTTGTTTTCCACTGTGCCATACGACGATCAGTTAGACCGTCGCAACAGTATTGTTATTCGCTTTACATATGTTGCCTCTGTTTACAAGTACACGACACTTATAGCCTACACGGTGTTGCGTGGAAACAATGTTCTTCTGGCAAAAATAAAGAAAATACTTTATATTGACATATCCGGAAACGGTGTTTTCGAGTTACAGCTGACGAAAAATGAGGCTATACTGAAATTCTTGAGGCACAAATTTTGCGGTAAAATTGATGTTTTTATACGTTTTTGAGCTGAAATTTTTTTAAATGGTTCCCAGAACTGTATTTCTAGTAGTTTCCGAGAAAAGTGTTGTAATGCCTAAAAGACGTAAGCCGAAAGTCACTGTTTTTAGGTTTGTCGTTAATTTACTTCGTCAATAATAAATAAATTACTTCGTTTTTTTTTTATAAATACAAATTTGAAACGAACTTTGTAAAGCGTTTAATTCTGAGAAAAAGTTTGTAAAAATGAATAGGCCTACGTGATATAGTATAGTAAGATACAGCGGAAAAGTTAGGTTAATGCCAAACGTTATCTGACCTTATCTCAACCCAGTTTCAGGCTGGACACGGGTATTTCCGGTCCTACCTGAAGAATGTTGGAAAGGCAGATTCACAAGAGTGCCTGTACTGCCCGGGAGCTGCAGGCGATTTCAGTCATACATTCTTCGACTGCGAGAGATGCAGGAGATCGTTGCAAGAGGATATTAGACAGGAGATCTCCTCTCCCGCATCGTTGAAGCGATGGTTCAAGGAGAGGACACCCGGGACTGTGTGGCACGATTCGCAGAAGAGTTTCTTCGGGCGAAGAAGGTAGATTTGGATAATACAACGTAGAAGTATAACAGATGTCAACCCTGTCGCTGAAGATCAATAGGCCTAGCCCGAAGTAGTGTGTCGAACAGTACCAGGTTAGTGTCCTAGAAGAGGAACGGAAGGTGGTTTTTTAGTGGGTCGGGTACAATACTCAAATCCACAGACCCCGAACCGGACATTTGTAAAGCAAATTTGTCCACCTGCCCTCGTAAAAAAAATTATTTATTATAATTATTATTGTTATTGTTATTATTATTATCATTATTTCAAGTGCTGCAGGTTCACAAAACAGAGGGCGGCACTGGAGATGGAGCTCGGGGAATTCACGCCCCAGAGCATAGTTAAGATTAGCTTCGATGGCATTTCTACATTTATTCAGAGGGTCCTAGAAAAAGAAAAGACGTGGCCAACGGTGACACCGTTGAAGCGACACCTGGAACTGTGGCACGCTTCTCAGAAAAGATTCTTCGGGCGAAGAAGGTAGACCTGGATAACATAAATATAGAAGAAGAATAACGAGCTAGGAGCGAGCCCTAGGGCCGAAGAACAATAGGACTAGCCCGAATTAATGTGCCAAACAGTTTTAGGTTAGTATCCTAGAAGAGAAAAGGGGGGTGTTTTTTTTTAATGGGTCGGGTACCCAAACCCACAGATGCCGAAAGTGTGCACCCTTCCGGACATTTGATGAGCAAATTTTTCCACCTGTGCTCTTAAAATAAAAAAGAATATACACCACTAATATTGTTTCACGTAGAGTAGTAAGCAACATTCTCATTACAACCAAGACGTGTACAAAAGAACATACACCACTAATATTGTTTCACGTAAGCAACATTCTCATTACAACCAAGACGTGTACAAAACTCTGGCGCAAGACCGCGATTAACAGTGCATTTGTATGAATAAAAAAACAAAAACAATTATTTTTGTTTGTCTCGTTATGACAAAGGATTTTAGTTTACTGCCGTTTTAATCACCGCCTTGGTTCCTGATTACATTATTGCGGTTTTCGTGTTGTTTACATAAACACAAACACTTGTACGAATTTGTGATTATATAATGACATAGTGATGGTTTTACTGCGTGTGAGTGATAAATCATGTGATATTGTTAGATAGTTGTAATGAGCTTAGCACAGTTACGCAACTGGGAACTTGGGTTCGCTGTTACGAAACGTTATCGTGTACAACCGGATATGATCAGGGAGGTTGCATTATACATTATACATTAATTAAGTATGTATAATTTGTTTAAACTTAGAAGAAGGCTAACAGTACTCGATGTTAGCAAAAACATGATTTTATGAACTTGTTGCATCACACGCCTACAAGTAATTCTGTCGGTGCCGAGCTAATGGATCCCGTGGAGTGTAATATCCTTCAAAACGGGTCCGGACTTAAATATCGGTATGGAGAACCATACGTGACTGCCATGTTCTAAGATTTATATTTAAAATCATTTTCGAAATGAAATATTTCCATAGAAACAACTTCTTTCTTCAGCTTTAACCACAGTACTGTGGTCACTAACGTATACCACCTCACGTTAGCGCACACGATTTTTACTGACGATGACAGTCGATGGCACTGCCGAAACGTGTGGTTTTGAAGAAAACATTGGACCACGGCCAAACAGCCCGGGAAGGAATTTTAAGAACAAATTACTTCTTTGTTGCCGATAACGTAGTACATATATAAAAAATTATCATCTCCCCCTTCAACTATCATTTTCATTCATAGAAAATTACCCCCTCCCACTGAACTATCCTATTCATTTATAGATATTTCATCTACCTTTCTACAGTGGATTATTATGACCTTCTTTTCAGGATACTTTATTTATCAAAATTAAGTTACTTTACTGTTAATACATAAAACATAAAACGTTGCAGGTAAACTACCCCTTCCACTTAACCGACCCTCAAAAAAATCAATAGGCCTTGAGTCCTCTACAACTCAGGCACATATGCAAAAATTGTTTGGTTCTGTTTGAATTTACGGCAGTTATCGTTCAACATAGAATAAAATTACTCTTGTTACAACTTCAAACGTTTCTGGTAAACTACCCCTTTCCACTTAACCGATCTTCACCAAAATCAATAGACCTCGAGTCCTCAACAACTCAGGCAAGTATGCAAAAAATTATTTCATTCTGTTTAAATTTGCGGCAGTTATGGTTCGCTATAGAAAACAATTCTACACACACACACACACACACACACTTCGGAAAATGACTTTTCTTCATGTTTTGAGGGTAGTACAATCAGAATCAGCCCTTATCTCGAGCACCATTTTTTTCGCCATCACCATACTTCTATTTCCTTACGGAACATGGAAGTAAAAAGGTTGAGAACCACCGACTTTTGGATGAAGAAATTGTATAAGGAACGCTGTAGAGAAGGCCTAATCTGACAAAACGTCTGGCTGTTGTAACGTTGGACGTGTTTCATTATTATCACACAGACGATAACGCAACAAGCACTTTACTCTGTGTACCCGGCTGTAGCAGAGGATCAGATTAAAGTCCCGTTATCAGTAAACTTTACATAGTGACTCGTACTTTTTACTTTAACCTGTATTGTGTGCATTGTGTCTGATGAAACAACGAACTTTCCACGCAGCACCGATTCGATATAAATTGTCGGAAAAACGTTCCTTTATAATTCACTATACGCTTCCGCCCATGTGTTTTATTTTCACAGTGCCAAAAGTTTGTTCGTGAATGTTTCATTGTGACCTGTGGCGGCCCGTGCTTAGGTTGCACGGTTGCACAACCTCCATTAAATCCCCAATTGTATTTTAAATTATAGAATTATGAATAAAACAATAACTAATAACAGTGTTTTCACGCTAAATAATCGGAATTAATCATTTGGCGATTGAAAAGCACAGAGCAATACTAAAAACCGTATATAATACGCTCTTGGCGCGGTGTATGCACCAACTGTAACGCGCTTTGTGCTTTGTATATGGGGAAATACAGTTGAGTAGTGCTCTGGCTGGCTACTCAGGTGCTCCTATTGCAACGATGGAGGCTCGCTTGGTGTGGTTAGGGACTGCAAACCCCGCTTGTACGTTACGGCGCCACCAGTCTGTTTGTTGGTAAATAACACGTGGTGCGCCAGGTAGGAATAAGTAAGTTTATGCTGTTATGTTACTACTCAAGTATAAACTAACTCACAGTTAGTGTCGGTCGAATTTTTTGTGAATTTCGTTGTTATTGTCTGTTAAGTGTCAGTCCAATTCATCGTTAAATGTAAATAGTAGTACATATAAAGGATTAAGGTCTCATAGTGTAAGATATTTATTATATTTAACTGGTAGGACGCAATGAATTCTGTCGTAAACTTAACGAAAACGCTGTTCAGTTTACGTCATACTGAGAAAAAATTAAATTTCGAGAGTAGGTAGGCTACACCAGATCTTTCTAATTCAATCAAAATGTAAAATCAGGTAACAGAATACTTAATCGTAAATTTAAGAAAGATTTATACAATAAATATTCATGGTTATGTGGGTGACACTAAAATTGCATTATTTTGTTTTCCTTACGTATTGTTTGGAGAGGAGGAGGCTTGGACATTTTCTGTAGAGAGAATTAAACAATTGAATTCCATCCAACCCAACTCCAACCACCAGCCGCCACTGATTGTTGGGGGGCATTTTGTCGTAGCAGAGGTGGAACGACAATTGCAATACCCACGTTGGTTTATGCGAGTGAGACGTGGGTCAGGACAAGCGGAATAGTTATTATTCAGGAAATTGAGGCTGATTTACAAAGAGGTAATGTAATGTTTCAATAACAAGAAGTAGCAAGAGAATACTCAGTGACAATTTCAGTGAAAATTACTAAAACCATGGCCTTTAAAGGTAAACATCCAGTGAGGACAAAAATAGTTATAAACAACAGCACTTTAGAACAAGTGTGCAGTTTCAAATATCTCTTCTGTGCAGTAAGCTATGAATCTGAATATAATATAAAAGGGAAGATAAATAAATTTAGGAATATTTGTGGAACGATTCATACAAGTCATAAAAATAAAACAAGACACAGCACAAGGATTAAATTTTATAAAACAATTGCAACACCCACGTTGACATATGCGAGTGAGGTGTGGATCAAAAAACGAAAGCGGCAAGATTCAGAGTGCTGAAATCCAGTTTCTTCGAAGTACTTTAAATCATACATTGCAAGATAGAATAAGGAATGAAGACATCAGAGCAGAACTCCGAAGTAAAGGACATAAATGAAATTGTTTGAATTCACAGAAGACAATGGTGAGATTATCTCCAAAGAATGACAGAGGATCGATTGCCGAAAGCAGCACTGAACTATAAAGCCATTGGTAGAAGAGACGTGGGTCGTTCGAGGATGAGATGGGTGCCGGAACAGGTTTATGTAACCTAATCCTTGAAGAGGAGAAGAAGAAGAAAGCCGAAACGTTAGAACACCGATGACACAGTGGCATGGACAAGGACATTTTAGTGATTTCGTGATTTATGTTGAAGAGCGCCGTGACGTAACACCATAGAACAGTGATTCTCAGCATTTTTAAGTCTGAGACCCATCTTGATTAACACGAGACCCATAAGCATGGTCGCCGGGGGCGCGCATATCATATTTTCGATAACATCGAGTAATTTAAGCCCTCTTTTACGCTTAAACAAATTTAACGGGGCCATCGTATCAGACTACTACGTTAACAACCTTCGCAACGGTCGCCTATTGTTTACTTTCATTGCACCTTAGCAAGTCGTCTATTCATACATATTTAATGAAATCCCCAACCAACGTCTAGTTTCTTAATGGCCATTTCATTTAGTCGGTGTACAGTGTTCTGTTAACATCGTGTTGTCTTGTTGAGCTTTTAAACTACTGTGTGTAATCCAGTGCCAGTGCATTTTGCTACATCAAATTTTAAGCGGTAAACGAAACAGCGAGATGAATTTCAAGCGTAACTATTTAATAGTATAAATTCATTGAATAATTATATACTGAAGAGAGGTCTTAAAAACTTTGCTGAAGACTGGAAACTTGTGAAAAAATCAACCGACTGTGTAACGTGTGGAGGAGACATGTATATTAATTAAGGGCAAAATGGAAACTTGATTTACAGATGTGAGGCAAAAAACGGTCGAGTGAAAAAAACATGTACGGTACAGTACTATGTTTGGAATTTCAGAGAATTGCTTCAGAGAAATTCTTGTTGTGTGGCTGATTGAAAGTTCTTATAAAATTGGGGGTGTAAGGCAAATTGTCGAAGTTGATGAAAGTGCATTCTGTAGACGAAATACAATCGCGGGCGACTAAGATTCGTTGGATGGTCTGTGGAGTAGCTAACAAAATAAAAAAGTGTTTTTTAAAAGTAGTAGATAAAAGAGATTCACAAACGTTATTATGAGTTATAAATGAAAATGTACCTCAAACAATTTCACGGGTCCATCCTAAATTTTACCCGTTGTATCTGCAGTCATTGGATTGTGGAACACCAAGCGACCCTTGTAAGGTAGTTTACGACTAAAGCAGGCAGGCTGACTAGATGGCCCCGTCAGGCTTCCATAACCCACTAAGTGTAATAGGTTTCGAGCCCGACTTGCCCGGTCTTCAGGAAGGGGTCGCTGTGTAAACATAATTCTAGTTGAAAACCCTTAAACGTAGCTCTGAGTAAGTTAACAGATACGAATCAAGGACGAAACATCGGCCAAGCGGGTCTGTACCGTCTAGCCGAGGCATGGAAGGAAATAGACTGGGCCGGACTAGAGGAATACACTTGCCATTAAAAGATATAAAGTGAAATCTACTGTTCATTTATTAGTGAATCAGTGAAACATTTTTTTCCTACAATTCTCCTGCAAGACCATTCTCAGGTAAAATAATATTTTATTATTCATTTACTTAGTAAAGTGAATAGAGAATCTATTGAAAGATAGTAGCCAGTTCAAGACTATGGCTAGCTGAGGTATACAAAGGGCCGGAATGGGACTCAATGTAAATATCAGCAAAACTAAAGACATGTTGATTTCTGCAGCAGAAAGGAGAATAAAACTATATAATTTATGCATAGATGATAACTCATTTGATGCAGTTAACAAGTTCAGATACCTGGGTAACATGATAGATAATGGAGGGTGTATAAAGATGACAAGATACAAATAGGAATTGGGGCATATTATGCCAATAGCAGACCATTGAGAAGCAAACTCATTAGTCGCAACACAAAAAAAAAAAAAAAATACAAGACACTTATCAGACCAGTTGTTACGTATAAAGGTGAGACATGGACATTGATAAAAAAGGAACAAGTAACGCTAAGAAGGTTTGAAAGAAAGATCGTAAGACGTGTTTATGGCCCGGTTAAACAAGATAACGAATGGCGAATAATATAAACAAAGAGACAGATGGGCGATTGAATGGTGAGCACATTGTAAGAGTTGAACGAATACAATGGCTAGGTCACCTAGCGCGGATGGATGATCAGCGTATGCCAAAGAAAATCCTGAGAGCGCAAGTCTATAGAAGCAGAAAGAGGGGACGATCTACGATAAGATGGTTGGATGATCTCAGAAGAATGGATGTGAGGGGTCACACTGAAATGCCAATGGACTTTAGAGAAGATTGATGTTGGAAGCCAGTGCTGAATAAGACGAAGAATACACTGAAATTAAGCAAAAATATCTATTTGAATTATATATAAATTATGCTCTGGAGCGTCATTTTGCAGACGTTATTGCCCTGTTCCACGTTCTTGACTGTACCTGTTATCGAGTTATTTCCATACTGGTACTATTTTTCCTCTACTCATTTGAGCGAAAAGAATTCTCAGTTTTAACTCGACCGTTCGGCATTTGCCTGTCTACCCACTTGGGAGATGTCTTAACATAACGTCTGAATGCATCAACCGATATTCGTAAACACTTTTATCCCACAAAACGTGTCCATATTCCACATACACATACTGTTTTTGAGATTGACCCCCCTCCTCCCACAAATAGGATGGCGGGAAGCAAAACGGTGAGGGGGCAAAATTTATAAAGTCGCAAAAATTCCATTCGGGGTATCAACTAAAGAGAATTCTGAGGGCGCGGTCTATAAAAGCAGAAAGAGGGGCCGATCTAGGATAAGACGGTTGGATGACGTTCTAGAAGATCTCAGAAAAATAGATGTGAGGGGTTACATTGAGATGGCAATGGGTAGAAGAATTTGGAGAAGATTGGTGTTGGAAGCCAGGGCTCACGTTGGGCTGTACTGACTGGCCAGGATTCGATGATCGAGCATAGTGCAAGGTGGGAGAAGCATGGCCGGGCACTACGATAGGCTAAGTGGGGGTAAACCAAACGGCTAGTATATACACACATTTCACCTCGCTTACAAGCGGCCGCGTGATGGGGGAGAGCAGCAACGATCATCCAGTCGCGGCCAGACAGTAGTGCTGAAGAAGAAGAGTAGTAGTAGTTATTAAATCGGTTTGCCAAGATTAGTTCACGGGCCGCCAGTTGGAAGTCACTGGCCTTAAGGTGCTTATAGACGGGGAAAGTAGAGACAGCCAGTACTGACCATGCGGTCACTGGCCGGTAAAAGGCGAGTACTGGAGTACTGACCGCCACTGTCGCGTCTCTTCTGGCCGTCAGTATGTCTATATAGAGTGACCGTGACAATATCGTGCTTTTTTTTTACCATGTCAGATTTTAATAAAGAGTTTGATGTGGCTTTTGGTCGTCATGGCGGACATTCCATAGTAATTCAAAGTTTGGAACACTTCCAAAAATATTGTTATATCATCTGCACTCTCTTTTACAGATTTATTTTTAACATTGAAAATATTTATAAGGACGTGTCGCACATTTGAAAACGACCGCTGGTGCGTGTCGAAAATGGGGAACCGGTGAGAGTTTGTATAGAAACTACTTCTTTGTTGTCAATAACGTAGTACACACATAAAACTTGGCTTATGAATGCGACTACATTTAACTTATAATCTGTACATTGGTAAATGAAGAATGAATTCATTGATTGGTGAATGAACATAAATATATATATTTTTTACATTTATTGAAGCATTTTCAATGCCCTTCTCTATGCATTGCATTTGTGCGATGCCTGTAAATTTTTTTCTTTTATTACATTGTTGTTATCACTGTTAACACTAGCACTCATCTTGAACAACTACCACAACAGACTAATGCAAAGCAAATCCCACCCGGCTCTACTGACGGCCAATGCTTGTTGTGAGTGTAACGGAAAGTTCTGGCGGCCAATAGGTCACGTGACCTCTACTGGCCGTCTTTCGAGCGAACCAGTAAAATCAAACATGTTCGAGTTTTCTGGCCGCCAGTCTCGCGTGGCCACTGAAGAGGAAAGTACCCCTATAGACAGGGTAAGAAGAGGGAAAGTTGCTGGCCGCCAGCACTGGCCGCCTCTACTTTCCCCACCTATAAGCACCTTAAGGAATGGATGAAATCTGTTTAATTTAATAGGAAGCGAGGTGAAACAAGAAAAAGAAGCGGTCGGATTAAACCCGTCGAGGCTTACGACCGACGACAAATTGCGTACTCAGTACATTGGTATATTGCGCGTATTTGTGGTAAACAAAACGTAGAGCCGTAATGGCGACGCATGTCCCATACATTCGGTCGTCGTGTTTACCAACAGACAATACAGTACAGTACATGTACTATTTTTAACGACTTTTTCCTTGTTTTATTTTTGTCACGCAGTTTTTTGTAGTTTACAACGCTTTTTTGCGAATGTTTCAGACCAACCAGGGCGTTTAACAAGGTTTCGGCTTATCTCTTTTAATTGTATTGCGCGGATGACACTGTGAAATATGATCGATACGGAAAGGTTAGAGGTCAACAGTAATGTAACTGCGCACTCGAATTTTTCGGGTTTATTCAAGAGCACTTTCAGTTTTCATTAAGTCAACTAAATTACGTACGTAAGGGATGCACTATGATCTGGCTATCACCATCCGACTACATAGATTGCAATGGGCAGGACACATCATTAGGATATAAGACAACCGAATACCTAGGAAGGTACTGTTTAGTCAAATTGAGGGTGGAAGGCCTGTCGGAAGACCCAAGACACGCTGGTTTGACGCAGTGGCGAGGGATGGTGATAATTTACTTAAAATAAAACGATGGACGTCGATCGCCAAGGACAGGGAAAAATGGAGGCGGATGATTATGAAGGCTAGGGTTTGACTCCGAACTGTAACGCCTTAGAAGAAGAAGAAGAAGGTATGTACTGTAAGAATATCCTGTACAAAAACTCAACATCACGACCTTCAGAGAGTTTCTTTCAATTGAAATTAAAGTAATTGCGGACGTCCAACCAACCAATAAAACACACATATCGCAGTTCAATTGTTTGGTCTTCAACTCTTACAATGACGTTGCACAAATCGCTGTCATAAATTACACAGCTCAGTTTATGTCAAACTATATATATGTGTATAAACTAACGAGGAGTGACGTTTCAAACTACTGTGGAATGACATTCTTTAAACCGGCAGTTCTTAAAGAGGGAGCCCCCCACCCCACCCGATTAGCCGTAACAGAATTTTAGGTGGAGCGTCATGACCTGGTGAAACACAGGGTCAGTAAAAATTTCAACGTAACAAGACAACGTAATATTATATATATATATATATATATATATTTATCTTTTCTTATTATATTTGTTTCTGTCTGCTATAGTAATTGCCCCTTTATCTGGGCGATCAGTACGCGTTGTCTATATTATTTTAGTATTTGAATAATTTTTTAAGTGTTATGTTAACATATGATCATGAAAAACTCTACCTCAGGGTAGACAACGAATGTTTCGATTTATATTATTTAATATGGGGAATGGTTAATTGCTTTCTTTAGTCAGTACCAAATAACTCTTGTTAACAAAATTTGAAGAAATTATATTAAGAGAACCCGTGGACATGCGGATCGGTCAATTCTCAGCTTTTCAAAACTGCCACAGGTTCAAGTCTTATACTCTTGTAGTTCCTTTACAATTTGGCACCAGCATAGATGTCGCTTTTAATAGGATTATTTTGTTTATAAAATTATTTCCAATGTTCACTAGTTAAATCTTTTGTTATTTTTATTCTTTATTAAACTTCTTTTAATTCCAATATTTTATACACTTCGTTACACATTCAAAGTAAATTATTTTTATTTGGCTTATCGATCCAAGATAGGTTACAATATTAATTCTTTTCTTTTTATTATTTATACCAATTGAGTTAGTTTACCTCTCACAGAGATGTGTATAAGATGAAAAATTGAATTAGACTTATTCACAGACTCTTCCTGTCTGATATGTGTTCTATTAAATATAAAATTAAACTCAACAAATTTTCTTACATTCCAACACAATTCAATTATAACAATATACCTTTGCCATCTTGATACCTCACTAAATTTGTCACATATTTTCATCATCTTACTCTTAACAACATATATAATTTTACTAATTATTATTAAATACATTTATCTGATTTTTACATTTTTCATTCTAATTTGTATCTATTATATTATAATCTTATTACCCTTTAGTTTTATTTTAATGTTTATTTTAATTTTATTATAATAATTGTCAACATATATTTTGTTCATGCTGTTCTGTATCATACCGTTCCAATACTTGAGTTTACCTCTATGTTTGTCATGAATAATTAATCAGTTTCTGGTTAGTACCATATGTTCAAAATATTATTAAATTTATATCTTTGATTTTTCTGAAATTATTATTTTATTCTTGTGTACTGTTGTTCATTTTTACAGCAGTACATAATACCTTCCCTTATTTCATAATCTCTGAAATAATTTGATAAGGGATTTTGAAATAATTAACTTCTTATCACGACCATGGTCTAACATTAACATTGATAATATCTGATTAACTAACTAATTATATATAACAAAGTTCTTTAAACAAACTGGTTTTACATAAACATAACAAATATGATTTAACAAGTGTGCGTAATTTCATGGCTAAAAAACTTAAAAACATGAATACATTTGTTTTTTCTTTCTTCTATTTTCACCTTCCCAATCCTGATTATAAAGTCCATTTGTTGTTTATTTTAGAATTAACACTCTTTTAGTTATTACTTGATTTATAAGGGCGAAGCTGATTAATATTGTAAGTCCCTTTAATTTTTCCAACCTGGTATTTGATTACTACGGTATTGTTATTTTTCACCGTGTCAATTATATATGGGCCTACATAACATAAGAATAATTTTTTCATCAACTTCTCCTTACTGCTGGGAAGTTGTCTGTTACGAACAAGTACTATTTGATAGTTAACTTGCTTATACCGCTTCTTGTATTGTCGTCTGTCTCTTTCCTCTGCCTTCACTTTCAACCGACTTTCCATAATAACTTGCATGTCCTTCTGTGGTTGAGTGAACCACGTAAAGTCGACTAAATTTTCGATAATTCTGGGTGAGCGTTTTTTATGCATTGCCTCATATGGCGTCACCCCGGTACTGTCATGATTTGCTAAATTTATAAACTCTTCCGCTTTACTAACATACTCACTCCACTTATGATGTTGATCATGGCAGTATGTGCGAAATAAACGACCTACTTCTTTGAGCGTTCTTTCGGCCGGGTTACTATTTGGGTGGTATACAGATGTTTTATAATATGTCCTAATTTTTATTGCTCTCATCGCATTCTGCCACTTGACACCTTTAAATTGTGTTCCATGATCTGATATGATCATGATACTAGGCAACCCTACCTCCTTTATATACTTTTCTTTAATTAATTTTATTATAGTCTTTGTGTTAGCCTTGGTGATGGGATATAATTTTGTAAACCTAGTGAAACTGTCTAACATAATTAGTATATACTTACTACGTCTCCTACCACTAGTTGGGAATGGTCCACAGATGCCAATAAAAACTTGCTCTAACGCTCTCAATGCTTGATTGTCAACATATATTTTCTTCATGCTGTTCTGTATCATACCGTTCCAATACTTGAGTTTACCTCTATGTTTGTCATGAATAATTAATCAGTTTTTGGTTAGAATTCTACCATATGTTCAAAATATTATTAAATTTATACCTTTGATTTTTCTGAAATTATTATTTTATTCTTATGTACTGTTGTTCATTTTTACAGCAGTACATAATATATATATATATATATATATTCATATATATATATATATATTCGGGTTAAAACGCCTGCGACGTTGTCCGATGCCTAATTGCCAATATCTCCTGTCGTTGCAGTTTTCTTCGGTTAGACCTCGTACACTCATTGATCTCCTTACATCCTGTATCCATGTTACTTTTGGCCTTCCCCTTTTTCTGTTTTTCTGTGGTATCCATTTGATCACTCTCTTTGGCAACCTCTCCTCCCCCATTCTCTGCAAGTGGCCATACCAAATAATTGTTTTTTTCTCGATGTGTTCTAAAACAGTTTCTTTTATATTCATTTGTTTCTTAATTGTTTCGTTTCTGACCCGGTCTAATTTTGATGTTATACATATTCTTCTTAAAGCGTCCATTTATGTGGCTTCTATCTTTCTTTTCCGATGTTCTTTCATTCTCCATGTCTCAGACCCATATACTAATGTGCTCTTAATCATTGTGGTGTATATTCTCATTTTCCTTTGTTTTCCAATTTCGGTGCTCCACAGTATTCCATTTAGAGACTTAATTATTGTTCTTGCTTTGTTTACTCTACACTTTATTTTTGAATTGTCTGTCCCTTCCTTGTTAAAATTTACTCCCAGATATTTGTAATTCTTACATTTTTCGACAATTTCACCGCTTTCCAATACTATGTCGGTCGTGTCCTCTCCTATACACAAATATTGTGTTTTTTCCACATTCATCTGCAGTACCCATTTTCCTTCAGTTTACGTGCCATGTATTCTAAGTCATCTTTGTCATTTGCGCATATTACTTGATCATCTGCAAACTGAAGTGTATATAGACAGGTGTCATCGTCGGTTTGGATGCCCATCCCACTGCATTTATTTTTCCACGTTGTTAAAGCTTACAACGTAATAACTTGTTTTTCATAACTTCGGATACGAACAAGTTTTAGTTTCACTATTATACGTTTATTTTTTTAAATATTTCAAAAAGTTTTGAAATTTAAAAAATTAAAATAATTTTAACATATTTTTTAAAGGTTTTTTTAAAAATCTTCAACTTTAAATCTGTTATTCAAAGTTACATTTCAAGCGTTTCCAAACCAGTGGTGTATTTACGGGGAGGAACGAACGGGACCGGACTGCCATCCCACCAGGAGGGTCGAAAAAAGTGAGTAAAGTTTGTGTATGCAATAGTAATTCTTTTTTTTAATATACAAACAGGTTTATTACACAGCATTTGCGTATACGTTTGAAATGTGAGATATAGGACAAATCAATTCAGTCAATAAGTATCTTCTAAACAAAGTTTCAATAACGCATACTTTTTTCTATTTGCATCGGCCATCTGAGGACCACATGCCAATTTCAATCCTTTATTTCTTGTCCTTTCCGTTTTCTCCGATATTCTTTCATGTTTTCACTAAAATCTCCTCTTCCTGTCTTCAGTCCACTTTGAACCTTCGTGTTTCTCTCTCCTAAACTGCACTCCTTCCATTTTTAACACTTTTGCCCGAAACACATCTCTTTCAATTGCTTCTTCTGCGTTTATATTATTTTTTTCTAAATCCTTTTGGACTTCTTTAATCCAACTTGATGCTGACTTCTTTCCTCACATATATTTGAAGATCTGTTTTGTTAACCTATTGTCGTCCATTCTATATAAATGTCCAAAAAATACTAGTCTTCTTTTTCTCACTGTTTCTGTTATATTTTCTATACTTTGATATATTTCATAATGTCTTCTTAATTTCCAACCTTCTGAAGTTTTTCGTGGGCCTAATGTTTTCCTAATAATTCGTTCGTCTTTCCAATATTTCTAGCTTCTCTAAATTATAATGTCTAATATACCTTTATTTTTAAAAAATATTACAAAATGTTTTTTTTTCAATTTTAAAAATTAAAATAGTTTTAACACAATGGATTTTTTAAAAATCTTAAACTTTAAATCTGTTATTGAAAGTTACATTTCAGGAGTTTCCAAATCAGTGGCTTATTGACGGAAGGTCGAACGGGACCGGATCCCCTTCAGGAGGGTCAAAGAAAGTTACTAGAATTTTGTTACTGTCTTAATTTTAGTCTATTTTATTATTTTTCAGCTGTGTATGCAATAGTAATTCTCTTTTTTTTTTTAGATACAAACAGGTTTATTACACAGCATTTGCGTATACGTTTAAATATGAAATATAGAAAAATAAATTCAGTCAATAAGTACAGTGGAACTCGCGAATAACGAGAACTCGGATGTAACCAGCAACAGTACGAGATTTGTTTGATTTTGTATCTAAGTAATGATAATTAAACTGACTTTTAACGAGTAGGAACGCATTAGTAACTTGGTTATAACGAGCATTTTATCGCAGGCTTATTCATGGGTTAAGGTCTAAAAACGATCGTTACAATACAGCATTTTAAACATTCGTTTAAAATCATTAACGCAATTTAGTGAAACTAATTATGCAAGTGATGAATTCGTGGAATATTTAAGTTAATTACAAAACTGTTTTGATATCTACAGATACAAAATTACTAAACAAACAAACAAAATATTTTTTTTTTTTTTAAGGTTATTTAAGTTCTTTGTCCGAAATATAATTTTGACGATTCCATTTAGAACGAAGAACAAGAAGACAAATAAATTAGAGTGAATTTTCTTATAATTTAAAAATAAATATTGTACATGTGGCATAGAAAGTTTAGCGTTTTTTGCCAGATAGCCGGCTGATTGTTGGTAAGTTTTTACTACACAGTTACTTTTACTATATTTCGCGAATGCACTATACGCCAATATTCAGCAAAGAATGTTAGCGTCTAAAAAAATGTTTACAGTCTAAATTTCACTTTTAAGCGTAGAATGTAAAACGTGTCAAAATTTTATAATGCAAAGCCTCTTCTATAATAGACTCTTTTTGTTGCGTGTTTCGATAATCACGGTATAAAAACGTAGGGTTGCGAGTCGACAATTCGGATGTAGCGAGCACCCGGTTTTAACGAGCACATTTTTCCGGTCCCTTGAATCTCGTTATAAGTAAGTTCCACTGTATCTTATAAACAAAGTTTGAATAACACATATTTTTATTGTTATTACCGTTTACTTTAGTGGGATTGATTTCAGGATATTACGTATCACACGTTTTTCAACCACTTTAAAGTTAGTAATCGTGACTAGTCATAACTTGTTTTTTCTTGTATAAGAAGCCGACTCGCCCGGACCAAATTCTAGACACAAAAACGTTCTAAACTACAACTCGATACACAGAAAGGCTGTGCTTTTAGTGGTTGCAGCAGATGTTTTGCGTTCTGTGTAAATACACGATGTTTAATATTTTTCTTATATCTGCATTATTATACTGACACAATGACTGTACAGTTAAAGATACGTATGGTCTGAGATATGCCAGATATGTAAATTACTCGTCTGTACGTATTTACAATGAAATACTGCCGTTTTTATTATTACGTTATTTTATAAAAAATTACGTTAAAAAATTGACTGGCTTCCCACTTGTTGTAATTTTCAACCCTAACTACTTGTAGTCCTCTGTATATGAGATCTTCCCCATGTGTTTCTCCAATATCAAGTCTTGATGAAGGTCACCTATTGCCATGTATTTTGTTTTATTCATATTTACCTTTAGTCTCCATTTCTGATATTTCTGTATCAATTTTCTAGTCATGTACTCTATGTCATCAAAATCTTGAGCCAAAAGTAATTGGTCATCGGCAAACTGTAATGAATAAAAGAACACACGTAATGAACTGTAACAGAATGGCGAGAAAAAAATGGCACAGGAAAAATTGCCAAGGAGAGTTATGGAATGGACCCCGCCAGGAAGACGGAAAAGAGGAAGACCACGATAGAAGAAATTCAGACTATATGGAGGGTACGAGAGATTGAAGAAGACCTTTGGACGGACAAGCAGCAATGGAAGATGAGAATTCAATCACTTCTGTAATCTTTGGTTCCGGAAAATGCGTACACATTGTACAACCGGAGTAATAATAATAATGTAAAAAATTGACCGTTTACGACGTCGCCCGCCGATAGATTGCTGAGATTAATTATGGCCCTCGAGCACCTTTAAGATGGAAACCACTGGTTATAGTTAATAATCGGTAGGTTTAAACAAAGCAAAAGAGTTTAGAGTAAAGAATATGTGTAAGAATGCGCTGCAAAAAAATACAAAAACGTAATGAAGCGTAGAAAGACCAGAGGAAGCGAGAGCCGTCACGTGTGTGTGTGTGCGTGCGCGCGCGCGCGCGCAGGTAGTCCATTTTTGTTTACCTGGATGTGGTGTTTGTATACAAGGAATGATGCAATGCTGCGTTTGCATCCGGGAAACATTTGAAAACGAGGAAAGTCAAAAGGACATAGGTAGACATATGTTTCGTTTCTACGAGCTGTTACTTCTACGCCTTCAACCCACTCATGGGCAGTATTTGTAGTAAACATGTTTCATACACGCTTCAATATATGTTTGTTGTTTACACTTATATTTATACATAAATATAGTTTTACCTCCCCAAACGGGGGGGGGGGGGCTCCCCTCTTCCTGTAAAGGCCGGCGTCTACGTTGCCACCGGTCTCGCCGAATCCGTTTACTGTCGGCTTCAAAAAAACTCTCCATCGGTCGTAATCCTCCTCCATCGGTGGAAATTGTTTATTTCCACCAGTAGCGTTGCCGGCGGCAACAGTACTGGAAATTTGAGAAAACAATATTAATTATATTACAGAATAAATAATTTAGTTATTGAATAATTTGAAATCCGAACAATATTAGTAGGTAAACTTATAGAAAAACGTAGCATTGCTTTCGAACTGCTGGGCGCCTGCACCGTCTTGTGTTGCCGGCTCAGACATCGGCAATGTTTTACTCCTTACGGTCATTGACCTAGTACTAGTCACTGTACTCACTATGGAGTGGGGGGCTCACTTGTCCGTTCAATGTGTTGCCGCTATATAAACCGGCAAAACGCTCAGTTAGCAGCTATGTTCGTTTCCGGAACTGACGTGCAGCAGATACTACGTACTTATCTGTGTTTTGTTCGCTTAGTCATGTGTTTCTCTGTTTGACTTTATTATTTTAAATTAGATTATTTGTGTTCTGATTTATTCTGTGTAAGTATAATGAGAGCCAGATCCCGTTGAACCGGGACCCTCTTCTTCTCCCAGCGAATGATAGAAAATGCTCTAAAAAGAACACTTGGTACAACAACAAATTCGAATTAATTTTTAGGTCAAGTTTTAGGTCTATCACAACCGGCAACAGGTGTTAGGTACCCACGACACGCCACTGATGTGGTGGGAATAAAAGCATGTGTAAGAACCTCCGCCGATCGCGTTACAGTAATTCGTTCACGTCACCATAGCAACGGCCTGTAACGGTACTGTGTTGCCACGGTTCTTACCCAAACACGTGTTCAGTTATGCACGGTGCAACGTAAATCTTCCGTGTACAGTTGGCAACGTCGCAGAGAAATGTCAAGAGTCGCGTACTGAACGGCTCGAGTACGGCATAAAACTAACACGTTATGACACCAAAGCACAACGTTCTCAGCGTGTAAACTATGACTGCGCTCCACAGCATTCGTTTGAGTGGATTATAGTACTGCATCGCTGTCTGCACACCGTCCGAATATTTTCTTGTCCTCCTGTTTTCCGTAAAATTAACCTGTAGTTGCATTGCCCAAGTCATCGGAAAGCACAGAGAATATCCGTTGCCCACGTACACATAGCTTTCATCGACTTTAGAAAGGCATTTGATGGAGTGAATAGGGACCGGACCCGCAACATTTCATTAGAGCCATGCAAAGTTTTCATGTGGAAAACATGATACCCAATAATAACGGGGAGGGGGGATTTCTTACTACGAGGAACGGGCAGGGCGACTCAAAGGTTGTAAATACGACAACGATCAGTGCACGTTTGATTTATTTTTAAAAATGCGATTAGTATAGTTGTCTTTTGTGGAAATTTTCTGAGATTGTTACAGAAGATGTATTGTACTACGTAAAAAGAGCGATAAGAAGGCATGCCAAAATTATAGAGCCATAAGTGTGACAAGTGTAATGGGAAGGTTGTACGGCAGAATACTGAAACGTAGAATTGAAACGAATATAGAAGACATAGAAGAGCAGTGTGGATTCCGTGCAGGACGATCATGTATTGACAGCATGTATGTATTACAACAAATACTGGAAAAACGAAAGTCTCGCAAATTGTCTACGCACCTCGCATTTGTCGATTTAGAGAAAGCTTATGACACAGTACCCTTAAAAAGACTTTTTGAAACATTAACAAAGTTTGGCCTGAGTAAAATTTATGTTCGCGCTGTCTGGAACATAGGTATAAGGAATCAGAGAGTTTGGTGAGAGTGGGAAATGTCCTGTCAGAATTGTTTCCTACCACAAAAGGGCTTAAACAAGGGTGCAGCTTGTCACTATCCTGTTTAAATCCAAGAAGCCATCAGTAACTGGAGAAGAAAACATCAGGAATGGGAATTCAAATGGATGAGCAGTGCTTAACAACTCTCCTATTTTGAGAGACATGGAAGAAAATCTGAAAATAGGAGACATGGAAGAGGAAGACCCAGATCTGCAAATCCATAGAATCGGAAAGTGTAGCGAATTCAAATATTTGGGAAGCATTATTTCAGAATATGGAACAACAAATGACATCAAAAGTAGGATACAACAGGGAAAAAAGGCTATTCGTTTGCTAAACTCATTGCTTTGGTCGAACAAAGTGAAACTTCAAACTAAACTGACAATCTACAGTACTGTGGAGCCCATTTTAACTTAAGGGTGCGAATGCTGGCAACTTTCGAATTATGAGAAACAGATGATAGAAACTGTGGAAATGGACTTCTTAAAAAGAGCGTGTAATGTTTCTAGAATGCAACATGTTAGAAACGAAGATATAAGAAGGAAAACAGGGCGCGTATTTACAACAGCACAAAGAATAGAATCCATACAGTTGCTATGGTATGGTCACGTAATGAGGATGGAGGAGAAGCGATGGCCAAAGAAAGCACACCATTGACTTACACACCACAAAACAGGAGAAGAAAAGGAAGACTGACAACATAATGGACAACAGGAATTAGGAAAAGCGTGAGAGATCGAGCTGTTGAAGACGATAACTGGAAGGATAGGGAGAATGGCGATCGAAGTGCGGGATGCGGCATA
This sequence comes from Magicicada septendecula, assembly GCA_034769895.1. Taxonomy (NCBI): domain Eukaryota; kingdom Metazoa; phylum Arthropoda; class Insecta; order Hemiptera; family Cicadidae; genus Magicicada; species Magicicada septendecula. The sequence goes on from CM068372.1 coordinate 36,081,112, forward strand.
GACTGTAGGAGCCCCGCTAATTGTACTACGTGGAGTGTTACGGTGGCGACAGGAAGCGAGTGTTGCGCACAAGCCGCTAGTTAATGGACAGTAATAGCGGCGACGATGACACCACGGTAAGGAACACTGTCATTACAGGACACGGTGCACGCGATGGATGCATGACGGACCAACCACACCACCAATTTATACCCAAGGACACGCTGTATCTCCTGCTTGCTCTTGATTACATAATGGTGTTATCGCCGTGTTGATAAGCTGAAGCTGTGGATCAGTGAAATATAACTTTTACTGGTGGTTTATGTCATACGGAGAGATTGGCGCATCTGTGCCTGTCTGTCGAATATTTGTGACATACCTAATCCTCTACCAAAAAGGGGTCCGTGACAGTGTTTCAGGGGTCCGCAAACACTTTCAGAAAAAACAGAATATACCGTAATTTTCTCCGATTTTTATGCTCTAAAATCTAAATTTTATACTCTTAAAACAATTAGTAGAAGATTCCAGTATTTTTTGTTGTTCAAACTAATTGTAATTGTAAAAATAATTTCAAACTAATAGCTTTAATAATGTCTCTAAATCATGTCGTGTAACAGATCTGTTTGTCAGCCGACTGACTAGGCCTCTCTCTTATACTACAAGAAGAAGATTCATTGGCAGAACTTTCAACTGACAATTCATTAAAATTATAGTTTGTAATGACTGACTATCCTGAACTCGCAAAAAGTTGAAGTGTTCAACTGTGTTTCCCTCTATTTATTTGTGTAAAACGGCATTCTCCCAACTCACGTACTTGAAGTCAAAAGTTAAGAAATATACTTGATGTCCAGAGTGACTTAATATTGAAATTATTAGACATTAATCTAAATAATTAGCTCTGAAAAATTGGGTTAATTTCTGATAATTTCAGTATTAAGTCACTCTGGACATCAAGTTTATTTCTTAACTTTTGACTTCAAGTACGTGAGTTGGGAGAATGCCGTTTCATTTTGCAGAGCTAATTATTCAAAAGCAGCTTTATTGTTCACATTAAACTATGTTTGATATCATTAATAATTTTGCAAGTTAAGAGAATTTTGATCTTAATAGATTTTAATTCAAACATAATAATTTCTATCATGTTTATTGTCTTCCATGTCAGAACTCGGACGAGGTCCGTGAATTTTAATTTTTTGGGGGGGATCCGCAGACTGAAATGTTTGGGAACCACTGGTCTAGGCTGTAACTAATACAGTGGTGGAGTCACAAGGCAGGCAATTATCATGGAAATCCTCCCCCCCCGAAAAACATGAAAAACGTTTTCCACAATCTTGTTGATCAAAAGAAGAGAGTTCTCTGTTTCACGGTAATCTGACATTCGTCTGTCTGTGTATTTTGGAGTTCGCCCCAGAGTAACTTTTCAGTGCATCAGCCGCTCTTTAGTAAAACTTAGCATGTCTGTCCACATGGCCGTATTCCCAGAAGGGAGGGGGCGAACCGGACTGGACCCCCAGGAGATCGAAAAAAGTTGAAAAATTTTGTTAATGTGATAATTTTTAGATTATTTTATTATTTTTTCGGCTATGTACGCTAATATATTGTTAATAATAATACAACTTTTTAGAAGAATATATTGTTTATTTTGTAAATTACTCGTACATATATGTTTCAATACTGATATAACTATCATATATTATTGATGATAGTTGGATCACTATTGAAACATATATGTAATTTACAAAATAAACAATATATTCTTGTAAAAAGTTGTATTATTATTAACAATATAAAACATAGAACGAGAAAAATTGAGCATTTATGAATATAACTAATATTGTAGTAACTCTTTTTCAAGTATACAACTAGGTTTATTACACAGCATTTGCATGTAGGCCTACGTTTGAAATATAGGAAAATCAATTCAGTCGATAAGTATCTTATAAACAATGTTTCAGTAACGCGTATTTTATTGTGTCATTACCGTTTGCCTACTTTAATGGGATTGATTTTATCACACGTTTTTCAACGACTTTAAAGATGATAATGTTGATTAGTCTTAACTTACGAGGGTCATTCAATAAGTAAACAGACAAACAGTTGTAGAAAAGAAATTAATTGTAGCAGCTGATTGAAAAACGTTCAGGAGTGTTACCTGGCAACGTCGTTGTGAGTTTTGATCAGCTGTTCAATAATATATTGCATAAACATAACCAATACAGTTTTATTTACGATGGCGTGTCCTCTTGAGGACAGTACTTTCGAAGAACAGCGTTCTGTTATAAGATTTTTGGATTTGGAACCACTATAACCACTAACTTGGATTCACTATTTTGAACCTGAGTCAAAGCGACAAAGCATGGAGTGGAAGCATCCCAGTTCACCCGCCAAAAAGAAATTCAAAACCCAAGCATCGGCTGGTAAGGTGATGTTAACCATCTTTTGGAGCTCCCAAGGTCCAATTTTCTGTGATTACCTGCAAGACCAGCGTACCATCAATAGTCAGTACTATTATGACATGATTGTGAACAAAGTATTGAAGAAGAAATGTCCGGGATGGCAGAGGAAAGGTGTGATTCTTCTTCACGATAATGCCCGCCCACACACGGCAAAACTGACGCTCGAAACAATAAAAAAAGTAGGTTGGGAGATCCTGCCTCATCCCCCTTATAGCCCTGACCTTGCCTCATCTGACTTTTTCTTGTTTGGCCCACTCAAGGAGACTGCGTGGTGTCAAGTTCAACAGCAATGAAGAAGTGAAGGAAAAAGTCTAAAACTGGCTTCGACATCAAGGTAAAGAATTCTTTGCTGAGGGAATAAAAAAGCGTGTAAAGAGATGGGACAAGTACATAGACGTTGAAAAGTAAAAAAAAAAAAAAAAAAAAAAAACAGGCATTGCACAAATGCAATGCACAGAGAAGGGCATTGAAAATCCTTCAAAATGTAAAAAATATATATATTTATGTTCATTCACCAATCAGTGAATTCATTCTTCATTTACCAATGTACAGATTATAAGTTAATGTAGTCGCATTCATAAGCGAAGTTTTATATGTGTACTACGTTATTGAGAACAAAGAAGTAGTTTCTATGGAAACTCACCGGTTCCCATTTTCGATCACGCACCAGAGCGATCGGCCGCAAATGTGCGACACGTCCTTATAAACATTTTCAATGTTAAAATTGTATTGATTGAATAAAACGTTTTTGCTCCACAGCTGCTTGTTTGTTTACTTATTGAATGACCCTCGTATTTTTTCTTTTGTATGAAGCCGACTCGATCGGACCCCCCGATACGCCAGTGCCTGCCATACATTTATTTATTACCCCACAGACCAATAAACACATATTGTTTGGTTATTATAGTTTTCAGATTTTATACTGTAGAAAAGGTCATCGCTCACTTAAGCTATAAATAAACTTCTTAAGAGACTGTACAGTCAGACAAAATGTTCACATTTATTTAACTAAATCGAAACTGTATCCGTGGCCAGGGGCGTAATTAGGAGCTACTGCTCCTGCGGAGGGGGAATGAGACCAGCTTGAAGGTTGGACTCTGTTTTTGTCAGAACAGATGAGAAATTCAGCATTCTTCCCGTACAATTCCCGTCTCAAAGATTTTGAGTAAACCGGCGTGACGTATGTTGTAAGTACAGCACGTTGTTTAACAAATGTTTAACGATTGTCATTAGAAACGCTCTAAATTTTTTTTTGTTAATTTACAAATATTGTGATTCCTCTTATTTCTACAGTTATTTATAGGCCTTATTTTGACACATGCAACTGGGTTAGAAACAAGCCTGCGTTAAGTGATAATGGAATCTCGATGAAATTTTTAACAGGTGTGAGGTTGGTATTGGTACCCTGATACCTCCTCGTGGTAACGTCACTGCCCCCTGAGACGTAAATAAATAAACACTGTACAGAATTTGTTTTTTTTTTTTTACTCGATGGACGGATGAAGCGAGGGGTAAATTCCAATTTTGACATTTGGCCAGTCTTCTAAGGAGAAAAAAAAACATTGTACAAGACTGAAATGTAATAAAAGCTAACGCTCGGCAGCTCAGTAAGCAAGCCGCGCTACTCTATTCATTTCTCTGGCTCATTTTTTAAAATAAAATTTCAAAACTTTTGGGCGTCAAAGTTCCAGAAGTTGGGATAAATTTAGATAAAATCGCAAAAATTCACGTGGGGTATCAGTTTAAAGAGATTTTTAACTAACATCTGAATGTTGTGTTAAATTTTGGAAATTTCAAATTTTTGGGACCCCACGGCCGTAAAAAGAGATTGAAAATATGAGAAAAAATTCCAGGAGGGTGTCAGACTAAAAGCAACTCTAACCCAAATCCGAATGTTTCGAATGTTTAGTGTTGTATGACTGTGTGCTATATAGTTGTTATATTCATCATCATCATTATCTTCAAGGATTAAACCAAGGATGGTTTGTTCCGGTCTCAAATAGACAAAGATTACAGCTGGTCACTCCAGCGCTTCATTGGACGTCCCACACCTCTCCGTCCCCTCGGCTTAGAGTTCCATAGTTGTTTGAGGATGCGGGAGTCATCCATTCAGCAAAGATGTTCCAACCAAGTCAGCCGATACTGGGCGATCCTGTCGAGTATACTCATAATATTCAGTTCCTGCCGTATATCTGTGTCTCTTATATGATCGTGGAGAGTACACCCAGCCACTTGCCTGAGAAATCTCATTTCAGCCGCTTAGTGCAATTCTCAGACATAAAAAGAAGTGTGGGAAGAGCCATCACCTTGTAGAATTTTAGGCGTGTTCCTTTACTTGCCGACTTAAGGGTTCGCCTAATGGTCCCGCACATAAGGTTGAACTTATGCAACTTATTCACAACGTCGTTGCTTGCATTATAAGACACACTGTAGCCCAGGTATTCAAAATTGCTAACTTGTTCCGGGACAGTACCATCTGTAACAATTTTTGCCCGTACGGGATCAGTTCCACTAAAAACCATCACCTTGGTTTTAAGTGTGGATATTTGCGATCCAGAGTCTTTGCAGATTCGATTTAATAAATGTATACCCATCCGCAATCTGCTTTCAGAGTCCGAGAGAATAAACTGATCGTCCGCAAACAACAAAGTGTCAATCATAGAGTGGCCAATCATAAAATGTTCTGGAAGTCACATCTGCCAGTTTTGTGTGACATCGTCAATATATAAATTAAAAAGAGAAGGTGATAATGGACACCCTTGGCGTACTCTACAATTGATCAGCCCAACTCTAGGAGTTGTTATATTACTAAACAAGTAGTAGAGTATTCGGGATTTTTGTATTTTTTCTCATAACCGAAAAACTATCTAATATTGAAATTTATGTAATAATAAATGTAGTGAGCTCAGGGAGCATATGTAGGGTAATATGGAGGGTAATTTTGGTAGTAACGCATACAGCGCGGTGGCAGCACTGCTCGTTGCATCCTCTGCTATAATTGTATGATACATTGCAAACTTGACCTTCGTCTCTGTTATCGTTTGTTATAAGTGGGGTGTCGTACCTCGCTGACGTTTATTAATTGTATCCTTTTTTCAATGTCTTGCACAAACTGTTATTGTACATGCAGTCTATTGTCATACCGTTTACTACGCAGCGCAGAGGTCCCTTCACGCCTTTAACTCGCGCATTTGACAAGATTACACTGTTCGCCGGTAGCGTGGCGTCCATGTTGCCGGCGACAACAGTACAGCAAACAAAAGAAAGTAATATTAATTATGTCACAGAATAAATACTTCAGTTATTGAATAATTTGAAATCCGAACAATATTAGTAGGAAAACTCGGCAATGTTTCACAGCGTGTGGTCATTGACCTCGTAAAAGTTGTCACTGTACAACATTCGGAGAGGGGGACACATTCGTCCACTGAACCTGTTGCCGATGTATAAACCGGCAAAACGCTCACTTAGCAGCTACGTTCGTTTCGGAACCAACGTGCAGCATTTGGCACCTAATATTACCTATTTGTACGTTTTGTTCATTTAGTTATGTGTTTCTCTGTTTGTATGTATTATTTTTAATTCGATTATTTGTGTTGTGATTTATTCTGTGTAAGTATAATGAGAGTCAGATCCCGTTGAACCGGGACCCTCTCTTCTCCCAACGAATGATAGAAAATGCTTTAACAAGAACACTGGGCACAAGAAAAAATTCGAATTAATTTGTAGGTTAAGTATTAGGCCTATCACAACCGGCAACAGGTGTTATGTACCCACACCATGCCACTGCTGTGCATACTCAGTACGTATAACTACTTAAGCACAGTCTACATACACCCCTCTGTAAGTGTATTTCGTGACAACATTTTGTTCGGAACGTATACTGAAGTCATAATCTCCGCAGTTACTCTGTCTGTTGTCTTATTAATTACTTACACACGTTGCCCCCCTCCCCGCAAGATCCCTAATGAGAAACATTTTTTGTGGGAACTTCCCTAGAGCCCTTAATTCCTAAAGGACTCCAAACGTTTTTTTGAACGAGCTAAGCGAGTTCTTAGTTTTAACTCGACCGTATCACCGTCTCCCCGTTTGGGGTAGCCTATGTCTCACAATTACTTTTGAATGCGTCAAACCTAATTAAAGGGGATTTTAACCAAAATATTAATATAGTGCTCAATTTTGAAAATTTAAAAATCTTGAAAGCAAAGGCCCAAAAAGTGTGGATCAAAGTTGTGAAAATAATCTCAAAAGTCCACGTGGGCTCAAATTAAAGATAATTTGCACGTATTTAATTTTAGTTTGACTTAAGTTTAACTGTTCATCTTGTTATTAGAATTAGCAGTCTCTGTAATTCCAACTTTGTCGTGTTTACTTGCTAAACTGCTATTTGTCATGTTCCGGACGTGGCCTTTCAGTGTTTCCACCGGAAAGGTCGGTAAAGGTCGTGGTTTAGGACTTGAAAATGCTGGAAACACTGAAATACCACGTCCGGAACATGACAAATAGCAGTTTAGCAAGTAAACAGACAAAGTTGGAATTAAGTTTAACTTTAACTGTTCTGGAAATTTCACAAAGTTTTAGGACATCAGAGCCCAAAAACGGGATTAAAAATTTGAAAAAATTTAGAAGATCCACCAGAGAGTCAGACAGAAGGAATTTTAACACAGTCCGAATGTTACGATCAAAATGAAATTTTGTATCTTTAGGGGACACCACGGGTCTGAAACGGAACTCAAAATTCAAAAATTCTATTCAAAATGCAGACATTTTAAATTTGACAGGACTCAAATTTGTAATCGTCTGACAGAATTAATGTCTCTCAACACCCTTTGCATATTTTGGATCGCCTTAAGAAAATTTGTAAATTATGTTTACAAAAAAGTGTGTGTGTTAATGCAATAGAAAACAAAAAAATATTACGTACACATATGCTTATAATAAGTAAATATTTATCAACTTATTTACAACCACAACCGGATTGCAACATCGTGCTGTAAGACCCCACAGTAACGCGCAATATCTCTATACTCTTGGATCGTTAACAATTTGTACTTGGAACCGCTCGCTTCTTGAAGCCAACAACAAAAAGTGGAGATTACGTAACTCAAGAAGGTTCAATACACTACGAAGGCTCCTTTTGTTTAATATTTTGTAGGCGGTATAAAATATGCATTCCTCACAATTCTGATTAAGACGTACCAATTCTAAATAAGAAAACTCTCATATAACAGTGCAGATCTTCATAAAATAATTCCAGAATAATTTAAATAATATAGAAAAATGGGCCCCAGGAAATATACTTAAACTAAATGGAAATGACATGGTATAATTCCAACAGTACAGATAAACGATATACCCATCCCTATAAGTGACTGTAAAATATCTGATCTGGGGCTTCACTCGACAAACGACGACTTAGCGCACTCACGTGGTCGAAAACGAAATTACATGCATGACACCCAAGTCCTGCAAAGAGAACTGGCTCCTGGGTTAAAGAAGACAATTTTCACACCAAAGTGAGGTATTGGCTTACGTATCACATCACCCAGTCCGGACTTCCAGGGTATGTCTTTGTAGAACAGCTTCTTTACTCTGGGGCTTCACTCGACAAACGACGACTTAGCGCACTCACGTGGTCGAAAACGAAATTACATGCATGACACCCAGGTCCTGCAAAGAGAACTGGCTCCTGGGTTAAAGGAGACTATTTTCACACCAAAGTGAGGTACTGGCTTACGTATCACATCACCCAGTCCGGACTTCCAGGGTATGTCTTTGTAGAACAGCTTCTTTACTCTGGGGCTTCACTCGACAAACGACGACTTAGCGCACTCGCGTGGTCGAAAACGAAATTACATGCATGACACCCAAGTCCTGCAAAGAGAACTGGCTCCTGGGTTAAAGAAGACAATTTTCACACCAAAGTGAGGTATTGGCTTACGTATCACATCACCCAGTCCGGACTTCCAGGGTATGTCTTTGTAGAACAGCTTCTTTACTCTGGGGCTTCACTCGACAAACGACGACTTAGCGCACTCACGTGGTCGAAAACGAAATTACATGCATGACACCCAAGTCCTGCAAAGAGAACTGGCTCCTGGGTTAAAGAAGACAATTTTCACACCAAAGTGAGGTATTGGCTTACGTATCACATCACCCAGTCCGGACTTCCAGGGTATGTCTTTGTAGAACAGCTTCTTTACTCTGGGGCTTCACTCGACAAACGACGACTTAGCGCACTCACGTGGTCGAAAACGAAATTACATGCATGACACCCAGGTCCTGCAAAGAGAACTGGCTCCTGGGTTAAAGAAGACAATTTTCACACCAAAGTGAGGTATTGGCTTACGTATCACATCACCCAGTCCGGACTTCCAGGGTATGTCTTTGTAGAACAGCTTCTTTACTCTGGGGCTTCACTCGACAAACGACGACTTAGCGCACTCGCGTGGTCGAAAACGAAATTACATGCATGACACCCAAGTCCTGCAAAGAGAACTGGCTCCTGGGTTAAAGAAGACAATTTTCACACCAAAGTGAGGTATTGGCTTACGTATCACATCACCCAGTCCGGACTTCCAGGGTATGTCTTTGTAGAACAGCTTCTTTACTCTGGGGCTTCACTCGACAAACGACGACTTAGCGCACTCGCGTGGTCGAAAACGAAATTACATGCATGACACCCAGGTCCTGCAAAGAGAACTGGCTCCTGGGTTAAAGAAGACAATTTTCACACCAAAGAAAGGTATTGGCTTACGTATCACATCACCCAGTCCGGACTTCCAGGGTATGTCTTTGTAGAACAGCTTCTTTACTCTGGGGCTTCACTCGACAAACGACGACTTAGCGCACTCACGTGGTCGAAAACGAAATTACATGCATGACACCCAGGTCCTGCAAAGAGAACTGGCTCCTGGGTTAAAGGAGACTATTTTCACACCAAAGTGAGGTACTGGCTTACGTATCACATCACCCAGTCCGGACTTCCAGGGTATGTCTTTGTAGAACAGCTTCTTTACTCTGGGGCTTCACTCGACAAACGACGACTTAGCGCACTCGCGTGGTCGAAAACGAAATTACATGCATGACACCCAAGTCCTGCAAAGAGAACTGGCTCCTGGGTTAAAGAAGACAATTTTCACACCAAAGTGAGGTATTGGCTTACGTATCACATCACCCAGTCCGGACTTCCAGGGTATGTCTTTGTAGAACAGCTTCTTTACTCTGGGGCTTCACTCGACAAACGACGACTTAGCGCACTCACGTGGTCGAAAACGAAATTACATGCATGACACCCAAGTCCTGCAAAGAGAACTGGCTCCTGGGTTAAAGAAGACAATTTTCACACCAAAGTGAGGTATTGGCTTACGTATCACATCACCCAGTCCGGACTTCCAGGGTATGTCTTTGTAGAACAGCTTCTTTACTCTGGGGCTTCACTCGACAAACGACGACTTAGCGCACTCACGTGGTCGAAAACGAAATTACATGCATGACACCCAAGTCCTGCAAAGAGAACTGGCTCCTGGGTTAAAGAAGACAATTTTCACACCAAAGTGAGGTATTGGCTTACGTATCACATCACCCAGTCCGGACTTCCAGGGTATGTCTTTGTAGAACAGCTTCTTTACTCTGGGGCTTCACTCGACAAACGACGACTTAGCGCACTCACGTGGTCGAAAACGAAATTACATGCATGACACCCAGGTCCTGCAAAGAGAACTGGCTCCTGGGTTAAAGAAGACAATTTTCACACCAAAGTGAGGTATTGGCTTACGTATCACATCACCCAGTCCGGACTTCCAGGGTATGTCTTTGTAGAACAGCTTCTTTACTCTGGGGCTTCACTCGACAAACGACGACTTAGCGCACTCACGTGGTCGAAAACGAAATTACATGCATGACACCCAGGTCCTGCAAAGAGAACTGGCTCCTGGGTTAAAGAAGACAATTTTCACACCAAAGAAAGGTATTGGCTTACGTATCACATCACCCAGTCCGGACTTCCAGGGTATGTCTTTGTAGAACAGCTTCTTTACTCTGGGGCTTCACTCGACAAACGACGACTTAGCGCACTCGCGTGGTCGAAAACGAAATTACATGCATGACACCCAAGTCCTGCAAAGAGAACTGGCTCCTGGGTTAAAGAAGACAATTTTCACACCAAAGTGAGGTATTGGCTTACGTATCACATCACCCAGTCCGGACTTCCAGGGTATGTCTTTGTAGAACAGCTTCTTTACTCTGGGGCTTCACTCGACAAACGACGACTTAGCGCACTCACGTGGTCGAAAACGAAATTACATGCATGACACCCAAGTCCTGCAAAGAGAACTGGCTCCTGGGTTAAAGAAGACAATTTTCACACCAAAGTGAGGTATTGGCTTACGTATCACATCACCCAGTCCGGACTTCCAGGGTATGTCTTTGTAGAACAGCTTTTTTACTCTGGGGCTTCACTCGACAAACGACGACTTAGCGCACTCACGTGGTCGAAAACGAAATTACATGCATGACACCCAAGTCCTGCAAAGAGAACTGGCTCCTGGGTTAAAGAAGACAATTTTCACACCAAAGTGAGGTATTGGCTTACGTATCACATCACCCAGTCCGGACTTCCAGGGTATGTCTTTGTAGAACAGCTTCTTTACTCTGGGGCTTCACTCGACAAACGACGACTTAGCGCACTCACGTGGTCGAAAACGAAATTACATGCATGACACCCAAGTGCTGCAAAGAGAACTGGCTCCTGGGTTAAAGAAGACAATTTTCACACCAAAGTGAGGTATTGGCTTACGTATCACATCACCCAGTCCGGACTTCCAGGGTATGTCTTTGTAGAACAGCTTCTTTACTCTGGGGCTTCACTCGACAAACGACGACTTAGCGCACTCACGTGGTCGAAAACGAAATTACATGACACCCAGGTCCTGCAAAGAGAACTGGCTCCTGGGTTAAAGAAGACAATTTTCACACCAAAGTGAGGTACTGGCTTACGTATCACATCACCCAGTCCGGACTGCCAGGATATGTCTTTGTAGCTTCTTTATTCCAACAAGTCTGTTCTTGCGAGGTTCAAGGAAAGCTGCTAACAAGTGCTCGTGGTTTCTCTCACGTCACGACTTCTTGACAGACGCATCAAACCTCTTGAGGTTTGTCCAAACCCGGTGGCCATAGGCGTAACTTGGGAGGGGCAAGGGGGGTACTCCCCCCTCCAATGTTCCGAGCATTATAAAATTTTGTTTCCAGTTGTTATTAATAAAAACTAACAAACAGTCAAACAGGAGACAGTTTCCATGCTTGCGAGCACAGTACGCGCTATTTATCAACGTCTGTACTGTTATCAGACGACTATACCGTCTGTACAGTTATCAGAAGTTGCTATAAATTAATTGTTCTTATTTCTTTCGAAGAAACTTGTAAGGGGAATGTTTGACAGATTTGAATGATATACGTCAAAATGGAAAGAAACAGAAAAAATGGCTGAAAAAGAACGATGTGATATGACGGTGGTTCCAAGAAAAAAATTGCCTGAAAAGCTTGGTGGTGACAGAACTGGAAATTATCAAACAGCCTTTGACTTCTGTAGGCAGAATGTATATTTTCCCGTTTTAGATACACTTATAAATGAAATTACATACAGATTTCAAGAAAATTACTTAAAAGTACTTCATGCACTTTGCTCAGTTCTGAGTAAAAATGAGGTTGAGGAAGAGGATGTGAAATTAGTGTCTGCTACTTATAAAGTGCCAGAGAAGGAAATTAAAATGTAAATAAATGGGTTAATTATTATATATGTAAATTTAATAATTTCTCAAATGTATCTAGCCCTTAAGTTGGACGCCATTTATAAAAGTCATTTTATATGCGTATTGATTGCACAATAGATTAATTATTAAATATATAAATTTACCTATCTCTCACGATGTATGTGTATACTTGAATCTTATCTATGACTCTGACTATCTATGCTCATCAACACATACGTGATATCATTTAATAGATGGTAGTCATCGATTCATTTATTTAATTGAACACAAGAAACTCTTAAAATCTATTTGTATTCCTTCAAACTTTAGGTTAATATTTGGGTTGCACTGGTAATAATGAACGCATATTATGATCAACTAAAATACTAGTTTAATTATCATTCATGACATATTATAATAGTACATAGGTTACGTCGCTGTACCTGAAATACATACATATTTAATAATAAACAAATACATGTCTCAATATATGCTGAAAACAAAGAAAACATACATACATATATAAATCAAATAATATTACAATTCAATATTCTACTTATTTAATGCGTTCATTAAATCCCAAATAAGCTTTTGTTTATACGTTCATTAACTACTTTATTCGGATTTATTCATTACTTTTCTTAATAATTTTCTCAGGTGTGAATTCTTTGAAAGAAACCAGGTCAGTAGAAGTTACTAACTAGAAATAATTATAATAATGGTTACTTGGTTATTGAATATCCATTAGTTGTTGACGAAGTCTCGTTCTGGTGATGAAGATGGCTCGTAGACACATTCCGTCAGATGCTGCTTTATCACAACCACTTATCACTTTATTCTTCCGATCACTCGCGTAGGCATTTTTATATGTGAATAATTGAAGTTCAGTGTTCAATCAATGTTTCATCTTACTGTGTATGCTGTGAGTTCGTTTTAATGTCAATATACATGTCTAGTTTCATTTGTCGCTGCTTCATTAAACGTTCATATCATTTATTAGTTTGTTTAATGTTTCGTGTTCATTATGTTGTTGATAATGTGTCGTACACAATATTAAGTTCAAATAATTTGTATATCGTTACGTGATGCTGTCTGTTAGTGTAACGGTCTGATTGCTCACTTGGTGTAATTTTCACTAAGTCCGTTACTGCGCACACCGGTAAAGTATCACTACCGCGATATGAATGTATTATTAAGTCTTTTAAGTTACTTGTTACCGATCTAACTTCCGAACTCGAGTTAGCATTCCGCCGTTTAATGTACTCTTCTGAACTTTGAATAATTTGAGTAAACAATTGAAAGTTTATGATATACCGTCTCTCGCACTTGAAGTTAAACTACTTGATATTTTGAATGTAAACTGTCTGGAAATTCTGACTGTAAAACTTTAGTATAACTGTTTCAAAAATTGAGTGTAGACTGTCTAAAAATTGAGTATCACTGCCTTTTCTCTGTCTTGGGCAGATAGTTTTTATTAATTCGTCCCTACTCAAAATTTTGTCTCTGGCGCGCTTCACGCCTACTTCATTTCGAGATTGGTCAGTTTTTGATTTTCCTGGAAAATACTGTCCCACCATGTCAAGATTCTACGTCATAGTTCTTCCGATAGGTTCTTCGTTTCAGTTGCTATGGAAACACCCCTCACCATCAAATTTCTCGCTGGCTGAAGGCCTCTGATAGGTCCTTAGGTCTCCCCGATTTCTGCTCTGACGATCGTTGACCCGCTTCGAAGAAACTACGGCTATTAAACACTTGTCTATCAGCCTATTGTCTGAGTAAACTCTGCGTTTCTATAGATTCCCATTATCTGTACTTACAGTCTCCCTGGCGTATTGTTCTATGCTCTAACCCCTTTTTTCTGGCTATTACTAATTTCGAACATCTGCTGGTCGTTGAAGTCACCCCAACTTTCCCTTCGTAAATTCTTGTCTGTCAATTAGACGATACCTCCAGCTGCGTAACATGACTGTAGTCTTTGTCAGCCTATCTTCCAGTATTGTTTCTTAAGGTGCAGCGCATCCGTTTCATTGTAGTATGGAGTCTCACTCGTTTTTGTCGTTTATCGTCTACTGACGTAACATGGTCAACATCTGCTACAATTCTCGGTACGGGTGTGAATGTCCTTACTTACTTTGTTACAGCTGCGGAGAGAAATAATTCTGGACGAAACTTTCCCTGTCATCTTACGCCACCAAATTCTATAGTTGGATTGAACTTAATGTGTTTCTATTGTCAAGTCAGCAACGCTTCACTGACACCTTCTCATTACTTCTTATTTATTGCTCCACCATAAGTCGTTGACACTGCCTCGTGTGAACGTACTCTGCCGAGGCGAAAATTTAAAATTTTTAAAATTTTCTGCTCGTTACAAAATGTATTCAGAATTGAATGTGTTTTCACGTATGTGTGCAAATAAAAACATTGGTGATGAATTTGATCAAAGACTAAAGAGTTTTGTTGAAAAAAAATTTAAGTGAATGTTTTCCCAACGTGAACAACATGTTTAAAACCTTTTTGACAGTGCCTGTAAGTTTAGCAAGCAGTGAGCGCTCTTTTTCTTGTCTTCGGAGGCTGAAGACTTACATACGCAACACTACTGGACAAGAAAGACTTCATCACCTTTCTGTTCTGTGCATTGAAAGAACACATAAAATTGACATTTCAAAAATAATAGATGAATTTGACTCCGAAGCAACTCTTAGAGGAAGGAGACTCATTGGCAACCAAACCAGACACTCAACCGTCATACTACATAATGTGGTAAGTAACTTATCTCAGTTGAACAAAAACTGAAATTGTTTATATTTATAGGCCTACAGTATATTTGTTCTAGGTAAACATAAGTGGAAGTACAACTTATGAAGAAAGGTTTGATGATCATTATCAAATGAAATTGTCTCTCGTTTACTAACTAAGAATTATTACTAAACTTTCTAATTTTGTATATAATGCATTTTATAAATTTTATTATATAGATGGTATCACTACACATTTGAATTTATGAAGCTTTACCCCCCCCCCCCAAGTTAGGCCCCAAGTTACGCCCATGCCAGTGGCTATAAACTGGTGGACAACAGTGAGAGGGCTTGAAAACTCGAAATCATCAGTTCATTAGACTCGCCTTTTGATCATTAAGTTCAAGATAATAAATGAAACTGAAGTTGTAATAATCCCTTAGTAAACTGGGTTAGTTGTCCTCGTATCAGTTTTCATTTATCGAACGTGGTTATTGATTCTTTGTCTCCCCGTACGTTATAACCTTATCAAATGTACTGTGTTTTACAGACTTCGATCTGCGTGTCCTGTGCCTCTACAATGCTTCTTTCGGTAGTACCACAGTTTCAGTCTGTCCACCTCTCTATTGCCATAATTACGGAATAACGGTCACGTTTAAGGTTTTGTTGTTTCTTTATGGCAATAAAGCCCTAAACTGAAAAAATATCAAGTACGTATATACTGACAGGCAATAGGAATGACTATACAAGAACAGGAAACCGTATTACCTGTGTAAGATCCGAATACAAACCAAACAGTGTTAAATAGAAGGGTTTTAAGTTGCTTAAGAATCAATTACTGCACTATAAATACCATAAACCATGTTGGATACAGTGCAGATTGTATAAACATTCCTTGTCTTCAAGGCGACATAAGCCTAACCTCAATTGAAGACGTTCGTAGTCACAAAATTATATAGCCTAACTACTTAATTCGACATATATGATTACTTTTTATCTTCACGTTATTTTTAATTTTAGAAGTTGTAATTTTTCTTTGTCTTTCGCGGTTTCGCGGGGGAGGGTAACCCGCCTAAACCGCCCTCGCTGCGCCATTGTTTGTAACAACTGGAAATAGAATTATTGTATAGGCCTAAAGCTCGAAATAGTGGCCCCCTTGTTCCACGCCAAGTTACGCCTATGACCTACGACAACAAAATGGAATTACAAAAATTGCGAGTAAAGTTAACCAGACGTGTTGTCCGAAACACCTGTTTCTCACAGGTGAGGTAAACATATTGACAATACGCTGTTTATTTTTAAATCGTTGCGACACCGTGGTGCAACACCGCGTAGTAGTAGTATTTCTATTGTATAGTTGTAAACGCTACGGAGTTTGTTGTGTCCCTGAACTTGGGAGTGATAAAGCATGAATGGAAGTGTGTTCGACACCCACGTCACATATTATTGGACACGTGGGGGGGGGGGGGCGTTAAACCTGTGATCCAGACTGGTCGACCGTCGTTCGCTTTTGAATTTGTTTATTAAATCCACAATCCACAGACCGAAACATTCTGGCATATATCAAGAATTTACGTAGAACTAGTGTAATAAGCACATTGAGCTGCAGAGCTCGCTCACTGTTTTGAACGAAGTACATTATTTATTATTACATAAATTTCGATACTAGATAATTTTTCAACTGTGGAGAAAATTACAAACATCCCGATTCCTCTACTATTATTTACTAATAATATAACAATTTTAATTAAGAAAGTTGTGTTAGTGGTTATAATCAGAAATAGAATTAACACTGTAGCACACCACTATAGAAAAATTGTTCCGATTAGCGCTTTCAAGCTTCACAGCTCATCACCAGATCGGATAACAATTGTAGAGCACACAATCATACAGAAAACACTACAAATTTGAAACGTTCGCATTTGTGTTACAGTTACTTGTAGTCCGACAGCCTGCTGGATTTTCACAATATTTTCAAACTTTTGTTCTCTTTTTGGGCCTTGGGGTCCGAAAACGTTTAAATTTCCAAACCTTAACACTTCATTCAGACGTTCGTTAAAGTCCTCTTTAACTTGATATACGACATAAATTTCAGCGATTTTATCAAAATTTTCACCCTCTTTTTGGACCCTGCCCGTAATATATATATATATATATATATATATATATATATATATATATATTTACGAGACCGGTTACTTCATTCTGCAGTCCTGTTTTGAGCTTCAAATTGTTTCAAACTGGGTTGCCCCGGTGAGTCTAGCCTCGCCGGTTAGATTTTTGTGTCAGTAAGAAGTAGACCTACTAATCTAACAATAGGCTGGATTTAGGCAATCTTTAATCGGTAGGCATTCAGGCAATTTAAGTTGTATTCAAGACGATCTAACTCATAAAAAGCAGAGCATCTGCGATTTATAGTCTTGTCGTATAATCGATTTTGCAGTTACAGTTAAAAATTTTGGAACGCTCCATCTGGTTTTGTTTTGAAATTATTGATCTTCTGACCTTACAGATTTCGTAATCACAACGTATCTTGAAAGTTGCTGTGTCAAGAGGAGAAATCTCACTAACGGTACGAGCGACGGTGTGTTGCTTGACAGCGATAATCAGCGTGGTTCGTTGCCTTCTAAACTGGTCCAAGTATTTTTCCATTGGCTGGTAAGACGAAATGGAATTAATTTATTCCTTTGTTAATTGACTCTAACATACAATAATCATAAATGTGTCATTTACCAAGAACATGTGAAATATATGTTTGCTCGCTTACGCGCGCGCGCGTACACACATACACAAACCCATACACATTGTTATGTAGAGTGGCGAAAGTAGAATTTGGTCTGGGGAGGGGGGTCGAGTCGGCTTCGTACAAAAGAAAAAAAGAACAAGTGAAGACTAGTCATTAGTACAATCTTTAAAGTGGCTGAAAAAAGTGTAATAATATACTGAAATCAATCCCATTAAAGTAATAACACAATAAAAATAAGCGCTAATGAAACATTGTTTATAAGATACTTATTGACTTAATTAATTTTTCTATATTTCATATTTCAAAAGTACACGCAAGCACTGTGTAATAAACTTGTTTGTAGACCTGTATTTAAAAAATGGTTACTACTGTATCAGCGTGCACAGCTGATAAATTAATATAACAGCTTAAGAATTAAGAGATTAACAAAATTTCTTGTCAACTTTCGACCCTCTGTGTCCGGCCCCCGTAATTTTTTTTTTATTCCAACTGTACAATGTTTACACATTTTCCGGAACCAAAGATTGCAGAAGTGACTGAATTCTCATCTTCCACTGCTGCTTATCCATCCGAAGGTCTTCTTAAATCTCTCGTTCCCTCAGTATAGTCTGAATTTCTTCTATTCAGGTGATAGGTGGTCTTCCTCTTTTCCTTCTTCCTGGTGGGGTCCATTCCATAACCTCCTTGGCAATCTTTCTTCTTCTTCTTCTTCTTATTACGTGTTTCCGGATTGTTCTCCGATGACACGATGTCTCCTGTAGATCCTCTCTGGCACCGCCCAATATGAGTTGTCGTTCAGTATTGCGTCCATACCAAATCCCCTCAGTCTCGGCACTCCTGGGATGTCCGTCCGGCAATCCACCAATATGTGCTGTAAGGTCTCCTCATGCACATGACACGGCAGACAGGTAGCGGCCTGGGTCAGGTTGAATCTGTATAAGTACGACTCGGTCACAATATGGCCGAGCCTTCCTCTGGAGTCGAACGTTTGAACTCTCCTAAGGATGTTTCTATATATGGAGACATCCCGTGCACTGACTTGCTGTTTGTATGTTGAACCTTTGGTGGAGTTTAAAAATGAGTTCTTCCATGTCTACCATGTCTCCATGAGTCTTCTGCTGAAATCTGAAGTAGCAGCCGGGAGTGATATTACACTTTCCTCCAGTGGCGACAGCATAGTTGCGTCCTTAGCCATCCTGTCCGCTTTTTCATTACCGGCACTACCTACGTGGCCGGGTATCCATTGTAAAGTTAACTCAATTTTGCTGCTTTCCAGTTTTTTGATTATGTGGAATATGTGAACTGTTCTGAAATAGTATGCTGACGGTTTGTATTGTTGCAGCAACAGTAGTGCTGCCTGTGAATCTGTGAAGATACTGAGGCAGTAGGTCAGTGCTGCATTGATTGCCACCAGTGTCAACACTTGAACAGCAGTTGGCCGGTGCAAGGAAGGATTCTTGCGTACTAGGAATGAAATATCCTGCCCCCGACCTCTTTCCTTGTGTATCCAGTGATCCATCCGTACAGATATGGACATATCGGTTGTAGTTTTCCGCTATTATTTGTTGTGTTATAGCACGCAGAACTGATGGGTCACTGTTTTGTTTTGTTTTGTTACGCTGTCTTCTAATGTAGTTCTTATTGTTGGTTGCATCCACTGCCAAGGGGGTGTTTCATTTACTGGAGAGATTTTTTGAGGTTGGTTATTGCCATCCGAAAGCAGGATTTTGCTTTTGTATAAAAAGGATCTTTTATGATTATTCATTGCTGGATTAATTTTCTGTAATGGATGCTCCGTGGTATTGTTCTAAATTTCAGACTGAATTTACCTATTCTTTTGTTTATGTATACATCCAGAGGTTCTATATTGAGTTCAGCTTCCATAGCTTCCACTGGTGAGGTCCTCTGGCAGCCCAGGCATATTCGTAAGGCACAGTTTTGGAGTTTTTCTATTTTTTTCGGTTTGGCAATCTTTCCTGTGCCATTCTTTTCGTGTGTCCATACCAGTGTAATTTTTTGTTTGGATAAAATCAACAATTGAAATTTTCACATTCATTCTGTCCTTAATGGCTTCCTTTCTCCACAAGTCCAGCTTTGCTGTCATTAATTTTGTTCTTGTGTGTTTATTAGTAGTCCAAACTGTTGAGCCGTAAGTCATGGTACTTCTAACAATGGTTTTAAATATTTTGGTTTTAGTTTCTGCTGTAATTTGCTTATCCCACAGGATTCTATTTAATATAGATACAGCCATATTTCCAAATTAATTCTGGATTGTATTTCTTTGTCTTGCTTGCCACTGGGCGTAATTTTCATCCCTAAATACTTCTATTTCTCTGTATGTGAAATCTTACCCTTGTCTTCTTCCAATATCAAGTCTTGATGAAGCTCACCTATTGTCATGTATCTTGTTTTATTCATATTTACCTTTAGTCCACATTTCTGATACTCCTGTATCAATTTCCTATTCATGTACTCTGTCTTCAAAATCTTGAGCCAAAAGTAATTGGTCGTCAGCAAACTGTAATGAATAAACTGTATCACCATCAAGTATAATTCCCACGTTCCTGCACATTTTTTTCCAAGTCTGTATTGCTTTCTCCGTGTAAATTTTGAAAAGCGTGGGTGATAGACAACATCCCTGACGTAAGTCTTTGTTCACTTGAAACCCTGGTGACAAATTCTTTCCTATTTTTATTCTGGATATTGAATTGTTATAGAAATTTTCCCCCGTAAATACTCCCCTGTGCGCGCGCGCGCGTGTGTGAAACATATTTCTTGTGATTTTTCTGCAGGTGAAGTCTATTTCGTGTATGTAAATACTTTGAGTGATGAAAATTTTAGAGCAGGGATCATTGAATACTGAAATAAAAGAAAGAGCCCGTTTTTTAAGAGAAACTGTTGTACTAAACAATAGTCTATAGAATAAAAACATTACAAACAAAAAAAGAGATAAATTTTTAATACAGAAATAAAAAGTGTAATAAACGAGAAAATTGGTGATTTTTGAAGACGACCGACCTAAGCGTCGAGGAGAGAAAGGGTAGTAACAAATGGCAGGATAACAGAGAAGTTATGGAAATCGCACATCCGGTCGTAGACAGGCTCCCAAACAATTGTTGAATTGACAGTTCAAAGGCGGTAGGAGACTAGAGCAAGTGGCCGAGAAGGCGTGTACAGGGATAGAAAGGGGAAGAATATTAGGGCTGACTTGTGCACCGGTGGAAACAGTTGGACATTGGAGATCAAGCGACGTCGTCGGAGGGGTTGCAAACCTACGTACGAGTCTTATTAATAAAATGATTATGGAATTTCACTGAAATTTTAATAGATTTGGGGAGGATTAAAATTCTCCCCCCAGATCCAGATCCCCCCCCCGTAGTTACACCACTGATCTCCTTTGATATATGGGAATATGTATTATTTCCTCTGTATATTATTATAGAACACGTATCAAATAACAGTGTAAAAAGAACAGGGCAAAAAGCATAGAGTTATTTAGCATGATGTACATGGAACTACGGTGGAACTCGCGGATCACGAGCTCGCTTATAACGAGAACTCGGATGTAACGAGCAAAAGTAGGAGATTTGTTTGGTTTTGTATTTTAGTGATGATAATTAAACTCGCTTTTAACGAGTAGGAACGCATTAGAGACATGGTTATAACGAGCATTTTGTTGCAAACTTGTTCATGGGTTGAGGTCTAAAAACGTCCGTTACCATACAGCATTTTAAATATTCGTTTAAAATGATTAACGCAATTTAGTGAAAATAATAATGTAAGTGATGAATTCGTAGAATATTTAAATAAAGTAAAAAACTGTTTTGATATCTACACACACAAAATTACTAAACAGTCAAAAATAGATTACTTTTTTTAGGTTATTTAAATTCTGTGTGCGAAATACAATTTTGACGATTCCATTTAGAACAAAGAACAAAAAGACAAATACATTAGATTGAATTTTCTTGTAATTTAAAAATAAATACTGTACATGTGCCATAGAAAGTTTTGCGTTTTTTGCCAGATAGCCAGCTGATTTCTGGTCAAAGAATGTTAGCGTCTAAAAAATGTTTAAAGTCTCAATTTCACTCTTAAGCGTAGAATGTAAAGCATGTTAAAATTTTATTGTGCAAAGCCTCTTCTATAGTAGACTTTTTTTGTTGTGTGTTCAATAATCACGGTATAAAAATTTAGTCTTGCTAGCCGACAACGCGGATGTAGCGATAACTCGTTTAACGAGCACGATTTCCAGTCCCTTGAATCTCGTTATAAGCAAGTTCCACTGTATTTAACTCTCCATGCCACCATTCTACTACAAAACACCGACTGTAAATGTTTCATCCTCGCCGGACGTATCTCGCATAATTCCATGCTAGTCCTGTTCCACGACTTCCAGCTACAATGAACAACACCAGCAGTGTCTCTAACGGGAGAACTCGTCATAAGTTATGTGTATGTTTCGATGTGATACCGTATGTTTTTATGTTTACTTATAACCGACACCTACAGCAAGAGTATTAGGATACGTGCATAGCGCGGAATACTAGCATAGAATACTAACACAGATTACAATCAGTGTGAAAACAAACTCATGTATTTATATGGCACCGTGCAGTGCATAGCGAAGCAGATCGTACATCGCATAATAGAGAATATCATCGCTGATCCTCTTCGGGAAGCAAACAAGATGTTTTTTTACATCGCACATGGAATACTTCTGAGCTGTGATTGGTTGCTACAAGGACATTTCCCGCACTGTAGCCACACGCGACTCTATCCAATGTGCAATTCCCGGTAAAGTGTAAACAGTTCGGTCTCTACTCTGCTGTAAAATGTGCTTAAAGCGGCATGCACAGAACTCGACACTATCATGTATGTCATGTATCCGACATTCAACCTCGGTATGGACACCTCTCATACATGTGCGATCATCTATGCGAAGCTCCTATGCTAGTATTCCGCGCTACGCACTTACCCTGAGCCACAATACTCGCGCTGAATGTGATATGCGCTTCAAGGTCAACAACAACTTACCCCGCCAAGCTGCTACTTTACACTCTTCTGATCGATGAACTGCACATATTGTACTGATGCTTATGATACTAATTCAGGTATTAGGCAACGGTAAGTGTAGTTATGTGTTTGTTCTGTTATAAATTTGTATACATCGTTGGAAGTCGGGTTAATATGAAAATTTATAAAAACAACGTGTTGTCACAGTAGCGTTTCCTGTTATCACAAAAAAACGGATAAACTTGTTACGAAGCTTAATCGATTTATTCGTCGTTTAAAAATAGTCCGTTTTCTCAAAATAAAGTGCTTTATTGTTATTCCCCTACATATTATAATAAAAGATTCGCCATTCGTGTTCACGAACACGTACAAAGCAACGGGTTATTATAGCCGCGTTCGCTCCCTCGCTCGTTGTATGTATGGTAATGTGTTAACGATTTCACCACAATACACAACACGCCCACTGACGTTAGTATGTGCGTCACGTAGTCCCCAGAGTTCACGTCGCAAACCGTTGCTGTTGTGTTGTGATGTACGTCGGTTCTCTCGCATTATTCCAATGCGTCTGAGGCTTTACGGTGACGACACCTCCTACATAGGGTACGCACTTACTCCAACTGTTTCATTGTGCAGTTGCGTGGAATTTACATTATGCGTTTGGGATAGAATCTGTGTTGGCGGCTGATGGTCCGATCAGCACGGCATCGTGGTAGTTGCTCAGTTGCGTACTGTACCGCGTGAGATTTACGCCTACATTATGCGTTTGGGAGAGAATCTGTGTTGGCGGCTGATGGTCCGATCAGCACGGCATCGTGGTAGTTGCTCAGTTGCGTACTGTACCGCGTGAGATTTACGCCTACATTATGCGTTTGGGAGAGAATCTGTGTTGGCGGCTGATGGTCCGATCAGCACGGCATCGTGGTAGTTGCTCAGTTGCGTACTGTACTGCGTGAGATTTACGCCTACATTATGCATTTGGGAGAACCTGTGTTACGGTGGTTGATATGACTGGCGCTAGTGACACGGATAATTGTTTTCTGACGCTGACAGTCGTTTGGATCCAGAGCGGAGTACTCAGAACGTGGTCAGTTGCGACCGAGGTAAAAATTTCACACGGCCAGTTGCGATTAATTGTATTTTCTAGTTATTATAATAATACAGAAATTACCATTATAATTCTATTAATTCCTAGCCTAACCTAACCTAACCCAACGTAACGTGATCTGACCTAACCTAACGTAACGTAACAAAAATATTAGAAGAAAGAGAACAAAGATTTTTTACTTTTCATACAAATGTAAAGTTACAGAATTGAAATTTCATCGAAGTTCAGGTTAGAACCGTTTCTACATAACAGATTCGGTCAGTAAGTGAAAGTGCGGTGTGCAATTGACCGCGTAAGAACAGGTAAAAACGTTGTTTCGTCGCAACTGACCGAGACCGGAGTAAACCCTGGATTGAGAGTAGGTGGAACTACTGTGATTAGCAGTCAAAACCGGACAAGAATCCGTCCGTCATATCGTGTATCCGGACAAACGGCTCCTGTGGACCATAAGTCCGTGGTCCCATTCTTGGACAGCTGTGGTCTCAAGCACAGCGATCCCTGTGGGCCCAGCGCCGTTACCGACACTCCACCTTATTGGGCACAAACGGCTCCTGTGGACTTTAAGTCCATGATCCCGTGGTGTGGTCTCAAGTACAGCGATCCCTGTGGGCCCAGCACCGTTACCGACACTCCGCCTTATTGGGCACAAACGGCTCCTGTGGGCTATAAGTCCATGATACCGTGGTGTTATCTCAAGCACAGCGATCCCTGTGGGCCCAGCACCGTTACCGACACTCCGCCTTATTGGACACAAATGGCTCCTGTGGACTATAAGTCCATGATCCCGTGGTGTGGTCTCAAGTACAGCGATCCCTGTGGGCCCAGCACCGTTACCGACGCTCCGCCTTATTGGGCACAAACGGCTCCTGTGGGCTATAAGTCCATGATACCGTGGTGTTATCTCAAGCACAGCGATCCCTGTGGGCCCAGCACCGTTACCGACACTCCGCCTTATTGGGCACAAACGGCTCCTGTGAGCTATAAGTCCATGATACCGTGGTGTGGTCTCAAGCACAGCGATCCCTGTGGTCCCAGCACCGTTACCGACACTCAGCCTTATTGGGCACAAACGGCTCCTGTGAGCTATAAGTCCATGATCCCGTGGTGTGGTCTCAAGCACAGCGATCCCTGTGGTCCCAGCACCGTTACCGACAATCCGCCGTATTGGGCACAAACGGACGACACAGCAGAAGTCTGCGGCTTTTCTTCTTCGTGTCGACTTATCGCGGTGTTACAGGAAAAACAAAATACAGTTCGTTGCTACACATGTATGCCACCTACCTACAGGAGGTGTTTCCATTTAGTGGATACGCTGTGAACGCGTATAGGTCCGACCGATCCAGACTCGGCGCAGCTGGTTCCTCCTAAGTGGCCAGACACGCTGACTCTCGGACGACCGTGCACCTGACGTGCACATTGTGCTCTCTCTCACCCACAGCTCTACACACTACCTGCACAATAACTAAGCAGCTAGTTGTTAACGACCACAAGCACAGTCCGTCGGTTCCTATATAGCAGAAGCGGTGTTCTATTGATGACGTTGTGAATAAACCAGGTAGGTCACTCGAGCAGTCAGGACCACCGGCAGTGATGCTTCGGCCCAACCAGCGACGTAACCCTCATGTTAATCATTTTAGTGAAATTCCATAATCACTTAAAATGTAGGCCTATTTCTATGCAAGTTGTGTCTCTTAAAACAAGGCGTATAAATAATTATATGGGAAGAATCTTGAATACCTCAAGATTTGTCCTGATGGACATGGGGAGTAGTCCAACCTGTAGTCTACAACAGGGGGTCTCCAAACTTTTTCACTTGAAGGCCGAATTGAAAAAACTTGGAAATTCAGGCGGGCCAACAATATAAATACATATACTGTACATCTTTTAAACTTTTTTTTAATTTACGAAATAATCAAAATAATAAAATAGGTATTTAAGTAAAAATTAAGAAGACTTATCCAAAGAAAACAAATTCATTTATTCAAAATAATGTAAATAAAAGTAAGGAAACAATAACATTCAAAGATATTTCTTATGTATTATTTTTTGGCTTTCTTATGTACGTATGGGATGTGTGGATTTGCTTCTGACATATAATGTCTTTTCATTTTGGGTCAAATTTTGATGTTCCTATCACTAGAATGGATTTCAAGTGTTCGTCTGACAAGCTAGTCCTGTACTTTGATTGTATACTTATTTTTTGTTTAGTTATTTAGTAGAATGTTATAAGATTTGAAGAATTTTGACGATATATTTGAAAACTTCACGCAGCATCGGCCGGGTTGCCGCGGGCCGTAGTTTGGAGACCCTGGTCTATAATTATACAGTTCCCATATATCAAAGGAGATCAGTGGTGTAACTACGGGGGGGAACAGTTGGAGATTGGAGATCGAGCAACGTCGGAGGGGTTGCAAACCTATGTACGAGGCTCACGTTAAGCGTAAATAAAGTAATTATGGAATTTTACTGAAATTTTAATAGCTTTGGGGAGGATTAGAATTATACCCCCAGATCCAGATATTAGTCCCACTCTCGCCAGAAACAGCTTCTAGTTACGCCACCGGACCAACGACCCTACTCTGCGCTGGACTACGTTGTAGGGGAGGGTTCGTGGCACTCCGACACTGTCTTCCCTCTATTACTGTTTGTAGCCAAACAATTGAGCGCACTAATGGGACCGACCGAACCGAGTTGGAAATAAGGCACCACCGCCTTGTATTGTAGTTACTTGAAGATTGAACTCTTTGGTGAGATCTAATGTTGATTGCACAACGTACAAGCCTATGGATTTATAACGAATTACACTAATACAAACACATTTGTTGCTTTTACCGTAATTACAAATAATGATATTCAGTAGCGTAGCGTCCATGTAACCGTTGACTATTAATTATATTACGCAATAAATACTTTAGCTGTTGAATAATTTGAAATCCAAACAATATCAGTAGGGAAACTTGAAGAAAGCGTAGCATTGCTTTCGAACCGCTGGGCACATGCACCGTCTTATGTTGTCGGCTCTGACATCGGCAATGTTTAACTGCGTACGGTCGTTGACCTCGTAGTAGTTTTCACTGTACAAACTGATGAGGGGGGGACACTCGTCCTGCCTATGTGTTGCCGCTGTATAAACCGGCAAAACTTTCAGTTAGCAGCTACGTTCGTTTTTGGAACTGGCGTGCAGCAGATACTACGTACCTACATATTTGTGTTTTGTTCGTTTAGTCAAGCGTTTCTCTGTTTGCCTGTAATACTTTTAATTCGATTATTTGTGTTCTGATTTATTCTGTGTAAGTATAATGAGAGTCAGATCCCGTTGAACCGGGACCCTCTCTTCTCCCAGTGAATGATAGAAAATGCTCTAAAAAGAACACTTTGTATACAAGAAAAAATTCGAATTAATTTTTAGGTTAAGTTTTAGTCCTATCAGAACCGGCAACAGGTGTTATGTACCCACGCCACGCCACTGAATGTAAAAGATATTCTACAGTTAGAAATACGACTCTAAATGTAGAGTGTCAGTCCATCCATTGAGGATGACACACCGAAAAATCGGCGAAACCTTTACAGTTAATTTAATGTGTATTAAACTCAGAAACAGTGTTGTTTTTAATATTGGAAAACACGAAAGGGTGTTAGTGAGACTACTTCGACTTAACCGTCTCCTAATCTATTAAAACTTGTAAATGTAATCTAATGTATATAATGTTTATACATTTTGTATAAGTTCAAACACTTTTTGCTACAGTCTATTTCTTGATGTATTTCGAGACGCTTTGTGTTCCCATCCTCAGCCTTACTTACTTATGGGAACACAAAGCGTCCCCGAAACATGTTCCAAATAAGGAAAATACATCTTGAGGTAAAATCATATAAATATTAAATATATTATGTATAATGTATACAATGTATGTATGTAATGTGTAGTGTATGTGTGTAATGTAATGTATTCCTATAAAGTTTTATAAAAATAAATAGGCTACTTATCAGCTTTATTCTGCCATCGATTCCCGATAAAGAATGATGGCGCCATTGCGATACGTGCTTACGTTATATCAATTTTAGTATCAATATGGAAACAGCAGTCAAAAACAGCGATTTATGTAATATATATAGAAAATAATGGGGGTGTGTGAATTATATAATGCTGTACATGTTTTTAAAGTTTGATTACAAACAAAAAATTATGTTTTTTTCGTTATCAGCGTACGGCGTTTATCACTAAAACAGCTTGCCTGGAAGTACGTCATCGATTGTGACGTCACATGTGTTGTAAATCCGCCGTATGCGACCTTTTCAGAGGAGGAATCGCGAAAGGCGACGAATATATTTTTATATTTGTAATAAACCTAATGTACACATACAGAGTTATTTTTGGCGACAAACAAAGATACCGCTGCGTAGTTTTCTTGACATTTCTCTGTATACAACCAGCTGATAACGGCGCAGTTAATTTTGGCTTGGCCTTGTTAACGTAAATTTGACCTTTGTCCGGTCACTACCATCCGGTACGTACTAAACCGGGAAATTAATTTTTGTTGAAATTGTTGAACATCCTGAAGTAACAATCGTCTTTGCTACGTGTCGAAGGTGATCCGATGCCCTATCAAAGGCCGTATTGAAACCCGAGGACAAGGCTTCAAAAGGTTTTGGCTCATTTAGCTATTTAATTTTCATTTTACTTCTGAAAATATTAGTTTCATGCCATTACTTTTTTGCCTACAGTAGCAGGTATTTCCTCTTTAAAAGTTTCTAAAAAAAAAAGGAAAAAGGAAAATTTGTGACCCGTAATAAAAGGACAAAACTGGAGCGTGGGGCAAAACAGTGATATAGATGGTAAATCAAAGAAAGCAAAAGAGACAATTAGGTTTAGCTGTTACATAGATTATTAAATCGGGATTAACTCAGTCTGTGTTGCAACAGTTCAGTAAGTAATATGTCCCCTGAATAAGTTACTAGCATATCGCGGGGTAAGACTCAAACAAATACGAGTAAAGGTCTACAAGGTAATGGCCCCCTCCCCATACTTCTCTGTGGGCTTGAGAATTCAACTTTAACGAAATCCCAGGCCAGTTGTATCCAAGCGGCCGAACTGGATTTGTCAGACACGTGGCACGGTATACTCTTAAAATCGCATAAGAAATGTAGATTGCATTGCATTGCATTATGGATGCGGGGTGTCTTTGCACCCGTGGCTTATTTGCAGCATCTGGAACGTGTCCAATGGCTGCCAGAAGTAAACTTAGTGCTGGTACATTGTCGACTGGTGACCTAAAACTGGAAAAGGAAACCGCCAACCAGTTAACTGCGAAGGCGGGGGAGTATAACTTTTATTTGTTTGGTGCACTGCCGCTGGTACCGATTCGAGCAACAGATTTTGCCCGTTTCAAGTCCAGTCAGCAGACGCCCGGAGGGCGTCGGTCGCTCCCCGCGAGGCGGAGAGCCTCCGTGCCAATGATTGATGACAGCGACAAGCAGCCGGCTCAGCGTGCTAGGAGGTGGGCAGGAAGGAGAGAAGGACAGTTTAGGTGAAAAATTCTGGTCTAGGACTGATTATTACATTTTGTTTTTGTTAAATTTAAAGAGGATGGCGTTATGGCGGGTCGTCAAGAAGCGGCCGAGGGCGCTTGACCCGAATATTATGAGTATACTTGATAGCATTGCTCAATACCGGCTAAGAGACGAAAGCTTGTGGTAGTGAGACTTACTCCGACTTAACCGATATCTGCGCATCCCCAAACAACTATGGACTTGAGAGGTGTAGCGTTGCCGTGACCAGCTCTAGTCTATCTGCTTGGGAACATTTTTTGTTTAATCCTTGCCAAAGTTGACGATGACGACGATGAACTCAATATTAGAACATACGCGTATAAAGAGAATGTGTCGATGCAGGCAAGGAAAGATGGCGAAATGGTAGGAGTGAGACGGGTACGAAGCTAATTAAAATAGTGGTGTATCCATCGAGATTACAACCCTCCTCCCATTGGGTAAGACCCGATGAGGTCTTCTTCATGAAACCGGCAGGCAAGGGAGTTGGCCTACCAGCTCGTCAGCGGCTGTGATTATATATAGCATACACAGTGAGCTTTGACTAGCGTATTCCCTACTACCGCGAACAATTCCCGCGTATTGTTAGTAACCCAGAAACATGGAAATATTCAGGTTTGTAAATCCCCATTATAAAATCTTGGTCAACGACTCCTCCCCACCCCCACCCCTATTGGAAAATGCTTGGTTACGCCACTGCAGGAGACGGAAGCGGATTCGAGAAGGATGAGAGACATTTGAGACATTCGGTCGGCAAAAAGAAGGGGAGGAAGTCGAGGTTCGCGCAAAGCTTCTTCTTCAGAAGGACAGGTTACCGTAGAAGATCTTGTAAACCGTTCAGTCTACACTGAACAACTCAGTCGACGAAAATTCTGTTAATCAGTCATATTTTCTTCCCTCCGTGATTACCAACTTTACAAAAATATCTAAAATCGGACCTTTGCAGGTGATCATAGTTTATATATTTTATTTTGCGCGCGCGCGCACACACACACACATCATTCGGAAACAATTTATTTTTTACTTTCCAAAATGTGGACGACAACTGGGAAAGAAAAGCAACATGTACAAACCGCTGAAATGAATTTTTAAGGACGTGAGTGGCTATCGTCTAAGGGATCGAATGCGGAATGAACATATAAGGGCCGAACAGGGTATATTCCACATCAGTGATAAGATAGAAGAACGAAAGCAGCAGTGAAAGTCTACAGAATGGGCCAGCAGAGGCTAGTAAAGCACGCCGCTGTAGACTACAAACCAGTTGGCAGAAGATCTGTGGAAGAGATAGATGGCTGCAGTGAAGACGGAACAGGCTATAAAGCGTACACCGTGAAGTGACGACGACGACGACTTTCCGGTACGTTAAGAATTGTAATGTTTGAACCCCGTTTGTTTTGGACCATCGCTATTCTTCAATTTCCTACGGAATATGGAGGTAGACTCGCGTCTATCCGGTTCCGCTCGCCGACAGCTACATTAGCAGGTTAGTCGCGCGTCTGTTGTATACAAAAGTAAAGCTTAAAACTAAAGTGTCTGTCGAATCGCGAGAAAGTTTTTCGCTCGTAAAAAAGCGTATGACGCAGTTAATAAAGGCACCAGTGAGTTTCAACTTTATGGCCACGGGGTCGTAAACCACTAACAATTACGTCGAGGGACAAAAAAAAAAAAAAATCGATCGCTACGTTTACAGGCGACAATACAGACGCTGTAAAAGTCTAGTAACTGAACGTTTTTGTCTACGCATTAAGTTCCCTGTTAGTACAGGTATTGTTTTTTTACTTTCTCTTAATACATTGTGAAACTTGTGCAGGAGAAATGAAGCCCAAGATGTCGAAACCGACAAAATGAGGTCCTCTGTATTGAAAACTTTCGTTGCAGATTAATATGGTGAAGATCCTCTACTTCTTCCGTATGTGTTGGTGTACCCGTTAAAACGTTTCTTAAATGCTAGAGGGGGGGGCAGAAGAAAACAATTTGCGTTTTGCCGATAATACAAACTCTTCTGGCAAATACTCGAGAACAAATGGTCCTGTTTATTCAGTGTAGATCAGTACCGTAGAAAAGATAAGTGAGGCTGCGGGCAGCACTTGAGTGTCCAGACGCTGTGTACGAATCGGAATCATGGCCGACGTGCAGTTGACGCTTTTGGGATCCGACTATCTACAGAAAAGACTTGAGTACGAATCGGAATCATGGCCGACGTGCAGTTGACGCTTTTGGGATCCAACTAGCTACAGAAAAGACTTGAGTACGAATCGGAATCATGGCCGACGTGCAGTTGACGCTTTTGGGATCCGACTATCTACAGAAAAGACTTGAGTACGAATCGGAATCATGGCCGACGTGGAGTTGACGCTTTTGGGATCCAACTAGCTACAGAAAAGACTTGAGTACGAATCGGAATCATGGCCGACGTGCAGTTGACGCTTTTGTGATCCGACTAGCTACAGAAAAGACTTGAGTACGAATCGGAATCATGGCCGACGTGCAGTTGACGCTTTTGTGATCCGACTAGCTACAGAAAAAACTTGAGTACGAATCGGAATCATGGCCGACGTGCAGTTGACGCTTTTGGGATCCGACTAGCTACAGAAAAGACTTGAGTACGAATCGGAATCATGGCCGACGTGCAGTTGACGCTTTTAAGATCCGACTAGCTACAGAAAGGACTTGAGTTCGAATCGGAATCATGGCCGACGTGCAGTTGACGCTTTTGGGATCCGACTATCTACAGAAAAGACTTGAGTACGAATCGGAATCATGGCCGATGTGCAGTTGACGCTTTAGGATCCGACTAGCTACAGAAAAGACTTGAGTACGAATCGGAATCATGGCCGACGTGCAGTTGACGCTTTTGGGATCCGACTATCTACAGAAAAGACTTGAGTACGAATCGGAATCATGGCCGACGTGGAGTTGACGCTTTTGGGATCCAACTAGCTACAGAAAAGACTTGAGTACGAATCGGAATCATGGCCGACGTGCAGTTGACGCTTTTGTGATCCGACTACCTACAGAAAAAACTTGAGTACGAATCGGAATCATGGCCGACGTGCAGTTGACGCTTTTGGGATCCGACTAGCTACAGAAAAGACTTGAGTACGAATCGGAATCATGGCCGACGTGCAGTTGACGCTTTTGGGATCCGACTATCTACAGAAAAGACTTGAGTACGAATCGGAATCATGGCCGACGTGGAGTTGACGCTTTTGGGATCCAACTAGCTACAGAAAAGACTTGAGTACGAATCGGAATCATGGCCGACGTGCAGTTGACGCTTTTGTGATCCGACTACCTACAGAAAAAACTTGAGTACGAATCGGAATCATGGCCGACGTGCAGTTGACGCTTTTGGGATCCGACTATCTACAGAAAAGACTTGAGTACGAATCGGAATCATGGCCGACGTGCAGTTGACGCTTTTAAGATCCGACTAGCTACAGAAAGGACTTGAGTTCGAATCGGAATCATGGCCGACGTGCAGTTGACGCTTTGGGATCCGACAAGCTACAGAAAAATGTTAAGAAAACCGTGTACTGCTGTTAAAATCAATGCTTTAATTCTCTGTGACCGAAAGTAAATAGTAGAGACCTGCTGCTGCCATTTGTTCTGACGTTCTACGGTCATATCTTTTTTTTAAATGGAGTAGAACTGAAAATGGTCGTTGAAGGCAAGTAGAAGCCTGCCGCCGACCCAAGTTGAAATATTGACGTTATCACTGGAGTTATTATGGCAGAGAAACGTGGAGTAAATTAGCTTCTCTACCGTCGCGATGTTCGAAAACGAACAACGAGGAAGAAGAAGAAATGCTGATCTTCTTGTTTCACTCTATAGGACCACTGCTAGGCACTACATTTTTTTTTCTTTTGATATTCCGCGTACATTTGCACAGACAATACGCTGGGGACATTTGAGATGAAAATTCTGAGTTGAATATGACTGCGCCAGTGAAGGATGGAAGTGTCTGGAGAAAAAGATCTTACGAAGCGTTACATAACCTGCTATACGACATGACTACAATCAAAAAGATAAACATCGGACGGTTTAGATAAGCAGGTCATGTTGTCAGGATGGACCCCCCTCCCGGGACCTTGTAAAGCGCCTCTTCTTGTATAACCCAGATGGCAAAAGGAAGGTAGGAAGACCAAAGCTGAGGTGGCGAGATGGATTGCAGCAGGACGCAAAAAGGGCAGGATTCCTCAGTTGGAGGATAGTTGCGTCGGGCAGAAACTGTTGGCTAGGTCTCCTACAGCAGGCCAGGACTCCCACATCCCAGCGTCGTAGCTCCCCTGATAATGATGACGATTATAACATTTATAGTTAATGATCTGTTGTACCGTACAAACTGTTTTAACAGACTGCAAGCAAAGCTATTGTTTTCCCTTACTGGTGTAATATAGGAATCGAACGGGTGGCCGGACAGGTCGTGTGCGTCACGTGTACGAACCGGGTGCATGACACGGAAGAAGGCGCAATTTAATTTAACTAAATTACCTCTAGTACTCACTGTCATACGTAGTTAACGTTGATCGGTATAAATTAATTGTCAAACCGTTTTCCAAGTCATTGTTTACAAGAAGCTTTAGCATAATGACTTGCATTTATAGAAAACGACCTAATGTGTTGTGTACGTTTCTTCTTATTGCTTCGAACAATTTAACAGAAATAAAATTTTCAACAAATTGAAAACACATTAAACGTCAGATAAGTTTTTTTTTCATATTAAGTCAAGCGTCACATGCATGAGTAAATTACCTGGATAGATGACCGCTTAGTGGCCGGGTATCTCTACTCTGGAAATGATAGACACGGGGAGACGGGTTATTGTGTACAATCAATAAATACAGAGAAGGGAAGAACATTTATAGATGGTATCTTTAGACTTTAGTTAATAATTGAAAAGAGAAGGGAATTTAACTTACAGACGAATCTAGCGTTCATAGATGTGTCGAAAGCTTTTGATAATGTGAAACGTTCGCTACTCTGGAGTAGGGCTATAATGGAAGGAAGGGGTTTCCCGTCGCAATTAATTAAACTTCATAGGAGCTCATGTAACAAGACAGCGGTTGTCGTGGATTTGAATGGTAAATTATCAAAAGATATTTCTACAAATAAAGGTGTGTGGCAAGGGTGCCCTATTTCACCGACACTTTTTAATATCTATGTGTCTATGTGGACGACATATTTCTGCCATGGGCAGCTAAACTTGACCCGGGAATATCACTTCAGAGCAATATTCATGTGAATTCATTGCTTTATGCAGATGAGAAGGTAATACATAAAACAGAATACCAGTTACAAAGGGCCAGATATTTACGTTCAACAACATCATACAAGACTATGGGCTACAGATCTGTGCTACAAAATCTAAAACGATGGCATTTATGGGCAAGTATCCTAAAATAACTAATGTAGTCGTATTAGACGCGAATTAAATGTTGTATCGTTGGACCAGAAGATTGAAGACAAAGACCACAGAAGGAGACGGTGTGAACACTAGGACCGCATACCTGATATCCGTTTACCCATGGCTGCCTTGGGTTATCACCCTACTGGTGAGAGAGATGTCGGTAGACCGAGGAGGATTTGGGTTTCGGAACTGTTCTAGGGCCTAATCCTTGGAGTGGTGATGGTGATGATGATGAAGAAGAAGATGATGATGATGATGATAAATACAGAGAATTTTGGAAAATTATCCCGTATCGTAAGCGGGACTGATTTGCTAGCTCTGCCCAAGTAACAATAATCAACAGCAATCGAGTAAAAATCCAACGTTGCTGAGCATTACCGACTCACAGTGTAAGATAGTGTTTCCATATTATAGGCCTAAAAGTGTTTTCACTATCAGTTGCACCATATGTCCGTGGTTGTGTAAAAACAATTCACACGTCATCAATTTATGTGATAACTGATTGCGTACAAAAAAAAGCTTGTAATAATAATGTTGATATATTTACTAAATAACATTGATATATTTAATATTAATAACTAAAGATATTTACAATAAAAAGTGCATATAAAAAATGCGAAAATAAGGCATTACAGTACAGTAATGAGGCTAAAATGCCTATATGCAAGTGAACGTCTAGCAGTGAATTATAATTTAGACAAACTAGAAATATTGGAAAGACGAATTATGAGGAAAATATTAGTCCCACGAAAAACTTCAGAAGGTTGGAAATTTAGAAGTAATGATGGATATATCAAAGTATAGAAAATATAACAGAAACTGTGAGAAAAAGAAGACTAGTACTTTTTGGACATTTATATAGAATGGACGACAGTTGGTTAACAAAACAGATCTTCTGTGGGGAAAGAAGTCAACATCAAGTTGGATTAAAGAAGTCCAAAAGTATTTTGGTAAAAATAATATAAATGCAGAAGAAGCAATTGAAAGAGAAGTTTTTCGGGCAAAAGTGTTAAGAATGGAGGGAGTCCAGGGTAGGCGAGAGAAAAACGCAGGTTCAAAGTGGACTGAAGACAGGAAGAAGAGACATAGTGAAAAAATGAAAGAATATTGGAGAAAAGGAAAAGAACAAGGAATAAAGAATTGAAATTGGCATGTTGTCATCAGATGGCCGATACAAATAGAACAAAAAATATTGATATACTCTCATGTAGTGCATTATACTATGTAATGCATAGTTGCCATCAGTTCCACAATATGTTCTTATTTGAGGCAATTTAGCAGTGAATATGTGCCGTGGATATGTTACTAGCATATCGCAGGGTAAGACGTATGGTGGGGCTCGCCACCTTCAGGCCTAACGTCCAGCCCGATTTTCTGTCTGGGTGTTCTACCCAGTGCCGGCTTTAGGGGGGGGGCAACCCGGGCGGTCGCCCGGGGCGCCAGGGTCAAGGGGACGCCGCGCGCTAGCAAAATGCTAGTTAATAATAAGAAATAAAGGGCGCTGAAGAATATCTCGCCCGGGGCGCCCGGATGGCTAAGGCCGGAGCTGGTTCTACCATAAATTGGCTGTCCAGACTAAAGAGACCAGTTTTCCTTGTTGAGATATCCGTAAGGATCTTTAATGTGGTGGTTTCTCCGTGCCTCCCACATCCTACGTCGTTAACCAATGGAAGATCGTCCGTCTTTAGGGGCAATTTCTCACCCCAAGGGCAAGAGGGTGCCCTAACCTCTACTTGACAATGACAAGTAGAGGAGGGACAGCTTATACCGGCTGTCACTCGGTCTCCAGAGCCGCGTTAGCCACCTGTAGGTGTTTCCCATCCGCCACCACTTGGAGGTCCGGCTGGATATTTCTCTTCATCAAGGAATGAGACCATAAGGCATTACTCATCCTCTTCAGTACTTTGGGGGTTATGTAAAAAAATTCACATGTTATCAATTTATGTGATAACCTATTGCGTACAAAAGTGAAAAAACAACACTCTTGTAGTAATAATATCGATATACTTTCATATATTGGATCGCCTTCTACAATATTTTGTCACACCCCATATTGCAGACACGCTTTCATCTTTGTTTTATAGTTCATCATCATCATCATCCCCATAATCTACACTCGAAGGGTTAGGACCTAATTGAGCTGTTGTAGCACCATGTAGCATCGTGTGAGCGGGGTGTCTTTGCACCATCTGGGTCGATCCCAATGGCTGCCATAAGATAATTATGCTTGTGTCTAGTACTGGAGAGGTTACCGCCAACGCGATGGCGGGGGAAGAAGGCTTTGTGTCGTGTGGCTTCGATCTAAGCGAGAGGTGTCACCAGTCTCGGACGCTATGAGCAGACGCCTTCAGGATCGGTCGCTCGCCCCGAAGCAAAGAGCGTCCGTGCCGGTGACGAAGGTAATGGTGGCAAGCAGAGTGCTATATGGGGGTCCATGAGTTGAGTTAGTGAAACGGGACGAAAGAAAGTGAAATACAGGAGAATTAACAGAGGTTAAGCCGGGAATGTCTTTATGGGGGGGTGGGGGTACATAACAGCTGTTGCCAGTTGTGATAGACCCAAAACTTAGCCTAAAAATTAATTCGATTTTTTTCTAGCACCAAGTATTCTTTTTAGAGCCAAAATATTTGTTTTAGAGTATTTTCTATCGTTCGCTGACAGAAGAAAAGAGTCCCGGTTAACGGGATCTGACTCTCATTATACTTCCACAGAATAAATCAGGACACGCATAACTGAATTAAAATTAATAGAGACAAACAGAGAAACACATGACTAAACGAACAAAACACAAATAGATAGGCCTACGTAGTTTCTGGTGCACGTCGGTTCCGAAAACGAACATAGCTGCTAACTGAGCGTTTTGCCGGTGTATACAGCGGCAACACATTGAACGGATGAGTGTCCCTCCTCCACAGTTTGTACAGTAACAACTACTACGAGGTCAATGACTGTACGCAGTAAAACATTGTCGATGTCCGAGCCGGCAACACAAGACGGTGCAAGTGCCCAGCAGTTCGAAAGCAATGCTACGCTTTTCTTCAAGTTTCCCTACTAATATTGTTCGGATTTCAAATTATCCAATAACCAAAGTATTAATTCTGTAATGTAATTAATGCTATTTTCCCTTATTTCCAGTATTGTTGCCGCCGGCAACGGCGGTTTCATGGACGCCACGCTGATGACGGGTCATTACGAATCGCCCGAGGGCGTCTGACCCGGATCGGGAATGGATTGGCCTGTTCTCGAACCTGACCCTTCTTCAGTCTACCGAAGCCTCCCCTATCTTATCATATGACTTGTACTTTCAAACCAGTAACCTGTCAGCTGACATTCAGCTGAAATGTCAGTTTTTGAGAGAGTACGCTGGTTAGGTGGGCGTAACGTGTGGCTGAGCAAACAAAATAATACCGCACCAGCGACAAAAACAAAGCGGTGTGCCAAAAGTACGTATATAAGCTGTACGAAATGCGTAGAATAGTACGCGTGAAATAATACGCGTTGATAAGTTTGTTTTTGTATCCACGTGTCTGTGACCGTGTGTTGTTTACATATATACACGCCGCGGATCCGTCACACACACAGCGATAGCGCCGGAACCATATGTTCGTGTTTGACTAAAAAGATTCACACGTCATTAGTTTATGTGATAACCAGCTGCGTTTAAAAATGAAAAGACGTTATTATAATAATTAGTGATATAAGCTATCATTTAAAAGTCAACGTTGTATTAGTATTATTATATGTTTTGTTTCGTAATTAACTACGCAACGTCGTTTCTGTTACGGAATCGAGTAGCATTAATCGATTTTTTTTATATTATTCTTCGTCGTATTTCCCAAACGGGAATGATCCGAACAATTGCCCGTGGGTTCAAGACCGTACGTATTGCGCAAAGTCTCGTTGTGACGACGACGACGTCGACGTCGACGCCTACGGAGTCATGACGACGCCACGTCGCCTCATTGATTTCTTTTTATTCTCCTTTTATTCACTCATTGTTGTACGTGAACTAATTTTAGACTTCGCACTTTGGCGTCGCCAACGTTTTTTCTTCTTCTTCTTTATTCAATAAGTGTATTCCAAATTAATTCAAAGCAAACCGGTTGTCGCCTGCCCCGCTTTCCCGTTCATTTGAATTGCGTAAGTCCACCGCTGTACGCTACTAAATATATTCTGTGATAATGTTGTCGCTGTTGTCGACAATGTACAGAGTTATTGCGTTATTGTTTCAATATATTTTCCTTTCGCTGTTGTTATTATTGTAGTTCCGATTGACTGACTTCAAGTGAAGCAGATCGGCGCCTTTGCGGTCCGCTGGGCGTTTCCGTTTCCAGCCGCGTCGACAACTGATGTCCGACCTAGCAGCTACCTTACGTCTGAACGTCCCTGTTTGTCGTGATGCCAATTGGATGCATACGTTGATTGTGTCGATAAACTGGAAACCTTCACTACAGCAACCACGATGACAACTGTGGTCTCTACAGACGCGCGAAACTCCCTCGGTTTTTGACGATGACTTGTTTCTTGGTCCAGATGATAGAT
The DNA here is from genome assembly GCA_034769895.1 of Magicicada septendecula. Taxonomy (NCBI): domain Eukaryota; kingdom Metazoa; phylum Arthropoda; class Insecta; order Hemiptera; family Cicadidae; genus Magicicada; species Magicicada septendecula. The sequence goes on from CM068372.1 coordinate 36,120,397, forward strand.
AATTAAATTATTTGGTCCTTCAGTCTTTCTACTGGTTTGTACCCTCCCCGCATATACCCGTGGTGCGTGTGTTGCGAAGTCTCTCACAGGTATATGGGACCTACAGTTTAACGCCGGATCCGAACGGCATAGTTGGGGAGGGTTTATACTAGGCAGGATACACCTCGCTGGTTTGACATTGCCTTGCGAGGGGGAACGGTCGTGTCTAAATCAGATGGCCCCGGTGGGAATGGATAATTAAAGATGACCAGAAAATGTTTTTGGGAACGGATACCAGATGGAAGAAGCAAAAGGGGACGTTCAAAAATATCGTGGAATATCGACGTCCAAGAAGCAAGTAGAAGTGTGATTAGCACGGCCGGTTAAAATGGCACAAATGAAGCTATTAGTAGAAACGTGAAATAAAAGTAAGTCTTTGAATTTCCGTGCACAAGCCCCGCCTTCAATATAAAAATACCTTACAACATTGAAAGTCATACGTCAGATCCAGTATGTTAGTTTACATATGTATGTGTGTGTTGTGTGTGTGTTCGTTTGACCTCTGGAATGATAAATTAATAAGAAAAAAAATAAAACAAGATATGGTCTGAAAAGGTGTGGCAGTTCACCGTGGTATATTTGTATCTCAAGGCCACATAACGGGCCCGGCTTTGTACATACAAGTGGTATCGGCATTGAACCTGTGCACTTTCCGCCGGTTCGTTTGTTTGTGTCACATTGTTGCGACCTCTGCCGCGTTAGTGTTGGTCAGAAATGTACTGTACGAGTATATTGTGATGTCTGAGACTGTTTTGCCATAGTATAACCTGTCAGCATGAGAACCTGTGCATACGTTGTTCCGATCTCTTTGTTTACACCTGTTGCGTTGATAATGATCGACCAGTGTTCTCTTATCTTTTTCTTGACTGTCTTCCAGTGGCGGCCCGTGCTTAGGTTGCACGGTTGTACAACCACCAATAATTCCCGAATTTTATTTTAAATTATGAATAAAACAATAATTAATAATAGTGTTTGAAGCTAAATTATCGTAATTAATCTTTATTATTCTTTATCGTGGTTGGATGTGTTATGTATGACCATGTCTGATGTGGTGGGTTTCCTGTATATTTTGTACAACAACACACACACATACAAAATATACAGGAAACCCACCACATCAGACATGGTCATACATAACACATCCAACCACCCAACTCAACACAAACATGCAGCTTTCAACTACATGCTCCACAGGCTCACTTCAGTACCCCTAAACACACATGACTACCAAGAAGAATTAAACAAAATCAAATATATAGCAGTCAAAAATGGATACAACCCTGATTTAATAAACAAACTACACAAACGCATCCTAAACACAAAAAGTAAAACACATCAGACCAACAGCACACAACCCAGTAAATACATCACACACTTACATACTACAATTCCAATACACACAAAATTGCTAACACATTTAGGAAACACAAATATAAAGTAGCTTACAGAACCAACAACACCGTTAGGAAACACATAAATAATACTAACAAAGACACAGACATATACAGTAAAACAGGGGTTTATAAATTAAATTGTAATGATTGTCACCAATTCTACATCGGCCAGACGGGAAGATCTTTTTCCTCCAGATTTTCGGAACATTTAAAAGCCCTCACCACAAACTACATACATTCCACATTTGCCACACATTTACAAAACGAAAACCACAGTTACACAAACATAGAACACAACATGGAAATATTACACTACTTACCTAAGAGTAGAAAACTAAACACAACAGAACAATTTGAAATATACAGATATCATGCACTACAACCAAACAACATATTAAATGAACAATATTTATTATATTTAACTGGTAGGACACAATGGATTCTGTCGAAAAACTTAACGAAAACGGCGTTCAGTTTAGGTCCTACTGAGGAAAAAATTGAAATTAAGAGAGTAGGTAGGCCTACACCAGACCTTTCAAATTTTAATCAAAGTGTAAAATCAGGTAACAGAATATTTAATCGTAAATTTAAAAAAAGATTCATACAATAAATCAATATTCGTGGTTATATGGGTGTGACACTAAAATTGCAGTACATATTTTGCTTTCCTTGTGTATTGTCTGGAGGGGAGAAGACTTGGACATTTTCTATTCAGAGAATAAAACAATTTTATTCCATCCAACCCATCTGCAACCCCCAGCCGCCACTGGTGTCTTCTATCCCGTTAGAGTCAGCTAGAAAATAGTTAGAAAATAACCATTTAGTTCTATATGTGTAGAAACTGCTTTGATCTCTATGTTCTTTTTTACTATTCGTTGTTTTCATTTATGTTTCTTCAATTAAAATTTTTAATTTAGTAGTGACCATCGACGGACTAAATTTTAACGATGGAAGATTTAGTGAGGATCGGTCAATAAGTATAATAGAAATTTTACATTATTTGCGTCGACATTAATACAAATATTGTTGAAAGTCGACACAAATAATGTTAAATTTGTGTTATACTTGAACTTAAACTATCTGCCGGGCTGTTTGGCCGTGGTCGAAGGTTTTCATTAAACACAAACGTTTCAGCAGCACCACTGCCATCTTCAGTGGATGTACCGATTCAACCTAACGTGGGGTGTCGTACGTTAGGCCCACAGTACTGTGGTGAAGGCTCATTTCTGTATTGTGTTATACTTATTGACAGATACTCACTAAATCTTCCATCGGTAAAATTCTTCAATTTAATTTTGCTATTTTTTCTTTTTAAATTCTTGACGCTTGTTAATTTAATCTTCTTTGTTCCTCTACAACCCGGTATCCCTGAACTGCCCATGATAGAGATCTGTATTTCAACATCTTCGAGACAGAGGTAGGTATTTTCATATGATCTCGCCCTCTGTCATGATGATGAAGCCCATCTCTTGTAGATGAAGGCATCGTCTCATGTAGTCAATTTCTGTGCTCCAATTTCCCTCGTAACCCTTACGTAAGTAGCCAGACACTAAGGTCCATCCAGGACTGTTTTTCTACACTGATAAGAAGTAGTTTCTTTTCACTTCTTGCGACATCTTAATTTTTTCGCATTAGCGGTCTAGTCCCAGCGGTTCGTTCGGTCTTATGGCCTTGAAACTCCAGTTGACTTGCGCCGGTGCCCTTAAACGGTTTCTGTATCATCCACGGAGCTGTCACGCTTTTGAGCCATACGTTGACATACTGTCTTTTTCTTCTTCCGTACTGAACCCATTACTGAGTCAAGGCCTCCGCCAGTGCAGCTGCTCTCCAGTTCCAAGGGTATGGCGCGCATCATAGTTCACACCGTCATACTATCAACGTACAATAACATTACATACGGTGTTTTCGGTTTCTGTGTGAATTTCATCATTCGACAACACCATATTCAGCTGATGTGTAGCGTTTTATTCTGAGCGGTGTCACTGGAAATATACGTATCACTTTTCCCGTCCTTGAAAACCGTCATGTCTAAATAACTGAAATCAACAAACATCTTGTCGCAGACTGTCGCCTGTTTCCTAGAAGTGGAGAAGGCCTTTGATAGTATCTGGCACGACGGGCTCTTGTTCAAGCTCCGGGAAATCCAGCTCCCAGATTGCTACCTTCATTTGATGGCTAGGTTTCTGACGGAGAGGACCTTCTGCGTGAGAATAGATGACCACGTCTCTTCCGAGAGACGTATTTCAGCCGGGATACCTCAAGGTAGCGTCCTAGGCCCTCTTCTGTTCTCCGTCTACGTCAACGACGTACCCAGAGAGCTGGACTACCCAGGAGTCTGGATCGCTCTGTTTGCTGACGACACGGCGGTATATAGGCCTACCGCCAATCGGAACGCTGACAGGGCTATCATACGACTGGAAAGTTGCCTTCAACGATACCAAGAGCTCCGCGGTGCTATTCTCAAAGTGCCGGAAGGAACAGCGAGGACGAGTGAGACTCGGTCGAACGTACCTGCCCTGGTCGAGAGAAGTTAAGTACCTTGGTGTCCGCCTTGATTGGCTCACGTGGCGTATCCACGCCCAGACGATGTAAACTAGCCCAGACAAGGCTATGACCTGCAAGCTAGGTAAGTTGATCGTCAACGCGTACCTGTTGCCGATCATCACCTATGCCATTCCCGTCTTCAGTCCTATGCCATACCTTGCAGTCGTTCATAAAAGAAAGTTGCAAAGAGTTCTCGACAGGGTTCTTTGGCTAGCGGCCAAAGCCCCCTATCGGTTCCCTTCTCGTGTTTTGAAAAGTGGACTCGGTGTCCGCTCCTTGGATAACAGCGTGCGGCGACTTGCACGTAAATTTTACAGCCGAGCAGCAAGGACCCAAGCAAACCCCCTCCTAGCCGGCCTTGGCTAATACCGACCACGTCCAGGTGATTCTTCGAAACGGCCTCGGCACTTAGGCGTACTGTAATATAACGACCTAGTACGAGCATATATTTGTAACGGTTCTTAAATTCTAACTTGAAATATTCCGACTGGACCGGACAACTTGGCAGCTAGGAAACTATAAGGACGACAGCTCTGGTAGGCATGGGACCCCATATGGCATATTGCTATCGACCGGTAGAAGAAGCGAACAGTGTCCGTAAGTACCGAGCCTTTCCCAGCACAATTAGTCTCATGTAGACAACTTCTGTCCTCCAATTTTTCTCGTAATACTTACGTAAGTAGCCAGGTTAAGGCCCATACAATACTGTTTCTTCTACGCTCATATGAGATATTCTCTTTTCCCTTGTTGCGAAATGTTTATTCCTCGCCATTAGTCTGAGCCGTTTAGTGTCTCAACATTAACCACTCAATAGGTCACGGCATTCGGAAACGAATAACGACGAGGAAGAAGGAGCTGAAGATGGTGAAGACATCGAAAGGCGTCCAGTACGAAGCGACTTTGTCGTTGTTAGTTACATTGTAAACAAGCTTAGATGTTGTAGTAGAATGTTGACAACGAACACGTCACAAACATGCATCACTTATATAACTAATGAGGTTTGCTCGTTAAGAAACACATTTACCTTGCTGTAGGTCGATTTACTAATTAACCTAACAACATTACGTGAGCCGTATTCCTTTCCCCCCGATCCGAACCTCCATTAAGCGATTACATAGACTTTTGGCGCGTGTCCCGTACTATTGACCGGCCTATTAGGCCGTGGTCTAATGCTGCCGCGTAAAACAGACGTTTCGGCAGTCTTCAGTGTTACGGCTTGAGAAAAGCAACGGATATGCTCTTCACCAGTTCCACAGTACTGTCTATTGTTTTGATTTGTTAAGCTGTATTCACGAAGTCACTCTGGTTTTCCATGCTCTCAACATGTCATCAATGTATATATTAAACAAGGTTGGGGAAATACAGAATCCCTGCCTAACTTCCTTATTTATTGGAATGTCACCTGAGATCCTACCATTCAGATCCAGGACTACAGATGTACTTTTGTAAAGGGTATTAACTAAATTTATTAAATGCTATGCTATAAATCCTCTTCTATCCATAATATTCTATAACTTTTGGAAGTAAGTATATACTTAACTTATGACAAATTATGTTAGGCAGCATGTATTGATCATTTTTACATTTACGTGTATAGGGAATCTAGTTACAGGGAACTGAAAATTATTCTATAGTAGTGTCACTGAAGGAAGAGTATTGTAACATATCATGAACTCGTTGTTGTTATAATTCAAGTAGGCCTATATACGCGTTAAAGTTGATACGTCTGGTCTCATTCGTTTTTACGTTATGTTCACTTATTCAGTTTCAGTGGAAACAGCAGCAGACGGTTGGGTTAAGAATGAGTCGCGCGTCCGTCTCTATTGAAAACGTTTATAACATTATCTGAAAAAAGTAAGCGTGGTATAAAGTTATCAAAACATAAGGCAGTACTTTGAATTGAAAATATCATCTCGACAGCTTTGGTTGATACTGGATACAAAATACTTATATGCAAGGAACATAACCCACCGTCTGCAGACTATTTCCGAGAATCTTATTTTGGAAGAACAAGACGGCTTCAGGAAGAGCCGACGTTGTACAAACAATACTTTTATTATTACACAAATCATTGAGACGCGTCGCGAGTTCAATAAAATGTCGAGTGTAGCTTTTTTTGATTTTGAGAAATCCTTTCATAGAGTAGATAGAAATTTGTTGTGGCAAATATTAGAAGAACGAGGATATCTTCAACGACTTATAAAAACTATACAAGGTATATATAATGGAACAAGAATAGCTGTCAAAAATAATTGTAGTAGGCCTATATCTCAACCAATATCTGTCAATCAAGGTGTTAGACAAGGCTGCAGTATATCACCTACTCTTTTTAACATTTATACTGACGATCTGGTAAGGAAGTATGTAGTATGTAGTGAACCCCTGTATTAAGTTTCACGAGACAGATATTTGAATGTGCTGTTGTTTGCTGACGACTTGCTTGTACTTCAAAATACAGAATCTGATTTGCAAAAATCTGTTTTTAAGCTTCATCAGATTTGCAAAAATAAGAACAAAAATAATGATTAGTGTTCGAATTCCAGATCAGGTGAGCCACTTTAATTGTTTGGGAAGTGATGTTGGCTACGATAAAAATTATGATGTTGATGTTAAGTTAGGTGCGTTCCAGACGATCTGTGGAACAGTCAACCGTATTTTTAGAAACAAGGTAGGCGTACGTCGAGATACAAAACTGAAGTTTTACAAAGTTATGGCAGTCCTGCATTGTCCTATGGATGTGAATTATGGACAACAACAAAAAAACAAGACAGTAAAATACAGGCCTCGGAAATGGCGTTCTCAAGAGGAGTTAAAAGGTGTTTAGAAGAGTTATACTTGACCGTATAAGAAATGAGGCCCTTTACAAGTTTTTAACTTCAATGAAAGACTAAAAGATTATAAACAACAGTGAAGAGAACACTTAGAAAGAATGTCTGATTCCAGACTGGCCAGACAAATCTGGACGTACAAACCTATAGGAGACAGTTGTGTGGGTAGAGAGGCGGAACAGGCAGCACCTTGCCTATGGGGTGTTGTGATGGTGATGATCTCGAGAGGTTGTACGCTGTATCTCGATGACTTTCTTTCGATGTTTAACCTTACTAGACCGGAATGGTTTAGAATCGCTTTGAATTTCGATGTCAGAATGGCCGAAAGGCACAACATCTGCAGCGGTATTTGAACCCAAGCCGCACGGTGCAATCAGCCAACAGTCCTACCAGCTGACAGTTTCACGCTGACGATGCAGTGAAACTCAGCAATACCACAACTCTGAACAAAAACTGCTGTGTGTATAAACATAGCTGGTGACCTTCGGCCCGTGGAATTCCCCAGTCCGTAGAATTCTTTCTTCTCTTTGTGTCGTTAACGTATATTTTTTCCTCGTCACACGAATTACTACTCGTAACACAGCAGTAGTGCTACTACTATTACTACCACACAAGATTATGTAAACTGGTCTTATCTAGCGGTGTTAAGGAAAACCAGTCGACAAAATATGTAAACAGGTTAACCTGCGAACAATGATCGTTTTCCCTGTAACAAGACGCTCTATAATTGGCTAATTTGTGTTTCAATGTGTGTGCCTTATCTCTCTCACCGCACGAGCGCGCGCGCGCGTGTGAGGTTAATGTTTATTTATCAGCAGAGCATCCTGCACATTGACAGACAGATGCTTTATTTACTACTAATATTTTGTATTGGCCTACTTTGCAGTTTCTTATATTTACATTTTTTTTTCATTAAAAGTCGTCTGAATTACATTTTCTTTTTTTAACAATAAGTCTGAATACTGCACTTAAAATCTTACTTTTTTGCACCCCTTTTTTTCTTGACAGGACGGGATTTTCTTATGTTTGTTTTAATTGAATGTAGTTTACGTTTCTTGATGACAAGTAAAGACTCTGCAATAGGACTCGTTTCCACGGCCTCGGGATTGTTTGACAGATATCGATTGTTTCACTTGGTGTCGTGTAGTTTCAGTTGTCTAGGGTTCATTACAACTAGAAGTGGGCTAAACTGTTATTTTAAAATAATAGGTATGAAAATACCGTTCCAAAAAAATAACAGGTACAAATACCTGTTATTACATACTTATACATAACCTATATTATCCTTTATATGTAACTCGTTTTGAGTTTCCTGCAGGTCTCCTATGTAATATCTTCAAATAAATACACTGCAAGTAGGTTTATTTTCACCTAGATAAGCCTATTAATATATTAATAAACCTACTTGCAGTGTATTTATTTGAAGATATATAACCTATAATATATAACTTGTTATAAGAAATAAATAGAAACTACAAGTATTAACAATATTACTTTACACTGACTTTATTAAACTATTACTGTTTAAAAGAAAATAAGAAACAAGAGAATTTATAGGCCTATCTCCCTTTGGGAATACCAATTTAAGTTTTCACTAGGAGTAAACAAACTAACATTGGTTAGACAAATCAGTTGCGAAACTCGGGGCAATTAAATAATTTAGAGTAGGCCTACACGTAATACCACAACAAATAATGTGAAAAATCATCAGAAACATATAATAAAAACATAACAGTAAGCCAAAAGAGTCAATGAGAATAAACAAAATTTTACAAATAAAAATAATAAAAACAACTGTAATAAAATAAATATAAATAAATAAATAAAAACTTATAAATAATAAGCAACAGCAAAAGTAAATTAAATGCATTACATACCTGGATAATCTTCAGATTCATTCACTAATGTACACAGAATATACAAGTCATGAAATGTCACACGTATTTACATTACAATCTGCTTCACTTAACATATTACAAATAAAATTAAACAATTGAATTGTTTTCAAAATACTGGGATTTAAGTTATTCAAACAGTATTTTAAATTCGCATTCAAAAATATCAACTGTTGCACTTTCTTTATGTTAATCGTGTTCTTCGTTCAGATATTTAAGAAACAGGACTAGATAAAGTGCATAAATGTCCATTACAACAATCTCATCATTTACGTGAGATGTGTAGTGTTAAGTTAAAATCACATTAATAAAAAGTACAATATAGCCTATCAACATCAGCCACTCTATAGGTTATAACACAATATAATTAAATACAACTATTTCACTAACGACTCGGAACACAAAGTTTTTTATGAGTAAAAACATAAAGTTTTACCTTACAACCTGAACCGGTTTTAGTTACAAGTTGGTGACTAGTATAATATATAATTTATTAGCATATACCGTAATCTGTGTTATATATCTGCATATCACACGAGAATACATGTAACATCAGGATGAATGTTTTCCTTTATTAAAAACAGCTTCGTCTCTTTGCGCAGAATGAAGTATTCAGGGCGAAAAAGTGGCTTCGTACTAGTTCGTACTCGAAATACGCTTGATACTACTTGTTCCTAAAATACTACTGTTCCTCTGATACGCTTAGTATTTGTAATATGCGTTTACTTGTTCCTTGTGTATCGGTGATACCCCTAGTATTTGAAATACCTATTATTTGAAATACTCGTGTACTGGTTGTTCCTTGCGTACCAGTGATATTTTTGTACGGCTAGTATTTGGCCTTGGCGTATTCGTTTACTTGTTACTTGTGTACTGTGTGTGTGTGTGTGTGTGTGTGTGTGTGTGTGTGCGCGCGCGCGCGCGTGCGTAGGGGGCGTGCCTTGACTCGGAACAGCGAGGCCGCGAATAACAGGTATTTCAACTTTTCAGTCACTGTTACATCCGTTCCACAAAAATATCGTTCAAAATACCTGTTATAGGTATATCGGCCCCCCTCTAACCACAACACTAGCACTGCAGTCTGCTAGCCGACTCGAAGGCTTTGACAGGATGTGTCAGTGTCGCCTCAGCGTTGACGAATTTGTGGACTCTTGTAAAACTTAAACTGGACTTTACCATTGACGTTGAATGGACGAAACGTTTGATGTTATTCTGCTAAACTGAACTCCTAGCACATCTGGATCAATCCTGCACATGAAACCTGAAGGCACACGTCTGAAACAAAAAATATGTTCAACACATTAGAATATTAACATGCCATAATATGATATAACAACATAATATGATCTTCTTCTTTTTTTTCTTTCTTCTTCTTCTTCCCTTAACTTAGGAGATTCTATTTATAACCAACCAGCTACATCAGAGGTCCACACTTGTGGATGCGGGTTTGGCAAACACCCGGTGGGCCCTAGCTGGATTCTCACCTTCTTTTAACTTGTCTTGGGTGATATTTCTTTCTTTAATCTTTGTCTCGCTTGGCCGACGTGTCTTCTTTTCTGGGCCCGATGCTGTTAGAGTATTCGAGGGCTTTACCATAAGGTATCTTCCCTTTCATTTCTCCTCTTTCTTCAAGGGGTGAATGAGACTCTGAAGCTGTGGAAGAAGCAATCCATGTAGGGGAGTTAATCTCGATTAAAATCCCTGGATGGGGGTTGGTGGACACTTATCAACATCTAATGTGTTTATGTTTTTTTTTTAAATCAGAGTGACCATCCGTGTTTCACTCATTAACAAAATCCCGGAATTGGACAAAAATTCCTCTCCTGACGTTCCCATATCACATGAAAAAGAGGACATGCCCCACAAACCCGAACGGCGTGATAACTATAGTTAACAGCAAAACTAATAAAACATGGTTGTCACATTTTGTTTATTATTTTTATCAAATTTTTTTCTCTAAAAATCCTATTACTTAATAATAGTAAATAATCAGATGTATTTTTCTTTTTTCTCTTCTTTCCTTTTCGTGACACGGCGATTTTCGTATGCCTGTTTTAATTGATGCAGTGTACGTTTTTCGATGCCAGTAAAGAAAAACTGCAAGAGGGCTCGTTTCCACGGCCTTGGTTTGGTATGGTTTCCACAACAATATTTTGATAGATATCGATTGTTAGAACTGTTCACCAATTAACGTCGTAAAGATTCAGTTGTCTTGGTTCAGTCAGGTTTAATCTGACATCAGTTGCCGAAAGTGTTGTTATTAAACTTTATCATTTTTATTTACATTTTAAAACGTTTAAACAAGTTAAAACGTAGCGAGTAAGTGGGTTGACAAAATTGTAATTTTGTTGCGACGCGTATGCAGACTAAACATTTGGCAAACTAAACATTTTGGCAAATGTTCGTAAATAAGGAAACAAACGCACCCCCCCCTCCACTTTCAACCAAGACTTGAACTAGTATTCTTTATTTCCTTATTTACCTTGTTACTGCATCCGGCGGAATCGTGTTTAGCTTTCTGCGACTGTCGGGGAAATCCTCTGTTCTGTAAAACGGGTTATAGTTCCCGGTGGACAGGAATCGAAGCTAAGTCGTGGTAAAACACGTGCTCAACCGACCGGTCCATGTTCGCACTACATATAAGATAAAAATAAATAGAAAAATCCGAGATAGATAAAGAGAGAAAGACAACAGAAGGTCGTTCATTGTTACGTAACGTCGAACACAAGGTCTTGATCGACAATGTGCGTGACACGGCGTTTTTCTTATGTTTGTTTTAATTGAATGCAGTGTGCACTTCTCGATGGCGAGCAAAAAAAAAAAAAAAACTGAAAGGGGGCTCGTTTCCGCGGCCTCGTTATTGTTCTTATTGTTCTCATAACGATATTTTGTATTTTGAAACGTATCGATTGTTTGAATTCTGTCAGAGGCCTGTTGGTCCGTAGTAGAATTTCAGGTGGCGACTTTTGCTCCTTCTTTGTCTTTCAAGGTTTATGCGTTCGGACTTTTTTCAGGTTTCATTAAATATTCATCTTGTGCGCAGTTGTAGATAATCTAATTCTCTTACACCTTACGGTGTCGAAATTTATTCTGCTGGTTATTAAGATTATCTTTTTACGACTTCCTATTGTCACTTGCATAAACTGGAGTTGGTTGTGCTCCAGTTTTCCCTTCCAAGATTAGTATAACGTCAACTTTTATCTTTGTTTGGTTTCTTCTAATCTTCACAAACGGTCTGGCCTCTTGGCAGTTATCTCCTATTCTCATTAGATGACCAAAAACACGTCAATTTCTTGTATTCTAGAGTTTATTTTACTGACTTATTCGTAGGGTTGTCCTCGTGTCTTCCCTCTTCCACTCTTCTGCCGTATTTAATTTCTGCAGGCAGCAGCCTTCGGCTCTCGTGGCCAGAGTAACCAGTTGTGTTGACCATTCAGTACCACCAAAAAGTGCAGGCATTTGTACTTTATACGTGGATAATGTTTCTTTATGGGTTCGTAGATGGATAACTTTAAAGAAACTGTAAAGACTACAGATACAATTAGTTTTATCTGTTACGTTACAAAGGCTGCCACAAAGTTGTTGCTAAGGAGAACAGAGAGGGCAATTTGTGGGGGGGGGCAGACTAATTTGGTCGTAGAAAAGGGAAAGGGACATAAATGCAACTGGATACTTGACGGTGTTGGAAGAAAGATTATTAGAAATAAACAGGAAGATGTATATTTGTTTTATCGATCGGGAGAAAGCTTTCGACAGAGTTGACTGGAATATTCTACTGAAGATTTTTAAATATATTGGTATAGACTGGAAGGACATAAAACTAATAGGGGAGCTGTATACAAAACAGGACAGCTAGGAGACTGAACAGCACGAAGAAGGACAGAGTGGAGACAACGCGTCGACAGAACAATTGAGGGGACAGCGCAGTAAGAGAGTGCTGACAGGAGAAGTAGGGCCCTACTTTGTGTTTTTGTACCACGAAAACAATTGTTGTCACTTGTGTGTTTTATAAACTAAAGAAATGTGTAGAAACATATGCGGAAGGAGTGGGGGCACTGGAAAGGGTATTAGACAAGGATGCTGACCGTCACCAAACAACGCGTCGACAGAATAAGTGAGGGGACAGCGCAGTAAGAGAGTGCTAACAGGAGAAGTAGGGCACTACTTTGTGTTTTTGTACCACGAAAACAATTGTTGTCACTTGTATGATTTGTAAACTAAAGAAACGTGTACAAATACGTGCGGAAGGAGTGGGAAACAGAAGAGTTAGGCACTGGAAAGGGTATTAGACAAGGATGCTGACCGTCACCAAACAACGCGTCGACAGAATAAGTGAGGGGACAGCGCAGCAAGAGAGTGATAACAGGAGAAGTAGGACCCTACTTTGTGTTTTTGTACCACGAAAACAATTGTTGTCACTTGTATGATTTGTAAACTAAAGAAACGTGTACAAATACGTGCGGAAGGAGTGGGAAACAGAAGAGTTAGGCACTGGAAAGGGTATTAGACAAGGATGCTGACCGTCACCAAACAACGCGTCGACAGAATAAGTGAGGGGACAGCGCAGTTAGAGAGTGCTAACAGGAGAAGTAGGGCCCTACTTTGTGTTTTTGTACCACGAAAACAATTGTTGTCACTTGTATGTTTTATAAACTAAAGAAACGTGTACAAATATGTGCGGGAAACAGAAGAGTTAGGCACTGGAAAGGGATGCTGACCGTCACCAAACCGATTCAATTATCTGTGTTAAAATATTGACAGAAAAAGCCATACAAAAAAGCGGTGGAAGAGAAAGAATGAGACCATTAAATACGCGGACGGTCGAGTGATATTGGCTGAATCACGAAAAGAGCTACAATTTATGATGTAGAATATTATTAAGAGCGCGAAAAGAGTTCGGAGTGCGGTAAATATAGGAAAGACTAAAGTTATGAGAATTAGAAAGTATAAACGTTTCGTTAACATATCCTTGAAAGAAAACCCGTAGAGCATGTGAATTTGTTTAAGTATTTGGGGAGTACGGTGACATGCATTGAAAACTGTACAGGGGCAATAAGGGGTATCATAAATATTCGTAAAAAGAGAGCTTCTGAAAAGGTAAAAGCACTGCTGACAGCGAGAAGGATTCCGATTGGGATTAGGAATAGATTTGCTAAATGTTTTATTTGTAATATTGTTTTATACGGCAGTGATACATGGAACATTACGTACAAGAGGTAACAAAAATGTGCGAAAACGCTTTAAGAAAAATAACAACTCTAAAGTGGAAATTCGGCGGCCGTACTGCCAGGCACAAAAATCAAAATGGAATTTGTTTCTTACGTTGATTGATGGACGATTTACAAACACGTCCACAGCAGTTCTGTTGCTGCTGATTCGTGTACAGTGAGATTCGTGAAACAACACTTTGGAGTTTTTCCAAAGATATTTTTGTTGAAAACAAATTGTTTTTTCGAGCGAGACGAGAGATGTTTTGAACGTTTGTTAAGTCGCAGTTTTCCAGGGAAACCTATCACACACACGCGCGCGCGCGCGCGCGACGTACACGTCAGCTATTGTTGTATACAGCACTATGCATTGTGTGTGTGTTGTGTGTTGCACGTGCCGATGTTTATCAGCTGATTGACGCAAATGTCAAACGTAATCCAAGTGCAATAGTACTGTATAGCCTATACACGCATACAAGGGCGCCTCAGTAAATACGCGATTCTGTGCGTCAAAACATAATGAATGTTGTCGTTATCGACATGATTCTGAGATTGACTTTTTTCGATTTGTACCGACCACTCTTTATCTCGACGTAACATAAATTTGCATATTTCTACTTTAACGCAGTTTTTCAACTGAACATTTTTTTTCTTGATACGAAATCTGGGTAGGCATATAGGCCTACAAGCGTTAGATTTTTATTTGATTTTGCTTTATCAATTAAATATTTATCAATTATTATTATTAATTAAATATTCTAGGGCCTCTGGTTCATACTCCATGAATCAATCCTAACTTTTGACCAGTGTATCTTGTAGAGAACAAGACGAAGAGAACAGTACTTCTAGGTCTCCTCGTAGACATTCTATGCTCGAAAGCTTGTTCAAAACAGGATTTTATATGTCTAATTTATACAGGGGCCTCTGGTACATAGCCCACGGACCATTACTATTAATTTAAGAACAATCCTTTATTCTTAAATTAACAAAATTCGTAAACCGACTGATTTCAAGAAGGATTGGCTGGTTAGGAAATGGGTCGAGATAGGCAACCACGAAGAAGAGTGTATTGTGGAGTGGGAGCAGTGAGGTGGGTAGGTAAATCGAGATGGCGGTGGTCGCATGAGGTGGAATCAGAAGCCTGGCACGAGGAAGTAGTGAGTTCAGGTGAATAGTGGAGGAAGCCAAGATCCGTGCAGGGTTGTAGCGCTTTGTAAGAAGTAGAAGAAGGAAATCAGATTCCTCAGACGAGTGCACGGAAGCTCGAGACACGATCGTGTAAGGGACCAAGACATAAGCGGTGAACTACAAATACGGAGTGCGATAGACAGGAAACAAACAGCGTAGTCCCGAATTGTCAAGTACAGACTGCTACGCCGGAGTCAAGGAAAAAGTAGAAGGAGGTTTGAAGACCAAACCCTGGGCTAGAGATGATGATTTACGCTTTTTGTTTTGAAAATATTATAATTATAGAGGAATTAAATAATCTTTTTGTGTGCCTTTCACGTAACGAACTCTGTATACAATAATTACTACGAACTTGTTCATCTGTTACTACACAAAGACGGCTGATGATAACCTTGTAAGATTATTTTTTGTTAATCGTGATTTCTGTCCGTCGACCGCTTTTCTTATCGTCCTTCCTGTTTCCGCTGTTCCCATTATCGTCGCGCGCTTTGTTTTACGAGATTCACACTACATTCAAAATCTTCACACTAAGCCGGCCCCATAGATTGACCGAGCTCGCTGATCTTGGCGTAAACACTTGCCTTGTGTGCAGCCTTTGCTGATCACTCAGCTGGTGCTGCACAAAGACTGAAATCGTGTACAAATTGTAGAGCTGCCGTAGAGCTTGATTAACCGACAGACCGTCCCTCTCTAGGGAAATAAATCCTCCAAAGGTCGTGATAATAGTCCTTCCACGTATATTTGTAGACGTTTCATTAATATGTAAAACATACAATTGGCAACAATTGTTTTTTCGCTGTACAAAAACACAAAACACAGAGTAGGTCCTGTTAGCGTATTATCCCTCACTGTGCTATCCTGGCTTGTTCTGTTGACATGTTTGTTTCCGCTTTGTCCTTCTTCTTGTCGTTCTGTCTCCTGTGTCGTCCTCGTTCTGTCTCTTCTCGCTCTTGTTATACTGCTTAAAACCCTCAATTTATATTCTTCGATTTTGTTGTCCATGATGTGTCCGTTGATTAACTAATTTATAAGTATAATACTGACTCGGAACACTACGTTTTTTTTGTCAGACTGTAACAAATTCTACATAAGCCAGACAGGACGTTGCTTCTAATAGAGATACATTGAACACACAAAGGCACTACACTCCACCACAGAATCCACCTTTGCAAACCAAACCACCTCATCGAAGCAAATCACACATACACAAACGTAAACAGAAACATGGACATTCTACACGTACACACAAAAGGCCGAAAACTAGACACTCTTGAACAACTAGACATATACAAACACACAAAAACACATAAAAACGACATCCTAAACGAACAGACACAATTCAAATCACACGTACTATTCGAACATATCACACCGCACACACACAACATCGATCTTTCAAACGACGGCGCCGTCACCAAGAACAAGACGGACAGCGCTCCTAGTGGCAGCCTCTGACGAAGCTTGTAATAAGCGAAAACTGGTTCAGGCTATAAGGTAAACATTTTACATTTTTACCAATAAAAAACGTAGTGTTTCGAGTCAGTAATATTATACTCATAATTAGCCCTCAATTTACTTACTCCTTATTTCTGCAGAACATGTTACTAATAAGCAGGACACGCTGTTACTTCTGAGCTGCAGGACACGCTGATCGCTTTCGAAGGGACTATATGTAGTACCAGCGTTAGATAAAAATCATGGCTAGGTCACTTGGAGCGGACGGATGACCAGTGTATGGCAAAGAAGATCCTGAGGGCGCAAGTTTATAAAAGCAGAAAGAAGGGCCGACCTACGATAAGTTGGTTGGATGATGTGCTGGAAGTTCTCATAAGAATGGATGTGAGGGGTTACGCTCAGATGGCAACGGATAGGAGACACTGGAGAAGATTGCTGTTGGAAACAAATAGAAATTTTAATGTTTAAAGCTGCGACTCAAGTTGTTTGTATGTATGATTCTTAGCGTTAGTCGAGAAACACCGCGAGGAGGTGATCATGTGTCGTTTCTCATGCATTATCATTATTCCTTAATTTCGTAGTGATCATCGATCAATAAATTTTGACGATCAAGGGTGTCTGCGAGGATCGGTCAAAAAAGTATAACACAAATTTTGAGTTATTTGTGTCAATAATTTAAACTTTCGACACTTTTTTGACCGATCCTCGCAAACGTTTCATCGTTAGAAAATTATCATTATTATTATTTTGTAACTGATGACAGTATTTAAAGTTTTTTTTTTTTTTTTTTTTTTTTTTTTTTTTTTTTTTTTCAAACTTGTTCTAAGGCTTTCACGGCCGGTGTCAGTTGTATTAAAAGTGTTTACCGGGCTGTTTGGCCGTGGTCCATGGTTTATACAAACTTATTTATTCCGGCTGTACAATGTTTACACATTTTTTGGAACCAAAGATTACAGAAGTGATTGACTTCTCATCTTCCGCTGCTGCGTATCCATCCAAAGATCTTGTTCAATTTCTCGTTCCCTCAATATAGTCTGAATTTCTTCTATCCAGGTGATAGGTAGTCTTCCTCTTTTCCTTTTCTCTGTCCATTTGGACAGTGTCGAAACGTTTGGTTTGTCTTTAAACCGTAGACCACGGCCAAACAGCCCGGTAAACACTTTTAATACAATACCTTGCAAACGTTTTGAAGGCGGTCCAAAATTTGGAAAGGGTCTTCACAGATATAAATTTTATAAAATTATTAAAGATTCCAGTCCGTGTTTTGAATATAATATCTCATAATTTTATGTTCCATTTTTGGTCCGTGGTGTTTTTAATGTTAAAGAATTTTCAGACTAAACTTTCATTCCGATGTGATTCAAGTTCTCTTTAGCTTCTTTACCTCGGCATGTTTTTTATAAAAAATTGACTCTCTTTCTCCGACTTATGTGTTCTCAAATTTTGAAATTACCTAAACTGAAAACTATACAAATTTTGGTTAAACGTTTCTTGAATTTAGTAGTGTATCCGACACGGATTCGTGCAATATTGTTTTGAGCTTTAGATCCACTTTTTGAGCTCTGGTATTCGAAAATTTTGCAATTTCCAAAATTGAACACAAAATTCATATTCTAGTTATAATTCTCGTTAATTTGCTATCCTGCATAGGTTTTTGAGACTGTAAGATTTAATGCTTTACATTTTTAGCTCCCGTCCCGAGGATCAATCTCCAGAACCATAAGGGCCTGTAGGATAAAATTACGGAGATGCATGCTACCGGTTTTACGATAATCGGTTGACGCGTCCAAAAGTTATGAGACAACCCCCCCCCCCCCAAACTAATAGAGAGCAAATGCCAAACTGGCATCCCTCGTTCAATTATCCTCGCCCTTTTACCAATTTTATATTCTCACCTCTTTGTGTCCTGTGCAAATGCGGGAGAGAATTTAAATACACACACGAAAATTGGTAGCGTGGTAGCGATGTACTGCGGAGATTTGTATAAACGGCACGTGTTGAGCTTGTGTTTATATTCCGTCTTTAGAATGGTGATGTTCTGAACGATTCACATACCGACGACTGCTCCGCCACGAAATGTCGGATTTTAACACCTTAATATTTATTAATACCTATGTGTGTGTGTGTGTTTGATGGATTTAGTAAAACCACGTGCCACCCTCCTGAGAAAACACGTGATTGATAATTTAGTTCACCAGGTAGAGAGAGACAGACTATAGAGGTGGAGGGGATGTGTGATAATTTTAATCCAAACGGTTTCATCACTTTGGAAACCGATGAATCAACCGCGTCAAAGTGACACATATTGACATAACCGTAATAACAACTTTATACGTAGATGTAGAGAGAGAGAGAGAGGTGACGCTACTATTCTGGCACTTGTGCTGTAGTAATTGACCGATCGATCTAATAGAGTACGGTACGACGATATCCGTTAATGTCGGTTTTATTATTATTACTGTTAACCGTGGGCCTACTACTGTCAGAGGTAGTCCGTTATAGTTTTTTTTCTTGTGTGTACACACATCAATAGCAGCAGGCTATTTATAGCGGCCAAGGGTAATTGAATATAAAATTAACACACACACACACACACACACACACACACACCGTGTCATGGGTGGAGTATAGCGGTAGTTGCTAAAGCTGTTGACCTTGAATTATCATTTGCCGAGTTGTGTGTGTGTAGGTGGGTAGGTGTGTTCACTGTATGAGAGTACAGTTACATGCAAGATTTGTTTATATAAACTTATCCAAGAGGAATTGTGTGTGACAGTTGTGTTTCGTATGTAATGGTGAGCGCGTCGCAGTCAGGCATTACTTTCAACAGATTCTGATCATACCAAAATGTCACTGTTAACTGTTTTAGCGGTAGTCGCTTCGCGGCCTTTCAGTGAGTGCACCATCTGCTTACGCGACATCGCATTTCCACTAAGTGTAATTACTGCCTTGTAGCACTAGAAAAAGCGATAAGAGACTCCCAAATAAACACAAGAGGTACGATCCTAAACAAAAGTATACAGCTCTTAGCATACGCAGACGATATTGATCTAATTGCCAGAACAAAACGAGATCTCATTAGTGCCTTTACAGCATTAGAGGAAGCCTCAAGTACAATGGAGAAAACAAAATATATATGTATGATGCCAACAAACTACCATTAAACCCAACCCTTCAAAACCTTGAAATAGGCACCAGAAATATAGACGCAGTAAAAGAGGTCATATATCTTGGCTCCCAGATAAACAGCACTAACGACATCAAGAATGAAATAAGAAGAAGGATATATCTCGCAAATACAACAAATTTTGGATTAAAAAAGCACCTGACATCTCAAAAAGCACGAAATCCAAAATCTACAAAACACTTATCAGGCCAGTGTTAACACATGCTTCAGATACCTGGACAATGGCAAAAAAATAGCGAGATAATTCTAGGTTGGTGTGAAAAACGGATTATAAGAACAATATTTAGAGGAGTACAAGAAAATGGAATGTGGCGCAGGCGCTATAATTATGAACTATACCATCTTTACAAAGAGCCGGACGTTGTCAGGATAATCAAAGTGCACAGGCTAAGGTGGGTTGGACACATAGAAAGAATGGAGGAAGGACAGCCTACGAAACATATTTTCTACCAGAAACCAATAGGTAGTAGAAAAAGCGGAAGACCCCAAAGTAGGCCCAAACACCAGATAGAGGAGGACCTTGGAAAGCTGAACATAAGAAACGGAATGCCAGGGCATGCAATAGGGGGGAATGGACTCGACTCTTGGAGCAGGCCAAGGGACGTAGAACCACGGCTGATGATGATGATGTAATTACTACCTGGATACAGCCCAACACTGTCGGTGCCGTACGTGGTAACTGGTCTCACCATTGTACGGTATACCCTACATTTCAGGCGGCTTGACATTCCTGTGACCTCCCTTCATCGCGTTCATGTACTTTTTTGTACATCTACATACGATGTCCTAATTATTTAAAATGTGAAACTCCATCATCTGTTGCCCAGTAACAGCTCAGTTTTGTGCAGAAAAATAAACGCAGTCGGACGGTTAGGTAATGACAGTACTATATATAGGCTGTATATAGCGCTGGAGACGACAGCTGCTGATTGTATAAACTGTCATCTGTTTGTGTCGCAGTGATTGTTTAATAATAATTGTCGTGGAGTGGATTTGAAATGTCTTCGTAACAAACTTACGTAACACGTACAGGGATACTTAGGCATGATAAATAAGTATTGTTATACGCTGACAGTCCTTGTTATGAAAACATTCTTATCACTGTGTATTCAGTTTTTTAAAACTCGAATCATGATACTGTAAATTGTTTCCGTCATCATCATCGTCTATAAAATACGGTTGTGATGGATTATAGACATTAGATGATGTCTAGCATTGCAGCGAGAGTGAAGTCGTGGAACGCAAACGACTAACACGAAGTGTCTCATGAAGACATAATGAAAGACATGTCCAACAGCTAAAAAACAGTAATAACACTCACAAAAATACGGGCAATTAAATACTTCTACAGAGAGGGAACAGATTTAACACTTACTGTAGTAAATTATTGGTATTATTACTGATATTATTGTTAATATGGGTAGGTCATTTGCTATGAAACGACGTCTTTAAGGGGACGAGGTCATGAAAAATTTCAAAAAAGTTGATTTTAACTTTTTAGCTTTCAAAAATTCTCCCTTTCTTCCTGTTTAAAATGATGAACTGTTATACCAAACTTTTTTTCATACTATCTTATATGTTTACTTCATGTGAAGTAACCCAGTGGGATGTCACTGACCTCCTTCAAACAAACATTTCAAAATTTTATAATAATGCTATTAACTATAAAGTGATGAGTCTGGGAAGCAAATAAAGAGTGTTCTGGAAAGAAGTAAGGATAAGAAAGTAAATAAAAGGCAGCTAAAAAGGAAGAGAGACGAGAGTAATGAAGAAAAAGTGTATAGTGCAGGTGCATTTTGAATAAAAACATTACAAAACTTTAAACGTGATTTTTCGTAACTCCATATTTTTCATGTTTTATGAACATGACACGGACCTACATTTCTTATTTGTCGATTTCAAGCAGGCGTTCGACAACGTGAATAGGCAAGGATTATATAGAGTAATGAGGGAATTCGGCATAGTTAACAAACTAATAAGATTAGTCGAAATGACAATGAAGGATACAAGGGCAAAGGTTAAAGTGATTAATAGGATTACTAAAAGCTTCAGTTTCAGTAATGGAGTAAAACAGGGTGATGGTCTTTCTGCGGTACTGTTTAATTTGGCGTTACACAGTGTTATAAAGATGGTCGATCAAAAAGGGACAATACTTACAAAATCTAGCCAAATATTCGGCTATGCGGATGATATTGCAATTGTTGCAAGAAATGCAAACAAAGTGAGGGTGGTATACGAAGTGATGGAAGTAGAAGCAACAAAAATTGGGCTAAATGTGAATGAGAGCAAGACAAAGTATATGATAATGTCGAAGTCTGCGAATAGAAGAAAACCTCGTGACCTGGAAATAAATAGGAAGCGCTTTGGAGGCGTGTCAGGCTTTGAATATTTGGGCACTACAATATCGAATGATAATGACATAAAAAAATGCATTAAAGAGAGGATAAGGTATGCAAATAGAGCGTATTTTGCAAATATAAATATCTTTAGAAATAAAAATATATGGAGAGAAACCAAGCTAAAAATATATCATTCATTCATAAGACCTATTGTTGCCTATGGCTCAGAGGTGTGGACGATGACAGTGGAGGATGAAAAAAGTTTAAGAATTTTTGAACGCAATATCCTACGAAAAATATATGGCCCAGTGAGGGAAGGCGAGAATTGGAGAATACGAAGTAATGCAGAATTGCAACAACTGATACATGAGAGGGACCTTGTAAAATTTATCAAGTCACAGAGGGTAAGATGGTTGGGGCATGTGGAGAGAATGGAAGAGGATGGAATTAATAAGAGAATGATGCAGGGAAGACTCTATTGCGGAAGACGAAGGGGACGGCCAAGGATGAGATGGTTGGATGAGGTGTTGAAGGATCTGATGAAGTTGGGAGTTCGAGGATGGAGAGAGAGAGTGGTGGATAGAGATGACTGGAGGCGGATTGTTGAGAAGGCCAAGGCCCACCAAGGGCTGTAGAGCCGGAGAAGAAGAAGAAGAATAAGAAGAAGAATATTTTTCATGTTTAGGTACACATAACTTTCCACTGGAACGTGCTGGAGACCTGAATTTTGTTTATTATGTTTGCTTCATAACACTTAATATAATAGATCAACAATTTTGTATGACACATTATGTAAATATTTAGTAGGTTTTCAAAAAGAAGTAAAAATTTTGATAAGTATCCTTTTATCAGTACATGTATTTAATTAGGTCTACGACATGCTCTATGTATTTATCTTTCAGCAGAAAAGTTTCATAAAAATATCTTCAATGGTTTTTGAAATATATGTACCTAAATAATAAGCAACACTCCCATTTAATTAACATGTGACAGATCTTCACGACCTGGTCCCCTTAACTGTTCTTACCCGGTGACTTTCACTTGGTTGCAACTGGCCGACTCCGTGACAACTAGTAACCAAATTATTGAGGTATGTAGTGATGAAATGTGTTAGTATTCGGTATAGGTAATTATAAGTTTTGTTATGCGAGGGTTATGAGGCGAGGATGATCAGCAGTAAAAAACTGTAATGGGAACATTCTACATAAATTGAGCAAGCAGAAACAGAAAAACAAAATAAAAAACGCCGAAGCTGACGCAGAAGTAGTAAGGTTCGCTGAATTTTTCGTGTTCATTGGGTTTGACAGCGGTTGCCAAATGCGTAGCAACTGCAATGACACTCATTTCTAGTCCCGTTGCCAGTTCGCGGATTTCCCCTCTCATCACTTTTCCAATTCGTTTAGTTCATTACTGTAGTATTGTGAAATCTTTAGCGAAGGAAAGCGAAGTCACATTAAAATTTGAAAGCTGCGGAACAAAGCACACCGTATCCTCCATACGTACGGCAATTGTTTTTATAATTTTACCACTGTAGAGGTATAACAGAGAGGAATATCCAATCTAACGCCGGCTCGGAAAGGCTAAATGAGGAAAAATCACTAGCCAGGTGTTTGACACACTGGTTTGATAAGAGTGACAGTGTTTAACTCGTCATTAGCGAGAAGAATGATTGTCCCACACACTCCAGTTTCATCACAGTAATCACATTTCAAGAAACCACATAATAGCCAAAACTCATCAACCAGTAATTCAAGATCGACGTCATTAAATAATATATCGTACTTTCATCCTGAGGTATTGTCTGTCTGATGAGTCTCCAAAAAACTTTAAAGCTGACCATCGTCTGGCTCGAGGTTGATTAAAAAATCCTACTCTGTGCAGACCACACCAAGACTATTTGATAAATGTCAATAATTATAAATTAAAAGTAATTGGATCGGGTGTTTACCTTTCGAGTGTAGAAGTCTCCGGCTACTGAATCGCATGTGGTCATCTGTCCAGTCATCTATCGTATGAACATGACGCTTAACTGTACAAGAGGAGTCACGATACTTTAACGAGTTTTTCTTATTATTATTAATCCGGCTGTACAATGTTTACACGTTTTCCGGAACCAACGATTACAGAAGTGATTGCATTCTCATCCTCCACTAGCTTTTGTCGTTTACCTTTATTGAATCCATCCGGCTGCAATGTATTTGGTTTTTTTAACGTTTTCTTTTTTTCCAATGATTGGCCCATTACATTAACCCCCAACCTGGAAGACCAGGCAATTCTTAATCAAGGTTTACTTCCTTTAGCCTTTGATAAACCAATATCCAACTACTACAAGGCAGCAGCTGTTAGTATTGGTTCGCCCCGGATATTTTACTTCCACGGTGCCCACCATATGTGGTGAGCATTCCCTTATCCGCCACCTGGGGAGGCGTCCGATGCCAGAATAGCGACTCTACACAGATTTTCCGGTCAGTTATAATTGTAGGGATGATAATTTGTATCAGTTGTGTATACGAGTATAATGACACTCAACATTTACCATCGCCATCAGCTTGATGCTGCAACCACTCGGTTTTATTTGTACAGCTCTTTTCATTTCGAGGTCATTAACATTCTTATATTATCTTCAATAATATCTTGTATTCTCTGACATCTTCCAAATTCGTTTTTTACTTCCATATTTCCTTAAGGAATGGAAGTATGGTGATGGCAAAAAAATCGTGTTCGAGATTATTGCAGATTCTGATTCTACTACACTCAAAACATGAAAAAAAGTCGTTTTCCGAAAAGTGTCTCTGTGTGTGTGTGTGTGTGTGTGTGTGTGCGTCTGTGTGTCTGTCTGTGTGTCTGTGTGTGTGTCTGTAGATTTTTTTTCTATGGCAAACGATAACTGCCGCAAATTCAAACAGAATCAAATAATTTTTTGCATACAGCCCTGATTTGTAGAGGACTCGCGACCTTTTGTTTTTGGTGAAGATCGGTTAAGGGAAAGGGGTAGTTTACTTGTAACGTTTTATGTTTTAACAAGGGTATTTCCTATGGCAAACGATAACAGCCGCAAATTCAAACAGAATCAAAAGATTATTTGCATACAGCCCTAAATTGTAGAGTTCTCAAGATCTATTGTTTTTGGTGAAGATCGGTTAAGGGAAAGGGGTAGTTTACCTACAACGTTTTTTTAACAAGGGTATTTTCTATGGCAAACGATAACAGCCGCAAATTCAAACAGAATCAAATAATTTTCTGCATACAGCCCTGATTTGTAGAGTACTCAAGACCTATTCTTTTTGGTGAAGATCAGTTGAGGGGAAGGGGTAGTTTACCTGCAACGTTTTTTATCAAGCGTATTTTCTATGGCAAACGATAACTGCCGCAA
This sequence comes from Magicicada septendecula, assembly GCA_034769895.1. Classification (NCBI taxonomy): domain Eukaryota; kingdom Metazoa; phylum Arthropoda; class Insecta; order Hemiptera; family Cicadidae; genus Magicicada; species Magicicada septendecula. The sequence goes on from CM068372.1 coordinate 36,145,846, forward strand.
ATTCAAACAGAATCAAATAATTTTTTGCATACAGCCCTGATTTGTAGAGTACTCGCGACCTATTGTTTTTGGTGAAGATCGGTTGAGGGGAAGGGGTAGTTTACCTGCACGGTTTTTTTTATCAAGGGAAATTTTTTTTTGGCAAACGATAACAGCCGCAAATTCAAACAGACTTAAATAATGTTTCGTATACAGCCCTGAATTGTAGAGTTCTCAAGACCTTTTGTTTTTGGTGAAGATCGGTTAAGGGAAAGGGGTAGTTTACTTGTAACGTTTTATGTTTTAACAAGGGTATTTCCTATGGCAAACGATAACAGCCGCAAATTCAAACAGAATCAAAAGATTATTTGCATACAGCCCTAAATTGTAGAGTTCTCAAGACCTATTGTTTTTGGTGAAGATCGGTTAAGGGAAAGGGGTAGTTTACCTGCAACGTTTTTTATCAAGCGTATTTTCTATGGCAAACGATAACTGCCGCAAATTCAAACAGAATCAAATATTTTTTTGCATACAGCTCTGATTTGTAGAGTACTCGCGACCTATTGTTTTTGGTGAAGATCGGTTGAGGGGAAGGGGTAGTTTACCTGCACGGTTTTTTTTATCAAGGGAAATTTTTTTTTTTTTTTGGCAAACGATAACAGCCGCAAATTCAAACAGACTTAAATAATGTTTCGTATACAGCCCTAAATTGTAGAGTTCTCAAGACCTATTGTTTTTGGTGAAGATCGGTTGAGGGAAAGGGGTAGTTTACTTGCAACGTTTTTTTAACAAGGGTATTTTCTATGGCAAACGATAACAGCCGCAAATTCAAACAGAATCAAATAATGTTTTGCATACAGCCCTGATTTGTAGAGTACTCAAGACCTATTGTTTTTGGTGAAGATCGGTTAAGGGGAAGGGGTAGTTTACCTGCACCGTTTTTTTATCAAGCGTATTTTCTATGGCAAACGATAACAGCCGCAAATTCGAACAGAATCAAATAATTTTTTGCATACATCCCTGAATTGTAGAGGTCTCAAGGACGTTCGATTTTGGTGAAGATCGGTTAAGGGGAAGGGGTAGTTTACCAGCAACCTTTTACGTTTTAACAAGAGTAAAGTACTTGCAAATTTATTTAAACTTTTTGAAACAATGGTAATTGTTAAAAATAAAATAATTTTGTTGCCAGGCAATAAAATTAAAATTTTTTAATTTTAATGTAATATAATATTTTTCATTTAATACGGCAATAAAAAGGCAGGTAAGACACAAACACACAATTCACGTTATTTCTGGCCTCACTCATGTTTATTTTCTTACGTTTGCACGCTTTTTAAATGGAAAGTGCCGAAACCCACACCAACATAACGCGTGCAAGCCGAAAAAATGGACATCAATCTGCTTACTGGCGAAGCTAGTAGTTAATGAATGGGTAGGCAAGAATCTTATCTTAAATTTTTTTTAAGGAATCACTAAAAGGACGGTGGGTCAAATCGGACGCTGAGGTAGAGTTTGCTGTAACCGAATGGTTCCACAAACAGCCGTAAGAATTTTACTAGCAGGGAATCTACAGGTTAGCGCAACAGTGGAACTCTTGTCTTAATGTTATTGGAGACTTCTTTTAAAATCGTTGAATAAAAATTGCTTTACAGCTCTATACGTGTGTCTATTGAACAATCCTTGTATTAGTCATACACGATAATACAACTGATTAAACTTCAAATTTTTAAACTTGGTTAGTTTCTATATATATGTTTAATGTTACAAATAATTCAAATAACAATCTTGATCATCTGTTAGTTCAGCGGAATAACAGTGACACTTTTAATAACCGCATAAAATAAACACTTAGAAACAACACAGGCGCTTTAACTTAACTGTTTGGACCACAGAAGTGAGGCATGCCTCAACGCTCTATGTGTACAGCGCGGGACAATCCCCCCTCCCTACACTTCCCTATCACACCACTACATTGCTTACATACGATGTATACAAAAAACGCTGAGGCAAGTTCAGGTTGCCTCATTCGCTTTAAACGAACTATGCCGAATCTCACCTGTCACCATCTAGCGGTCGCTCAATAAAGCACGTTTCGGTTTAATAAATTTGACAGTCACAGTAACAATGTATAATCTTTACGTTATGTAGTTCATACGTATTTATAATTTTTATTCTACAGAATTTGTTAGGGTAGGCATTGCCTCAATTGCCTCCATGTAACTTCGCCACTGATATATATGTGTACAACGTTATCGGCAACAAAGAAGTAGTTTTTGTTAAAATTCCTTCCCGGGATATTTGGCCGTAGTCCAATGTTTTCTACAAAACCAAACATTTCGGCAATGCCATCGACTTCCATCATCAGTGAAAATCGAGTGCGATAACGTGAGGTGGTATACGTTAGTGACCACAGTACTGTGGTTAAGGCTGAAGCAGTAAGCAGAAAGAAGTAGTTTCTATGGTAATATTTCATTTCGAAAATGATTTTAAATATAAATCTTAGAATATGGAAGTCATGTATGGTTCTCCATACCGATATTCTTATATTCATATCTTCAAAATAAATTTTTCTTATATTTTTAATCCCCATTGTACTGATATCTTCAAAATACGTTTTTCTTACAGTTATCAGACCAGTTACTGTTTACAAAGATGAGACATGGACATTAGCAAAAAAGGAACAAGTAACACTAAGAAGGGTTGAAAGAACGACTGTACGACGTGTTTATGGAAGATGATTAATGGAGAATAAGAAATAGCCAGGAGACAGATGAGCTAATGAATCATGAGGGCACTGTAAGATTCGTAAAGGCTCAACGAGTACAATAACTAGGTCACCTAGAGCGGATGGATGGTAAGCGTATGGCAAAGAAAATCCTTAGGACACAGATGTATAAAAGCAGAAAGGCGGTCGACCTAGGATAAGATGGTGGGATGTTGTGTTGGAAGAGTGGATATCCTCAGAAGAATGGATGTGAGGTGTTAGGCTGAGATAGGAGTCAATGAAGGAGACTGGTGTTTGAAACCCGAGTTCACGTTGGGCTGGAAGAAGAAATACGTTTTCCTTGTATCGATATCTTCCAAATACGTTTTCCTTGTATCGATATCTTCCAAATACGTTTTTCCAAGTCTTCCTCATCCTTTCTTTCATAGGGTTTTGTCTTGTAGTGTTCTTGATAAAGTTATTATTCCTTGTGATACGTCCTGTAAATATGATCGTCCTAGCTTCCACTTCTTTTGGTAACTTCCTCTTCCTTTTCACTTCTCGTACTACCTCTATGTTTATTTTTCTTTCAATCCACCTAATTCTTATGTTGACACCCTGTCCATATTCCCGCTGCTTCGGGACGAGTTTTCACCTACTTTCCCAACTGTCATTTCCATAAAACAACATGTTTCATAATAACGGTTTTGTAGAATCTTTCCCTGCCTCATATTTCGGTGCTTTTATTTGTTAAAAAAAAAATCGTTTTCGTAAACACTTGTTTTACGAAGACTTTATTTTTCTTCGCACACTTATCAGACATCTTTTCTTCATAATTAATAGATACGATTATTCATTTCTTGTGGAAATGGAACAACATTAATCAATTAAACATTCCTAGCCACATGCTGGCAATTCGTGTTTAATTTTTTTTTAATACGCCAATTCAGTACAAAACAGTTTATTTGGACAAGTTTTTAGACGTGTGTTCGACGACGTGCTATTTGTGTAATGCGGTTTATTTTTAATCATACGGATGTATGTAAATAGGTTGAGCCAAGTGGACATTGCCATGAGTCAACTGTCAAACAACATAGTGTGGGCTGACAACGGTCGTCTGAATTAAATCACGTAGTAAACAGTGTCCGTATATGACGTCATTGTGAACGTCACCGTCCCTAGGCGAAATGTTGTGACGTAAAGATGTAACTATAGTGGTTACTTTTCGTTTTGTTTCGATTTTCTGAATGTCAATCCGTTGGCTGTTGATTTTCTTCAGTGATTGTCGTGATCCTGTCCTGTCAGCGGCGTCGGTGAACTCACTGACAGCGCGCCGTGATTTTTGATTGGTGGAGGCTCGTCCAATCGTGTGGCTTGCCACCGATGAAACTCAGCGAGTTCACCGTGGACCGTAGTTCGTAGAAAAGAAGAAGAATAACTTGTCAATCGCATATGTGTAAACGTCGAAGGAGTCCGGAGTGATGAAATAAACTATTTAAATTTACTACTTTCCATCAAGGGTCCACACCCAGTCAAGTTATGAAACTGTGTACGCTTTCAAACAGTTAAGCGCTCTGGTTGAAGAGACAGCGCGTATCAGTAGGCCTATTAATGAGAAACTGTTCTTGAGGAAAGCGCTATAGTGCTACAGTTTCACCAAATTAATTCTCAGTCTACTTTGACGCACATTTGCGGCCATTTTGCGTCTACGAGCCATTTAAGCGGGAAATGGAGTTTATTAGTTTAATATACTGTTACGACTGTCTACTGATCGTCGTATGGTAGGCCTACAGTGGAAGACAAAGTACAAGACACCAATTAAGTCACTAATCACCAGCTTTAATTATCACAGTTAAACAGTTCGTAATTAACAACACAGTCTCTTACAACAAATCAAATAAAAGTTGTTCACACGCAATTAAATGTCAACTAATATAAAACACAGTTGTATTACAATTTTGCCGCCCGATTATAAAACACAGCACTTCGCCACAATAACCACTTGAACGCACACAATAATCACTTGTAATCGCCCGACAATAAACTGGAACCGCACAGTAATATATCGCAACTATAACTGAAACTGAACGTCCTTGAGTACTGGTATTTATACCCCCCCAATACTAGATTATTCCAAACTGCTCATTAGCTCTACACTACGACGTAATTAATTTCGGCCTTGACACAGTCAGCGAGGCTGGCGGCGTCCAGAAAAGTCTCGCAAGCGCATGTTGAAATCACGTCCGCCACAACATTCAGCCGGCTTCCAATGGATCGTTCGAGAAACACGTAGATTTTTTTCTGTGATGTCGTAACAATACATACTGGACACCACCTGTTCACTGGTAGAGCGCGCACGTAGAAAAGAAGAAGCGCATACGAGAAGAACTGTCAAGCTTGTCAAGCTCGTATGTGTAAACGTGAACGCCGGAGAGATGAAATAGACTATTTAAATTTACTACTTTCCATCAGGGGTCCACACCCAGTCGACATGGGTTTAGCACACCCGATGTACCCGAGGGTTGATTCTCACCTTGCTTCAACCTCCCTTTCGTTTATCTTTCCTGTCAGGTCTCTCTCTCTCTCTCTCTCTCTCTCTCTCTCTCTCTCTCTCTCTCTCTCTCTCCGACCCCGACGCTATTAAATTTTCGAGGGCTAGGACTTTTTTTTTTTCATACGTCAGCTGTACTATGTAATTCTTGTTTTTCTTTCACATTACGCGGCAAGGGTTAAAGGTGAGAAATTATCAACGGTCCCAGAGGCGAAAGAGGAAGGTTTCCCAACGGCATTAGGGGCGGAAGAACCTACGAGGAGGGGTCTCCGATTGAAACCCAGAGCAGGACCAGAGGCTGAAAGGTAGTACTACTCCCAATGGTCTTTGTCTACAAGACGCTGGTAAAGTCCTTAAAGGACATTCATCCTACCCGAAAGTCAAAAAGGCGTTGGTGAAGTGGATGTATTCTACTGAGACCGGAACAGGTGGTTCCCATATCCCTGATGGAAGAAGAAGAAGAATATATTATTTTAACTAATTTTTACGAATTTTTTAAATTTAGAAACTTAGTTAAGCCGTCATAATCATCGTCTACTCCTGTTCAGGTTTCAGATACTACCGCCGCCCTCATTCGTATCCGATCCAGGCTTCGACCTAGGCTATATTGTACCGTTGTTATATTCCATTTGCTGCAGCGTATTCTCACCCTATGCAGATTTCCTTCCTCCTCTGTATACTGCTGTCGATTCTTTAGTTGAGATGATAGGTAGATACCTGATTATATTGTCCTTCTTGCAACTTTAGTTAGGTACGACGCGTTTCGGGCTCACAGTCCCATCTTCAGGTAAAAATCACTCGAGGTGAGCTCGTCAGTACAAAACAATTAACACGCACATAAACACTGAATTCATTATACACACATATCGCGCGAGAACATAAAAAAGTTTTGTTTTGTACTGACGAGCTCACCTTGAGTGATTTTTACCTGAAGATGGGACTGTGAGCCCGAAACGCGTCGTACCTAACGACTGAAGTTGCAAGAAGGACGATTTAATCAGGTGTCTACCTATCATCTCAATTAATTAATGCAACTTATAGCGAGCGAAAAATTTAAAAATTTCAAATTTTCTTCTCGACCGATTTTGTTCACACGCAGTTGTGTCAACGACTTCAAGTTAAAGCAATAAATAAGGCTTAATGTGAAGATGTCAAACCAGCGTCGCTAGCAGACAATAGAAAGATGTTAGACTCCACGCAACAATAGATATGAAAGTTCAAGATGACAGGAGAAGCTTGCTAAAAATTATTACCCCACAACAAACTACACAATGCCATGCTAGGGCACTCACACGTGTACGGATAACTAAGGCGAACGTCCGCTCGGGTTACGTCAGAATACGATGGTACTGCAAAAACGACAGGATGTCACAAAAGAGTTGAGGGTGCTGCACTTTACAGAGACAATGAAAGAAATAACTAGTTGAAACGACTCGAGGATGCTGCACAGCGGGAGGTGACGTTTACGTGACGGACACAATTTACGATTAGAAAGTCGGGGTGGCTTCACCAGCCAACGCATGTCAGAAATTATTAATAGCTACAAAAAGGGGTGTAAGATAGAACAATACCTCAAGATGACCAAGGAAACAGATGGGGAAAGTTAGAACAACATTGCGTATGTCCCAAACAAAAGGGTGATTGACAGGCGCGCAACGACCAGAAATTCTGCGAAAAAGATCAACGTCCGAACGAAGAAACCTGGGGGATGTCTAACAACCTATCAGGGTACAGCGTCTTGCGAAGACACCGGTGGAGAGGAGAGTTTCTATGGTCACCAGGAGTCAAAGCGAATCATTAAACAGAAACCAAAAACCCTGGAGAAGTGGGATAAAATATTCTAAGAAAATATCGAGCTGACCTATCGTAAGTAAGAAAAGGCGAGGACAGGCTCAAGACAAAATTTGGGTAGGGACGAGTTGATAAAAACTAACTGTCTAACACGGAGGAGTCTCAGTCTCAGTCATATTTTTAATTCTCTCAGTCATATTTTTAATTCGCTCAGTCATTTTAAATTTATCAGTCTTAGTGAAAACTCAGTGTTATAGTATTCGGACTTAGTAATTTCAAACTGTAAGATTCAAAGTCCAACCGGAAGTAATACTCGAACACAACAGTATAAAATGTGCGAATTAATGAACTTAGTTAAGCATTGACATTATTAGGAATTTCCGAGTGAACAATTCGAGCGACTCAAGCGAACTATCATGTAATCTCGGCACATACACGAAACATTATTAGTGTACTGTACAACTTAGAAAGAATTACATTTAGCCAGTGTTAATGAATTACACTAAATGTAACAGAACATTTAAATACTTGAACAAACTAATCAACCAAGTAGTATAAACGCATAGACATCAACACAAAGTCAAGTGAATTTCTGTGATGAACGGACATCGACATTAACTTTGCGAGCGAGAATGATCACACATTAAAAAGCGAACTGATCTATGTAAACTAACATTGAAAGCAACATCACATCCACACTACTCTATAAATGACGCGAGTTCACGTGTGTGTACGAGTGACAGTGAATTCAACTTTATTCAACAAGATGTGTTCATCAGACTTCACCACAACAAGGAGGCCGATCACCGTTGGACCATGAGTGGATATTCTTATTACAAGTAACAATTATTAATCTATTAATTTAGTAACTACTACTGTCCTGACTCTTTCAAAGAATCCCCACCCTGGGAGTTTTAAATAAATTTGATAAAAGAATAAATTTAAAGTTATAAATAATGAACAAGTAAGCGAAACTATCTGGAATTAATGAACGCATTAATTCATTATTAATTGGATTTATTGTATATCATGATTTATGTATGTGTGTCTTTTTCAGCTATCATATAAGCTAGAACTTGTTTAATGATGTATGTGTTATTTGATGTATTTACAGGTACAGCAAACTCTTTATGTGTTATGAATAGAAATTGACTCAATGGATAATAAATTAGTCATTTAAGTACAGTTAAACAAATGCGTTCATTATTACTAAAACCCGCATGTTAAAGTTTACATAGAATACAATTACACGAATAATTATAATTGTACAATTTTCATGTGTAACAAAAGAACATGATTAAATTACTAAAGAGTCTCTTGTCTATTATGCTAATTGGTAATTAAAATTGATAATTGATCTAACTAATTAATTCACATCGTAATTAGCATAATAACACCGTATATTAATGGCCACCACAGACAATGAAAAACGGTTCTTTAACCTATTTATGAATATAAATAAGCTACATGAAAGTGAATTTGAATAATCAAATAGAAATACAGTATTAACTGAATATAAATAACCGAATGTATATGAATAAGCTGAAAACACACAAAAAATATAGTTTTACTTAATTAACAAAAATGGAAAATCGCGCGCGCGAGCACGTTGTTTCGGCTGTCAGGATTGTAACAACGTTCTTCTCCGTTAGTCTTTGTCTATGTTTCAACAGTTGCTCTGACGTCTTCATAAATTTAATGTGAACGAATATGAATGTATGCTTACAAAGCCAGTTCTACACACGTGTATGTGTTAAATACGTATTGTAACTATTAGTGGTGGTGAAACAGAAATAGTTATACAAAGCACACAAAGAAAGGAAGAAAACATTTTTGGCACAGCCGATGGAGAGAATAAGAGGAGGCGGGAATAAGAAGACAGGAGCCCCGCGATTATAATGATTTAATTAAAACTGTCCATATATAAATGATACGTGTTCCCCGTGTCTGTGTTTCTCCTTGGAATTAGCATGTTTATTGGGGCCGACTTTGTACGTACATTGGGCGTGAAACCGGTAGCGGGCGAAAATAAAATTATTAATAACCGCGTTATGAAACCGGCACGGCGCGTGATATTATTTATAATGTTTCTGTCTTTGTTTCGGGACCACGACGCGACGACGCGATGTCGACGTATTGACACAGGTGTCAGCTTAGCGTACCGTATACTACGTCCTCTCGGTTGTTTACGCCACTGCCATACGTATCTGTGTCATACGATACAAACGGATTTGCGTTGTATACCTGTACTGGTGTCAATATCGTGGGTGTCGGAATCACGGAAGCTGGCAGCAGCATGCACGTGTACACAACGGGGCCTCGAAATCGTGACAGCTCTCGGCGTTAGTAATTCCTTTCGTTGTGTTTATTGGATGTTTGGAAAAAGCGTGTTCTGTTTATTTCCTGTACAATGTACAGTAAGAATGTTGGGTCGTGAGTAGAGGGAAATTGAGAGTTCTGGCTCACAAAGGAATGCCGCCTTCTTAAAAAACACTAAAAAAACACTAAAAAACATGATCTCAGAGATGACGCCGCCACCGCTGGACCCGCAGCATCCCGATGGACCACAGCACCGCGAATTTCCGCGAATAAATTTTTTTATTTTTTTTATTTTATTTTTTTTATTTTTTTAATTAAATTGATTTGGTGGGATGATGTTCAATGGACCACCAGCATCCGTGAATATAATTTTTTATTTTTTTAAGAAAGCTGATTTGCATATCAGTGGGTGGTGTTGGGTGGGAGGTTGTTTTTTTTTTCATATCAGTGGGTGGGGGGTGATTCCAACTCGAAGCATTATAGTGTATACTAAAATATATGATCAGGTGTACCAACCTTTGCATGAGTTCAAATTTGTTGTGTGTTATAATGTATATTAAATCTATATGATCAGGTGTACCAACCTCTGTAGTATTATTATAGTGTATAGATATTTTATATGAGCAGGTTTGTCAACATTTTCTGTGGCGGGGGGAGGGAAATTCAAATATGTGTTATATTGTGTATGTATAGAGCAGATCTGTCAACATTTTTTTCTCTTCTGTGGTGGGAAATTCAAACTATATATGATCATAATTGGTACTCTCTCTCTCGCTCTCTCACACGTTGTGTATGTCTCTCTCTCTCTCTCTCTCTCTCTCTCTCTCTCTCTCTCTCGTTGTCAAACGTTATGCTCACCGGCATTATAGTGTATATTAAAATATATGATTAGGTGTACCAACCTTTACATGAGTTCAAATTTGTCGCGTGTTATAATGTATATTAAATCTATATGATCAGATGTACCAACCTCTGTATTATTCGTCCTCTCACTCCCTCTCTCTCACTCTCTCTCTCTCTCTCTCTCTCTCTCTCTCTCTCTCTTGTTGTCAAACGTTATGCTCAAACTGTGGTCAGTACCGAGCGCATGTATATGAAATTAGAAAGTTTATATTTATTCGACAAATATTAACGTCCTCTCTCTCTCTCTCTCTCTCTCTCTCTCTCTCTCTCTCTCTCTCTCTCTCTCTCACACTCTCACTTGTTTCAACTGTGTCAACAAATAGTAACGTCCTCTCTCTCTCTCTCTCTCTCTCTCTCTCTCTCTCTCTCTCTCTCTCTCTCTCACTTTCACACGTTTCAACTATGCAAGGTTCCATACCCTTTCTCCTGTCTCCCTCTCGTACATTGAGTAGTCGGTGTGATGAATAAATAATTTTAGCACTATCTCTCTTTCGTTGTCAAAACGTCGTCTTCATTTTCAATGTATTAAATAATTAATTAATGCAGTCAGTGTGATTGATCCTTGTTAGAAATATGAATAATTTTAGCTCTCTCTCTCTAGGTTCAGTGGTGTATAGTGAAATAAATTAAAATTATACACACACATGAAAACGGTGGTTGAAATTCATAAATAATTTTAGCTCTCTCTCTCTTGTTGTCAAACGACGTCTTCATTTTTCATGTATCAAATAATTAATTAATCGTTTATAATGCAGTCAGTGTGGCTGAATTGTAAGCGTGCGAGCCTTCAGTGTGCATACAACGTCTAGCATTTAAGGGTACGTGTGTGGACAACGCTCACTAGTATGTTTGTTGCAAGTAAGTATACATTATGGCGGGTGGGTTATACAAATAATAATAATAATAAAGTGTGTACTATATACATTTATTAACATACATACACAGCTCCAAGATTATATTAAACTAGTTTTACAATTAAAAATACATACACAACTCAATATTATATTGTTACACGTATTAAAATATATCTAAACTAGTTTTACAATTAAAAATACATACACACACAGCTCCAATATTATAATGTTACAAATATGAAAAATATATATATATTTAAAACTAGTATTTACAAAATGTGTATAAAATAAGACTTAAACACGTCTATGTACTGCGTTGGACAATGGTGTATATTCTACAAGCGTATCATGTAATATCATACAGTAGGCAGTCGTCTGTGCAGGAAAATTCATTGACGATTCAAATTCTAAACGTACATCTACTGCTGAAGACTTAAGCGCATCGTCCTGTTTGCTACAATCGAATACAAGCAGCGGGGCTTTTGATTTGAATAATTCTGGTGTCAGTACTGGGCTGACGTCTAAACGGTGGTAATACGAACTTTGAAAACTGACGTACATATTGTACAATAATGCAAAACGGTCTTTCCCAATATCCAAGTTTAAATTATCGTAAGGATAATACTTGTCGTTTAGAAACAGTCTCGCATTGATTACATTACAATGATCAAATTCATCAGCGTGTGCCGTCAGTACATTCTTTCTTGCTGTCTGAAACGCTAACACAACAAAGCGTGGTTTTTCTAGCTGACTCGAGGTCTTGACAATCCAATTCTGCCTTTTAGTCTGTGGTAAGGCAGGATACTCATGCAACTCCCAGGTCCTAAAAGGCATAGTTATCGGGTGGTCATTCTCTATGAGTCGTAACAGTGGTAATCTGTACGCATTAGCTACATGTACATAAGGCATTTTCCAGTAAACTTTATCTAGTTCAAGAACACAATTAGCAGTCGTTTGTCCACTTGTTAAAACCATAGCGTTTATGTCGGTAGATGTGCGTAGGAGTATAAGTTCTTGTTTCACGTTCAGCACGATGCGTGTATAGTCTTCTGCGAATCCCATTAGCATTTTCAGTGGAATACAAAAGTTGAATTCCCCGTCATCATTCACTTTTAATACGTTTGTGGTCGGCGCCACCCAACCTGCGTTTTTCATTGCGTCACGTGTGTTGTTGTTGAGTGATAGAAAAGTTTTAATAGTTGACGTAACACCGACGTTTCGAGTATGGTCCACTACCACACCGGCCAACTCGTAACGAATCTCTTCAAAGAGAAATGCTATAGCATTGTTCACCAGTTCTACATTCAACGCAGTATCTGCAGCCACACTAGGGTTTTTAACCAACTTGCCTTCGATGTAGAGGAAACTTTCCGACGGTAGTGTAAAGACGTCCTGTTGTTGTATCGGCACACGTATTTCATCATTGTTTCCATATCTTGTTGTTGCGTACGGTGCGTGTGAATGAAATGAAAAGTGTGTGATACTGTCTTCAAAGAACGGTTGCTGCTCCACAGATAATATTCCACTCGCCATGTTACTTGTTTACAACAAAACCCAATGAAATCAGAAAACGACGGTTAACTGATGTTAATCGTTTCAGTTTCGAACGAGTACTGATGCGTTTCCTAGCCGATCTTTCTTCTTCTTCTTCTTTTATTGTCGACGACTGTGGTAGCAGCGGTGGCGAAGAAACAAAGTATAAGCCCATGTCTATAGTCGTTTTAGATGTAAACGCACAGTGATGACTTCGCTGCGAAAATCTATTACGTCACCGTCCTGGTCGTGTAAAGATAATGTTATGTTGTCCAAACGACTCACATTCACAGGTAGGTATATGACGTTTGTAGGTGATTCAATTATTTTGAATCCTGGTTCGACTGACGGATAGAACGAGTGCAGTGTGTGCTCGGTTTTACCGTTCTTGTATGATCCTTGCGCTATATTACACCTTATCAGTATACTGTTCACTTTTATAATGTTAACTGTGGCGTCAGACGTGTGAGTTTTATTCGCTTCAAGCAGACGCTTTCCCTTGAAACCCAACATATCACCGATACCGTACACTGTTTGTTGAAAGTCAATATCCAGTGCACAAGTCAGCTCACATTTCAGTGTATTGTTGTTAGGACGTAGACTAATCTTTGAGTCTCCTAACTGCTTTTTGAGGAAGGCTTCTATGTCACCGATTTCATAAGCACCTGTAGGTAAAGTTATCAAGTCCCACGTTGTTCCGTCTCGTAGTACTGGAAACACGTTGTTTTTTCCTTCAATCACGTTCGGTATACTGTTGTATGTAGTAAAGTCCAATAGACCTACATACCATTCGCCGTTTGTTAGTTCGAGAGGCGGGAAAAAGTCACATACAAGAGCAGCAGCATTCGTACCTGTTAAGGTGACCGACAGCGAAGACATCTTGTCGCTTACTGATCACTCGCGCGTTAAGAAGTCCAAACATAAATGCCCGCAGATGACTGTGTGTGGTGGCTGTTCACGTTCGTAATTGTAGTAAATGTCAGTGTCGGTTCCAAAATACTGTGTCAGCTCAAGAGGTGGCTGCATATTACCATACGCATCATAGTAGTAAACTTGTTTGTTTCGCTTCTTGTAGCAAACCCAGTGCGTACCAGGTCCTTCTGCACTGTCTAGATTAACAACTGCACTCTCATTCTTCCATGGTCGTGTGTGTGGTAAAGTGTTACGCATAAAAACTCCTCTGAAATAAGGTATTTTCAAAAGTTTTGCGTACACATACAAATCACTATCGGACAATGCACGCACTGGTATGCAAATTAGTTTTTTTGTCTGTAAGGACGTAGGTATAGACCTGACGCTATTTTTGTATTGTTACGTTTATGTCTTGGGACTGTTTTGCGTTTGCAGGTCGTTTTGCGTTTGTTCACGGATTGACGTTTAATTCCTGAACCCTTCTTCTTCTTGTTATTTCTGCAACCACTACGCGAGCTCCCTCCACCCACTGCCGATTTCGCCTTCATCGCTGCCGCTACGGCCGCCGCGTACGCTCTTTCGCTGATGCCTGAATTCAAAGCTTTCACTCGATCCCACGCCTTGCCGGCTAGCACATGATCCGCTACGCGTCTTCGTTCGTTGTCCTTGTACTTAGCGTAAGCGATATCGTGTTCGCGACAGGCTTCGTCCAACTCGTTGATTCCGCGCTCGCCACGCGCCAATCTCTCTTTGAGTTTTGTTCCAGGTCCACAGAATCGGTAGCCCGGTAAGTGTAATTCTACTGGTAATGCGTCCACCGCTCGATTAATCAAAGTAGGTACTGACGAAACGATAGCGGGCACAGTGTTTTTAAGTATTTTTCCAATTACACCACGCCCCATTCTTCTTTTCTTACGAAGTACGTGCATTCTTGTAAACAGATCTCCAATCCTTGATTTCCGTTTCTGTATCGAGAACGTCTATTAAACGCCCCACCTCTTCAATATATTCAGACAGGACTGAACGCTGTGTCGTGCTGTCTTGATATTTATAGACAAACTTTATTAGATTGATTATATGAGCGTGAAATACCTGAGTGACCTTGTACAATTCGGTCTTTATATGTAATTTTAATTCGTGCATTTGTCGTACAGTGACTGCGTCTTTGTCATTGACACCGTTCGCTATATTCGTAATTTTTCTTCCGGCAGCGTAGAAAGTATCGTTTTGCAAACTGATTGTGTGTGCATGTAAAAATTCCAAATTCACTGCGTCTTTGAAGTCAACAGGCGCTTGCACACGCGTTAGTCGACAGTCATTAACGATTACGTTACCTGCACGATCTTTTTTCAAACTCTTCTCGTCTACGTATCGTTTTGTGGCTGCATCTCTTGATTTAAGCGGATCGTTTAGCCTTATTATTCGATGATCTTTTGCGTCTACGGTAGCGTTGTCGTCGTTCTTGTACTGTAAGCATGTGTCCTTTACGTACTGTAAAGAAACAACATCGTGCAACTCTTCAGGATCACCCAAGTTGCATATCTTTTTGTTTTTCACATCAAAGTGACCGTCGTTAGTCACTCCTAAACAGATATCCTCACGCAGACTTCGATGAGTTTCTTTTCGCACTCTTACAGCGCTGTCGTGTCTACCGAACTTGTCTACACTCATATTTATGAACAAGAACTGATGGTTATAGAACGGTGCGTCTGCTTTTATATGATAATGCCAGTTTCACGTAATTCTTCCAATATCGAAACGATTTCATTCCTATGACCAGTATGGCCGCTATTTTGAGACGCCATTAACAGTCTCAATCTATTAACCAACTCGTTAGGATCATCCCAATGCACGTAATCGATTGCAGTGTTCGGTTTCATCTCCATATAGCCACTCCCTGTACGTTTTCGTGCAAACAATTTAGATATTACTAGTCGGTACTTGACGCCACTGTTACTGTTTATTCGCGTATTGTGTTTATATTTTTGTTTGTGTCCGTTGGTTGCTAGTAGTATAGACTTATATTTCCGCATATCATCCTTGTTGTATTTTTTCGGTAGTTTCATAAACAAAAGTTCATACAGACCAGGTGTACCCTCGTAAATTTTTCCTTTGACATGAAAGTTGTTGTTTTCATCGATTTTTACATTTGAATCACCTATCATAAATTTACCACCTTCGTATCGAACACCATACATGCGATCTATAATCCGTTTACAGTCCGCCGATTCACACAAACGCATATATTTGTTTGCTAATGAATCCTCGCTGAAATGTGAAGCGTTAGGGTTCCAGGCGTCCTCTTCACCGAAATGAGAAGCGTTATGACTCTGCATACCACTTTCGTTTTCTGTTATTACGTGTTGTGTAGGCTCTTCTTGTTTTATCTGCTCCTCCTCCTCCTCCTCCTCCTCCTCCATCATGTCACCACTTAACTTTCGTGAAATAGCTTCTAACGGTTCCAGAATCGGTCTGTAATTTTTTCTAAACGCCTCGTCGCTTTCTCTGATACCGTGTTGTAATGCATGATATTTTTTCCTTATGTTGTCGCTTATCGTGTCTATATCATACGCGAGTCGTTCCTCCTTATTCATTGCCATCGTGTGTTAGCAAGAGGACTGATTACATTACTACAGTGCAACCACTTTTATACTTCGTCGGAAACAATTATGAATCGATCAAAGCCGATTCTATATCTACCTTCATTTATTGACGAGTCTTTGTCTATGACTAGAAATCCATAACGATCCTTCCACGCTTCCATGCAGACGTCTTTGAAAGCATCATATTTCATATCTATGTTAACGTGATCATTGTATGCATGTCGTAAATTTAGATCGTCTTGTTTGAACAATATCAACAAGTTAGCGTTGTCACGTACCAATTGTTTCGGTATCTGGCTATATGTCTGGCATAGATAGAATGTGTCCACACCGCTATGTCTCCCCATAGCAAAATACTTTCGAATATTGTTTTGTCTTTCACACGATACGTCATCGAATACGATAACAGAGTCGAGACCAGTGATTTCACTCGGTAGCGGGACTTCTTCGTTCTCGCTGTATGCATGATAACCTAAACCTTCATCAGCGAGTGATTTCATCACTGTTTCTAGCATTCTGTATTTTGGTTGAAATAATGATTTTGAAAACACGTATACGTTGCGGAAACGTAGTCCGTTGGCATCAAACAGTAGGTTGAATAGCACATTTGATTTCCCACAGGAACTTGGGCCTGTAACGATACAGCGAATACTGTTCGGTAATAGCGGGCCATGTTTACGTTTAGCACTGTCTTCGTCACCAGCCAAAAAGTCCATATCCTTTATTGGTAATTTGTTTGCTTGCTGTACAATCTTCATCTTTGTGAATACCGAAAGCATACTGTTTTCATTACGTGCTGTCACCTTTTTTATATTAGATCTTTCTTATGTATCCATGCATCGTGTTTACCATCGAAACCAAGCCAACGAACACGCACTCTGTCACCTTTGCGTTGTAACACCTTTTCCACTAGGTATACGTCGCCGACTTTGGACTTACTAATCTCGTGCTCGTAAAAACCACCTTTCAACACTTTGTTTAGATGGTCTTTTAGCAGATAAGTGACTGGGATGGTCGTGGATTGTACTTGATCCACAGTGAATATTTCGTTAGTCCAATTCGGCGTATAACCTTTGGTGAACGTCATTTTGTGCTTACTTATACGAACACGGTCACCGACTTTAAATTTGGGTGGTTTCGTTGGACTGATTTTAGGCGCTGTGTTCTTCCTTATTCGTTCCAACACTATATGTTCGTTGGCGTCATTCACTTCACTAGGTTTCATACCAATGGTTCTGTGTGTTGTATTGTTGTACGATTTCAGTAATGTAGGTAGTAGATCCAACCAGCGGTAGTGTCCTTGTTCGCTGAAAGCTCGATACATGTGGGTCTTCAGTGTACGATTAAAACGTTCCACTATGGAAGCTTTTTTCTCACTATAGGTTGAGTAATGTTTCACATTATACTTTTTTAGCAACGCTTGTACTGTGCTGTTGTAATACTCCTTCCCGTTGTCTGTCTGTAAATACTTCATTCGGTTAGCGGCTAGTATAGGCTTCAACGCGTTCGTCACTTCTTTCCCGGTCTTCGTTTTCAATGGTACAGCGTACGCGTACTTGGTAAACGCATTGATTACAGTCATCATATACTTGTACCCTTTGTTCACTCGAGCGTATGGTATCATTTCCACAAGATCCGCTTGGTACAAATCGTGCATACCCTTCAGTTCAACTGCGCGTCTAACGAAATTCCTTCTCGCCGCTCTGTGTAGCTCTTGCGCAATATTCTTGCGTGTGTTGTTCATGGTTTAAGATACACTAACATAATACATGCGGTTAAATAAAAACTATGTATATATATATGTATAACAGTTCCTTTGTTTTCAGTATTTGTTAATTTCGTTAGTAAACTTGTATATGCCTGCAGGCGATAACTATTTCTGACGACTTTCCTAATATATATTATGTAACAGTCATAATTCTGCATGTATGTACATGCAAAAACACCACCTGTTAAAAACAACAACAAAAATTCTTACTGTGATATCTATAGTTATTGCCTCTCCATACTTCAGTTCGGACGATAGTAAACGTAAGTTTATGTACTATTATTATTGTAACGATATTAGTTCGTAATTTGTTTAAACGTTGATCTATGTACGTGACCATACGTACTTGTTTTCGTAATATTTGTTATAATACCTTTCCTGTTCCGGATTTATGATGTGTGTGTTGAAAGCCTTATGTATATATTTATATACAGCACATAATGTATATGATAATGAAGCAGGTACTGTTATTATTATAGGAACAAGAAGGATGGATCATAGAATAAATACCATATCAAAACAAGAGGAGGAGGATCTTCTCCATAAATGGTTTTTTTCTCCGAAACGGTTAACACCTGTAGAAATTACAAAATTAAAAGCAATAGTCAACAGGCCAAGCTCAAGTATAAGACCATTTCTAAAAGACTTAATAAACAATTTATAAAACCCCAGCGATCTACATCTCGTGTTTCGCGGCATGAGGAAAAACGGCGTAGGATAACAGTACTTGTTAAGGTAACAAACTACTTTTAATACACAATTTTTTTATCACTGTGTGTGCGTATGTTTGACTGTAGTGCAGAGAATACTATTTGAAAAGACATTAACTTATTTAGAACGGATCTGGCGATAACTATTTCTGTGGACTTTCCTAATATATATATTTTGTAACAGCGCTAATTCTGCCTGTGTGTATGTACATGCAAAGCTTCGGGCGATGAACGTGAACTTTCCTGATGACCACATCACCATCATTACTTTCACTAGTCTTCTTTGTAGCGAATATTCTGACATTGTATGGTTCCACCTTGCTTGATACAGACGTCTTCACTTCTCATAAATAATGTCGTTTATCACAAAATTCAACGCAGTTTCTGCTATTGAGTACAAACGTTGTGCAGAATTAACAGTGGACAAACAGTATCCGATCGTTAACATGTTGCATGTGGACACGCGATATGGGAAGTCTGTGCTTGTAACGTTGGAAGATTGTGAGCGCCGCTATCGTGTATATCTACCTAAGAGGTATGCTGACGTCTTTACAGATGAAGAACTCCGTCATATAAATCCCAGCGACCTACATCTTGTGTTTCGAGGGATGAAGAACCAGACAGCGCATGTGGAAATTGTATCTCGTTAAGGTAACAAACTACTTTTAATAAACAATTTTTTTATCATTGTGTGTGTGCGTATGTTTGAATGTAGTGCAGATTCTAATTTACAAAGTTTTGATGAATGGATTTTTAATTTATTTCACTATACGCCTCTGAACCTATATGTAATTATTTGTAACTGCTTTACCTGTTGCAGCAAACGATTATATTATTATTATTCAGTGATATATACATACATACAATTTACTTATTAAACACTTCAATGATTGTAACGTCTTACAATGACTATAGCATATTTAAATCTGTTATCTGTTTATTGGTCCTACATGATTCAAACCAAACGTGTATGTATGTATATGATTACGTTGTGTTTGCGTCTGTGTGTGGGCGCGTTGCGTATGTGTGCGTGTACGTCTGTGTGTGTGTGTGCGTACACGTGTGGTGTAACCCAAACGTGTGTACGTTGCGTTTGCGTCTGTGTGTGGGCGCGTTGCGTGTTTGGTTACGTTGCGTGTGTGTGTGTGTGTGTGTGTGTGTGTGTGTGTGTGTGTGTGTGTGTGTGTGTGTGTGTGTGTGTGTGTGTGATTACGTTGCGTATGCGTCTGTATGTGCGCGCGTTGCGTGTGCATCTGTGTGTGTGTGTGATATTTAACATGATTTTAATGTTGTTGTTGTATTGTTATGTTGCAGGTTGCTTCTTCTACAAGTACGACACACAATTATATATAAACTTTCGAAAAATATCAATTTCTAATGTATTTATTTTATTTCACTCTACACCTCTGAACATGTGTACAATTAATTTATTTTTTGTGAACTGTTACATCAGAAGATTTGTATGAATTTCAGCCGCCGTTTTCATGTGTGTGTATAATTTTAATTTATTTCGCTATACACTACTGAACCTATGTGTGTGTAAACTGCAACCTTAAAACAGAAGTATTGTCTGTAACAACATAACAGGTAAGTAGTTCATTGACGCCAAATATATATATATTTCTAACAAGGATCAATCACACTGACTGCATTATAAAACTATTAATTATTTAATACATTGAAAATGAAGACGACGTTTTGACAACGAAAGAGAGATAGTGCTAAAATTATTTATTCATCACACCGACTACTCATATGATTACGATGTGTTTGCGTCTGTGTGTGGGCGCGTTGCGTATGTGTGCGTGTACGTCTGTGTGTGTGTGCGTACACGTGTGGTGTAACCCAAACGTGTGTACGTTGCGTTTGCGTCTGTGTGTGGGCGCGTTGCGTGTTTGGTTACGTTGCGTATGCGTGTGTGTGTGTGTGTGTGTGTGTGTGTGTGTGTGTGTGTGTGTGTGTGTGTGTGTGTGTGTGTGTGTGTGTGTGTGTGTGTGTGTGTGTGTGTGATTACGTTGCGTATGCGTCTGTATGTGCGCACGTTGCGTGTGCATCTGTGTGTGTGTGTGTGATATTTAACATGATTTTAATGTTGTTGTTGTATTGTTATGTTGCAGGTTGCTTCTTCTACAAGTACGACACACAATTATATATAAACTTTCGAAAAATATCAATTTCTAATGTATTTATTTTATTTCACTCTACACCTCTGAACATGTGTACAATTAATTTATTTTTTGTGAACTGTTACATCAGAAGATTTGTATGAATTTCAGCCGCCGTTTTCATGTGTGTGTATAATTTTAATTTATTTCGCTATACACTACTGAACCTATGTGTGTGTAAACTGCAACCTTAAAACAGAAGTATTGTCTGTAACAACATAACAGGTAAGTAGTTCATTGACGCCAAATATATATATATTTCTAACAAGGATCAATCACACTGACTGCATTATAAAACTATTAATTATTTAATACATTGAAAATGAAGACGACGTTTTGACAACGAAAGAGAGATAGTGCTAAAATTATTTATTCATCACACCGACTACTCAATGTACGAGAGGGAGACAGGAGAAAGGGTATGGAACCTTGCATAGTTGAAACGTGTGAGAGTGAGAGAGAGAGAGAGAGAGAGAGAGAGAGAGAGAGAGAGAGAGAGAGAGAGAGAGAGAGAGGACGTTACTATTTGTTGACACAGTTGAAACAAGTGAGAGTGTGAGAGAGAGAGAGAGAGAGAGAGAGAGAGAGAGAGAGAGAGAGAGGACGTTAATATTTGTCGAATAAACTTTCTAATTTCATATACATGCGCTCGGTACTGACCACAGTTTGAGCATAACGTTTGACAACAAGAGAGAGAGAGAGAGAGAGAGAGAGAGAGAGAGAGAGAGAGAGTGAGAGAGAGGGAGTGAGAGGACGAATAATACAGAGGTTGGTACATCTGATCATATAGATTTAATATACATTATAACACGCGACAAATTTGAACTCATGTAAAGGTTGGTACACCTAATCATATATTTTAATATACACTATAATGCCGGTGAGCATAACGTTTGACAACGAGAGAGAGAGAGAGAGAGAGAGAGAGAGAGAGAGAGAGAGAGAGAGAGAGAGAGAGACATACACAACGTGTGAGAGAGCGAGAGAGAGAGTACCAATTATGATCATATATAGTTTGAATTTCCCACCACAGAAGAGAAAAAAATGTTGACAGATCTGCTCTATACATACACAATATAACACATATTTGAATTTCCCTCCCCCCGCCACAGAAAATGTTGACAAACCTGCTCATATAAAATATCTATACACTATAATAATACTACAGAGGTTGGTACACCTGATCATATAGATTTAATATACATTATAACACACAACAAATTTGAACTCATGCAAAGGTTGGTACACCTGATCATATATTTTAGTATACACTATAATGCTTCGAGTTGGAACCACCCCCCACCCACTGATATGAAAAAAAAAAAAACAACCTCCCACCCAACACCACCCACTGATATGCAAATCAGCTTTCTTAAAAAAATAAAAAAATTATATTCACGGATGCTGGTGGTCCATTGAACATCATCCCACCAAATCAATTTAATTAAAAAAATAAAAAAACCAAATTAAAAAAATAAAAAAATTTATTCGCGGAAATTCGCGGTGCTGTGGTCCATCGGGATGCTGCGGGTCCAGCGGTGGCGGCGTCATCTCTGAGATCATGTTTTTTAGTGTTTTTTTAGTGTTTTTTAAGAAGGCGGCATTCCTTTGTGAGCCAGAACTCTCAATTTCCCTCTACTGTCGTGGAACCACGGAACATTTTGTTAAACCGTTTTGTCTTATTAATCTGTACTAAAACATCTAAGAACTGAACATTTATCCTACTCAAAAGTCACAAAGGAACAGTTCGGGCTGTATATATTCCTTTGGGACCGGAACACGTGATTCGCCTAGTCCCTGCTAGAAGAAGAAGAAGAAGAAGAAGAAGAAGAAGAAGAAGAAGAAGAAGACTTAACCACCAGCTACACAAAGGCACTCATTACCTCGTTTCACCAGCTTTTGGAACCCTCTACTAAAATAGGCTGCTTTTAAGGTACCCAGCTAAGACTGGCCGGCGTTAATGGGATCCGCTTGATGTCATCGAGCTGGGTAGATTTTCACATGGCACCCGTGTACGGACACGGTCGATTCGGTCGTCGATAGGGCGCACGCACGATTGTCCGCTGGTCCCGTGTGTGTATTTCCCTGAAGTTGGATCCTGCCGGATTCGCGGAGTCTGTCCTAAGCGACTCTCAGGGTCGTGACATTCGGAGCTTGACGAACAAGGACGATAAAGGCTCTCACGTATTAAAGCCTCCAATTTTCTTACCCACGTCTTTCCTATAATCGAAGGAGACATTGCACCTTATAAATTTTAAACGCTTTATTTGTTGCAGTGTTCTAACGTCTTGGCAGCTTCCACTCTCCGGAGAAAGTCGTAAACTTTGATTTTATACCTTCGATTTCCAATTGATATCTCTTACTTTGTAATGCATCCTGCGTTTTCTGACTATCGTCAAATGGTCTACGTATAAAAATAGCTTTAATGTGGTATCTTAATTACATCTCTGAACTCTAAACTCTTCATGAGTGCGGAAGGAACAGACCCGCGGATCCTTCGTTAAAGAGGAAGAGAAGTTTTTTCCTTAAGTAGAGTATAAACCGTTTGCCACCTCTTAATGATCAGTATTGTTTACACTAGAGACAATTATACAAACAAATGCTAGCGAAAATGTGTCTAGTCATGCTAAGAGCATAAAACATGGAATAGTGATATGTCATCATGCGACAGGATCCCATTGAATCTGTGTGTGTGTGGTGCAGTGTACTATATACGTACGGTGATGTAACCAAATGACAGAGTGAGATGACAGTATGTTGCCGAGTATTTAGTAACGGTTGCTTCCTTGATAACAGCGAAACGCAAAAACTATAAATATCTGTGTACAAGTAATTACACAATGTAGGCTTCCCTACTGGAGTGGACGTTATGTAGTGCGTAAACAAACGGTTATGTAAATTGTTGATATATATACAAACGTTCGCCCACACACAGATGTTATGTGTTTTGTATTTATAAATAGCCTTTGTAATCTAACAGAAGACACTTCAAGTGGCTGTATTTAGATTTTCTGCAAACGTGTGGATTTTGACTGTGCATTATAACTGGTTTGCGACCGAAGTCGCACGGACGAAACCTCCCCCTTCCCCCCCGTTTAGCCAGTTTAAAGTGGGTAGAATCATTTTGGATTACGCGCGATTTTCCGATAATCCGTGAAACGTATTTTTCCGATGTTAGAAAATGTAGTAAACGTAGAATGTACAATGAAAGCATTTTAATTCTTAAATACTAAATTTAGATTTTTAACACAGATATTAAATTCACATTTTTTAATCTGTGATAGTAATAATAATAATAATTATTATTATTATTATTATTCTCTTCCCTTCTTATTCCAATCCTTTTCTACCGCAAGGTGTAGAGGTCTCGCCATCGTGATCCCTGCATGGTCAGGGCCTTGACTTCGTTCCACTGCACTCCCAACCTCACATTGTCCTCCCAAGTCACTCTTCTCCGGCCTCGGGTCTTCTCCCAGCAATTCTTGCCTCATACAGTTGTTTTGGAAGTCTATCCACTTCCCTCCTCTGAACGTGTCCAAACCAGCGTAACTGTGCTTTCTTAATTTGATCTTCCAAAGGTACTGTCTTAAGACTCACTCTTATAGTAGTGTTTCTGACTCGATCTCGTCTTGTCTTTCCTTCAACTTTCCTGACGTATCTCATCTCCATAGCTTGGAGAGAGTTTAGATGCTTCGCAATTAGAGCCCAGGTTTCAGCCCCATAAGTAAGAGCTGGCACATACGTGTTTTTGAAAATGATCTTTGAAATTTCTGCCTTACCAATGAACTTGGTCTGCAGTGCATAGAACATTCTCGACCCACTGCTTACTTCTTCTTCTTCACTTCATGTTTTAGGCATTCTGCCTGTTACGGTTCCCACCTTTTCCTTGGTCTACCTAAATTTCTTCTTCCTCTGGCTTTGTATTTTCTAGCTTTTACTGGAATCCTGTATTGTTGCATTCTTTCTAAATGTTCTTGCCACTGGTTTCTATTAAATTTTATCTTTTCATTTGAGTTGAATACCTGACGTTCTTGTCTATCGTCCACTGCTTACTCTTGAATTAATTTCCCCATTGATTTTACCATCTGAGCTTCTTATAGAGCCTAAATATTTGAACTCTTGGACTTGTTCCATTTGCTTCCCTTTGATGGTAATCCGGTGTTGAGGTGGCTCTATGGCAACAATCGTTGTCTTCGTCTTTGCCAAACTTACTTTCAGTCCTCTGATTTCCAGCTCCTCCACCATCAAGGTTCCTTTGGAGTCCCTCTTCTGTACCGGAGAGTAAGGTCATTATTATTATCATTATTAATAGTATTATTATTATTATTTCTTCTTTTTTTGTGGCAAATAATAAAAGGATTTTCTTCTTTTGTGACACGTGATAGAAGAATTTTCTTCTATACTGAGAAAAAGAAGTTTCGACGGCTTAACCTAAAATGATGAGGTTTTCACTGTGGCCAAAGGGGATATTTTGTACTCCATGGTGTCAACTCTGAAGTCAGCAGTACGGCTACATGTATGTTTGTTTTTGAGCCGGCAAACAGTATTGGGTCATGAATTTGAGTGTTTGTCAGTGTTCATTGATATAAGATTACCGGTACTTTAAGCGCTGAGGTACACATATCTCGTAAACTATGCTGTGTAGGATATTGACATTTTAAAGGGCAGAACGTAAACCACAATTATCAGCCTACTTAAGCAGCATTGAAGAAATAAAGTGTACAATTTTTGAGAGCTATAAAAATAAATATTTAATAATTCTCATTGAAAAGAGTTCATAATTTTAACATAAATATAAATCTTGTGAACATGGACATTAAATAATTCTGCTTCAGTAGACAAAAAACATACACATAAAACACAAACAAAATTGTCAAGACCTCATCTTATCAGGTTACAGAGAAACATTTGGGATATTTAACATTGCCAGCATAGGGTCTACCTACTCACCTTAATAGTGACAAAACGTATTAATGTGTATTGTGGCAAGTAATAGTGCATAATTTTATATTGCTTCGTTAAAAAATCATATTCTTAGTGAGTGACATCGGCTTCAATCTGAACTATTTATAAATCCGATTTTTATGTACGATAAAAACTCGTGCGACCAGTAGAACAACAGAGACAAATGGGCCGTTTTATACACTATCGTACGATGAATTTCGACGGTTGGAATTTTGACTTGCCATAGTAATTGTTTGACTTGTTACGGGCGTAGTAGGCCTACTTAGAAATAACTATGGCTTCTATTCTTTCTTGTCACAAGTCGTCTTCTCACTTGACACACTAAATCTCTCAGCTTTGATTCTTTTTCAAGTGTGATATAATACTAAGGTTCTGTGATACTTGCCCCCTGTTCCTCTGCTGGGAGTCCATGGGTGGTGGATCGACAGGGTGGAGGGGTGTGTGGGACCCCGTCAAAAAATGTATTATTATTACTGTTATTATATAATGCAAGTAGTGTGTTGGCGCTCTTCCGCCTGAAGCGTGGAACTGTCTTTGGCAGGTTATCGCAGCTTTATTTTCCACTGTGATTTTGGAACCAAGGGTCCAAAAAAGAAATTTAAAAAATCTGAAAATCCAGAAGGTGTCAGACTAAAGGGAATCAATGCAACCCAAATCCGAAAGTTTCGAATGTTTAGTGTTTATTGGACGATTGTGTGCTCTGTTAGTAAAGAAATGGTAGAGTAATCGAAAATGTTGTAACTTTTCGCATAATTGAAAAATCTAATATAAAAATTCATGTAAATCTGAATGCACTCTTCGTTCAAAATATAAACAGGCCTACTTTTTTTATACTATGCCCTGCAATTCATATAGAACAGTAATTTAAAATGGTTTCCAAACAAGGGGGTCGGAAAAACTTGATGATTTTTGTTAATCTCATTAATTTTTAGCCTGTTTTATTATTGTTTTTCAGCTGTGTACGCTAATGTAGGCCTAGTAGTAACCATTTTTTAAATATAGGCCTACAAACAGGTTTATTACACAGCATTTGCGTATATGTTTGAAATATGAAATATAGGAAAATCAATTCAGTCAATAAGCACCTTGTAAGCAATGCTTCAACAACACGTACAGTATTGTTATTGTGTTATTGTCGTTTACTTCTTTAAGGGAATGATTTCAGGTTGTTATCACACGTTTTTGAGCCACTTTAAACATAGTAATTTTGATTAGTCTTAACCTGTCTTTCTTTTGTATGAAGCCGACTCGACCGGACACTTCCCCTCCCAAGGCCAACTTCTAGGTACGCCACTGTTCCAAACAGCCGACAATTTGTTACCATCAGTCGAGCCGCTGAGGATGCTCCATTGTATAATAAGTGAAAAAGTCGGTGCTAAGAACAATGTGCGCATGTTGGATCTAGAATTACAATGATGTTCTGATTAATGAAAACCGCAAATTAAAGATTTGACGAGTGAAATCGGATACGTATGTTATTAGCAGCATCTACGGTAAAAACAACGCTATTCAGTGTGCACCTGTGATTACAAGACGCGCGACAGTGACGCCAGCGACGACCTCCGCCAGCGCAACTCGAAGTAAACAATCGTTTGTATTGCTGTATCGACTCTTCCAGCAGTTTCAAATATTATCGTTTGACATCGACCCCACGACCGCTCCCTTATCTTCTTCTGATAGTTCCTATCCGTTTCGGGTGTTGGATATCATACAGACTATGTTAACTCTGTGTACTGCTACACGGAATACGCCAGTTGTATTCATTCCAAACCAGGTCCTTAAATTTCTCAGCTATGAGATTCTCGGTCGCCCAACTCCTCTCTTTCCAAGTACTTTTCCCTGTAGTATGGACTGCAATAAGTAAAATTTCTGTTCATTTCTCATGAGTTGTCCCAGATACAGAACCTTTCTTATCTTCACTGTGTTAATAACTTCCCTTTCTTTCTTAATCTTTCTAAGAACTTCAACATTAGTTATATGTGATATCCATGAAATGCTCAGTATTCTAAGGTAAAGCCACATTTCGAGAGTTTCCAATTTTTTAGTTGTGGCTTCAGTCAAAGTCCAAGATTCTACACCGTAGAAGAGGACCGAGAATACGTAGCAGCGTAAAAGTCTCATCTTTGTGTTTATTGTTAAATCGTGACTTTTGAATAAACTGCTCATTCTAGTGTACACCGCTCTTGCCTTTTCAATTCTGCTCTTTACTTCTTGAGAGTGATCCCATTGTTCATTGACTATAGAACCAAGATATATAAATTTGCTTACACGTTCAACTGGGCTTTGGTTTATATTAAGGGTGCAGTTTGTGAACTTGTTCTTAGATACAATCATTAGCTTCGTTTCACTAACACTGATGTCTAGACCGTATCTACTGCTGCTTTCTGTCACTCCATTCATTAGTTGTTGCAGCCCCTCTAAGCTATCTGCGAATATGACGGTATCATCCGCATAACGTACGTTATTTATTCAAATAACTCCCTTATACAGTATGCCCCTT
Organism: Magicicada septendecula; assembly: GCA_034769895.1. Classification (NCBI taxonomy): domain Eukaryota; kingdom Metazoa; phylum Arthropoda; class Insecta; order Hemiptera; family Cicadidae; genus Magicicada; species Magicicada septendecula. The sequence continues at coordinate 36,174,103 of CM068372.1, forward strand.
ACTCCCTTGTACAGTAACAAGGGACAGAAAGTCCCTTGTACTGCTCCCATATACAGTATGCATTTTTAGATTTATTTTGTTGATTAGTGGTATGTAAATGTTAGCTAATATAAATACGATCAAATTAGGAGTGACCGTACGCTAGCGATGAAAGTTTTAGCTTCGATCGGTCGACATGCACAATTTGTACATTATTTGTGTCGACGTTTCAACAGTATATATTGTCACCGTCAGGATCAGTGTAGGGACAACAGAGAAATAATCAAACACATAAATATGTATATCTGTTAATTCGGCCAGTGGGTGAAAAATAATAATAATAATAATTTGTAATAATGTACCTATTGCAACATCCCTACAATGTGCATTCAGCTATAAAATATTCGTAGACATGTAGGCGTGTTGCTACCTGTACAAAATCCAATAAACTGTATTATTTACAGTGGAACTTGCTTATAACGAGATTCAAGGGACCGGACAAATGTGCCGTTAAAACCGGGTGCTCGCTACATCCGAGTTGCCGACTCGCAAGCCTAAATTTTTATATCGTGATTATCGAACACACAAAAAAGAGTCTACTATAGAAGAAGATTTGCACAATAAAATTTTGACGTGTTTTACATTGTACGCTTAAAAGTGAAATTTAGACTTTACACGTTGTTTTAGACGTTAACATTCTTTGCTGAATATTGCGGTATGTATACGGTACTGCATTCGGCGAAATATAGTAAAACTAACTGTGTAGTAAAAACTTACCAAAAAATAACCGACTATCTGGCAAAAACGCAAAACTTTCCATGCCACATGTACAACATTTAATTTTAAATTACAAATGCTCGTTATGACCAAGTCTCTAATGCGTTCCTACTCGTTAAAAGCGAGTTTAATTTACACTACTAAGATACAAAACCAAACAAATCTCATACTTTTGGTCGTTACATCCGAGTTCTCGTTATAAGCGAGCTCGTTATTCGCGAGTCCCACTGTAATTATAATTGAACGGTTATTGTATTATCAGTATGTTAAATTGTAACACTGTATATTAATCGTGTTTTTTTGGAATATTATAATTATTTCTATCTAAGTAAAACAATACGTAAGAAAAGTAATTCTTGTCTCTGTAACACTCTCTCGATCCAGCCTGGGACTTCGTTAAAGTCCCATAGAGAAGTGTGAGGAAGGCCATCACCTTGTAGAACTTCAAGTGTGTTTCTTTCCTCGTGACTTTAGAGTTCTCCTGATGGATGTGATGTGTTCTCCTTGTGATCTGATCTGTGATCTTGTGATGTGATCTTTAAGAACAAACTAAGTAGTTGTTTTGAATACCTGGGCTACAGTGTGTCTTATAATGCAAGCAACGACGTTGTGCATAACTTGCATAAGTTCAACCTTATGTGCGGGACCATCAGGCGAAACCTTAAGTCAGGAACACGCCTAAAATTCTACAAGGAGATGGCTCTTCCCACACTTCTTTATGGGTCTGAGAATTGGACTTTAACGGAAGGCCAGGCCAGTTGCATCCAAGCGGCTGAAATAAGATTTGTCAGACACGTGTCAGGGTATACTCTCCATGATCATAGAAGAAACACAGATATACGGCAGGAAATGAATATTATGAGTATACTCGACAGGATCGCCCAGTATCGGCTGAATTGGTGGGAACGTCTTTGCCGAATGGATAACTGCCGCATCCCCAAACAACTATGGAACTATAAGCCGAGGGGACGGAGAGGTGTGGAACGTCCGAGGAAGCGCTGGAGTGACCAGCTGTAATATTTGCCTATTTGAGACCGGAACAAACCATTCTTGGTTTAAACCGTGAGGATGAAGAAAAAGACTAAGTAGTTTATTTTCATCTTCTTTGCCACATACAACGAGCTCAAACTGGTGACCTTCTGCAGTCTCAGTTTCTAAGTTTATAGATAGATATTAGAAGAATAAAACAGACAGGATAAACATGTTAGTTATCGTCATCATCTCTCCAAGCCAAGGGATAAGCCCTAATTAGCCTGTTCCGGGACCCATCTCGTGTCCTCATTCTGTCGACGTCTCCGCTTCCAGTCGGTTCGTACGCTAAAACTGCTACTGGTAGCCTTTTAAGTAACATGCGGTTTAAATCTTCACATCATCCGCTCCTATACTTCACGGGTTTAGCACGCCCGATGTACCCTAGCTGGCTTCTTACTTTGCTCCAACGTGTCTTTAATCTTTCCTGTGTGGTCTCCCCTGAGCGACTCTTGTTTTTCAACCCATACACATTAGAGTATTCGAGGGCTATGGCGTCTTTCCTTTTGTTTCTCCCTATTCTCCTTAGTGCCCCTTAGTGCCTTGTAAGGAAGAGGGTTGGGTTGCCAGAGGTTAGGAGATGGGTACTCCGTATATAAACCAAGGGCAGACAGGGCACTAACCTGTGGTGGAAGCGACCGCGTCTATTACAAGAGGACTGATTCCAGTGTCCTGGTCCTCTAGATTGGGGGTTGTACAGCAGGCTAGTAACCTTCTTATGTAAAAGATTGATATTATTTACAGAATTCTTATAAGCCTCTAACTTCGGACGGTAAATATGGATAAATATGAGTAGAATATATTACTGTCTAGAACGTGACAAAGTTCGATAAACGACATTTTCACTGGAAGGAGAGAAGTGGTTCGATATGAGAAGTCTGTAGTTATCGCTTAAAAGACTTGGAGCTAGTACTGATCAGCAGAATAAGTTGCGAGTTCTGAATAAATAAGGAGGGAGGAGAATGACTATTATAATGGGAATAAGAAAAAAAGAAGAGGAAGGTGAAGAAGAAAGAGAAGAAAAAGAAGTAAAATGTACCACTCGAATTGTCCGTAATCCAGCTATTATGAACAACATAATGGTTTGCTTGTGTTCGCGTGCACTGACGTCAGCCGTCAATCATACCTGCGCATACATAACATTATGCTACAAGAAACATTATAAACGTATTCCGCTTGATGATCTGAATACAGCACGTGATCGCTAAATCACATGAACGCGTGGTGCCGCATTCTATTGTTGCAGAATTAGTAGCTTCCGTGCGTCATGCGTCCGTCACTCTCATACTGTTTCTCCGTTTATTATGTTAATCTTTGCTTTATTACTTTAATTGTACGGGTATAGTGGTGAACCCTTTTACAACGATGTCGAGTAGTAAAAATTTAATCTGACGGTATCATCATGATAAGATCCCCCCCCCCCCTACAAACACAAGGCCATGACAGACTTAGCTAACTTAAAGCCAAGATTAGCAATTTGAACCCCATCATTACTCTGACGGAACAGCTTCCTAACCTCGTAAAGGATCCTTCAAGCCATGATTAACAAAACATACAGAAAGTGGCCACGACGTAAGAACTTGTTCGATACGTTTCTTGATTTCTATCAAATCGAGTGTCGACACGGGTGCTAAATCTGTCAACTTGACTGTGTTTAAATCTACCACTGAAAATAATCACAGCCACCTTATCAGTGTGAATGCATTGAGGTGTGTCCCTGTATTAAACGCATAAAGTATAGGGCATCTAATTAGAGCAATACAGAGTCTGTATATGGAGAATAAAATCTTAATAGAAGCAGGGAGAGCGAGAACAGCTCCTAGAGTTGGCCTGATCAATTGTGGAGAACGACAAGGGTGTCCATTATCACCTTCCCTTTTTAATTTATATATTGCCAGTGTCATACAGAACTGGCAGCTGTGTCTTCCAGACCATTTTATGATTGGTCACTCTACAATTGACACTTTGTTGTGGCGGACGATCAGGCTATTCTGTCGGACTCTGAAGACAGATTGCAGATGGGTATACATTTGTTAAATGGAATCTGCAAAAAAAAACCGTCCCAATAACTAACACTCGGCACTCTAATATCGCTGGTCTATCGCTGAACTGGTCGACTCGTCTGAAAAATCTCATTTTAATTTACCCTACGGCAGGAGCTCTTTCTGAAGCTCGGAACGTCGTACACGAGCGGACGACGGGCAAGCCCTTCGTCCCGCACAGCCATTGAACTCGTGCCATTTTAATTTGTTTGATTTCTTTATCGTCCCCGGTCTACTAGCATTCAACTTCTGTACCATACAACAACGCTGAAAAATGTTATTGAAGAATTTTTAATATGATTTTCAGTGCCGTTGTGTCTGTACTCTTAAGATTCTTATCCTTTGGTTTGACGGCACGGTAGTCGGCCGTCAGGGTAATCGAAGTATTCAACCCGTCACAAGGATAAAACACATCTTCGTAGCGATGATTCAGGAGGAAGAGACAGATTAGACGAAGAACAAGGTTGACGTTTACGTTGACCAATAACAACATAACTATTGATGGTACACACACCATTGCCCATCGTCGTATATGCAGGAAGCCGTGTTGCGCTCAACATCGGATGTGTGTACGAGTGTGTCTTTATATTTTATACAAAACAGTCTGTCACGCAAAAAGAATCTACATATAACTTATAAAGGTCTGTCAAGTTAAAAACACAAACACTGAAGAGTGTGAAATTCCCACAATCTACCAACACGGTATGTAACAGACCCAAACATGAAGCATATTGTTAGGTTTAAGTTCATTGTTTAATTATGTAAACACAGTTTTTCTCTCACGATTTTTTTTAACAGGTCTGCGTCCGCCTTTTTGAAAAGACTTGTCACGTTCAAGGCCAAATAAATATCGTCGACGGTTGTTTTATTGTTGTTAAAACGTCGAAAAAACTGACGCAGATTTCCGTCGCAGTGTTGGTTGCGTAGTACAGAGCGGACTTGGAAGTGCGACCAATCGTAAGAATCGATTGTTGTTGCCGGTGACAGATAATCGATTACGCGAAACATTAATTTAATAACACTTGTTTATCGACAGAACTGGCGTTTTTGTTTTTCGGGAACGTACTGGTAACATTCGTTACAGTAGTATCATCTGGGGGTTGGTCGATAGAAATATCTGGTGTAAAGAATCAGACGCGTGTCGTCTGCCTGGCGCAAGACGTGTTAAACGTTTGGTGTGTTTTTATTTGTTTTCTGTTCTGTTTTGTTGTTTTCTTTCTTCAAACGTTATATTTCTACCACCAAGTAAATACATTTTGTTACTCACTCAACACGCGTATACAAAAACATGTTTGTTTTATTCTTTTTTTTTTCTATTCGTAATTGTTATATACAACATCCGCGCTAAGTACTAAAATGATCAGCTAATGGTCGTGATTGTACACTGATGCTCTATGACAGTAATCAGTAATGACGATGGTAACAATAAAATATCGGTATGGAGAACCATATGTTCTAAGATTTATATTTAAAATTATTTTCTAAATGAAATATTTCTATAAAAAGTAGTTGTTTCTTCAGACTTAACCACAGTACTGTGGTCACTAACGTATACACCACCTCACGTTAGCGCACTCGATTTTCACTGATGATGGCAGTCGATGGCACTGCCGAAACCTCTGGTTTTACAGAAAACATTGGACCACGACCAAACAGCCCGGGAAGGAATTTTAACAACAAACTACTTCTTTATTGCCGATAACGTAGTGCCGTAGTACACAGATAAAAAATTATCCCCTTCCCCTTCAACTATCATTTTCATTTATAGACAATTATCTCCTCCCCTTCAAATACCCTTTTTATTTATATACATTTCATCTACCTTTCTACAGTGGATTATTATGACCTTATTTTCAGGATACTTTATTTATCAAAATTAAGTACTTTATTCTTGTTGAAACATAAAACGTTGCAGGTAAACTACCCCTTCCCCTTAACCGATCTTCGCCAAAATCAATAGACCTTGAGTCCCCTACAACTCAGGCACATGTGCAAAAAATTATTTGATTCTGTTTGAATTTGCGGCAGTTATCGTTTGCCGTAGGAAAAATTCAACACAGACAGACAGACAGACACACAGATACTTTTCGTAAAATGACTTTTCTCCATGTTTTGAGAGTAGTACAATCAGAATCAGCCCTTATCTCGAACACGATTTTTTTTCGCCATCACCATACTTGCATTTCCTTATGGAACATGGAAGTAGAAATCGTAGTGGGTGAAATAACAGTGTTTGTATTTGTTGGATATAATAAATAGTTCGTTTAACACAAAGAAATTTTAATAATAAACAATATCGTGAATGGTCTACAGAAGCTGCGTGATATTTACACCTGTTCTTTCTGGGCAGTTGTGGAAAGAGTTGAGGTTACATTTTGACTTCTAGCGACGACGTTAGCGAAAATGCGTAGAAGTGAACTGAAAATTACGACTTTTTGTGTCACTACTTTGACAGGAGAAGTTTCTTTTTCTTATATTTGACAGCATAATTGTGTGTGTGTGTGTGTGTGTGTGTGTGTGTGTGTGTGTGTGTGTGTGTGTGTGTGTGTGTGTGTGTGTGTGTGTGTGTGTGTGTGTGAGCGCGTGCGCGTGTATAGTGGATTACTTAACGAAAGTTAATATACTGTTACGACGGTCTACTGATCGTCGTATGGTAGAGTGGAAAAACAAAATACAAGACACCGATTAAGTCACTACTCACCAGCTTTAATTATCACAATTAAACAGTTTGTAATCAACAGGATAGTCTCTTACAACAAATCAAATAAAAATTGTTCACAAGCAATAAAAATGTCAACTAATAAAGCCACGCACAATTATAAATCACATAACACATCGTCACATTACGTCGAACCCCGCTGGAATAAATCGCCACTTCAACTGAACTGACCGTCTCTGAATGCCTATATTTATAGCCCGCTGGTGTTCCAGAATAATCCATAATACGCGTCAACTCTACACTAGAGCGTAATTGCTTGCGGCCTTGACACAGTGCGCGCGGCCATCAAAGTCTCGCTAACGCATGTTGCGAATCACGTACGCACACAACATTACAGCTGGTTCCACTACAATAGCCGAGAATCACGTACGCACACAACATTACAGCTGGTTCCACTACAATAGCCGAGAATCACGTACGCACACAACATTACAGCTGGTTCCACTACAATAGCCGAGAATCACGTACGCACACAACATTACAGCTGGTTCCACTACAATAGCCGAGAATCACGTACGCACACAACATTACAGCTGGTTCCACTACAATAGCCGAGAATCACGTACGCACACAACATTACAGCTGGTTCCACTACAATAGCCGAGAATCACGTACGCACACAACATTACAGCTGGTTCCACTACAATAGCCGAGAATCACGTACGCACACAACATTACAGCTGGTTCCACTACAATAGCCGAGAATCACGTACGCACACAACATTACAGCTGGTTCCACTACAATAGCCGAGAATCACGTACGCACACAACATTACAGCTGGTTCCACTACAATAGCCGAGAATCACGTACGCACACAACACTAGAGTAGGCGACAAACACGTAGAATGTTCTGTAATGTCGTAACGATATTTTTGTCTTAAAGAAAATCTGTTCTGTTAACGACGCTGTGAAGTTCCAGATCACGGGCGACCTTTACATAAATAGATCGCCGCTGCTTTACCTGATCAGTGAGAAAGCAGCGTGTTTAAATAATAAAACCAAGGGTCGTCGACCAGTGGGGTACGCAGGGAGGGGGGCTCAAGGGGCTCAAGCCCCCCCCAACCGCAAAAATGTAACATGCCTTCCTGAATTTACTTAGGCCTATTTTAAAATTACAAAATTGCATATTTCGGCCGATTTGGACGGGGATATAAATACTAACAAAATAAGTAGTTTATAATAACAATTATTACTTCAGTTATAATTTATAAGTTCATTGAGCGGTGTATTACGCTGAGTGTAACGTTCAGTAATCTACCTGTTTTCTCTCTCTCTCTCTCTCTCTCTCTCTCTCTCTCTCTCTCTCTCTCTCTCTCTCTCTCTCGCTCTCATTTTACGGCGCGCCCACACCACTACCAGTGAACCTTAAGAATTTTTACTTAGGTATTGAATGTTTTTATGAAACTTAAATAAGTTCGTAAACCTTTTTCATAAAAATATTTAATACTTCAGTTAAATTCAGTATTTTTTTTTATATCAGTCGATAAATAAAACGAAACTTTTAATAATGTTCCTAATTTCATATCTTGAATAATGCTGCTGTAATAATGAAAACAAAAATTAATTTAAAACACTTTACATTTATATGAAATTTTTGGATTTTTTTACTTAAAAAGAAAAATAGAATTGTTATATATATTATTATAAAATAATGAATTTATAGAAATATTAATAATTTTTATTTAAAATATATCGTATTTTCCGAACGTATAAATATAACCTTCCTACCAAATCCTGCACACCGCGCATGCACGCACTCCACAGCGTGCGTGCAAAATTTCGAGTTTTCATGCATGCCTGTGGCAATAATATAGCCTCTACAAGATTCCATATATTCGTCATTTTCGGCAGTGATCGGAGGGAGTCGTTCAGGCGATACTTACACCACCCGTACACACGTTGGTGTCATCGTCCGCCATTGTCGTGTTTGTGTTTGTTTAGCAGTACGGTGTTTATTAAATTCGCCGTTTTTGTAGTTTTATTAGTGATTATTTGATTGTTTGTTGCGTCAAAGATGGAGACTAATAAGTCCAAACTTGATGACAAGACAAGAGTACCAAAAAGGAAAGTCAGCATTTTGGATTTCTTTGTAACAAAAACTAAACTAGCGTTGTGTGATAGTGTAGCAGAAAGGCCTGCATGTTCTTTGTCAAATTCTACATCCTCTAAGCAAGATACTTGTGTTGTGACAATGGCAACAATATTTCGGGGCTTGTTTCTGAATTCTCTAACAATAGTGAAACTATAAGTCCTGGCTGTTCTGACAAATGTTCTTTCACAAAACAAGTCTTCATTATTACGTAAAATAGCAGACATTAGTAATTTTATTATTACAATATAAATCTCAAATTGATGGTAACCTGAAGTATGCCGTCCTTTGTAAAAATTACACTGAATGTATGGCTGACCACAAATTTCCTGTAAAAAAAGAAGGTGCATTATGTGCGATCATTCCAGTATTCTTATTATCACATATCAATCACATAGAGCAAATGATGGCCAGGAATTGGACGTGAAACAACACTAAAAGCTAAATTTATATATTCCTTTTGTTGATCACTGCGTTGTTGAGTTAGAAACCCGTTTCGGACCTGAGTTTGAGAAAAGTTGTCATTTTCAAGTATTTATACCTCATTTCATCATTAAGGCTACTACTCAAGAGATCAAGCAGTCTGTTGCCTCTATCATTTACCCTGACATTTCCAAGATGGAACTTAAACTTGAAGCAGAAATATGGAAGCAAAAGTAGGTGGATGAAGCAGATATGAATGTTCCAGACGCAGCTCTGTCTTCTCTGCAAGCTGCAATCCAGATATATTACCCAACGTCCGAAAAATTTTAGAAGTACTGTGTGTACTCCCAGTGACGTCAGCTGAGCCAGAACGCTCCTTCTCTACTCTGAGGCGGTCGAAGATGTGACTGAGGTCTACAACATCGGAGACAGGGCTTAACGGGCTAGCTTCGCTCAGTATTCACAGGGAAATCGAGATCTCCCCTGAAGACGTTGTTGAGCGGTTTGCCAATAAAGGAAATAGGAGAATGGACTTGGCTTTTGAAATTACAAATCGCTTGGCTTGGACACAAATGCTTTACCTATTGTAAATTAATAGTTAACTTGATTCTTACTTACTGTATATTGTTTCTTTTTCATTTTTTAAGTACTGCTGTTAATTTTGTAAGAATTCAGCTAATATGCACTTGTGTAATTTTTCATTAATAAAGTATTAGTAAAATAGTAGTATAACAGTAAGAAGTATAATAGTTTAATGGAAAACTGTTTTTTGTATTGACACAATTAGTTATTAGCAAGACATTTTGAAATATATATTTGTTAAAATACCAACTTTGCAAAACTTTATTCCCAGTGCTACTGACATTAATGTATAATATTATAGTATAATTGAAGTAAAATGAATCTGTTGTTAAATATTACAATAAACATAAAAAATCAATAAAAAAGTTTTTGAAAGAAAAAAAGTATTACAAACAGAATTATCACTGTTGCACATCAGATTTTCCGATGTGACAATGAGCTGTGAAGCTTGAAAGCGCTAATCGGAATAATGTTTCTATAGTGGTGTGCAACAGTGATAATTCTGTTTGTGATTATAACCACTAACACAACTTTGTTAATTAAAAAAGTGTTTATTGTTGTATTGGAGTGTTACTGGTCTCAAATATTTCTACTAATAATTTTATACAAACCACTATGTTGTCTTTGGTATTGACGAGCGCTTTCGGCAGTCAAGCCATCTTCAGGTCATTTACCAACCAACAGATTCATTTACGTTGGTAAATGACCTGAAGCTTGACTGCCGAAAGCGCTCGTCAATACCAAAGACAACGTAGTGGTTTGTATAAGTATTAGTAGAAATAAAAAAGTGTTGTTTTTAAAATTACTGATTAAAAAATAGAATGAGCATAAGTCCCCCAATCACGAATAATACATTTTTAATAAAGAAAATGTGAAACCTACTAAAATAATATGGCTACTAATAAATGTTAACCATTAGCTGGCATATGTACTCTATGTTATACTATAAGTTGTAGAAGAGTAGGCTGCTAAGGTTCAAGCCCCCCCAGACTGATTTCTGCGTACGCCACTGTCGTCGACATACCCACCTGAGAGTCAAAGTAAGGCAAAAACTTGCGGAAGCCATGTGAGGAGGCCTAAGTAGGCAAACATTGTAAAAAGCAATGTAATAAAATTATATTTTAATAACGTATAATGATTTTTATCTGTGTTTTTATTAACCGTCTTAACAGCAATTAACAGCAGAAAACGAGTTTCTTGGAATGGAGGAGGACGAAGTATTGAAAAGTGTGCTCCGACGAATCAGTGTTTTCGTCACAGACTATCGATTTTGGGAAATTAATTTTTCGGAGGTCGATTCGGGAATAAAGTACAAAAGAACTGTTCTTTGTGTACGAACACGAAAATAGAATCTCCGACACTCATTACTAAACTTCTTCTTCTTCTTCTTCTTCTTCTTCTTCTTCTTCTTCTTCTTCTTCTTCTTAGTCATCCTCTTCTACCCGTCGGGGGTCGAGGTTTTCGAGAGAGCTCTCCGTCTCATCCTGTCCAATGCCAAAACCTGGCACGGGCCCAAGCTGCTCCTCTGCCTTCTGGTTGTACCTCCCATGCTCGTCTCGGGTACATTTCCTCATTCATCCTACAGACGTGGCCAAATTAACGCAGTTGCGAGCTTTCAATTTTATCATTTAAAGAGAATTCTTCCAGATGTTAACGTTTCCACTCTATTTCTACGAGTTTTCTTCTCAATTCTCCTCAGAACGCTCATATTTCTCATATTACTAAATTTCATCAAGTCAAAATATCATTCAGTGTATTTCATGAACAATCAACGGAAACAGTTTTGGACGATCATCATTTGACAGTTCATCGGCCACGCCTCAAAAGCCCATGATGACTGAATTATTATACGTAAATTACGAAGTATTTTCTTGAGAAATAACTTATCTTTATACTTGTTGTCTTTGAAAAAGTATTATTTATATCAGTGAAACATAAGAGGACTATTAAAGAGGAAGAAACGGCTGAAGTTTTGTATGGCAGTACTAACTTTAATCGTTGCCACTTCTGTATTTTCAGGGACCATCTTCGAAATAAGGATGTAAAGAAATAAGGCAAGACCTCAAGGTACCATCAGTCATCATGATCATCATCAACATCACTCCAAGGCCTATGCCTTAGATCTGTTCCGGAACCCATCTCTCCTCGGTCTACCGACATCTCTCTTCCCAGTAGGGTGATAACCCATGGTAGCCACAGGTAGACGAATATCAGGCATGCGATTCAAGTGTTCACACCATCTCCTTTAGAGCTTGGGGCGTTTTGCCATATTTCCCATCCGATTTCCGAGGCTCTCAGATGAGTTCTGTAAGTACATATATTTTTATTTAAGCAGGTTACTGGTCTGCTGTAAAGCTCGCAACCTGGAGGACCAGGAACTTTGATTTCGGGCTGCTCTTCCCCTAGAGAGTTGCTTTCACCTCAGCTGACGAGCTCTCTCTGCCCGATCGCAGTAGACTAACTTAGCCCATGTGTGCAGCCGTTGGCCTACCGTAGGCTCCTCCGCCTCCACTCTAGATGCACACCCTGTTGCCGATGTGCACAATCCTGCCAGCCCAGACACAGGATACCCCCAGACTGCCCTGACAGAACCCCCATCTCTCGTTTGCTTACCGATCCACTCCGCCGAAGCGATTGGCTACCGCAACCTTGGAGTGGATTACTCGACGTAACAGGGCCCACCAACGTGTAGGGGTACCATCAAGGAATGCATTCACGATTGGAACGCACGGTAGGCACGCGTATTCCTAAACAAGCACTGGAGTATGGACCGGCTGGTAGGAGTGATCCTGCACATCAACGGCAATAGACTCTGTGAAGTTGGAACGGGGCTGTGGCCCAATTCATGGAATAAGGAAGAAGAAGAATAACCCAATTCATTAACCCAAATGATATTCTTTATAAATTAAATTTTTAATTTTCTTTTTAAATTTAGACCATGATTTTTTATTTACTTATTTTTTGCTACCAAACGTATTATTTGCGTAATAGTGTTCTTCCAGTTTTTAACATTCTTAAGTGTAATATTCATATCCAAACAACCATATTTAAAATAGAAGGATTCACTGAATACAGCTTCAGTTTTTTTTTTCACCAAATGTTTCAGTGTTTCTTGAATTCAATAAATATATAATTTTACTTATATTTTTGACGTCAGAACACTATTTTTATAGGTAAAACTTGTTCCAGCACCACCTGTTCCAGTGCAGCTGTTGTTTGAATTGTCCGTCGAAATTATCGGTACAATCTGTCTTGGGGCCGCCTCTGGTAAAGCTTATACACAAGCGAAAGCTACCAATAACTCGGATGGTTAAGATTTTATTAATTTTTACCTACATGTGTAGTGGAAAAAAAACTGGAACCAGCTGATATTTGAGACCGACTAGACAATCTGTTAATTTATGTATTTCAATAATCAAATCGCGTCATTTTTAATTACCAGTTAACAGCAGTTTAATAATTCTTCATTTTTTCAGATTAAAAGTTTATTATGTAAAATACTGTTATATTAGTTAAGAAATATAATAATTAACTCATTCATATGATACGAATTCAATAATTCGAACAAAATTAATTCATTAGGCCTAACATTAATTCACGAATTTCTTCAACTTAAACGTATAGTACTAAGTGCCCACAGACCTATAATTTAATTTACCTATAAACAGGCCTACTCATGATTTTAGTAATGGTATGGAATTAAATCAAAATATAACATGTTCACTTTAGCTATTATATTACACTATGCTTATAGGCCTCAGACGCGACGTTGCCACGTTTAATGTTCCGGCCTTCTACTAGAGCCGGCCATGCCCAGGCTCATAATACGGGCCGCGAACCTCAGTTTGGCCACCACTGTAGAAAACGTACATACGTTAATGAAAGAAGGTCTAACTTCCAACAGGAAGAGAATATTTATAACTGGCTCGAATGTGATACAGATGGTTCCGTCTTCAAGACTTTAACGACGACGAAGCAACATGCGGATCCAAAATACCAGACGTATCAGATAGAAAAGATAAGGGAAAGGCGGCAAAGATCAAGAAAACAGTGGTCCATTCGGTGCAAGGAGCGTTCCACTATTTCGATTCGGCAGCCACAGGTAGACGGATATCAGGCATGCGATTCAAGTGTTCACACCATCTCTTTCTGTGGTCTTCAAATTCTAAGTTGAAGAATTTTTCAAATTTTTAAAAATCTAATTTGAAAAAAGAAACTGATTTTTTCAAATTCTAATTTCAGAAATTTAACCCCAGACATCAGAAATATTTGTTCAAAAAGAACTTAACTTTATCACATTCCCAAACTTAACGAACCTCTTACAATTAGATTTACTATTGTTAAGCGTGGAACGTCATTTTCCAAGATAAAAATTTAGAAAAAATTGATTTTAGATATAATTTGACAGAACGGCTGTCACGTCTAGCCGTAGCAAATATTGAAAACGACATTGACATAGATATAGAGTAAATGTTACGAAATACATAATTTGCGGTGAGAAAGATCAAGGAAAGTCGATTTCGGTTGTTGTAAATTGAAAATCCCCCAGTTGGGCGAATGAAGTTTGATAGTGACACTTTGGTGTTATCAGATTGTGAGATTCTTCCTCTTCTTCTTCTTCTTCTGATAGTTCCTCTCCCTTTCGGATGTTGGATATCATACAGACTATTTTAACTTTCTGTACTGCTGGACGGAATAAGTCAGTTGTATTAATTCCAAACCAGGTCCTTAAATTTCTCAGCAATGATATTCTCGGTCGCCCAACTCCTCTCTTTCCAAGTACTTTTCCCTGTAGTATGGACTGCAATAAATGTCCCAGATACTGAAGCTTTCTTATCTTAACTGTGTTAATAACTTCCCTATCTTTCTTCATCTTTCTAAGAACTTCAACATTAGTTATATGTGAAGTCCATGAAATGCTCAGTATTCTACACTAAAGCCACATTTCGAGAGTTGCCAATTTTTTAGTTGTGACTTCAGTCAAAGTCCAAGATTCTACATCGTAGAAGGGGACCGAGAATACGTAGCAGCGTAAAAGTCTCGTCTTTGTGTTTGTTGTTAAATCGTGACTTTTGAATAAACTGCTCATTCTAGTGTACACCGCTCTTGCCTTTTCAATTCTGCTATTTGCTTCTTGAGAGTGTGATCCCATCGTTCACTGACTATAGAACCAAGATATATAAATTTGCTTACACGTTCAACTGGCCTTTGGTTTATATTAAGGGTGCAGTTTGTGAACTTGTTCTTAGATACCATCATTAGCTTCGTTTTATTAACATTGATGTCTAGACCATATCTGCGGCTGCTTTCTGTCACTCTATTCATTAGTTGTTGTAGCCCCTCTAAGTTATCTGCGAATATGACGGTATCAACCGCATAACGTATGTTATTTATTCTTTCAGATTTGTAAGATTAATGAAAAATAATAAAACTGGATTGTGTTAAGAATGGTTCCTTATTGAGGTTCGCTCAACACTAATCACTCGATCTAGAGACGCCACTGTTTGGAGTCGTGTAATTAACCTAACATTATACAACAATCTGTGTACTTCCTCGTTAATGTGCTTCTGTTATTCATGGTCTTGACCAAACCCGTTTGATTTCATTGGCCACAGTATCCAATTTTAGTTCACACTGGAGGTCACTGTTTCGAATGTACAACTAAGTGTCGTCTTTGTTCTGGAAACGCTGATATAATTTCTGTGTTATTAAGTTTAGTTCGACCGACGATTGAGTTGGTATGACGCTTCATCTCACTGCCAAAGGCTGATGCGCACGCCTCGTTCGAAAATATTGAAGAAAAATCTGCATAACTAATTAGTGAATATAACGAAAGAAATTTGGTAAACGCTTCGACGCCGCGGCCTTGCTTCCCGCCACGTGGATTATTGTGCATGTTTACGTCACGTTCTCGTATTGCTTGCATCTCTCTTATCTGACAGCAGCTCTTTTATAGTCGTTGCCAAATAAGCGCATATGTCCGTCAAATGAAACGCCACGGCTCCGAGTCACACTACCACTTTGCAGAAAAGTGTTCAGGGCATGAGCCGGTCTGTTGATAATGCACAACACAGACAGAGATTAAATCATGTGAAATCAAAAGCGTGCCAAGGTTAGTTGATAGCGGTAATCTAATGCGTGTCGACAAAAAAGCTAATTGCGATTAGTTCCACTGTACATTGAAGTGATAACAATATTTATGTTGATCGGAGATTGTTTCACTAATGCACCATGTTTTTTCGTTTTTGTTTCAGGTAAGTCTGTGTGTGCTGCGTATCGAACCAAAGGCGTTAAAACATGTTTGCTGTAATATCGGTCAACAAATCATGTCAGCTGTTCTCTGGGTAAGCTTTGAGCAAAACGAACGTCAGTAGAGCATCAAACTTCAGACGTCACTAAATGACATTGTTTCGATAACCTTGGGTGCTTTTAGTCCTTAATTAATACGTTTTAGTTATTTAAAAAAATAATTAAAAATATTAACTAGGTTCATAATATACGTAAAAACACAAAAAATTTCGTATGAATTCGTTAAGATTAAAGTTTACAATGTATTTGTAGGCTGGGAAATACGTGGTTTCTAGACTTATAAAAAAAATTATATTTTTTACGTACATTTTTTATGACGACAGTTTAATTGCATAATTAAAACGTTTCTAATGGAAAACCAGGTTGTCGATATGTGACTTAGCTTTTAAAAAATAGCGTAAAAGGTATGAAGGTTACACTAATACAAATGCACACGTAATGACAGGCTGTGGAAGGGAAGACACACTATTGATTTTCTGTTGAAAATCAATAGGCTACAGTAGGCTACATATCTGAAGGTTGACAGAACTTTACGCGTTCTTGCAGATATACTGTTGTACTAAGTGAAGTTTTTTTTTGTGAGTTAACCCAACAAGTGTGACCGCAGCCTACACTTGTTACTTTACGCCATGGGTTCGCGGCCCGTTGCACAAGTGATTACGTTGAGAATGCTCACAGTGGATTCTTTTTTCCTTGCAGTCTCTTGCAGTTTTCTGGGCCCCCAACCGCCAGTTCTGATACGTACGCCATACATCAGATAATTACGTAGAAAGCTCATATCACTGCGAATTGACTTTTGTCTTGATTAGACTTTGTAGTCAGTTCCCCGTGGGCAGTGTGGTAAAGCTGTGCTCAGGGACGTATTTACGGTGGAGGGATGGGATCCTCCCAGGGGGTCAAAAAAAAGTTAACGAGGAATTTGGTTAATCTCATAATTTTTAGGGTGTTTTGTTATTTTTTCAACTGTGTGTGGCTAATACTAGCAAGTATTTTATTAAATACACACCGCATTTGCGTATACGTTTGAGAAATGAAACAGGAAAATCAATTCAGTCGACAAGTATCTTATAAACGACTTTTCAATAACGCGTGTGTTTGTTGTTTTATTAATAAAAGTAACCGTTGTAGCATGACAGATAATGCCCATAGTTCTGAATGGAAAGAAAGATCATAAAATAAAATAAAAACAAATTTAAATCCAAGAAAGCAACATTAAAAATTAATTAAGAACCACCGTAAAGCACAATCATAGTTTGAAGTAAGAATTTAATTAAAACAGATATACAATGAATGATGAGTAATCAAAGTAAACCAAAAGGCTAAAAATAAATTAAGGAGATACCCAGGTAGGATAGGAGTAAGTAAGGAAGAAACCAGAACAAGACAACATCCACAATAAGAGTGAATACTTTTATAAGAAACAAGTAGGATAGGAGTAATTAAGGAAGAAACCAGAACAAGACAACATCCACGATAAGAAGGAATGCTCTTATAAGAAACAAAAACGAAACCCCAAAAGAAAAGAAAAATAACCAGTGAAAGTATAACAAAAACCCAAATTTAGAAAACCATGTAAAATAGATATAAACAAAAGTGTATAAAGTAGAATTAAAAGTGAACCAATGTGAATTAATTATATAATGAAAAAACAAACCTTCATTATCCTCTATAAATAAATTTCTTGATTTTAATAAGACTATAAAACTGATTAGAAATAAAATCAAAGAATAAGAAGGGGACCAGTGCAAGTTTTTATATTATATTAAATAAACTTAATGTGTCAATGTTGGAGTTCATAAACTAAGTAAATTGTGCATTTATACAACTTTAAAGTTTTTATATTGTGTCAAGAAATAATATTGAATAGTGTATTATAATCACAAATAAGATACAAGTGTTTCTAAATAACTGCCACTCTTTATATACAACATTCATTAGAACGACAGTAATAAAACTAGAGCAGGCCAATAAAAAAGTGAAATGACCAAATAAATACCCAAAAAACCAAACAAAAACAGCTAAGACTGAAAATAAAATTAATTATAAGAAATAGTGTAAATGCTGGAAGGACAGATATGTTTTGTTTAAAATAAGTTCAGGTAGCTCCAGACTGAAATGTCTGAGAGTACAATTCTGTTAATATAAAACTTTTATTATAAAATATTTATTATGTGTTAATAGAAGTAATCAAGACTGAAATGTCTGAGTTAAATACCATTCTGTTATTATAAAATATTTATTATATGTTAATAGTAGTAAACAAGATTAAAATGTCTGAGTTTAAATACCATTGTTAATTTCAAATATTTGTTATGGATAAATAGTATGAATTATATACTAAATGTTTTATTGTTAAAGTAAGGAAATGTTAATTAATATTACAGTAGAATAGAAAGTCAGAAGGGGTATAAACAAGATGTATTATTCAAAAAACTTTGTATGTAAAACCAGATAAAATCTAGGCCAAATGGTAAATCTAAACAACATTATAATTGATGAATTAAGTACAGTAAAATAGTTAAACTGATGAAATTTATACAAGGTAAATCAGTCACAGAGTCGTATAACTGGAACTATAATTAAGAAAGATATTGTAAAAAGATAGTAAGAATTATTGGAAAAAATGCAAATGTAATAACAAAAAATTCAAAGTGGGGAGTCACAAATTAATGAATAATGTTTAAAAAGATAACCAATTAATTAAATTACAAGAAATTAAGGGAAGATAAACCTTTTATATCAATCTGAGATTTAATACAATCATTAATATAACATATAAAATGGCAAACATTTTGAGAAGGACAGGAAGTAAATTTTAAGGCCTACGTTTTCAAAATGAAGTAAATATAGCATTTTAGATAAAAAACTTAGTAAAACTATCATGTTTGGTATCAAATCAAGCAGAATGAACTAAAGAAGGAGATTATGTATTTAGTATTTAATAAATTTAAATAATAGCAAAAATATATTCAGTAATATAATGTAAATTTCATACATGTGACGGAAGCAAAAAAGACTTGAAACAATGTATTGCTAATATTAAATTGGCTAAGACGTTTTTAGATGACGAAGGAAGTTAGAACAGTTGATTATTAGACTTTGTAGAGCTCACTTGAACGTGATTTTGGCTAAATAATAACCTAATAGCGAAGACAAGTATGGCGTTCATTCGACAAGCCTAGTCTTCTGTGAAAATCGCGAGTTTCGGAAAATTTCATTTAAACTTTAAATTCAGTGGAATTAACACATAGAAACATTAAACTAGATTAACACAGAACAGAAACTAAGTGAATTCATAATTTAAACCTTTTAAAACCAATAATTCAGAATAAAGAAACGAACGGTGCAATTGTCGACCTTATTGACAAAAGTGAATTATAACAGTATCCAACACATTTTATCGAAGTGAATCACAAACACTGAACCAGGACCACTCCACTAACACCAGAATGAATAATCACAACTGCAGGAACGAGAAACCATTGAAAAAGCAACATTTATTTGAAGCAGATTCTTCGAGGTGCATTCGTCTAAACACATCTGACTACGGAGCGGCCATCTTTGAGTTCCCATAATTCCAAGCGCCATGGCCAGTATACCTTCGAATGGTTCGAAAAATTTCTTTATTCACCATTATATATTGAATGATATGTTTGTATTTTAATTAATAAGCTTGTAATTTGTAATGTTATACTTTCTATACTATGCCCTTTTCTCTGACTATATATAAAATAACTGTTCAAAGAACCCGAGAATAAATAATTTGTATAATATATTGATTTGCCCTGAGAGAGTCGATTCATCAATCGATATAACATCGATTACTTCACTAATTGTTAATAAAACTCATTTAATATTATTATTTTGAATTCTATTTATTCCTCACTTATAAATAGAATAATATAACAAATTAATTGAGACATAACTACCAGAACAGCTGAGTTTAACAACTTTAAAGGAAGATAAACAAGAAATTAAGGAAAGATCACCAATCGATTGTTCCTGGAGACAATCCTATTAACATAATCAAAGAATTCTAAATACACCAAAGGATATAATTCGACAAAACCAATTAAGAAGAAGTTCAAACACAACGAAATAGTTTAAAATATTTAATACTAAATTAATTAAAAATAAAACAAAAAACAAAAAAATACAATAAATAAATAATAAAAAATTTTTTTTACCAAACAACAAGAAGACCTTTTTAATTCGTTACACCGTTTACTTTAATGGGACTGATTTCAGGATGTTATCACACGTTTTGCAGTCAGTATGATAGTAATATTGATTATTCTTAACTTGTTTTTTTTTATTTTGTATGAAACCGACTCGACCGGACCCCCCCCCCCCCCCACCAGACAAAATTCTAGATACGTCACGGGCTGTGCTACGTTTTGTAGTAAATGGTACCTAAATTAATAAACACTCGGTCTGTCGTAAGAAAATAAACGTCGACTTTATTTGTTCCCTTTAAAATTCCGGTAACCGTTTGTGGGAAGTTACTGGATAATCTTTCCAGGCGGGAAACTCGTTGCGAGCCGAAAAAGACGCAAGGAAAACGTGATTCATTAAAACTGGAAACAACATGACGGCCAATCAAGCTGTGACATGTATTTGCACTCATTAAGTGTTTATTATAATGGGACATCAGCACAGGTGTAAACGGAAACGTTAATGAGGTGACGCGCTATCGATTTCCTCGTGTGTGGCCTGGAAAAACATGCTGTTCGTTTCCTGACAAAGCGTTTTAACAGCGCGCAACAGTATTCTTGTGACATTGTTTTGATTTTTTACCGCTATGAACCAACGAAAGACTTGTGTTTGTTTTCGGATCCAACAGTGACTATTAACTAATCGCTGTTTACTGTTACAATTATTATCAAATAATCTGGAATACGAATTAACCACGTGTGTGGCATGGACATTAGATAATTTTGACGTAATTCAAAACAAACTACTCCAGTGATGTTCGACATTTTGTTTTGTGACTTAGCCCATGGGACCGCAACCTACGCTTGTCAGTTTACGCCAGCCACGGGTTCGCGGCCCATTGCAAAAGTGGAATAAATTGTTTAACGCCGGAGAAACCGATACCACAATTTTTATTAATACTTGTGATAAACAAACCGTATTACAACAGTTACACAATTGTCCAATACGCACTGTGTTCAAACAATAATAAACGTTAGTAGGGGGAAAATGGGGTTCCTGACGCAAGTACCGTTATTCCCCCACCACCACCCCATGCCGCCTTTCGCGCGCCAAGTTCAAATATATGCCGCCTTTCGCGAGCCTAGATCACTTTCACTTTCTATCAGCTGGACCCGCAGCATCCCAAATGGACCACAGAATCCGCGAATTTCCGCAAATAAATTTTTTTATTTTTTTTATTTGATATTTTTATTTTTTTAATTAAATTGATTTGCATATCCGCAAATATATGCCGCCTTTCGCGAGCCTAGATCACTTTCACTTTCTATCAGCTGGACCCGCAGCATCCCAAATGGACCACAGCATCCGCGAATTTCCGCGAATAAATTTTTTTATTTTTTTTATTTGATATTTTTATTTTTTTAATTAAATTGATTTGCAGTTTACGTTAGGTTAAAATGCAGTCTACTTACGTTTCACGTTAGGCTAAAATGCAAACACACACACACACACACACACACACACACACACACACGTGTTATTTTTAATAAAGCTGATTTGTATATCAGGGGCGGGTGGTGGGTCAATTCTCTCTCTTTGAATGTAAATAACTATCTCTCTCCCTCCCTCTCTCTCTCTCTCTGCATGTTTATGTAACGGGTCTCTCTCTCTCTCTACACCAATCTCGTTCTTCCAATGTGCGGTAAAGTGTTACACAATTATAATGTTACAAATATGAAAAAATATATATATTTAAACTAGTATTTACAAAATATGTATAAATGGTACACCTATCTATCAAGTGAAAATGGATATTTGTCCGCCAGAATCTGAGACTCGAGAGAGTATGTTTGTCGTGAATATAATTTTTTATTTTTTTATTTTTAATAAAGCTGATTTGTATATCAGGGGTGGGTGGTGGGTCAATTCTCTCTTTGAATGTAAATAACTATCTCTCTCCCTCCCTCTCTCTCTCTCTCTCTCCCTCTCTGTATGTTTATGTAACGGGTCTCACTCTCTCCCTACACCAATCTCGTTCTTCTGATGTGCGGTAAAGTGTTACACAATTATAATGTTACAAATATGAAAAAATATATATATTTAAACTAGTATTTACAAAATATGTATAAATGGTACACCTATCTATCAAGTGAAAATGGATATTTGTCCGCCAGAATCTGAGACTCGAGAGAGTATGTTTGTCGTGCATGCTTTTTTTTTATTTTTAATAAAGCTGATTTGTATATCAGGGGCGGGTGGTGGGTCAATTCTCTCTCTTTGAATGTAAATAACTATCTCTCTCCCTCCCTCTCTCTCTCTCTGCATGTTTATGTAACGGGTCTCACTCTCTCCCTACACCAATCTCGTTCTTCTGATGTGCGGTAAAGTGTTACACAATTATAATGTTACAAATATGAAAAAATATATATTTAAACTAGTATTTACAAAATATGTATAAATGGTACACCTATCTATCAAGTGAAAATGGATATTTGTCCGCCAGAATCTGAGACTCGAGAGAGTATGTTTGTCGTGCATGCTTTATTTTTTATTTTTAATGAAGCTGATTTGCATATCAGGGGTGGGTGATGGGTCAATTCTCTCTTTGAATGTAAATAACTATCTCTCTCCCTCCCTCTCTCTCTCTCTCTCTCTCTCTTTATGTCATCGGTTTTACATAAGCGTCAGTAAGTCGTGCTACTTATGGATTATTGTAATTAGCGATACTAAAATGTAATCACCAGGAAATATATTTATCGCCTACCTCGTTGCGTTCTACTTCTAATTTTGGCACATGACGGTCATTGACTGCGATTTAGAAATTAATATACACAACATATGTGCTAGCACTCTCTCTCTTTATGTCATCGGTTTTACAGTGATATATCATGTCTCTCTCTCTTGCTCGCAGACGTCGGAAGAAATTCCTAGTTTATAATGTAATTACCTGTGTGTGTGCTGTTACAGATGACTCCTCAAAAATCTGTTGTACAACATCTCTCGCTCGCAGACGTCGGAAGAAATTCCTAGTTTATAATGTAATTACCTGTGTGTGTGTGCTGTTACAGATGACAAATCCATACGTTAACGGCTTCACAGTAAATGTTAGCCTATTGTGTGTGCTATGTAAATTGTTTGTACATCAATGAATAATATAATCATGATAGTTTTAATGTAATGTGTATTGTGTATTGCTGCTGCTGCTGCAAACGTCGGTAGAAATTCCCACATTCAAATAGTTGACAGCACCAATATAAGGTATGATTTGAATCTTTCGGTGTAGCATTTCACATAATTTAATGTACTTTACAAATAATTGCTTACATGTTCAGAGGTTTATAACGAAATAAATTAAAATAAACCATAATTTGTTTTAAATGATTAAATATATATTTACACCACTGTATACAAACTTAAAATATAGTTTACAAACTGTTGTAATACAATTATTCAAAAATACATTTTACATTGATTAAATATATATATCACAAACAAACATTGTTATATAAAATAAATACAATATTAATAATAATAATTTTGACATTGTAAGATTTTTAAATAATAATTTCACGGCTGTAGATATAGTTCACAAGGAAGTTTATCTGTAACATAACAATACAGCCGATATTAGAATCACGGATACGATAAATATTCAATTATCACATGCACACACATGGAAAGAAAGAATCAAATGCGATAAGTAAGTAAACTTTTTCAAGTATGTGTCATTTTTCATAAGTTAATGTACTTTCAAATAATTTCTAATCAAACCAAATATTATTCACTGGAACTTTGTAAATACTGCTTAGAATCAATGATACATTTATCACATAAAGTTAATGTACTTTCAAATAATTTCTAATCGAACCAAATATTATTCAACGAAACTTTGTAAAAAAAAAAAAAAATACTAAATAGAATCAATGATACATTTATCATGTACATACAAATTCAATTATTAAAGTGTTAAGTACAGAGAGTTGAAACTACACACACACACACATACATCAATAAATTGTTTGTTAACACGATTGCTACTTACGACGTTAGGCCACAATCTCCACCTGTATTGTTTGATTCCTCGTCCCTCGATACACTAAATGTAGTTCTTTGGGTTTGATATGCCTGAAAAACGTTTTTTCTCAAAACCCTTCACAAACACATATTTATATATATACGTGTATGTGATGTTAACAATGAAACAAGATTGTCGTACGATGTCTCTCCTTCGCTCCATCTAAGTCTATGATAATTTGACGTTAACCAGTGGTTTGTCCTAACGTATTTTGGATTCGTAACGGATGTAGCAGGTGGAGTCAAAATCCAATGTCTACCAGCAAATCTCAGAACGTCCATGATTGACAGTTCCTTCACAATATATTTTCCGTTGTCATCGAAAAAGCACTGGAAGTCAATTATAACTACAGTGTTATCCATAATACTGTAAGACAAAGAAACCACACATTACAAACTATATATATATATATATATATAATGTTTAAACACACAAATATCGTTGCGATATTAATATGCGAACTTACGTTTACAGACGTCTGGACTGAAGCACCGAGAGACATCAACTGACGAAAGAAACAAGTGTTGAGGGGGTACTATACATGGAGACGAATTTTTTTAGCAGGTGGGGAGGTGTCGTCATCATCGTTCTCCATGTTGATGCGTCGTATTCGATAATGACCGTATGCAAGCGTATCATGACCATTGTCTAGTATATAGCGCTTATCATCATACGGTGACAACGCTTGCTTATTTACGCGCATCGTGTACAGCGTATGATGATCGCTACGTAAACAAAGCGCACTAGCAGAAAACTGACAATGATCAGTGAGACACTTGCGATACATATCGTGTCGTAGACTCCTCTTAAT
Organism: Magicicada septendecula; assembly: GCA_034769895.1. Lineage (NCBI taxonomy): Eukaryota > Metazoa > Arthropoda > Insecta > Hemiptera > Cicadidae > Magicicada > Magicicada septendecula. The sequence continues at coordinate 36,199,094 of CM068372.1, forward strand.
CGCAACTCGAGGTACACCTTTACATACACGTTTTTGACACTCTTTGGTAGGATCTTCGTGGGCCACAAGGAACGAATAACATTTCGCACGGAGACCCACGAATTCTCTAATAGGACGACCACACGTTTCATCCTTGAACAGTCCAACAACCTTTTTGTTCTTAAGGCTATAACAAGGATGAGACGTAGGGTAATCCGAGGTATCAAAAACGTGCAAGTCCTTCTTCATGTCTGCATACAAGTCTGATGTTTGAATACTATACATCAGACTGTCTGTATATGTCATTAACAATTTAACGTTGCGACCGTACTTGGCGACAGCATAACGATAATGAAAGTCGTACATTATCGTTTTGCTAACGTCAAGCACCGTGAAGCCGACATACACGGGACGAGAAAGAACAATGGATTTTTTACGGAGTGAGAGCCCCACCAAATCGTTCGTATAACGAATCATACGTTTTAGTCTAGGTGTGGAAACTAGTTTTTGAAGCCGTCGTTCATCTGAGACTAGTTCAAAGTCTATATTTTTCCGTACGTTCTCCAGCGACTTACCGTATACGGCGTTGTTCATCAGTTTGAAAAGGTCTTTTTCAAAGCTGTTGACGGCTGCTTGCCTCTTGCGGGTGTTGAAATCGATAAACGGTTTCAACCAAGCGCTTTGCTTAAAACACAACACCCTATGAGTCGCTTTCAGCTCTAAGCCAAGACTTAAATACAATTTCAAATTTCGATAATGGAGAACGTAATTTTGTTTGTCCTCCAAAGTTGTTAACAACTTCTCTACGGATGACCCTGATTCGTTATACGATGATCTGTATATACTCTCGTGTAAACGTTTGGAAAAGGGAGAAAGGATATCGGGTGTTACGCGCTGGCGCACAGGTGCAAGCGGGTAGTCGGAATGCAGGTCGTGTAAGGTATTAGGATAGTGTAGGTCGACTTCGAGGATGTACCCGATGTCGGAATCATCACTCACATTACGTACGTCCAAGGACTCGATTTCGTTACGATCGAGCCATCGGAAGTCTGCGTAAGGGAGTGGTTGCGACATGGCTGCACCGTATAAATTGTTACAGTCCGTATACAGAATGAAGGAGGTCGGTTTCGAAACATCGTACTGATCTGGAATCAAAGGGTTGTTAGCGACTGCATGACGGTTGGATATCATCGCGCAGCCTCCGCGGACCCCAGACTCGACGAACAGATGTTGATTTATCTCTGTCAACAGCTCTAATTCGACCCCTGTCATTTTTAGCATCGCGTTCCAAGCGAGTCCGGGAAGCGAGTAAAAATGACACGGGTCCAAGCAGTAATCACGTAAGGCCATGTCTCGAAAACTTTCAAAGACATCGGCCAGCAGCATTACGTCTGTCAACAAATACAAATCATGGTAATCTCCAAACGTACGCAGATTGAATGCACTCCACACGTTTTGTGCGTGCTCGTAATCTGCGTCCGAAATAGACGATTCCATCAACCGGTTATCAAAGTGTTCACGAGCGGGTAGACTTGTTTCGTTGAACCGATCAATGCTGTCAACGTACTCGTAAGGGTATACCCCCTTGCGTACGAGCAGATTGGTCTGTTCGTCGAAACCCCGTCTAAGCATTTCCTCTCTGAGCAAAGGAAATTGGCTCCCGGACGTGGACAGATTGGTAACGAGTGTGTCCAGAGAGCGATTAAGAAATTGAAAGGAGTCTACGAAACGCAAGGGACCCAGGGAGAACGACACGTAACGCTCACTAGATGTTGCAATGCAGGATACGCGTTGGTCCTTATATTTTCCTAAACCCTGCATTAAATGGTGACAGTCGTAGCCACGAAGGTTGTGAAAGAAGACGGGGATATGACGAGGCATCTTGTAGCTTAGATTACAGCTATTGTGGGCTGCTCCCAAGAATTTCCCCGTAAGATGACAATGATTGCGTACCTTGTCATCGTCTGTCAAAGGGCGCTCACACAAATGACAAACGGTGGCGTTAGTGAACGCAACATTGTCATCATCGGACATAATTAATTGTACGTTATGTCGTACTACCTTCATCATATCCTCGGCGTCTTTCATCAACCACGAGAAGAAAGTGTCTACGACGTTTTCACCCCGATAAACTTTAGCCTCTCTCCAGAGGCTGTGTGTGTGATCGACGATAGCATAGGAGAAACCTGACGGAATATGCATCGCTTCGTATGATGTGGACGATACAGGAGGAGAAGTTATTTTCTGACGGGCACCGTTGCTATCAACTGAGTAGAATTCACCTAACTCGTGCACTGTCGTCGGGACGTTGTTACCAGGTGAACACGATTGAAGCGGAGTGATGAGGGACTCGAAGTCGGCGTAGACGGTAAAGGGTACTTTAAGACAGTGCGCGTAATTTTTAAATGACATAAACTTCTCCTCCTCTGTGGGCATTTTGGTTTTCTGTTCACCATAAGGTGTACAGTAGGGGAGATGATCGGACAGACCATGTTCTGTGGAGAAACGATGCAGGCAGTAGTCGCAGTAAAATGATTTTTCTTTGTGTTTTGTAAGGGAAAATAACAATTTATTAATGCTACTGATAAGACAGTAGTGTTTTCGGGTATTTGTATCGGACAGAAGTAAAAGATTAACATGATGTAATCTGTCCTTATTGGGGGTAATTCTTAACGGATAAACCTCATTTTTTGATTCGTTTCTGATATTGTCTTCTATCTCATAGCCGAAAACGTTTATAGAAATGTCGGGATTCTGTGCTTCAAATTTAGAAAGTGAGTTTATAGAAACAGGGTACTCGATACCGGACATATTTATTGTGTTTATGAATGAGGTGTATTTTGAAACACGTTCTTTATCTCTTACTTGAGGGTGTATGTGGGCTAGTACGGACCATAGAAAACACATTTCATCTTGGGGGTTCTTGATGTTGACTACTGCCTTGGTGAGTGAGAGTTTTCGCGGGGTTGGAAGGTAGGAGGACGCTGCTAGAGGCCGGTACCGTCCAACAACCAGTTCCAGCTTCAGTACAGCATCCACCGACCATCCGCTCCCGTCACGGGTAAAATTGGATATGCTATTCATGATTTTATCGTAGGATTCATCGAGTAGACAGTTCAACTCGTCGTTGTCGTCCGTGAGCAACGTACGACAACGTCCGTGGAAGACGGCGTCTTTGGTTACCTCTTTTTCTTCGCCGCTGTCACCATCTAACACAGTTTTAGTGAAACGTATCCTGCACGCAATATGCCATTTGATACTGCGTAAACGTGCTTGTTCTGCCAGAATATCCTTGCACAATAAAGGTCGCACCTCAGTCATTATTGGTAATATATCTTGATCTCCTGTGTCCGTGTACACAGGCAGGTAATTAAATGTTGTGAGGGATCCTCTAATACTGGTGTTTCGCACAATATAAAATCGTGTCATAACTGAAACAATAGAAACACACGTATTAGCTAATAGGAATGATGAATAACACACACACACACACACACACACACACACACAAATTCATGTTTGTTGTAAATAAATAAATAGATAGTACACGTTAGTAATACGTTAGTTTATTGTAAACTGTAAAGATGGCAGCGACTCCTGATTTGGCATTGAAAGTGAAAGAAGAAAATCGTTCAAGTATTGGGAAGTGACGTTTGTCAGCCCCGACGAGTTAGCGTTTGCTGGGTTTTACTACTATCCGCTAAATTATGATGTTTGTGGACATAGTATGTCATTCATAGACGATAGAGTTAAATGCTTTTGTTGCGGAATTGAATTAGTTCATTGGAGAGAAGGTGACATACCTATGGTGGAACATGAAAAATTTTCTCCGTCATGTCAATTTCTAAACGATGTCAAGAGACAATACATTGGGGAGAAGGTGACAAACCTATGGCAGAACATAAAACATTTTCTCCGCCATATCAATTTCTAAACAACGTCAAGAGACTATCTTCTACATGTTAGACAGAGTTGAATCATATGTTAATTCACATCAAACAAATTTGGTTTGCTACATAATTATAGAGAGAGAGAGACAATTGGTATTTAAAAATTTTTACCTTGTTGAGGATGTTCCTGTTCCTGCTGATGTTGTTGTTCAGGATTCTGCTGAAGGTCAGACATGATGATGATATTCAGACGAGAGAGTGAATACTGAAAAACAAAGAAACTGTTATAACGCTGGTATTATGTTAGTGTATCTTAAACGCTTTATATCACACACAAAGTAAATTAGAATATCAATTTGTAACATACAATTTGTAGCGCAGTAGTGTTCACCAACACGAACGAGTTGTAAGTAAGACACCGTTGCGAAGTTCACCGGTTATATATATAGTGCAAGCGTTGATGTGTGTGTGCAACTGTACTAAAAAAGCTGTTATGCGCATGCGCAAATAATTCAAATGCACATATGTAGATGACTGAAAAGAGATGATATAAAAGTGGTTGCACTGTAGTAATGTAATCAGTCCTCTTGCTAACACACGATGGCGATGAATAAGGAGGAACGACTTACGTATGATATAGATACGATAAGCGACAACATAAGGAAAAAATATCATGCATTACAACACGGTATCAGAGAAGGTGACGAGAAGTTTAGAAAAAATTACAGACCAATTCTGGAACCGTTAGAAACTATTTCACGAAAGTTAAGTGGTGATATAATGGAGGAGGAGGAGGAGAAGAAGCAGCAGATAAAACAAGAAGAGCCTACACAACACGTAATAACAGAAAACGAAAGTGGCACGCAGAGTCATAACGCTTCTCATTTCAGTGACGAGGACGCCTGGAACCCTAACGCTTCACATTTCAGCGACGATTCATTAGCAAACAAATATATGCGTTTGTGTGAATCGGCGGACTGTAAACGGATTATAGATCGTATGTATGGTGTTCGATACGAAGGTGGTAAATTTATGATAGGTGATTCAAATGTGAAAATCGATGATAACGACAACTTTCACGTCAAAGGAAAAATTTACGAGGGTACGCCTGGTCTGTATGAACTTTTGTTTATGAAACTACCGAAAAAATACAATAAGGACGATATGAGGAAATATAAGTCCATACTACAAGCAACCAACGGACACAAACAAAAATATAAACACAATACGCGAATAAACAGTAACAGTGGCGTCAAGTACCGACTAGTAATATCTAAATTGTTTGCATCGAGTGCACGAAAACGTACAGGGAGTGGCTATATGGAGATGAAACCGAACACTGCAATCGATTACGTGCATTGGGATGATCCTAACGAGTTGGTTAATAGATTGAGACTGTTAATGGCGTCTCAAAATAGTGGTCATACTGGTCATAGGAATGAAATCGTTTCGATATTGGAAGAATTACGTGAAGCCGGCATTATCATATAAAAGCAGACGCACCGTTCTATAACCATCAGTTCTTCATAAATATGAGTGTAGACAAGTTCGGTAGACACGACAGCGCTGTAAGAGTGCGAAAAGAAACTCATCGAAGTCTGCGTGAGGATATCGGTTTAGGAGTGACTAACGACGGTCACTTTGATGTGAAAAACAAAAAGATACGCAACTTGGGTGATCCTGAAGAGCTGCACGATGTTGTTTCTTTACAGTACATAAAGGACGCATGCTTACAGTACAAGAACGACGACGCTACCGTAGACGCAAAAGATCATCGAATAATAATGCTAAACGATCCGCTTAAATCAAGAGATGCAGCCACAAAACGATACGTAGACGAGAAGAGTTTGAAAAAAGATCGTGCAGGTAACGTAATCGTTAATGACTGTCGACTAACGCGTGTGCAAGCGCCTGTTGACTTCAAAGACGCAGTGAATTTGGAATTTTTACACGCACACACAATCAGTTTGCAAAACGATGCTTTCTACGCTGCCGGAAGAAAAATTACGAATATAGCGAACGGTGTCAATGACAAAGACGCAGTCACTGTACGACAAATGCACGAATTAAAATTACATATAAAGACCGAATTGTACAAGGTCACTCAGGTATTTCACGCTCATATAATCAATCTAATAAAGTTTGTCTATAAATATCAAGACAGCACGACACAGCGTTCAGTCCTGTCTGAATATATTGAAGAGGTGGGACGTTTAATAGACGTTCTCGATACGGAAACGGAAATCAAGGATTGGAGATCTGTTTACAAGAATGCACGTACTTCGTAAGAAAAGAATGGGGCGTGGTGTAATTGGAAAAATACTTAAAAACACTGTGCCCGCTATCGTTTCGTCAGTACCTACTTTGATTAATCGAGCGGTGGACGCATTACCAGTAGAATTACACCTACCCGGCTACCGATTCTGTGGACCTGGAACAAAACTCAAAGAGAGAATGGCACGTGGCGAGCGCGGAATCAACGAGCTGGACGAAGCCTGTCGCGAACACGACATCGCCTACGCAAGGTACAAAGACAACAGTCGAAGACGTATAGCTGATCGCGTTCTTGCCGACAAAGCGTGGGAACGAGTGAAAGATTGGAATTCCGGTGTTAGTGAAAGAGCGTATGCTGCAGCTGTAGCCGCTGCAATGAAAACGAAATCATCAGTGGGTGGAGGGAGCTCGCGTAGTGGTTGCAGAAAAAAAAAGAAGAAGAAGAAGGGTTCAGGAATTAAACGTCAATCCGCGAACAAACGCAAAACGACCTGCAAACGCAAAACAGTCTCAAGGCATAAACGTAACAATAAAAAAATAGCGTCAGGTCTATACCTACGCCCTTACAGACAAAAAAACTAATTTGCATACCAGTGCGTGCATTGTCTGACAGTGATTTGTATGTGTACGCAAAACTTTTGAAAATACCTTATTTCAGAGGAGTTTTTATGCGTAACACTTTACCACACACACGACCATGGAAGCATGAGAGTGCAGTTGTTAATCTGGACAGTGCAGAAGGACCTGGTACGCACTGGGTTTGCTACAAGAAGCGAAACAAACAAGTTTACTACTATGATGCGTATGGTAATATGCAGCCACCTCTTGAGCTGACACAGTATTTTGGAACCGACACTGACATTTACTACAATTAAGAGCGTGAACAGCCACCACACACAGTCATCTGTGGGCATTTATGTTTGGACTTCTTAACGCGTGAGTGATCAGTAAGCGACAAGATGTCTTCGCTGTCGGTCACCTTAACAGGTACGAATGCTGCTGCTCTTGTATGTGACTTTTTCCCGCCTCTCGAACTAACAAACGGCGAATGGTATGTAGGTCTATTGGACTTTACTACATACAACAGTATACCGAACGTGATTGAGGGAAAAAACAATGTGTTTCCAGTACTACGGAACGGAACAACGTGGGACTTGATAACTTTACCTACAGGTGCTTATGAAATCGGTGACATAGAAGCCTTCCTCAAAAAGCAGTTAGGAGACTCAAAGATTAGTCTACGTCCTAACAACAATACACTGAAATGTGAACTGACTTGTGCACTGGATATTGACTTTCAACAAACAGTGTGCGGTATCGGTGATATGTTGGGTTTCAAAGAAAAGCGTCTGCTTGAAGCGAATAAAACTCGCACGTCTGACGCCACAGTTAACATTATAAAAGTGAACAGTATACTGATAAGGTGTAATATAGCGCAAGGATCATACAAGAACGGTAAAAACGAGCACACGCTGCACTCGTTCTATCCGTCAGTCGAACCAGGATTCAAAATAATTGAATCACCTACAAACGTCATATACCTACCTGTGAATGTGAGTCGTTTGGACAACATAACATTATCTTTACACGATCAGGACGGTGACGTAATAGATTTTCGCGGAGAAGTCATCACTGTGCGTTTACATCTAAAACGACTATAGACATGGGCTTGTACTTTGTTTCTTCGCCACCGCTGCTACCACAGTCGTCAGTAATAAAAGAAGAAGAAGAAGAAGAAGAAGAAAGATCAGTTAGGAAACGCATCAGTACTCGTTCGAAACTGAAACGATTAACATCAGTTAACCGTCGTTTTCTGATTTCACTGGGTTTTGTTGTAAACAAGTAACATGGCGAGTGGAATATTATCTGTGGAGCAGCAACCGTTCTTTGAAGACAGTATCACACACTTTTCATTTCACTCACACGCACCGTACGCAACAACAAGATATGGAAACAATGATGAAATACGTGTGCCAATACAACAACAGGACGTCTTTACACTGCCGTCAGAAAGTTTCCTCTACATCGAAGGCAAGTTGGTTAAAAACCCTAGTGTGGCTGCAGATACTGCACTGAATGTGGAACTGGTGAACAATGCTATAGCATTTCTCTTTGAAGAGATTCGTTACGAGTTGGCCGGAGTGGTAGTGGACCATACCAGAAACGTTGGTGTTACGTCAACTATTAAAACTTTTCTATCACTCAACAACAACACACGTGACGCAATGGAAAACGCAGGTTGGGTGGCGCCGACCACGAACATATTAAAAGTGAATGATGACGGTGAATTCAACTTTTGTATACCACTGAAAATGCTAATGGGATTCGTAGAAGACTATACACGCATCGTGCTGAACGTGAAACAAGAACTTTTACTCCTACGCACATCTACCGACATAAACGCTATGGTTTTAGCAAGCGGACAAACGACTGCTAATTGTGTTCTTGAACTAGATAAAGTTTACTGGAAAATGCCTTATGTACATGTAGCTAATGCGTACAGATTACCACTGTTACGACTCATAGAGAAAGACCACCCGATAACTATGCCTTTTAGGACCTGGGAGTTGCACGAGTATCCTGCCTTACCACAGACTAAAAGGCAGAATTGGATTGTCAAGACCTCGAGTCAGCTAGAAAAACCACGCTTTGTTGTGTTAGCGTTTCAGACAGCAAGAAAGAATGTACTGACAGCACACGCCGATGAATTTGATCATTGTAACGTGATCAATGCGAGACTGTTTCTAAACGACAAGTATTATCCTTACGATAATTTAAACTTGGATATTGGGAAAGACCGTTTTGCATTATTGTACAATATGTACGTCAGTTTTCAAAGTTTGTATTACCATCGTTTAGACGTCAGCCCAGTACTGACACCAGAATTATTCAAATCAAAAGCCCCGCTGTTTGTATTCGATTGTAGCAGACAAGACGATGCGCTTAAGTCTTCAGCAGTTGATGTACGTTTAGAATTTGAATCGTCAATGAATTTTCCTACACAGTCGACTGCCTACTGTATGATACTACATGATTCGCTTGTAGAATATACGCCATTGTCCAACACAGTACATAGACGTGTTTAAGTCTTATTTTATACATATTTTGTAAATACTAGTTTTAAATATATATATTTTCATATTTGTAACATTATAATATTGGAGCTGTGTGTGTGTATGTATTTTAATTGTAAAACTAGTTTAGATATATTTTAATACTTGTAACAATATAATCTTGGAACTGTGTATGTTTTTTTTAAATTGTAAATACTAGTTTAGATATATTTTCATACTTGTAACAATATAATAGTTTAGATATATTTTCATACTTGTAACAATATAATCTTGGAGCTGTGTATGTATTTTTTAATTGTAAAAACTGTTTAATATAATCTTGGAGCTGTGTATGTATTTTAATAAATGTATATAGTACACACACTTATTATTATTTGTATAACCCACTCCATAATGTATACTTACTTGCAGCAAACTAGCGAGCGTTGTCCACACACACGTACCCTTAAATGACGGACGTTGTATGCACACTGAAGGCTTGCACGCTTAAAATTCAGCTATACCTAAAATATATCTTCAATTAGAAGTGTAATATAAAAAGTACAGTAAGAATATATGTTCATAAATTGTAATTTGATCACACACACACACACCATACACACACACACATATGTATTAAATTCAATAAATAATGCGCTTGATAATGTTTTAATGCAAATAATTTTTACGTTTAAATAAAATCTGTACATACAAGAAAAATTATGCTCAGTTATTAACGTATTCAAAATGTTTCATGTACACTTACTTATTAGAATGAGTCGTGTATTAAATTCAATAAATAATGCACTTGATAATGTTTTAATGTGAATAATTTTTACGTTTAAATAAAATCTGTACATACAATAAAATTAATAAAATTGTAACAGACATAATAATTTGATCATACACACACACACACGCATACACACACACACACGCATACACATGTATTAAATTCAATAAATAATGCACTTGATAATGTTTTAATGCGAATAATTTTTACGTTTAAATAAAATCTGTACACTTACCAAAGAAGTTGTGTATACTGAAGACTCGTAAGACGTACAATAATACAACAGTCTTTCAACTATTAAAAAAAAAAAAAAAATGCAGTGATAGATTTCACGATGTATCAGCACACGCAGGCGGTCAAATGAGAAATTGCCACTAATTTTCTGCGCGTATATATTGTACACTGGTAGTGGGGGAAAGCTTGTGTGTGTCCGTTTTTAGAGTAAATACTTTCTAATCCATAATTAATCCTAATTACTGTCAGCGCTGCTAATGATTGTCAGGTGTCAAATTAGAAAGTAGGTCACAGCGAATGCACATTTATATCTCACTAATTATGTTGTGGACATGTACATACATGCATAGCTGTAAGCGGTGACTATTTCCTTATGAAAGTGGAATGTGGACTTTCCTAATGACATTGTTATATATTTTTGGTGTCTCTAATTTCGTTTGGGTGGGGAACATGTTCATACATGCAAAGCATTACAACGGTTTGTAAACTATATTTTAAGTTTGTTGCAGCAGCAGCAGCAATACACAATACACATTACATTAAAACTATCACGATTATATTATTGATGTACAAACAATTTACATAGCACACACAATAGGCTAACATTTACTGTGAAGCTGTTAACGTATGGATTTGTCATCTGTAACAGCAGACACACACAGGTAATTACATTATAAACTAGGAATTTCTTCCGACGTCTGCGAGCGAGAGAGAGAGAGAGAGAGAGAGAGAGAGAGAGAGAGAGAGAGAGAGATGTTGTACAACAGATTTTTGAGGAGTCATCTGTAACAGCACACACACACACACACACAGGTAATTACATTATAAACTAGGAATTTCTTGCGACGTCTGCGAGCAAGAGAGAGAGACATGATATATCACTGTAAAACCGATGACATAAAGAGAGAGAGTGCTAGCACATATGTTGTGTATATTAATTTCTAAATCGCAGTCAATGACCGTCATGTGTCAAAATTAGAAGTAGGACGCAACGAGGTAGGCGATAAATATATTTCCTGGTGATTACATTTTAGTATCGCTAATTACAATAATCCATAAGTAGCACGACTTACTGACGCTTATGTAAAACCGATGACATAAAAAGAGAGAGAGAGAGAGAGGGAGGGAGAGAGATAGTTAGAGAGAGTGCTAGCACATATGTTGTGTATATTAATTTCTAAATCGCAGTCAATGACCGTCATGTGTCAAAATTAGAAGTAGGACGCAACGAGGTAGGCGATAAATATATTTCCTGGTGATTACATTTTAGTATCTCTAATTACAATAATCCATAAGTAGCACGACTTACTGACGCTTATGTAAAACCGATGACATAAAGAGAGAGAGAGAGAGAGAGAGAGAGAGAGAGAGAGAGAGAGAGAGAGAGAGGGAGGGAGAGAGATAGTTATTTACATTCAAAGAGAGAACTGACCCATCACCCACCCCTGATATGCAAATCAGCTTCATTAAAAATAAAAAATAAAGCATGCACGACAAACATACTCTCTCGAGTCTCAGATTCTGGCGGACAAATATCCATTTTCACTTGATAGATAGGTGTACCATTTATACATATTTTGTAAATACTAGTTTAAATATATATTTTTTCATATTTGTAACATTATAATTGTGTAACACTTTACCGCACATCAGAAGAACGAGATTGGTGTAGGGAGAGAGTGAGACCCGTTACATAAACATGCAGAGAGAGAGAGAGAGGGAGGGAGAGAGATAGTTATTTACATTCAAAGAGAGAATTGACCCATCACCCACCCCTGATATGCAAATCAGCTTCATTAAAAATAAAAAATAAAGCATGCACGACAAACATACTCTCTCGAGTCTCAGATTCTGGCGGACAAATATCCATTTTCACTTGATAGATAGGTGTACCATTTATACATATTTTGTAAATACTAGTTTAAATATATATTTTTTCATATTTGTAACATTATAATTGTGTAACACTTTACCGCACATCAGAAGAACGAGATTGGTGTAGGGAGAGAGTGAGACCCGTTACATAAACATGCAGAGAGAGAGAGAGGGAGGGAGAGAGATAGTTATTTACATTCAAAGAGAGAATTGACCCATCACCCACCCCTGATATGCAAATCAGCTTCATTAAAAATAAAAAATAAAGCATGCACGACAAACATACTCTCTCGAGTCTCAGATTCTGGCGGACAAATATCCATTTTCACTTGATAGATAGGTGTACCATTTATACATATTTTGTAAATACTAGTTTAAATATATATTTTTTCATATTTGTAACATTATAATTGTGTAACACTTTACCGTACATCAGAAGAACGAGATTGGTGTAGGGAGAGAGTGAGACTCGTTACATAAACATGCAGAGAGAGAGAGAGGGAGGGAGAGATATAGTTATTTACATTCAAAGAGAGAGAATTGACCCACCACCCGCCCCTGATATACAAATCAGCTTTATTAAAAATAAGAAAAAAAAGCATGCACGACAAACATACTCTCTCGAGTCTCAGATTCTGGCGGACAAATATCCATTTTCACTTGATAGATAGGTGTACCATTTATACATATTTTGTAAATACTAGTTTAAATATATATATTTTTTCATATTTGTAACATTATAATTGTGTAACACTTTACCGCACATCAGAAGAACGAGATTGGTGTAGGGAGAGAGTGAGACCCGTTACATAAACATACAGAGAGAGAGAGAGAGAGAGAGAGAGAGAGAGAGAGAGAGAGAGAGAGAGAGAGAGAGGAGGGAGAGAGATAGTTATTTACATTCAAAGAGAGAGAATTGACCCACCACCCGCCCCTGATATACAAATCAGCTTTATTAAAAATAAAAAAAAAGCATGCACGACAAACATACTCTCTCGAGTCTCAGATTCTGGCGGACAAATATCCATTTTCACTTGATAGATAGGTGTACCATTTATACATATTTTGTAAATACTAGTTTAAATATATATATTTTTTCACATTTGTAACATTATAATTGTGTAACACTTTACCGCACATTGGAAGAACGAGATTGATGTAGAGAGAGAGAGAGACCCGTTACATAAACATGCAGAGAGAGAGAGAGGGAGGGAGAGAGATAGTTATTTACATTCAAAGAGAGAGAATTGACCCACCACCCGCCCCTGATATACAAATCAGCTTTATTAAAAATAACGCGCGCGCGCGCGTGTGTGTGTGTGTGTGTGTGTGTGTGTGTGTGTGTGTGTGTGTTTGCATTTTAACCTAACGTGAAACGTAAGTAGACTGCATTTTAACCTAACGTAAACTGCAAATCAATTTAATTAAAAAAATAAAAATATCAAATAAAAAAAATAAAAAAATTTATTCGCGGATGCTGTGGTCCATTTGGGATGCTGCGGGTCCAGCTGATAGAAAGTGAAAGTGATCTAGGCTCGCGAAAGGCGGCATATATTCGCGGATATGCAAATCAATTTAATTAAAAAAATAAAAATATCAAATTAAAAAAATTAAAAAATTTATTCGCGGAAATTCGCGGATGCTGTGGTCCATTTGGGATGCTGCGGGTCCAGCTGATAGAAAGTGAAAGTGATCTAGGCTCGCGAAAGGCGGCATATATTTGAACTTGGCGCGCGAAAGGCGGTGGTGGTGGGGGAATAACGGTACTTGCGTCAGGAACCCCATTTTCCCCCTACTAACGTTACCAAAATAAAATAATTACACTAGTTGGCAACACAAATAACCGATTAAACAGTTTCTCTAAATGCTGCTGTCTAATAACGCTCCCGTGTTGATTTTAGACAAGCCTACGATTCGATAGATAGGGATAAACTGTCTAATATTTTATACGAATTCGACATACCAGTGAAACTGGTAAGGATGATAAACTTGACAATGGCTAATAAATACAGAAGCTCAAGTACGAATATAAGGACACATGACGAAAGGATTTGTAATCAATAGAGGGTTAAAACAAGGAGACAGGCTGGCCCCGACCTTGTTTAATCTATCTCTAGAATATGTAATCAGAAAACTGCCAGTAGGAAGAAATAACGTACTGACAAACAAATCGGTCCAATTAGCAGTCTACGTGGACGTCATCAACATAATGTGTCGGACAAAAAATGCAGCAGAGGAAACGTACTTTGAGCTCAAAGAAAATGTTAGCAATATAGGCTTCAAAATCAGCACAGATAAAACAAAAATATTAGTGCAGACTAGGAGACAAAGAAACTACGGAACAATCGACAATATCGAAATGTTGGACAACTTTAAATACTTGGAACCATATTAGAAAAAAACGGCATAGAAGATGCCGAAATCCGGAACAGGATAGTCCAAGCCAATAAAGCGTATTTCGCCACATCAAGTATCTTCAGATCCAAAGACATCCACAGAAACACCAAACTAAGGATATACAAATCAATAATAAGACCCATTCTAACCTACGGCTGCGAAACGTGTATCCTGAACTCCAAAGCAGCAAACATTCTCGATATCTTTGAAAGAAAAATATTACGAAGAACCTGGGACCAGTTAATGACGTACACGGCTGGAGAATAAGATATAACTTTGAATTGTATCAAATGTATAAAGAACCACCGCTAACACAGTACATAAAAATTACAGCGTCTAAGGTGGGCTGGTCATGTAGCCGGAATGGGGGAAGACAGAATACCACGAAAACTATGGATTACCAGAATCCACGGAAAAAGACCAGTGGAAAGACCGAGGGGAAGATGGGAGGACGCGGTGGGTGACGACGTTGCGAAAGAAATACTGAAAGTGCGTTCCTGGAGGAGGATGGCTACCGACAGAAGAGAAGGGGGGTAATTGAAGGAGGCCAGACCCCACAAGGACTGTAGTGCCATAGGAGAGGAGAATAACGCTTCCGTCTCTAACGTAGAGATATAAACGTATAGTCTACCAGAAGCGTCCAGAAATTTAAGTTTCTCTACCCTGTAATGAAATACAGACAACTCGCATAAATAAAAAAAATATTTATTTATATAAATTCAAATGTATACTACTTCTCTGCGTAGTCCCCATTCCTTTTTGGGTAGGCTATTTGTCAAAGTGTGGCACTGTGTGGTTACTGGTACTGGGTTGCAATCCCCCCCCCCGCTTATCATGGATAAGCCGTCACCATGGATGGAAATATCGTGATCAGTGGAATTAGCAGCATTCCCTTTTAAACGAGCGACGCGAGTTCTCAGTTTTAACTCAACCGTTTGGCATTTGTCTGCCTGTGTATTTGGGGTACGTCTCAAGATAATTTTTGAACGGCCGAATCGATTTTCGTAAAACTTAGCACGCGTGTATATGCTTTTACACTAAAGAACCGATATAGTTTTTGAGATTGATCCCGAAAAATAAAGTGGCGGGAGACAAAAATGTGAGAGGGCAAAATTTGGAGAAAATCGCGAAAGTTCGTGCGTGGTATCAACTTGAAGAAATTTTAAGAAAAATTAATTTACTGTTCATTTTTGAAAATTTGAAAATTCTAGAACTCTGGGGCCGAGAAGTGGGTGAAAATTGTGAAAAACGACAAAAATTCATGTGGGTATCAAATTAAAAAGAATTTTAATTAACTTCTGAATACATTGTTAATTTTTGTAAATTTCAAAATTTTGGGACGCCAGGGGCCAAAATCTGATAAAATTGCAAATGCCACGTGGGATATCAAATTTAAGAAAATTTTAAGCAAAATTTGTTGACCCCACGACCTAAAAACGGGTTCAGAAAATTGAAAAATTTTTTAAATCCGACGGGGTCTCAGACTAGAAAAAATTTTAACACAAATCCGATTGTTTGTAGTTTTTAGCTTTAAGAATTGTTTGGTGATTGTTTGTTGTAAAAATGTTACTTTACCAAACAAAAAATAGTAACGTAATCGGAATTTTCTTAATTTTTCTAATAATTGAAAAATTATCGTACTTCGTTCAAAATGCTGAGCGATTTCTGTTCCTCAGGGAGCTTGCTAGTATACAGAATCGTTAACTGGACAACGTAAATAATGGGTGTGATTGAAAAAGTAACGGACGTTAGCGTGAGTTAAACTCTGTCGTGAATTGAAATAAGAACAAACAACTTCAGTTATGTTAACGACATTTCAGCGTTGACACTTGACACTTTCTCGGTGCGACGAACAAAGAGCCCTCCAGTGAAAGTAGGACGTGAAAACACAAACTCTTTCATTACGGAAACATTTTTACATACAATTTAAATGACAGGAGAATCCCGTTGTTTGCAGCGGCCGCGGTGTTGTGAAGAAAGTCAAATTACGGTAACTCTTTGTATTGGGATTGGAAGCTGCGTATCGCAGCACAGCACTTCACAGCTATTTGCTGTTTGTAAAAACTTTCATAATAGATGAAACGTTCGTGCCGTCAAGAAGAGACCAAACATTGCGCAAATCCACAAAGGTAAGCCTTTGGCTTTACTTAAAGTCGACGTCGGTTAATACAGTCGGGTTATAAAACAACTAGGACAGTCTCGGACATAAAACCTCGGACTTAAAATAATATTGGAATTACCGTGTGATTTCTATTTTAATTGAACGACCGAAGCGAGTTCTCAGTTTCAGCTCGACCGTTTGGAATTTGTCTCTCTGTCTACCTATCTGTTTGTCTGTCTATCTTTCTGCTGCGGAGTATGCCTCACGATAACTGCTGAACGCGTCAACCGAGTTTGGTAAAACTTTGCATTCGTTTCCATACTTTTATCCTACAGATCCATTATTTTTTATACTTATCCCCCTCCCAAATAGAGGGACTGGCAAAAATCTAAATGGGTCAAAACTGTGAAAAAATCGCATAAGCTCGATGCGATGTGAAAAAATCGCATGAGGGTTATCACAATTTAAACTATATTAGATTGGTATATCACTGAATATAATGTTCATTTTTTAATTTCAAAATTTTGTGTCATGACGGCTCAAAACTGGGATAAAAGTTTGATAAAATTTGAAAATTCATCTGGTACAGGCTATCAAATTAAAGAGAATTTTAACAAAACTCTGAGAAGAGTGTACAATTTTGGAAATTTCCAGCTTTTTGACCGCAGGACTAAATAGCATTTAGGACTTTTTTATGCTGAAATAGCATAAAAAATGTGGAAAATTGTTAAAAATCAAGCCGGATGGCAGACTAAAGGGAATTTTAACGTAATCCGATTGTTACGAATTTCTACTGTTTATCTTTTGATTGATCTACAATATTGTTACTTTACTAAACATAAAATAGTAAGTGTACTTCGTTCGAAATAGTGAGCGAGTTCTGCAGCTTAGGGTACGAAATAACAAATCATGCTTAAAACCTATTTATTATATAGGCTTAAAAACATTTTAACTGTGTGTGTGTGTGTGTGTGTGTGTGTGTGTGTGTGTGTGTGTGTGGTTAATGTATCTGATAAAAAGGAACGCACACAAAGATGGTGATTTTAAACACGCAGAAATGACTGTCAGTCTTACTGTCATTTTGCTAGTCCAAAGCCTCAAAAAGTATGATGAGATTCAGTTTGCAAAAATGTAAAGGTGTTTCAATACCATGTATTAATATTGTCTAAACGAAAAATATTCATTATCTCTACTCGACCCCCCCCCCTAGTCCGATATGGTATCCGCACTCTTCGTACTACCAGCTGCAGCTCAGGAGCTTACTAGTATAATAAAAACGGATGTGTACTTGATCCGTATCGTTGTAGTGGAGAAACAGGCCACGCTTTCAGTCTGACCCTACAGCACACCAGATAGGAAGTGTAACCAACATTACGCTTCAGCCATTTATTATTATCCTCGGTGTTGTCGTATGTTCCGATTTCCAAAGGTCGAGTCAGCCTGGAGGCTGAACCATGGCCTGCTCTAGTAGAAGGGCGGAATATTAAACGTGGCAACATTGGAACAGCTGATATTTTGAGGCCGACTAGACGATCTCTTAATTTATGTATTTAAGTAATCAAATAGCGTTATTTTTACTAATTACCGGTTGACAGCAGTTTTATAATCCTTTGTTTTTGCAAATTAAAAGTTTATTATGTAAAATGCTGTTATATTATTTAAGAAATACACTAATTAACTCATTCATATGATACGAATTTAATAATTCGAACAAAATTAATTTGTTAGGCCTAACACTAATTCACTAATTTCTTCAACTTAAACGTATAGTACTAAGTGCGCACAGAGTTATAATTTAGATTTAGCTATAAATAGGCTTACTCATGATTTTAGTAGTGCTATGAAATGAAATCAAAATATAACATGTTCACTTTAGCTACTTTATTACACTATGCAATAGGCCTCAGACGCAACGTTGCCACGTTTAATATTCCGGCCTTCTACTAGAGCAGGCCTTGGCTGAACGCATTTCGATTTTATCCTGATGCCTGGGAATCGAAGCCTGTACGTTTAGATAAACGGCCAAGCGAAGTTTTGTTAACTAATCTCCCCAGTCTTCATGTGGTGCCGTTTAAAATTGCTCGCAGTAACTGTACGACAAATATAGGTACTCGAAAGGCGTACTGTCAAATCTGCGTTGAAGATAACAGAAGGTACACACTAGCTGCATAATAATTACATAGCTAAGTCCAAGTTTGAGATAACGGCGGTTACTCCTCGAGAAAACAAACAACAGGTTATTAAAAATCTCTAAGGTGTTTTTGTGTTTGTTAAAATGTTTTCCACGACGGGTGCTGCTATTAATACGCTTACCATTGTTTGAAGCCTACTAACTGTCACACCTCATTAGCCGGATTGAAAAGACAGACAATTGGACGACGAACGCGTCTGAATGTTTTATAAGCAATACGGAGATACATTATACTACAACTGCGTAGTTATAATGTCCTTCGCTCACGTGTACAGTATCGATTTCTTGTCGTGTTTACCTATTCGCCACTGTTGTTATGTATAACACACATTAGTATAATACATCAAACAAGTATATATAATAGTCCCTAGCGTGTTGGCTTCCTTGAACAAACCCAGTGGTGAGGATTGCGCATTTAGAAAATTATATTATCCTCTCTCTCTCTCTCTCTCTCTCTCTCTCTCTCTCTCTCTCTCTCTCTCTCTCTCTGTTATCGCTGTGCTGATAAAGTTTTTTAGTTTTTTTTAGAGTATTTCTTTTACTGAGGGTTGAAAGTCATCGTATGCGCGCTTGGCTACTGACCCAAAGATCGTGCGTTCAATTCCCAGCAGCAGCAACGTGTTGTTCGAATGCGTGTATTGGAAACGTGTCAACTTTATTGAATCGATATTGTTAATTCGATTCTTTTTATTTTAATGATGTTCAAATTTTCCGTCTCTGTTTTTTTTTTCTGAGGCTGTGAACTTTCCTTATTATTTGTTTAAAGAGTATTTTCCGTTTTAAATCTAGCAGTATGATTTTGCTACGCGCCGTAAGCCCTTGCGTTCGATTCCCGCCTCTATTCACTGTCAAGTGCCTTTCCAAAGTCTATGAAAGGCAACTGGTACATTGTGGGCAACTGATGTATGCGAGAAAGCTTAAGGTACTTTTCATTCTTAAAATTACCCGTTCTACGTGATTTACCATTAATAATCAACTTCTTGTGTTCTATTTTTATAGTTTTGCCTTTATCTCTATCTTTAAACTCAGTAGGCCTTCGTTTATGTTTGGTCCTTATACTGTCTTTAGTTGTTTCAGTTTTGTTTTTTAATATTTTCTCTTCTTCTTCTTTACTTCAAGGATTAGGCTTGCAGCCTGTCCGTCTTCACAGCCACCGTTTTCTTGGTCCTACCTCTATCTCGTTCTCCAAGAGGCTTATACTGGATTAACTTTTTTGGTATTCTTAGAGACTTGTTGATTAGACAAGTCTCCGGCTGTTTTGGGGCAAGGTCCCTTCAGCCAGTTGGTATTCTCGAGTCACCCATTCTATTTACTTGTTGTATCCAGTTTTCTTTATTTTGTTTAATTTTATCGTTTATCGAGTATATATTCAGCTCTTGCCTTATGTCTGCATTTCTTATGTGATCTCTTAGGGGGCATCCTTTGACTCTCCTTAAGAATTTAATTTCAGCAGCTTCAATTCGTTTTCTATGATTTTGGGTGAGTGTCCACGATCCAATCCCGTACACCAGTACAGGTGCCGCTATTACTTTATAAAATTTCAATTCTGTATCTTTTCGCACTTTCTCTCCCAGAGTCTTATCAATTGTGCCACACACATCCTCTGGTATCTGTTTATTTTATTGTCAATATCGTCTTCATATTCATAATATTTTCATAATTACAACATTTTGTCCTTGTCAAAAATTGTCTGTATTTCTGTTACACGTTTTTTATTTACCACCTTCTTCGTATTCTAAATTCTGATTGTTATCTTCATTTCTGTTTAAAGAAAAGTTTTCATTTTACCACCAAGCAGTTATGAAGGCAAAATGTCAATTGAGGAACCTCAATTAAAAAAGTATCTAAACCTCGCATAGAAATAGACACTAAAAACCATTTTTATCTCAACGACATATACCCAAATTATGCCAAAAATTTTAACTAGTGTGTTAAATAATCATAATAGTACCGTAACATTTAAAACTAACAATAATCTTTTGAACACACTCCGCAATAAAATAACTATCCCTTTAGAAAAGAAAACGGGGGTGTACAAATTATCGTGCGACGAGTGTAAATGCTTCTATATCGGCCAGACGGGGTGAGGTTTCCAAAAACGTTTTATTGAACATATACCTAAGCACAATCTGAAGGGTCAGACAACATCATCAAACATAAATTCCAACTATGCACGGCACTTGATAGACGAAAATCATAAATATACAAGCTTTGTTTCCAACTTGAAAGTCCTGCATTTTTGTAATAAAGGCACTTATATGAACGCCTTGGAAGAATTTGAGATATATAAGGCGTACAATGATGTACACAGTCGTGACTTCGTGTTGAACGACCATTTAAATTGTAAATCAAACCCGCTTTATGATACTGCAATAAACGTGTCTACGCGGTAGCTACTGATAATCAGTGTCCGATCGGTCCGCATCGAGTGCGCACTCAAGTAAAGAGGGCATGTGTGTAATAGTTTTTAAATATTTGTATTTTAATGTATAACGACTTCGTAAGAGTGAATTTTTATTTTATCTTCTGATGACGGGACACATGTCTCGAAACGCGTAAAGTAAAAAACGCACAACGAAGTCACACGACGGATTAAGGTAAATATTATACAGATTTTTTATTAACAGTATAGAGCAGTAAAAATATCGAGGCACATAATGTATTCCGTATACATTAGAATACGGAAAACTGTACTTCCCACATACACTCTACACACACGTCGACTCCGTCGTTATCTAGACTGCATTAGTATAATGCGTGTAGCAATTACGGTAACATCATCAGAGCGATAACGCAGTGGAGGCGTGATACGTCCTTCACCGGATAGGTAGGTAATTAAATTTTCATCGACTGATGTGCAGTTATATGTAATTCTTCTCTCTCTTTTTTTTTGACGTCTGCAGTTTACTTTTGGTCAGGTGATTGGTCGATATCAGTGCGGATTTAGAAGAGGAAAATCGACAATACATCAAGTTTTCACACTCCGACAAATTCTGGAGGAAGGTAGGGAACATAAGCTACAAACCCATCACCTCTTCATAGATTTCAGAAATGCATACGATAGCATTGATAGACAAGAATTTTACACTGTTCTTGAAGAACTAGGCGTACCAAAGGAACTAATAAGACTGTGTAGGATGACAATGCTGACAGTGAAGGACATGGTGAGGATCCAGAATGACTTATCAGGAGAGTTTGACTATGGAAAGGGAGTCCTCCAAGGCGATGCTCTTGATTCCCTCCTCTTCATTCCTGCCTTAGAAAAAGCTATGAGAGATGATTGAAAAGATTCCTCCGAGACTGTAATCAACAGGTTGGTGAAGGTCCTCGGATACGCCGATGACCTAGATATATTCGGTAGGTCGCTTCGAGCAGTCACTGGAGCCTTTTTTGCTCTAAAAGTCCCGCAAGGTGGCTGGGTCTCATAATAAACGAAAGCAAGACAAAATACATGGTCACAGGACAGGAAGCCAGAGAAGGAGAGCGCATCCAAATTGGCATCTATTCCTTCGAAAAAGTCAACAACTTTTTTTATTTAGGATGCCAAGTTAACTCTGATGGGGAAACAACAGAAGAAATAAAGCGAAGAATCACCTCAGCTAATAGGTGCTTCTTTGGTCTCAGACCCCTGTTCCAGAGCAGAACAACTGCCAGGAGCATCAAGCTGCTTCTGTATAAAACACTGATCCGCCCAGTTCTCACCTGTGGTTCTGAGACCTGGACCATTTCTAGAAAGTCTGAGTCAAGCCTGCTGGTTCGTGAACGCAAAATCCTCCGCAGCATTTTTGGTCCAATATTTGTGGGAGGTGAATGGAGGAAAGGACCAGCCAAGAACTGAACACTCTTCTGAATGAACCAGATATTGTGAAAATTATAAAACTTGGTAGACTCAGGTGGCTGGACATGTGATCAGAATGGGGGAGAATGAAATATCCAGAAAGGCAAACAAATGTTTGGCACCAGGAGAGTTGGTAGACCCAAACTACGTTAGGAAGACGGTGTGAACTATGATGCGCGCCATATCCTTGGGACCCGGAACTGGAGAGCAGATGCACTTGACCGGGACAATTGGCGGAGGCTGTTAAAGGAGGCCTTGACTCAGTAATGGGTTGTTGCGTCGCTGAAGAAGAACAAGAAGAAGACATAAGCTATCTAATCTACATTAGAATACGGAAAACTATTGGCCTATTTCCCACATACACTCTACACGCATGTCGACTTGGTCGTTATCTAGACTGCATTAGTATAATGCGTGTAGCAATTAGGGTAACATCATCAGAGCGATAACGCGTGATACGTCCTTCACCGGATAGGTAGGTAATTAAATGTTCATCGACTGATGTGCAGTTATATGTAATTCTTCTCTTTTTTTCCTGACGTCTGTAGTTTACTTTTAGTCCGGTTGTTTCTCCTAGTTTCCATAATAATTGAATTTTATACCTCGGCTTTACCGTAGAATACTGAGCATTTCATGGACAGCACATATAACTAATGTTGAAGTTCTTGGTGAAAGATGAAGAAACATAGGAAAGTTATTATTAACACAGTGAAGATAAGAAAGCTTCAGTATCTGGGACATCTCATGAGAAATGAACAGAGATTTTACTTATTGCAGTCCACACTACAGGTAAAAGTACTTGGAAAGAGAAGAGTTGGGCGACCGAGAATCTCATGGCTGAGAAATTCAAGGACCTGGTTTGGCATGAATACAACTGACTTATTCCGTGCAGCAGTGCAGAAAGTTAAAATAGTCTGTACGACATCCAACATCCGAAACGGATAGGTGCTATCAAAAGAATATACCTCTGCGGGTTATTAGCCTACAGGGGTTTAGTGCCATGATGGGTCTTCATCAATAGGTACCTGAGGAAAATACTTTAAATTTTCTGGCCAAACATTGTTTCAAATGAAGATCTCTGGAGGATGACAAACGAGGAACCCATTGCCACCCAGATCAAAAGGATAAAATGAAGGTGGATTGAAAATAACTTGCGGAAGAACCAAAATGCAAATGAGCGACAAGCCCTCTTTTCGAACTCTCAGGTAAGAAGAAGACGAGGAAGACCAAGAACCTCGTGGACGAGAACTGTCGAGATGGAAGCAGAAAAGGAGGGAAAGTCCTTTGGAGAGCTCAGAGTCTTCTCCCAAAATATAGTCCGTTAGAGTAGCTTCGTCGAGGCCTTGTGCTCTGCAGAGAGCGACAGGAATTAGTAGTAGTTTACTTTGCTTTTTGAATCAGCAGTCCAGTGAATAGCTGCTGATTGTCTGTCAATCTGGAGGTACCGCATTCGATGCCCGGCAGCTCCGTAAAGATCAGAGTTGTGCCTGTGCGGTTATTGATGGTGTCCGTATTCAGGCCGTGTTTAGAATCACTTTCTGCTGCCAATAGTTCTTAGCAGAAACTCTCTTTCTTGACACTGCTCTGACCACTACTGCATCTACGTTTTCCATCCATTAACACGTCAACACGTACAGCTGCTGTGCTTCATTACCTGTCCCAGCCATCGACATTTCCTCTCTGATAACGCTTTTCACATTTCTTTCTCCTATATTATATCATACCATATCTCATGTACAATATGACCATTAATAAACAGAAGACCGTAAGTCCATAGGTATTTACCACAGGAAATTTTATGGGCGGAGACTCTCATCTTTATCCTAGTCTCGTAAAAAATTGACAATGATGTCTTACAAAAAGAATAAGAATTGAATTGTTCGTGAAGTAAAATCATAATTGATGAGCGTAGGTGTAGGAAGATATTAGGTAAAATGTTTTTCAGCCTAAGAGAAAACGTGCATTCAAAAAAAGAAAAACCTGTTCACTTCAAAGAATATAACCAGAAAGGCGGGAGAGAACTCTTTCTTAAAGTGTTAAGTTTGGAGCGTTGCTTTCTGAGGAAGTGAGTCGTGGACGATACGAAAGGGGAGATAGGAAAAAATAAAAAATAAAATGACGAATAATATAGCAATAAGTTAAATAATAGACACTAACAAAAAAGCAATACGATACAATGTCATAACCGTTACTGAGGATATTTGTATTACGTAGGTTATGTGTTTTAATTAATAAGGTAATTGCGCCTGAGACATTGTAAAAAAATGAAAAAAAAAGTGTTTATATAATGTGTGTCGCCCAGTATCGGCTGAATTGGTGGGATCATATTTGCCGAATGGATGGCTGCCGCATTCCCAAACAACTATGGAACTATAAGCCGAGGGGACGGAGAGGTGTGGGACGTCCGACGAAGCGCTGGAGTGATCAGCTGTAATATTTGCCTATTTGAGACCGGAACAAAGCATTCTTGGTTTAAAACTTGAGGATGATGATGATATAATGTAAGCAAATTTTCGACATGGTACTGGTGTAAGTGACATATTACTGGACAAGGGTGACAAAATCAGGTCAACAGCCGTGTTATGCAACACGGTAGTTTGACTTAAACTTAAGCTTCATTATGAATCCAAACAGTAAGATGAAAAGATTGGTTCTTAACACCTTTCTTAAGACACCACGCTTAGCTTTCTGTGTGTGAACCGCTGTAGAAGAATTGTGAAGATATGTCGGAGAAGAAAACTTTACGAATGGAGAAATAGTTCGGAGTTTGAGAGATACCACAATTAGTAGCCTACGGGGTCCACGTGAAGCGCCAAGAAGCCTTCAGACATGATTATATGTAATGTTTTTTATTTATTTTCCTACACCTTTCCTACACCGCTAAGTATTATTAACTAAGGGAGTGACATCACTGCATGGCGTCTCCCTTCATGTTTATTGTACCCTTGTCAGATTTAGTTATTGCTCCTTACGAGCAGATTGTAAATGTATAATAAAATAAAATACTGTGTATTGAAGAAGTTTAAAAATCTAGAAGCGTGGAGACCAACTGCCATCCAGCTTGCCAGAGAGAGCGGAGGGGACTTATGTACATCTTAAACGCTTCCTCATGCAGCACCGTGTCGAAATAACCTCTAATTGATCTTTTTTCCCTTCTAAATGGTCCATGATTCAGCCATACTTCGTACAAACATCTTGTTCCGAATCCAAAGTCTCTTGCTGTTAGCAGCATCTTGTTTTTTTATAAAAGCAATTAAGACTTGAAATCTTTTTACTTCAGACGTATTGTTGTCTTTAGAACAGCGCTATTTTTGAACTCAACATTTGTCTTATTTTTCTCAACACCAATCATTCGCCCGTTCTGTGACACCACAGTATCATCAGGGTTGAAACTGATCAGTACTGTATAGAAAGATTCGGGGGCAGTTTTGAGCTGTCCTCGTCTTAGTCCGTGATCTGCGCGTCATACAAAGGCGTTCGGTAGCAGGCTGTAATTGAGGGGAAGTGAGGGTCGCGCTGGCGAGGCCCACCAGAGGTCTTTCTTGACCCGCTAAGGATTATATTGTACCGCTGCACGCCCCAAAGGTTCTGTCGCTACAATGTTGCCGGATCGCGTTGCGTGGAGTATCAACGGCTTTCGATTATATACCGTGGCCAAGGGCGTCGTTTCTATCAAAGAGGTCCTTAGGCCACAGTGTCGTGGAAGCCCGGCCCTGGACACAGATCACTTGAGAGGGTTTTGGCTGTATCCTGCGGGAGCTGGCACAGTTCCGTAGTTAATCACGAGAAGCATAGAGTCGCTCTGCCCTATGGCCGGCTTTAGTAGAAGGCCGGAACATTAAACGTGGCAACGTTGCGTCTGAGGCCTATAAGCATAGTGTAATAAAATAGCTAAAGTGAACATGTTATATTTTGATTTAATTTCATAGCATTACTAAAATCATGAGTAGCCGTATTTATAGCTAAATATAAATTATGTGTCTGTGCGCACTTAGTACTATACGTTTAAGTTGGAGAAATTAGTGAATTAGTGTTACTCCTAATGAATTAATTTTGTCCGAATTATTGAATTCGTGTCATATGAATGAGCTAATTATTACATTTCTTAAATAATATAACAGTATTTTACATAATAAACTTTTAATATGCAAAAAGTGAAGAATTATAAAACTGCTGTTAACTGGCAATTAAAAATGACTCGATTTGATTACTGAAATACATAAATTAAGAGATCGTCTAGTCGGCCTCAAAATATCAGCTGGTTCCAGTATTGCCACGTTTAATGTTCCGGCCTTCTACTAGAGCCGGACTTGGCTGTGCCCGCCGAAGGGCGTCAGGGCCACTTCCGATGTGTTAGCTTTCGAAAAGACGTAGGCTATAGGCTAGTATACAACCCCTCGGGCTGACAACTGCATCCGAGGCGGCTGCACTCTGTTGACATAATGGGCGGCCGTCCTACACACACGCGCGCGCGCGCGCCGGTTTGATTGCAGTTGACACTTAAAATTATTTGTCGTGCGCAAACATTAGCCTATAGTGTTTTGT
Organism: Magicicada septendecula; assembly: GCA_034769895.1. Taxonomy (NCBI): domain Eukaryota; kingdom Metazoa; phylum Arthropoda; class Insecta; order Hemiptera; family Cicadidae; genus Magicicada; species Magicicada septendecula. The sequence goes on from CM068372.1 coordinate 36,226,264, forward strand.
TCTCTCAAAGTATTTCCAGTATCTAAAAAAAATCCTACAGTCTTAGAGTTTATTGTTAATACTACCGTATATAGTTAATATATATTATTTTCCTGTTGTGGAAGTAGCTAATTAATCCAGTCTATATTTAGTGTGAAACAAATGTATAGAAACTGATATCAATAACAAACGCGATTAAAATATCGGGCTTATGTGATTTATTGTATAAATAATTGTCAATTAGTTATCAGTTATCGTAATAACGGTAGATCTGTTTAATCGGTGGTGTTTGTAATAGCACAATAATTCTTTCAAGATGTTAAATGGAAAGTTTCGGGAAAAATTTCTTGAAATAAAAACCTAATATGTTTTGGAAACTGTAAACAGTGCTTTGTAACTTTAATCTGTCTGAAACTTGTCAAATTTTCGATAAGTTACTGCGATTACTGGACTACTGATAATGAAATATAATACATTATGTGCACGGCAATAATGCATATTATGTAATAACGTTGTTAAAACAGTATCTCTGGGTTATCCCCACTACTGTTCAACTTGTGTGCAGAGTACGTGATGAAGGAGTTCAGGGAAACCAGCAACAATGGAATAATAATTAATGGCGAATGCTACAAAACCATCCGGTTTGCAGGTGATAGTGCGCCCTTGGGAAACAACGAGGAAGAACTACAGAATGCGCTTCACCAAATGAACAACATCCTAAAAGTTAATGGAGCATGGCAATAAAGGAGAAAACAAAAGTCATTAAATGTTCCAGAAATGGAAAACAGAAGACTGAGATTGTTTTGGACGGTGAAAGCTTGTTCATTTTTTTTTACTCCATGCTCCATAAGGAAATGGAAGTATGGTGATGGCGAAAAAATTGTGTTCGAGATAAGGGCTGATTCTGATTGTACTACCCTCAAAACATGAAGAAAAGTCATTTTCCGAAACGTGTCTTTGTGTAGAATTTTTTCTATGGCGAACGATAACTGCCGCAAATTCAAACAGAATCAAATAAGTTTTTGCATATATACCAGAATTGTAGAGGACTCAAGGCCTATTGATTTTGGTGAAGATCGGTTAGGGGGAAAGGGTAGTTTACCTGCAACTTTTTATGTTTTGACAAGAGTGAAGTACTTAATTTTGATAAAGTATCCTGAAAAGAAGGTCATAATAATCCACTGTAGAAAGGTAGATGAAATATCTATAAATGAAAAGGGTAGTTGAAGGGGGGAGGGGTAATTTTATATACGTGTACTATGTTATCGGCAACAAAGAAGTAGTTTGCTGTTAAAATTCCTTCCCGGGCTGTTTGGCCGTGGTCCAATGTTTTCTGCAAAACCAGACGTTTCGGCAGTGCCATTGAATACCATCATCAGTGAAAATCGAGTGCGCTAACGTGAGGTGGTATACGTTAGTGACCTCAGTACTTCTGAAGAAAGAAGTAGTTTCTATGGAAATATTTCATTTCGAAAATGATTTTAAATATACATTTTAGAACATGGAAATCATGTATGGTTCTCCATACCATCTTTGTTGTCATTATCTAAATTTCCAATGTTCATTACATTCACATCACTAGGAATTACCTGCTCACCACATACAGTACTGTGAGCAGTGACAACTTACGGTTTATTAGTGTCCTTGATGTGTATTCAATTTCATAAAGAAACAATCTTTAACATGGCCAAGTACCTCTTATCGCCAACAATGTTCTCACATATTTATTGTGCAGTCACTGAAACCTTATACAGACTATACTAAATTTTAACATACTATACTAAAAAAATATATCCTGAACATTTCAAAAACCTAATATTTGGTAGTTATGGTACAAATAAAATACAAACACAAATCACCTTTCTTCTGTTAACGATAGCTTCTCGTGTGGATAAAATTATTATTAACGATATGCAGGACGACAAATGTGTTGAACTGTTCATTAACCACGATTTCAAATGTTTGAGAGAAATTTTTAATTTCTGATGACGGCAGGTAAACGTATAAAATGTGTTGATATCTTAAATATCTTGGCAGATGTAGTAGCGATATAAAAAGTAGAATTGCACAAGCGAAATACCTCCTCTGACGTCCAGAAACGTATCCCTGGGCACCGGGAAGAAATTTATAAAGTGTTCGAAGGTTGTGAAGTTCCCATTGTCTTCAGGACAAATGAGATATTTAAGATTTGTTGCCATACGATTTGTAACGGTACAGTCCATGTGAAGGCATGTCTTTGACAAAACGCGCCAGTTCACCACAAATCGATACTGTGATCGGTAGATCGATAGGTGGATATTACTTGGCTGAAAATGCATGTATATGTGCCAAAAGTGGAAAAAAACGTTTATATTGTACGTAGGGGGGACCCAAAAGTAACGAGAATTTTTCTCTGGCAGTTGGTAGAACGCTAGTTCCGACTTCTCCCGCTAGGTGCCTTCCCTAGACACCATTTTGTATCAGTTGCCCTAGCGGCATTGTTGTGGAAACATTAGCGCGGTCAGTGTGACTATTTTTTGTAACCGCTGTTTCACGTTTTCGGCGATTTTTAAATTAATGTAATGGCAGACAAATACCAACGTGTTAACATCAGGTTCTGTTTCCTGTTAGGGAAATCAGCAGCAGAAACTGTCGCACTGCTTCGGGCGGCTTATGGGGAGGAAGCTTTGAACCAGGCAAGGATTTTGAGCCGACAAGAAAGCACACGCGGAACGAATTTTGCTGCAACACGTTTCATCTTCAGATGTTCAGTCACAATTCGTTGGCATGAAGTACAGGATCTTCCAATCATTTCCTCCAATTCATCGATTGTTCTACGACGATCAAACATGATCGCAACACGGATTTTTTCAATGTTTTCGTCCGTTTTGGAAGTCGAGGGACGCCCGGTCGTGGTTCGTCTTCAATTGACATTTGACCACTTTTAAAACGAGAAAACCAGTCGTAAATCCTTGCCTGGCTCAAAGCTTCCTCCCCATAAGCCGTTCGAAGCATTGCGACAGTTTCTGCTGCTGATTTCCCTAACAGGAAACAGAACCTGATGTTAGCACGTTGGTATTTAATGTCTGCCATTGACAAATCGCCGAAAACGTGAAACAGCGCTTACAAAAAATAGTCACACTGACCGCGCTAAGGTTTCCACAACAACGCCGCTAGGACAACTGATACAAAATGGTGTCTAGTGAAGGCACCTAGCGGGAGAAGTCGGAACTAGCGTTCTACCAACTGCCAGAGAAAAATTCTCGTTACTTTTGGGTCCCCCCTCGTATATTATATTTTGTATGATGTATGAACTAAAGAGGAACAAACGACATTGACGATGACCGTATCACCACTGAAGGAGACGCGTATCGTGGTCGGTAACACGTATTGTTCCTCAAATAGCGGATCGGGTCCCTGTATTCTTCTGTAAGGACTTACGTGAGTATTTTAGTGACTCGGTTGTTGTTTTATTTGCGGGGGGGGCAGTGCTGCTGCGGTTTCCACATTCCACTTGTCAAGATGTGGTGACGATCTAGGATTGTGTATGTTTTTGGGGGGTGGGCTGTTCTTTTGTACCGTCAGAGATTATTTATGCAATTTATTTATTTTTTTGTTTGTATCGGCCATCTGAGGACCACATTGCAATTCTTTATTCCTTGTTCTCTTCTTTTTCTCCAATATTCTATCGTTTTCTCACTATGTCTCTTCTTCCTGTCTTCAGTCCTCTTTGAACCTGTGTTTTTCTCTCTCCTACCCTGGACTCCTTCCATTTTTAACACTTTTGCCTGAAAAACTGCTCTTTCAATTGCTTCTTCTCCGTTTATATTACATTTTTCTAAATCTTTTTTGAGTCTTTAATCCAACTTGATGTTGACTTCTTTCCCCATACGTGTTTGAAGATCTGTTTTGTTAACCTATTGTCGTCCATTCTATATAAATGTCCAAAAAATACTAGTCTCCTTTTTCTCACTGTTTCTGTTATATTTTCTATACTTTCATATATTTCATCATTACTTGTTAATTTCCAACCTTCTGAAGTTTTTCGTGGGCCTAATATTTTCCTAATAATTCGTCTTTCCAATATTTCTATAGTTAGTCTAAATTATAATTCAATGCTAGACATTCATTTGCATATAGGCATTCTGGCTTTCACTACTGTACTGTAATGCCTTATTTTTGCATTGTTAGATATGCACTTTTTATTGAAAATATCTTTAGTTATACTATATCCCCTTTCCATCTGATGAACCCTTTCTTCTATAGCAGATTTTTCTAAACCATTCTCTTGAATTATTTCTCCTAGTACTTAAATTTCGCTTACTTAAAGCGAAAATTAAAATAGTGTCGTATGACTGACGAAAAACTCGCACGTGAAAATAATCACGGTTGGAAAAATATGGCAGGATGATGGGTAATTTATAATTTTATTGATTTACCCATCAACCGAAAATAGTAGCCTAATATTTAGGAAAATGGATGGCTAAGAAAACATAGGTTTAGAGCGGGATCCTTAATGAGTGTGAAAGGTGGACGGATAAGGATAATGAATAAGGAAAACCCGGCGATTGACGTAGTTTGAACAATAATGTTGTCTACAGACGAATGTTAAAGGTCAGCGGAGGAGACAGAATAATTAATGTGTCGGAGAGGTAGAGAGAGAGTAACGGTGTCTGGAGCAGTATACACACACTAGCGGAATGAGGTTAAAGTATCTCGTGTTCTGCAAAGGCCAGTTGAACGTGTAAGCCAATTTACATACCTTGGTACTACAGTCAATGAACAATAGTGTTGTCTACAGACGAATGTTAAAGGTCAGCGGAGGAGACAGACGTCTGTCGGAGATGTAGAGGAGAGAGTAACGATGTCTGGAGCAGTATACACACACTAGCGGAATAAGGTTAAAGTATCTCGTGTTCTGCAAAGGCCAGTTGAACGTGTAAGCCAATTTACATACCTTGGTACTACAGTCAATGAACAATATCAATATTACCATATCAGTGCAATTGTTTATAAGCCTTTCCGTATTTTAACACATGCAACTGGCGTAGAAATAGGCCTACGTTAAATATTTATGGAAAACCAGTGAAATTTTCAATACCTCTGGGGGGGGGGTGACCATTTATCCTCCTGATCCGTCTCGTAGTTGCGCCACTGCATCCTGGAGCCAAAAAACGTTTGATTATTTTAACTGATTTAGCTTTGTAGTAACGTAAGTCTGTATTTACAGTCTTACAATAGTGTAAAACTAAATACTAAATTGTAATTATGAAGACTAAACTAAAGTGGTGTAATTGTATGCTAAAAATAAATAACATACGTTATGTGGATGATACCGTCATATTCGCAGATAGCTTAGTGCTTAGAGGGGCTGCAACAACTAATGAATAGAGTGACAGAAAGCAGCCGCAGATATGCTCTAGACATCAATGTTAATAAAACGAAGCTAATGATTGTATCTAAGAACAAGTTCACAAACTGCACCCTTAATATAAACCAAAGGCCAGTTGAACGTGTAAGCCAATTTACATATCTTGGCACTGTAGTCAGTGAACAATGGGACCACTCTCGAGAAATAAAGAGCAGAATTGAAAAGGCAAGAGCAGTATTCACTAGAATGAGCAGTTTATTCAAAAGTCACGATTTAACAGTAAACACAAAGATGAGACTTCTACGGTGCTATGTATTCTCGGTCCTCTTTATATGGTGTAGAAGCTTGGACTTTGTCTGAAGCCACAACTAAGAAATTGGATTCTTTCGAAATGTGGCTTTACCGTAGAATACTGAGCATTTCGTGGACAGCACATGTAACTAATGTTGACGTTCTTAGGAAGATGAAGAAAGAAAGGGAAGTTTTTAACACAGTGAAGATAAGAAAGCTTCAGTATCTGGGACGTCTCATGAGAAATGAACAGAGATTTTACTTATTGCAGTCCATACAGCAGGGAAAAATAGTTGGAAAGAGAGGAAAGAGGAGGAAAGAGACAGAGAATATCATGGCTGAGAAATTTAAGGACCTGGTTTGGAATGAATACAGTTGACTTATTCCGTGCAGCAGTACAGAAAGTTAAAATAGTCTGTATGATATCCCACATCCGAAACGGATAGGAACTATCACAAGAAGAAGTATGCTAAAAGTATACTAACTCTATTTCACGTTAGCACGATGTAATAATATGGGGAACGGAATAACTAAAAAGGAATGTTAAACATAAAATTATAATATTGGATACAACGCGACTTTTATAGATAATAAAGATTTTTACAGAATGAAAACTGTTTAAAAATCAGCAGTTTTTTTTTTTTAATGTGTAACGACAGAAATAACTACACGTGAGCAAACGTAAACTCCCCTCAGGTTACGGGCGTCATATAAATAAATGTTAAATATACTTAAAAGTGCTAAATACATATGTACACACTGCCGTCTATATTTAAACGTTCATTGATTGTGCGAGTGTTTAGTTTTGACATTGACGTCACGGGACTGCACCTTGCTACCTGCCTCAGTCGGATTATATAGAGAAGAGGCCAAGGTAAGGTATTGTGTACGTACTACGTATGTGCGTCGTAACACGCAATTCACCGGGAAGCGTTTATTTTTGTCCTCCTGGAGGATTACTCCGCCGTTCCCGTAAGCATCTGGCGACGTGATGTTAATATTGAATAAACCGCTCTCTGAGCTGTGCTGTAGTTAAAACAAGAACAGGATGTGTCCCGAGGGCGTACAACAGGTGTACCGTATACAGACGGGGTCGACGACGTCAGAGGTCGCGCGCGCGCGCGCTCGCACACACACACACACACACACGCCGAGCGCTGCTGCTCTCGTCGTCGTGGTGAACTTTTTTTTTAAATCATCGAATCGATTTAACGGGAGTTTGGCGTGTTGCGTGCTGAATATAAAGTTGTATAAAAATACACGAAAACAAAATAACTCACATTTTCTGAAAAAACGAAGAGGTTGCCGACTTTGACAAACGTTTAATGAGAACATGGGCATCTCCATAAATCGTATTGTGTGGAGCGTTGATCAGTGGCGTATCTAGAATTTGGCTTGGGGGAGCGGTCCGGGGTCCGCTCGGGCTTGGCGGGCGCTAGTAGAAGGCCGGAATATTAAACGTGGCAACGTTGCATCTGAGGCCTATAAGCATAGTGTAATAAAATAGCTAAAGTGAACATGTTATATTTTGATTTAATTTCATAGCATTACTAAAATCATAAGTAGGCCTATTTATAGCTAAATCTAAATTTAGGTCTGTGCGCACTTAGTACTATAGGTTTAAGTTGAAGAAATTAGTGAATTAGTATTAGGCCTAATGAATTAGTTTTGTTCGAATTATTGAATTCGTATCATATGAATGAGTTAATTATTATATTTCTTAAATAATATAAAAGTATTTTACACAATAAACTTTTAATTTGCAAAAAGTGAAGAATTATAAAACGCTGTTAACCGGCAATTAAAAAGTGACGCGATTTGATTATTGAAATGCATAAATTAAGTGATCGTCTAGTCGGCCTCAAATATCAGCTGGTTCCAGTGTTGCCACGTTTAATACTCCGGCCTTCAACTAGAGCCAGCCATGGCTCGGGTCGACTTAATACAAAAGAAAAACAAGTTAAGACCGATCAACATTAATGTGGATGAAAAGTGTGTAATAACATCCTGAAATTAATCTTATTAAAGCAAACGGTAGCCTAGTAACACAACAAAAATACGCGTTATTGAAACACTGTTTAGAAGATACTGACCTAATTGATTTTCCTACATTTCATATTTCAAACGTATATGCAAATGCTGTGTAACAAACCTGTTTGTATATTTAAAAAAGGGTTCCTAAATGAAAAACACATTTGAAAAGAAAATAATAAAAGACACTGAAAATTATGAGGTTAACAAAATTTGTCAGCTTTTTGCGACCCTCTGGGGGGGTCCGGTACCTTGCGCCTCCCCCCCGTAAATACGTCCCTAACGTTGCTCCTTACGGATGTGAAACGCGAACCATTAGGAAGGAACGCATAAAGAAGAATGGAAAGGATTTCGTGGAAAATAACAGTAAACAGCGATGAAGTGGATACAGTTAACTCCCGATTATCCATTTCTCCCATCTATTATCTCTTCTTTCAATTCCTTTTATTAACTCTTAATTGCCGTAAGCGGAATATGTTAAATATCTCGACATGTATCTCGACAGACGCCTTACGTGGCGGAAACACACAGAAAATAATCTGCTTCGGCATTATGTAGTTCGTGGTTGCTCGGAACGAGGTTTCAGATGTCATCATCATCATCTTCAGCAAGCATTAAACCAAAAATGGTTTGTTCCGGTGCCAAGCAGATAGACTATATAGCTGGTCACGCCAACACCCCACACCTCTCCGCTGTCCTTTGAAGTTATAATTCAGTAGCGGCAGTCGTCCGTTCGGTTAAAATGCTCCAACCATAGGCTATTACCCAATACTGGGCACTCATATCGAGTATTCAATTTCTGTCCCATATCCGCGATCGTGAGGCCTATATCCTGTCACGTGGCTGAGAAATCTCATTTCGGCCGCTTGAATACGACTCGCCTGTGATTTCGTTAAAGTCCAATTTTCAGACCCATAGACAGAACTGTGAGGAGGACCATCGTCAGGCGCAGTAGCGGCTCGTACAGGGAGGGCAAAAGGGCGCAGCCCTCCCACTAAATTTGCAAATTAAACTTGTCAATAATATAACTATAATGTGATAATGTGTAGTATCCTTATTGAAAGATATTTTTGGGGCGACTAATAGCGATCACCCGATGTTTTCGGCATGGCCCCGCAGCCGGGACGGTTTCGCTGTCGTCCTCCCTGCATAGGCCGGTCTTTCGGAGAGCGGGGCAAGAGACGTGTACACATGTCTATGCATTTAAATGAGCATCCGCCATTAGAGGTGGGGCTGTGCCCGCTTTCTGATTTCGCGGCTAAATTCATAGAGAACGGAGCGTTTTCAAAACTTACTCTGTTGCTGTTTAAAGTGCATATATTTTCTCTTGTGTTTTATATAGTTTTGATTGTGTTCTTGTTGTACTTTTTGTGTAAACGTAATGTTCTAATATTTTTTTTTACATAATATATGGGTACAACTAAATTTGCCCCCCCCCCCCCAGTCAAAAACATTACCAGGCGCCACTGGTCAGGCGTGTCACAAATGTCTCTGCAGAATAAACTTCATCGCTATTTTGAAACCAATTTGGTCGTACAGCATCCATCTAAGTGGGACAGCACTTATCCTGCAGCGTTACCAGAACATGTTACTCAGAACACTGGTTAATTTCTTATAGTACAGTACTGCCAAACCACGTTATACAGAAAGACCTCAAGATGTCTTCTGTACGAGAACATAGTAAACACCATGTACCCTCATGAGCTGACAAGAAAGCTGCTGGATGACGCAGGACACACGAACGCTATAGACAAACGGCAATACCAAACTCACATTTTTGCCATTTTAGATTACAGTAAGTACTCTTATACGCAGCCCTAGGATGATGGACGCTTCTTTCCAACAGTGTAAAACGTAAGCTGGAACATTTCCGTCTGAATCATGTCCAACTCTCCCTGGTTTGTCTGCAACCAAGTCATCAGGACGGGTCTCCGTCTGTCAACGGTTGAAGCGTTTCTCTTCAGACTTTCTGTGACCCTCTTCTTCCGCGCAGCATACACAATCCTCCCACACCTTCGTGACCTGCCTAGGGACGAAGGTCGTCTCCCCCCCCACATCGTAATGCGAACCGCAGTCTGCTGGATGACCCTCCTCCCCCACAGTCTCCTACCTAAGACCCTTCAGTGAGACGGGCTTTTTTTTCTTCTGTCAGTTGTGCAACGGCTCCTTTCATGAGGCGCCCGCCTCTCATACACGAGCTGCTGTGGGCGGACCACCGCTGAGCTTCTCTCCCGCTACCTACACAAACAATAAGAGCGCACCCATCCGCTACATGTTTGAACTTATTGTATCATGCCAGCAGGAAGTGATAGTGACTTTTGTTCATTTGTTTACATGTTTTTATCATTTAGTTTTGTATTTTGTTACCTCTTTAATCTATTATCAAAAACAAGAAGAGCTGTCAATGGTCAGCTCTTCATAATCCTGTGTGTGTTGTCAGCCAATTTGTTAAATGTTCGCTCAGTCGAACAGCTTACAGATCGCCAATAAATTAAAAAAAAAAAAAAAAACCATCCGCTATCAAACGACCTTGAGAGAGCTTGATTCTTGCAATAATCGGAGGAGTCACACCGGATGCTGCTATAGTACAGAGGTTTTGAGCCTCGTCCCCCAATCAGCTACAGGCTTCAAGACCTGAGTAAGGGAGCACTTTCCACTTGATATGTATTTTCTATGCTTTCACTCATAAGTTTTGCTTAATGTTGCTGTGTCCTTGTAACAAACTGCAAAAAAATCATTCATTGTTTTCCACAAACTGCTTTCTATCCGCTGTAGCCATTGTTTACACTACCTTTGTCTTCCAATTTCCAGCATGCAGTTCTAGCAATATCCGCTGTAACGTTTTTTACCACGTTACAAATCCAGGGAACCCATCTTAACTGACACCTGCCAATTACATGGGCTGCCTACGCTGTAACGAACTGTTATTAAACTCAACATAATTGAACAAATTACTTAAGCTAATTATTAGGAAACAAGGGAAGGTATTTCACTGATTTATGCACTCATTTTCATGTGTAATAAGATGACTTCTCTTTATTAACAACTGATACGAAAAGATCCCATGACATAATTAATTAGATTAAAATATTTAAATGGTTTTCAGAAAAACTAGGGATCATAATGATTATGTACTTTGTTACCTCGGATCCGAGTTTACTTTAAATATCTCTATAGCAAATACTTCTGAGTATTTTGTGTTCATCTAGATGCTTGCAAGACTTTTACCATTTGAAGAATGGTATTAACTAAAGTCATTATAATTTACATTTACATATAAGGCGTTACAACGTATGATATTCAATATTACAGTAAACTCTTAGTTGGTCTCATTTATAGTTTAAAGAAAATTATAGTCTTTGAAAAGTCTCTTTTCTCTGTAAGTTATGTCTCAAATATAATTAACTCTCGATAGACAAGCTATCGAGTCACCTTTACAATATGTCGTGGTAACCTCGTCCTGGGGTGTCTCTCTTGGGAATTCTTGAAGTCGGCGTCGTCATCTGAGTCGTGTCTTCGGCAAGTACTAGATAGGTGGTTCACTGCGGAGATTGAAGTTTCTCTTGTTAAACTTGGTGTAGATCCACGTAGGTCCTCGTCAGCGTCTTATGCATCGTATACGTCCACATGTGAAGTTTATGCAGGTCACATCTTAATATGTAAAGTTGTACTTGAATTTACCTCTTGAGGGGAGACGTCATCTTGCTTACTACTTGTTAATTTCTTTTTTGTTTTAACTTATTACATTTTTCTTTTTAACACAACTTCCTACAATTCACACATTGCACTCGCTCGCCACGTTTAGCAGTGGTAGCTAACATTTAAAATTAAATTTAACCAGTGCATTTTGGTGGAGCACTCGCTCGTAGTTCTATACGCTCTGACGGCAGCATTGTGACTCTCTACTCGATTCGACTGGCACATTACAACGGAGAGGGGCAAGTACTCCGCGATAATATAGTTCCTATTTTTTTTTAAATTGACATTCTTATTACAAAAAACAATACATTAATTATACATATATAATTTAAGTGAATTATTTTAACTACTACTCGTGCCTTCAAATTACTAATTACAAATATTATGATTTTTATATTTTCCTAAGTTACAGACGACTCGCTAAACACGTTGAGTCCGGAATTAACAGGTCACCGCATGATGACTAGCAAAGGGTTAACTGTGATATTAATAGCTTTTTTACAATTCGAATTTTTATTAATGCTTTAGTTAGATTTTCCATTTACATCTCATACTCATTCTGATTTAGTACAGGGGCTTTAGGTTTAATAGTGCGATTTAAAAATACTTAATTGCTAGTAAAATTAATCTTTAATTTATTTAAGATTCTATATTCAATTAAATCGTCACATACCCCACCGCTTAAATTCCACATTACGGATGTTTTGTGAGCCTAACGCAAAATTGGGGACTTGGAATATGTTTGGTGTCAGTGTGTGGAATTTCTCTCACATAGTTATTGGCAAGCGTTATACCCATTTGTTTCTTCTCCACAACACAATATACTTTTATATTTTCCTATAAACTACCTTTATTTTTACATACTATTCACACTTAATATCTACATTTTAAAACACAAAACTCTTTCTTATGTCTACTACTTAAATGTACTACCGGTTTTTTCTTTGGGTTTTTTATTACTCTCTCCGTAGAGTAATTTTCTAAATATTTTGCTATTTAGAATTCAGTTTAGTTGTCATTGAGTACTCATTTACTTATCTTTCGCTGAACTGGATCTCAGGTTGATCAGGCCTCATTTCCAAATTCTACGATTAACACTTAGCAAGGTTACTTAGGTATAATATACTTCACTACCTAGTATTACCTTTTCTATTTTTGGCTATACTATTTCTTCTTTTCTTCTTATACAATTTTATCTGCGAAATATGTGTTCTCCGCACATATTTTCGAGTCGCAGGTTCGTACAGAGCTACTGTAACTGGAGTTAAGTACTTCTGGATTTGGTAAGGGCCACACCATCGGTATGATAGTTTAGAGGTGGTCTTATCAATTGCACTACTAGTCGGGTGAGTCTTGTACATTACTAAGTCACCTACTTGGTACCTAACGGAATTGTTATGAATACCTTTCTCGTGGTATTTTCTGGATTTCTCTAAGTTCGCTCTTAAATTAGAGCGGGCTTTATTCCATATTTGCTTAATCTGCTTATCCTTTATTTGCGGAGGTAGCAGGTCGTGTATTTTCCATTTAGTGGACAAGGGGTGGTTTGGTTTGTATTTATACAGTAACTCAAACGGGGTCGACTTGTGACCTTCGTGATAAGCTGAATTAAAGGCGTATTGTATCCAGGATAGGTTTTGGTCCCAAGACGTATGATCTTTCGCATGGTAGGCGATTAATGCAGATTTGAGGTTTCGTAGATACCTTTCAGCAATATTGCCTTGCGGTCGATACTCCGTAGTGGTTATATGGTCTATACCTAACTTGAAACACATATTCTTAAATTCTTTCGCTTTAAACTGTGGTCCATTATCTGACACTATACGTACAGGTGTACCGTAGTCTTTAAATAATCTTTCCTGTAATATTTTTACAGTCGTCGACGCTAATGCTCGTCGCATGGGATACATCCAAACAAATTTGGTGAACGAATCTACACAGATGAGTAACATAGTATTACCTGATTTCGATCGTGGATAAGGACCTGCAAAGTCTAGATAAAGTTTAGAAAAAGGGGTCTTAGGGATTTCTGAAATCAATTGGCTTACCTGATTATTTCTGGCCGGTTTACTGAGAGCACATAATTTACATTTCTTTACGAAACTAGCTATTTCGCTGTTCATATTGTTCCAATGATATTCCTTACGAACACGATGTATTGTTTTATTGATTCCCATATGGACTCCAATTGTAGATGAATGGAAGTACTCCATCAGCATGGGCTTAATCACATCAGGGGCGATTATTCTTAGTTCCTTTCCGCTTCTTATTTTATGGGATAGTACACTTTTACTCAATACGTATTTCTCGGATTTAATACCTTGCGCAAGTTGTTCTATAATAGGTTTCAGTAAGGAGTCTTGTTGTTGATACAGGGCAATGTTTGTAAAGGCAAGGGGGAATTCAGTAATTACGGCGTTAGCAAGCGCTGTTTCCGGATTCTCCTTGCTTCCGGGAGTATTAGTGGGCGACTGGAACATACGGGACAGGGTATCAGTGACTACGTTTTGTGTACCTTTAATATGCTGCACTCTGAATTTGTAGCAGTTTAACCTCAATACCCATCTTCCAATACGTCCTAACTGTTTAGGGTGATTCAGTAACCAAGATAATGCTTGATTATCAGTTCCCAAAAGGAATTCTTTATGTTCTAGGAAGGGTTTAAACTTCTCGAATGCAAAAACAATGGCTAAACATTCCAATTCATATGCGGAATATTTTCTTTCTTGGACGCTCAAGGTTCGCGATGCATAACTAATAGGTAGTCTACTGTTTTCTATCTCTTGATAGATGACTGCACCTAACGCTACACTGGAACTGTCGGTCTGCACTACGAAAGGTTTCGTGAAATCGGCTAGTTGCAAAACTGGGGGAGATATGATACTTTCTTTGAGTTGTTCAAACGCATTTTGATGTTGTGCGCTCCATTCAAACTTCGCTCCCTTCTTTCTTAAGGAATTTAGAGGTGCTGCTATTTCGGCAAGATGGGGAATATACTTGTGGAAATAATTTACCATTCCCAAAAATCGGGCTATACCTTTTGCATCTCGTGGGGGTTAAAATTCTCTAATAGCGCGGGTTCGTTCGGGGTCAATGCTTACTTTTCCATTCGCTTTCACGATGTGACCTAAGAATGAAAACTGTGGGACGGCAAAATTTACCTTTTTTGGGTTAACAGTTAATCCTGCTTTTCGTAACCGAGATAAAACTTCACGTAGGTGTTTAAGATGTTGTTCCATTGATTCGCTATAGATAACGATGTCGTCCAAATAGTGGTACACATATTTAAATTTAATATCGTGAAATATCCTTTCTAATAATCTACTACATACGGAACTTCCTTGAGATATTCCAAAGGGTACTCTAGTAAATTGGTACAAGTTAAAAGGAACGGCAAACGCGGTTAGACGTTTTGATTCTTCCGCAAGCGGTATTTGGTGAAAAGCTTGATTCAGATCCATTACCGTAAAGACTTTCGCTTTCGTGAAGTAATGGAAAGCACTATGGATGTCTGGAAGAGGAATAGATTCAAATTCTATTTTTTTGTTTAATTGCCGGTAGTCCACAACTAGTCTGTGTTTATCGTGACCTTTCGGTACTAAAAAGGTGGGAGATGAATATGGGGACGTAGAGGGTTCAATGACTCCTTGCTCCAACAACTTGTTGATATGGTTTCTCATCACTTCCATCTTGGGAGGCGACAACTTGTACGGAGGTAGACGTATTACTTTCTGATCGCTCAGATTAATTTTATATTCTATTAGTTTAGTGAGTCCTAGCTTAGGTGTAAGAACTGAGGAAAATTCTTTTATTAATTTCAGTATTCTCATTCTATCTCTACTTTCTAGATGAGATAAATCAGACTCTTGGTGTATTACGTGTGCAGTAGATGAACTAGTTTCTTCTTGTTTGTCATTATTACAATCAAAACTATATTTCCGTGTACGGTCGAATCGAAAATAATATTTTTGCTCATAGATGTCAAGAATCATTCCTGTTTTACTAATAAAGTCTGCTCCCAATATTAAGTCGGGTCCTAATTCATTACATACTAACATAGTAAAAACCCATGTTAGGTTCTTGATTTTAACTTTAACGGTAATGCTCAGTTTCATTATTATATTTCGTTTATTGGCGGTAGCACACTTTATATTCACCGCTTGACTCCGTTTTACTAGATGGTGTTTTAATAATTTGTCTGCTAACTCTTGACTGATTAAGGTTCTGCTAGATCCCGAATCAATTAATGCGATTGTGGAGGTAACACCTAGGTCAACTTGGATTAAGGGTAATCAACTTTTAGTCCAGTTACATTTATTTATCGCGTTACATTTTTCAAGAAACTTTCTCACGTAGGGATCTATTTCTTTAGAATTTCTTTTCCTTCCACTTTTGTTATATAATTTTTTTTTTTTATACGTTTCTTTAGGTTCACCAGATTTCGAGTTGCTGCGGAAGACACAGGATTTCGGGTCTCCCTGCCTTACATGTTTTTTGGATCTGAGTGTTTACGTTCCAATTGCTTGCTCTTGCAGTCTTTTCTTATGTGTCCATATTTGCCGCAATTATAACAGACGGGCTTATTGCGAGGAGGGTACCTTGTTTCCGTTTTAGATGGTGTTACATTTAACTTACCAGAACTGCGCACATTGTGAGGTCTATTGAATACTTGCCTTTCATGCAGGGTAGTTACACCGGGCTCTAGGGCTCGCCATTCATTTCTATTTGTTTCTGCTGATTTCATCGCATGTCTATTTTGATCGGAGTACCATACATTTGACGAATGGATACTGCATTGTTCTAGATCTGCAATTGTGTTTGGTCTATTTATCAAAGCTAAACGAGATCTTTCCTCTGGTGACAGTCCTACTAAAATGGTGTCGACCATCTGTGTCTCATTCCAATCTACACGTAGTAGTCGAGATGACTCCCTGATATCTGAGATGTAATGAGCTAATCTCTCGTGATTTCCTTGTACTCGTAGTACGGTCTTTCTTTTAAGTTCTTCATAAATTCCGGTTGGAATAAAGTACTTTATTATTGAGCTATGTAGGTCTTCTACTGGAAGTGTAGAGCTTAATGCTTCTATCACACGATTCTTTAACGGGGGTTTACATTTCGGTAGCAGAACTTGCAAAATTTGCCAATCATTCAGCTGCTGTAGATCTTTTATCTGCAGGAGATATTTAATGAAATTTAGTAGTTTGGAGACATTTAATCCATCGGTGTAAGGGATTTCAGTTAAAAGTTTCTCCACAGGATGAGTAATTTTTCCATATAGGTCTGCGTTATGGTTCAAGGTTGGCATTCCTTTAGGAGAACGATATGATGCATTCGGGGTGGCCAATTCGTGCGTTCCGGGGCGAATCTGGAAACGATTGGGAGGAGGGGCATTTAAATCTCTATCAGGATATTGCTCGTGGTTAGCTTGCATTTGCGATACGGCGGGTGAGTCGCGATCAGTGTTAGGCGGAGGTAGATCAGTAGTAGGGGATTGGACTGGGGAGATGTGTAAATTCTTCAAGGACTTCTCTATTTCATCCATTCGGAACGAGTCGGATCTTCTTCTTAACTCATTAATAATAGTGGGTAATCGACGTAAAGCTTCGTCTCCCAGGTTTTGCACTTCAGGAGGTATTTCCGTAAGATTAGGCCAGATCAACAAATTTTTTACTCGCCGGGTTAAATGCTCTATTCTCTGGGTAGTCCGCAAAATTATCGCCGGAGATTTCTCGTCTTGGAGGGTTTGAGACAATAAGGTTAGCTCACTATACTTGGCATTACAAATTTCTCTCTCGCTCTCATAATCGAGTCCGCTTAGGTTGCTTAATTGCGCGGGTGTATCAAATCCACTTTCGCGCATTGATCTACGCAATTCCGCGACTGTTACATTCGCATGGGGTAGTCCACGCAAAAGAGCTTCGTAAGACAGCTCGTCCTTTAATAGCAAATCCGGATTAAATTGGGCCATTTTTATCTTATTTCTAACACATTAAAACGTACTTAAAATTGATTCTACAACCCTACACACTAACTACATAGACAAGGTGAATTCTTGGGTAAATCATTTGCATAATTCAGAAGAGAATAATTTCTCTTCTAAGGGAGAGACAGAAATTCCACACACACATATTTCAAAGTTAAATCGCCGATCAGCTGTTTGCTGGAATGTAGGTCACCCTCTTTTATTTAGTAAACAAAGGCAGGGTAAGTGTCTGCGTAGGAACGCGGGGGTTACGCACACGTATTGTTCTCTACACAATGCCACAGGCTAACTGTCTTGACCGGTTTTAACTGGAGAAGCCAGCTCGGACGCATGGGGTGAATCTCATTCAACAAAGCACGCTTTCAAGTTACAAGTGTATTACGGTAATAATAGTCTGAGTTTAGTAATTAATTCTCGTACTTTCCCCAATTAAATTATTTATATTTTTTTTTAAGTAACAAATTTAAGTTACATAATTCTTTCCACGTAATTAACCGTGTCTACTTTACACAGGAGAATTATTATTTTTTTTTTCTTTTACCGTGACGACAGACATACACTGATATACTATGCAGGCATATTCAAGAAACTACAGGTCTTGGATTGTCACAATATAAACCTGTTAAAGACTGAGCAGATCAACAAGCACTACAATTCATGTACATACTTGCATTTGGCTTCATACAATGATATTTCAAGTTATACTGACTATCATTTACGTATCTTAAAATAAATTCATTTTATGAAAATTAATGTTACATCAAATACAGGAACTGAGTGCATATATCAAATAACTGAACGCCGAGAGTTATCTAATTTACTCCGTAACAATTACTTTAATTAGCAGCGAGACGTATCTTTGTTAATGTCACGATGCTTACAACCTTTTTTTTTATTTAGCAGAGTGGCGCAATTTTGTAACGTTTTTTACCACGTTACAAATCCAGGGAACCCATCTTAACTGACACCTGCCAATTACATGGGCTGCCTACGTTGTAACGAACTGTTATTAAACTCAACATAATTGAACAAATTACTTAAGCTAATTATTAGGAAACAAGGGAAGGTATTTCACTGATTTATGCACTCATTTTCATGTGTAATAAGATGACTTCTCTTTATTAACAACTGATACGAAAAGATCCCATGACATAATTAATTAGATTAAAATATTTAAATGGTTTTCAGAAAAACTAGGGATCATAATGATTATGTACTTTGTTACCTCGGATCCGAGTTTACTTTAAATATCTCTATAGCAAATACTTCTGAGTATTTTGTGTGCATCTAGATGCTTGCAAGACTTCTTTTACCATTTGAAGAATGGTATTATTAACTAAAGTCATTATAATTTACATTTACATATAAGGCGTTACAACGTATGATATTCAATATTACAGTAAACTCTTAGTTGGTCTCATTTATAGTTTAAAGAAAATTATAGTCTTTGAAAAGTCTCTTTTCTCTGTAAGTTATGTCTCAAATATAATTAACTCTCGATAGGCAAGCTATCGAGTCACCTTTACAACATGTCGTGGTAACCTCGTCCTGGGGTGTCTCTCTTGGGAATTCTTGAAGTCGGCGTCGTTATCTGAGTCGTGTCTTCGGCAAGTACTAGATAGGTGGTTCACTGCGGAGATTGAAGTTTCTCTTGTTAAACTTGGTGTAGATCCACGTAGGTCCTCGTCAGCGTCTTATGCATCGTATACGTCCACATGTGAAGTTTATGCAGGTCACATCTTAATATGTAAAGTTGTACTTGAATTTACCTCTTGAGGGGAGACGTCATCTTGCTTACTACTTGTTAATTTCTTTTTTGTTTTAACTTATTACATTTTTCTTTTTAACACAACTTCCTACAATTCACACATTGCACTCGCTCGCCACGTTTAGCAGTGGTAGCTAACATTTAAAATTAAATTTAACCAGTGCATTTTGGTGGAGCGCTCGCTCGTAGTTCTATACGCTCTGACGGCAGCATTGTGACTCTCTACTCGATTCGACTGGCACATTACAACGGAGAGGGGCAAGTACTCCGCGATAATATAGTTCCTATTTTTTTTAAATTGACATTCTTATTACAAAAAACAATACATTAATTATACATATATAATTTAAGTGAATTATTTTAACTACTACTCGTGCCTTCAAATTACTAATTACAAATATTATGATTTTTATATTTTCCTAAGTTACAGACGACTCGCTAAACACGTTGAGTCCGGAATTAACAGGTCACCGCATGATGACTAGCAAAGGGTTAACTGTGATATTAATAGCTTTTTTACAATTCGAATTTTTATTAATGCTTTAGTTAGATTTTCCATTTACATCTCATACTCATTCTGATTTAGTACAGGGGCTTTAGGTTTAATAGTGCGATTTAAAAATACTTAATTGCTAGTAAAATTAATCTTTAATTTATTTAAGATTCTATATTCAATTAAATCGTCACACGGCGACCATTCCACACGATAGTTCTCTAATTTATAGACTATTCGTTTCGCATTGATCGCAGTACTGATGTCTTAGCTCGTGATATGATCGCGGTTTGTTCCACCCACATTTCATTTCTGCTGCTATCAACACGGTGTGTCAATAAATTAACGCGGTTCCTTTTAAGGTTCGGGTTTCGCTGCCGTACAGCACGGAGAGTATCCAAGTTGTATATCAGTGTGTAGGGTTCTTGGACCGATTTCACTTTTCCCCAGAACACATCTGTTTAGTGCGTAGTGGAGCTTTATGGGTTTCCTTACTCCATCCGCGACAATTCTTACAATCGTCTATAATCAGGCCTCACAATTAGTCAAACGTTGGGACCTCTTCAAATGTCGTGTTTTCGTAGAAAAAGTAACAGTGAACAATAGTGAAGTGGATACAGTCGACTTAGATTAACCGATTGCGCAATAATTAAATTAATTAAAAAGTGGTAAGCAAAAATGCAAAGGTGATGGAAGAGAATCTCTCACAAAACAGCGGTGAGTTACGTTCGTAACAGGGAAGAGAGAAAGCAGTCGGTTCCCTCATAAAGTAATTCTGATAAAATTGTGTGCAACGCTTAAATAGAAGAAAATGGATACACTGATTTTGGAAAATACAAAAATTACGTGTTATTTAAATGTTTTAAAGTGTTTTCACACACGCGCTCGCGCGCACGCACGCACACACACACACATTTCTGCGAAAACGTAGGCCTATTATTCTGTAGGCCTACTAACTGTAATTATGTTTGTCATATCACTATGAGTACTATATTTTATCAACCATTATTCTAAATGATTAACCATTACTCGTATTAAAGGGAATGTTCTACAAACAATATCGTGACGAGCGAATATTTGTACTACACATTTATTAGTATAACTATTATTGTTGTTTCAAACATAACAACTTAACTTTTACGATGTACATTTGATTGTATGTTGTTTTTCTTTAATCGTGGATCTCGTGCCGTGCATTACCCCGGGTAATCGGTAGTTTACTGCACATGAAAAAATAAGATTGTAGAAAAGCGTCATCAGAAGATGGGATATTGATTAGACACAAAATAAGAATAAGTTATTATTTTGGTATTAGAAGAAACGATTATTGGAAGAAGTGGTAAGCAACGATCAAGAAAGGGTCAGTTGATTGAAGAAACGGATTAGTGTATGTAAGTGTAGGTTTGTCGTTGTTTTTGTGGTTGAGATATTAGTCAGTATATTTATTGGCGGATTCGGATAGAGGAATTTTAGAGAGTGGGTGACTACACTTCAAGAATAGGCGACACTTATGTTAACGAAAGGATTACATAGTCATTTCAAATATAACATGAAGTTATTTTTTTAAATGTCTTCTTTCCAAATATTGATATATATTTTATGACTGTTCTTAAAAGGCGTTTTTGGATACATTAAAAATTAAACTGTACGTGCCAGTAACAATCTTCTGCCACTAGGATATTCTTCTTCTTCTTCTTCTTCTTCTTCTTCTTCTTCTTCTTATTATTATTATTATTATTATTGTGTATGTAATGCGATTTTTCCAGATATTCATTTTGTGAATTTCTTGCATGCTTTTCAGTAATTCAAGATTTTGAGTGTCTGCAATTTCTATTCTGTACATTCCATCTTTATTATAATGCAATACATTTTACGGAGGCCAGACGGAGAAAAGACTAGTCGATAGATTCCTTGAACACCGCAAAGCGTTTTTAAAGCCTTATACACACACACACACACTTTTATGTGTGTATGTATGCATATAATTTAGCCACACACTGTCTAATAAACATCAATTCCAGACATTCATAATTTTAAATTAATAAAAAACTTACAAAAAGGTCACAAAATGAATATATGAAAAATCTCATTACATACAAACACAATAATAATAATAATGACAATACGCTAATTAAAGAATAAATACAAATAAAACAAATCAAGATTATTTATTTAAAATTATAAATTGATTAGAGTAAAGAAAATATAAACATTAATTATCTTAAGGTAACCATCAAATCAGTTAACTACATAAACAGACGTTATAAAAATCGAAAATTTAATTCGGAATAAAATCGATTATTCGTTAATTTATATTATAATAGAAACAAAATCAATAATTTGTTAAATCACATTCAAATCTCAGATGATATAGATTTATTCTGTGAAACATACCTCAGGTTTTTTATGTATACTGATAAGAAAATAAAATAAAACTTACAGAAGTAATCTATTATCGAATAATAATGTAGAAATACTGCAAGAAACTTGAATAACAAGAGTTACTGGAAAGGAAAATATATATATTTATATAAATAAGAATATTATTTATCGACCGTGTTAATTATGGTTTCTAGTTGATATCGAGTTTCGGTCTAATAAAAATGCAGTTTTTATGTGACGTCTCGAGATTTATTTTATCTCATATTCATGCATATATTGTTGAGTCAGAGTTACACACTTTACATAAAACTATACACTACGATACAAAAACATTATGGTGCATATGTATTACATTTTTCTCACTTTGTATACTGCATAGTGACAGTGTGTGAATCTATTATGTGACATATATTTACATGAAATATATTTTTATATACTGTATATGTTTATTTAGTTGTGTAGTATTTGTAACAATTTTAAAATTTCATACGATTAAAGTAATTTTGGAGACGTAGTATTAAAAAAAATGCGTTCAACGAATTAAACGTATTTAAAAAGCTTAAATATTATGTAACACTTGCATTTATTATTTGATATGGTTTTATTATCTGTCAACAACAGCGAAATTACGTGTTTCGGAGGCGATAGCAATTCCCCGTTTCTCCGAACGTAATGAAAACAAGAAAACGCTGGTTTTATATATCTGTTTGTTAACATAATTTATAAGAGAAAACGCCTGATCCTCGTCAGATGTATGTGACACGTTTTCCACCTCGCTAAAGTAAATATTTTCGTTTGCCAAGTAGCGATGGCGCCTGCCTCTCTCTCCCTCTAACTCATCAATCACAATCATTTATACAACGTGTCATCGCTGCAGCATCAACACTGTGACACCTTGCATTAACCTCTTTGCATAGTTTGTTTCACGATAACATATGAATTTTGTATGTGTGGTTTACCAAAACGTCCGTGGAACAGAAGTCACGTGCTCTGACAAAACAGTAATAACTCAGGAGTTTCGTAAATAATATTAAACAACGACAAGCGAGCAACAAACATCTTAAGTAATTAAAACATTGTGTTTTATTGTCGTTTACTAAGTTTTTTGCGTCTTTTTTGGCTAGTGTAAACGTGAATTGAAACCACGGTGCCTACCCCCTCTCGAGTTTCCCAAGGACTAACTTTCGATCCCCATATTGGCGTGTGAAAATATTGTTCGTATTCAAGTTCTCTGCTCGTAATATTCCCTTCTTGTCTGGTGTAACAACTGAAAATCTGTTGTAACAAATTTGGTGTAACAACTCAAGACGAGTTGATAATAATATTCTCGACCATTTCTGCTGCTGTTTTCAGTAACGTTCACACACAGTTATCCTTTGGATGAATATAATAACTTGGATATTTTTTAAAGAATATATACTGTCAACGTAACAATGATATTACTAACAGAATTATCACTGTTGCACACCACTGTAGAAAAATTAATTCTGTTTGTGATTATAACCACTGACACAACTTTCTTAGTTAAACTAATGATATTACTAATAACTGGACTGTAACATGGAAATATAAGAAATTTGGGTGTGACAAAGACGAAATATTTTTGAATTGGAAAGAAAACGTGTACTTACTGTTGGGGCAAAGCAACAGTGTGACTAGGATAAGCATAACTGAGTAAGTAACAAGGTGACATCTGCACGGCATCTCTCACCGCCGTTCAGCTCATCACTGGACGTGGGTAAGTGCAGACTGATTTTCTCTGGAGATAGTGCGATGTGAGCTATGCCACGGATTAGGGGCCGCTACAGGCCATGGGCCTAATGCTTGCAGGAAGAAGAAGTTGAAGATGATGACGATGATACTCTAAAGGCAGGAAGTATAAAGCAGAATGAAGAATCTGAGAGAAATATAACAAGTGAAGTGCATAATGCATGAAGAGGAAACGATGGCGATGATGATGATGATGATGATGATCTTGTTGTTGTTTTGTATACAAACAATTTTATATTTTTACTGCTTTGTGTATGTTCAACCGCCAAATGCTAATCTTCTTTCTCGGTTGACGTACAAGTAAACAAGTAAAAATAAAAATCGAGAAGACACACTTTCATTTAAAAGCATCTTACACAAATAATCGCTTTATAATTATCTTTTTTTTTCTCACAGACACCTAGTAATAATGCACGCAAACAACAACTAGACCTTGGAAATATTTTTATTTTTTAATTGTAAGAAAATAATGTGTAGGCCTATTTCAGTACACACTGTAGGCCTATATATTTTTCAAACAAAGTGTAAATTGCACTTTATAAAAGTTTACTTTGTTAGTTATTTACGCTGTGTTTGTATATGATGCATTGTGCCGGGTTTATTTTATATAGTAGCTTTTAGACTGTTGTTTGAACAGCAACGATCATATAAGCAGTAGCCACGATTCCGATTCCCTCGTGTTTGTCTACCCACTGCCTGTTTGTTTCATTATTCCATTACGCCGCCAATGCCGATATGTTCGTAGTACGTAGTAGGCCTACTTCATTCTCCGTATAATATTACTATTCGTCTTTATTTGTATCGGGCTATTTTATTACTTTTCCTCAGTACTTTCTTCTGAGCTCAATAAGGTTTCCATAAACCTTAAAGTTTAATTTTACCCGTAATTTTACCTTTACTTTTAAGTAAAATTATAAACTTTTAATTTTAACGTCAATTTAATTAATTGAATTAAAATTAAATTTAATCGATTATCATCATTTCATTTGCTACCTGAGATAACAAAAACGTTTCTCACAGCTCAATTGTTTCAAACCGTAATTCGAAAAAGTCGTAACCATACGTTATAAATAATTTTTTCTTAAAACGTGTGAAATATGCAGAAAAGTATTAACTATTCATTTGTCTTACTGACACATTAAGCTCAAATTGAAGTGAAAATGAGACGTTTACGTCAACTAACAACGGAAATACGACGAGAGTTGAGTTATAAAGTTCACTAAATTGTTGAAATGTACAATTTATTGGTATTATATTTTTACGGTTTTATGTATAGTTAAAAATTGTAAAAATTTGTTGAACGATGGACACTAACGGTTTTGACAACACGAAAGTTTAACCATTACAACTCTCTAACATTACTTTTTGGAACGAGTAAATTTTCAGCTCACGCAGTACATGCAAGCGAAAAACCCATATGCCCAGTGTATTTCTCTATCTACCCCATTGTGTCATGTGACTTCTGAATGAAGTATAACCTATACAACAAAATTTTTTGTAACTTTCGAGTCCCATCTGATAGGCCTACCATTTAGACGAAATATTCCGTAGCTAACACACATTTGCCCTCACGTGAAATAAAAATTTACCCTCACGTTCATTTCAATTAGAAGACGTCGTGTAATTTCTACAAAAATCCGTTATTTATAAAACGTATTTGGTGTTCTGATTTGTTTTATAATATCGCTACTCCAAACGATAGATAGAGAATAACTGTTGAGTTATTATGCTGTTAATGTTGTTATTTTGCTTGTGTTATACGTTCTACTTCGTCGGCTTCCGTGCCGTGATTGTTAAATTGCTCCTAGTGGTATTTGTTGTTTTTATGGAACGTTTTTCTGTATTTAAATCTTTAGACACATTTCCGCTAGCATTTCTCTCTCTCTGTGTGTGTGTGTGTGTGTGTGTGTGTGTGTGTGTGTGTGTGTGTGTGTGTGTGTGTGTGTGTGTGTGTGTGTGTGTGTGTGTGTGTGTGTGTGTGTGTGTGTGTGTGTGTGTGTGTGTGTGTGTGTGTGTGTGTGTGTGTGTGTGTGTGTGTGTGTGTGTGTGTGTGTGTGTGTTACATTTGTTTACCTTATGATTTTTTTCTCAATTTGTGTTCCAGTTCTCTTAACATGTTGAACGTACTACTACAGTACTAGTATGCTTCCTGAGCTGCGGAACTCGCTCAGTATTTTGAACACAGTAGATAAACTAGGCAATTAGACAAATTAATTAGATAATTATAGAAACTTCGATAGTAACATTTTGTAATTCTCACAAACATTACGAAAATTCCGATTACACTACTTTTTTTATTAGTAAAAAAGAATAATTGTAGATCAGACAATCGTACAATAATTGTAGGTCAGACAATCGTACAATAATTGTATATCAGACAATCGTACAATAATTGTAGATCAGACAATCGTACAATAATTGTAGATCAGACAATCGTACAATAATTGTAGATCAGACAATCGTACAATAATTGTAGATCAGACAATCGTACAATAATTGTATATCAGACAATCGTACGATAACTGTAGATCAGACAATCGTACAATAACTGTAGATCAGACAATCGTACAATAACTGTAGATCAGACAATCGTACAATAACTGTAGATCAGACAATCGTACAATAACTGTAGATCAGACAATCGTACAATAATTGTAGATCAGACAATCGTACAGTAAAAATTAAAAATGACAAACAGTCGGATTTGTGTTAAAATTCCGCTTAATCTGACACTCGGTCGGATTTTTACAATTTTTAATTCTTTGATCCCTTTTTTAGGCACAGGGGTTAGAAAATGATTAAATTTCTAAAACTGTACACTGTATTAAGATTTTGGTTATAGTTCTCTTTAATTTGATACCCCACATGGACTTTTTACACTATTTTGCCGCCTCCATTTTTTTGCCTCCCGCCGCCCTATTTTGTGGGGGATCAATATCAAAAAACAACAGGGTTGTGTAGGATAAAAGTGTGGATACGTGTCCCAAGATTTATCAAAATCGGTTGATGCGATGAAAAATTATAGTGAGACGTACCTCACACAGACAGACAGACAAATGCCAAACGGTCGAGATAAGACTGAGACTCGTTCAATGCCTCATTCTCAGCAAACGGAAAAGCGTGTGTGCGTCTTATTGTACTTTAATCAGGGGCGTATTTACGGGGGGCGAACGGGACCGGACCCCCCTCCCCAGAGGGAGGAAATTAGTTGACGAATTTTGTTAATCTCTCAATTTTTAGGCTGTGTTATTATTTTTTCAGCTTTATACGCTAATATAGTAGTAACCTTTTTTAAATACACAAATGGGTTTATTACACAGCATTTGCGTATACGTTTGAGATACGGTCAATATGTGTCTTCTAAACAGTGTTTCAATAACGCGTATTTTTATTGTGTTATTACCGTTTACTCTAAAGGGACTGATTCCAGAATGTTATCACACGTTTTCAACAACTTTAAAGTTAGTGATGGTTGATTAGTCTTAAATTGTTTTATCTTTTGTATGAAACAAACTTGACCGGACCCCTCCAGACCAATTTCTAGATATGCCACTGACTTTAGTGCTCATCCTCATTTTCTTTCGCGCCAGTTATTATTCTAGTAAAAGCAAAACTTATAAGGAGAAACCGCCAAGCAGTTCACATGTTCTTGAAGGCAGTTGTGTTAACGGTACTTCCCCGTCTTCTATCACCGACGCCAACAAAAGAAAGCTGCAATAAGAAGTTTAACGTTGTAAAAAAGTAAGGTCAGTACAGCCTTCCTTATGATTCATACAAGCGGTTATATAATAATTGTTATGAATATGTTAATTTATGATTAATCAATCATTGTTTATTTAAATATTTGGTCGAAATACTTCCTCGATTATTACAAAAAGACATAATAAACAATACTTTAATACGCATTATCGCCTAATGTTTAAAAACAAAACGACGAAACAATGTTAAAAATTGTTTAACCGTTGGCATTAATCATAACACTCCACTCCTCTTCTTCAGCACTACAGCCCAATGTGAGCCTTGGCTTCCGACACCAATCTTCTCCAAAGTCTCCTGCACATTGCCATCTCAACGTAAACCCCTCATATACATTCTCGTGAGATCATCCAACCATCTTATCCTAGATCGGCCCTTCTTTCTGCTTTTATAGACTTGGCGCCCTCAGGATTTTCTTTGGCATACGCTGATCCATCCGCTCTATGTGACCTAGCCATTGTATTCGTTGAGCCTTTACGAATCTTACAATGTCCTTATGATTCAATAGCTCATCCTATCTCCTGGTTATTTCTTATTCTCCATTCGTCGTCTTCTTTAACCGGGTCATAAACACGTCCTACGCTCTTTCTTTCAAATTTTCTTGGTGTTACTTGTTCCTTCTTAGTGTTACTTTCAAACATTTTACAAGTATGGCGGCGTATCATAATATCAGTTTCACCAACGGCCGTTTGGTCCAAGTTAATGAACTCTAACTATCACGGGGCTAACTAATGAAGCCCTGTTTCGTGGCTTTATTTTAATTTGTTACTCGTATATTTGTGATTTTATTTACGGTTTACCATTTTTGTTATGTTTATTCCGATCAGTTATCTCTTGTGGTTTCCTCATAAGTTTGTACGCGTATCTTTGTAGTTTCCTTTGCTGTTTTCTGTTTGTAGATGCGTTTATTATGTAAGTCATAAGAAATCGTTTAAATAAAATTATCTGTTGCTGGACACACTATTTCGTGGGATACTATATTTTATGTCTATCTGTACATATTTTTTCTTTTTGTAGTTTTCATTTATTTTATTCCTGGATGCGAGGATTTCTAGTTTAACATCAATTCTTCAAAGATTTTGAAATTGTTTTTTGACATGGTATAGCATTCTATAAATTTTGGTTCACTCAGATTGTCAAAATCGGTTTTTGTGCAACACAGTTGACGTTTGTTTCATTGTTTCTTTCGTCTTTCAATGACTTTCAAAGTAGGCCTACGTTCGAGTTACCGAGGCTTTCACGGCTGACGTCAACATTAGGTCTATCGGTTGTGTTTACAGACGTTTCGCCCCCCCCCCCATCGGAAGGCATCTTCAGCGTTGGAAGCAATATCTACTGAAGATGGCCTCCGATTACCTCACAAGTTCGAGAGCTGTGCGGGACGATAGGCATGCCCGTCGCCCGCTCGTATACTGCGTCCCGAGCTTCAAATCGAGCTCCTGCCGCAGGGACGATAGTTGGGGCTGGATTAAGAGTGTGGGCTGCTACTGGCCGTGGGTGTCATTTAAGTATCAGTTAATTGAGGGTGAGAGTACGCCGAGGCCGGGTCCAAGATTCTCCTGGCACAGATTGATAGCGACCGAGGGCGCTAATGAGGTGGTTGCCCTGGAATCGGGCGGAGCGGCGATAGAATTTGAGGGACAGTGTCCGTATAGTGGCGTCCAGGGAACGGACACGCAGGGCTTCACGGATGGTTCTATTTGTTGTCAGATAGTGGGCTTTGCACGCCCAGTGCAATCCTCGGTCAACGAGACACTGAAGCTTTCGCTTATGGGTCTTGGCCAAGTAGCCCCAAACGGGGATCGCGTAGGTGGAGACGATAAGTTTCCCTAGGCGGCGGGTCATGGCGTTGCTGCATAGCACGGGACGGAGTTGATATAGGCGATTGGAGGTCTTGCGGGCTACTCGTGCGGAGTGTGTTCGCCAGGTCCGATTACCTCATCACTGCGGTAGGCCTACTTTAGAGTTATATACTAAGTCTTTCTCGCCCGGCGTCAACCCTGCCTACCTGGTAGGCGTGCATTATATCAGTGTAAATATTATCTTCTCTGTGATCCATTTTAACTTGTCACTGTAGTCTATATCATATACGCATACTAAACGGTTGAAAATAAAATGAATTGTTTACTGGAAAAACAGAAAATACAGGCGAAATAAAGTTTGTGGTCACAGATTCTGACAAATATGTGCACGTATTTGTCTGACACGAACCTTTGTTCTTTCTTCTTAAGCCGGTCACGCACTAACCATCGCCGCTGTCCAGCATGCCCGACATCGGTAATGGATGTGGGCACTATACTGTCGTGCAACTCGTCCAGCGTGCCAGACGTTCTCGTTGATAGGATACGTCTCACAGACATCTATTTAATTTATATTTTTCGATAAATTTTGATGTTATTTCACGGCCCATTATGAACTGTAATTAAAACAAATTAATGATAACAATATTAAAAATAATAACTGTTAATGATATTTGAATGTATTATGTAAACGAAGAATAAACTAAACTAAATACTAAACTGAAATTTTATCTGAATCATTACTTATTAAATATAAACTAAAGAATGAGTGTAAGTAAAATTAAACAGTAAACATTTATTAAACGAATGTGCTCTACAAACATGTACTGTACTTGCTGGAAAATGACGATTTGATAGACAGCAAGCGTACGCATGATCAAACATGCACGATGCACGATTCGATTCCTTGACATCCGTCAACACTACACACGATCCATCCGCACGTCGTGCGGCTTGAGCTGATGGTCTTGCTGGACTCATTTTTCGTCGTGCACATCCTCCAAAAAATACACGACGTGCGGATGGATGTCAAAGCTACGCACTGTCGTTTTTGACTTGCTGCCCGTCATGACGTCCAGCGGGGATGGTTAGTGCATAGCCGGCTTTAGGGTTATATAGGCTTTTTTCGGCCATCTGAGGACCACATGCCAATTTCTATTCTTTATTTCTTGTTCTTTTCTTTTTCTCCAATATTCTTTCATCTTTTCACTGTGTCTCTTCTTCCTGTGTTCAGTCCACTTTGAACCTGCGTTTATCTCTCTCCTACCCTGCACTCCTTCCATTTTTTTAACACTTTTGCCCGAAAAACTGCTCTTTCAATTGTTTCTTCTGCGTTTATATTATATTTTTCTAAATCCTTTTTGACTTCTTTAATCCAACTTGATGTTGACTTCTTTCCCCACAGATATTTGATGATCTGTTCAGTTAACCTATTGTCGTCCATTCTATATAAATGTCCTACAAATACTAGTCTTCTTTTTCTCACTGTTTCTGTTATATTTTCTATAGTTTGATATATTTCATCATTACTTCTTAATTTCCAACCTTCTGTTTTTCGTGGGCCTAATATTTCCCTAATAATTCGTCTTTCCACTATTTCTATAGTTTGTCTAAATTATAATTAAATGCTAGACATTCACTTGCATATAGGCATTCTGGCCTCACTATTGTACTGTAATGCCTTATTTTCGCATTTTTAAATATGCACTTTTTATTGTAAATATCTTTAGTTATACCATGACTAATTATTTATTATTGTAGGCTTAATTATTTATAATAATAATGGCTGTCATGTGTACCACCGAAGTAGCTTAGGAGAAGGCAGGGTAGGGTGCCTTATGTGACCCGTACGGCATACTAGGAAGGCAGTGTGGCCAGAACTCCGCTTCAGCCGT
This sequence comes from Magicicada septendecula, assembly GCA_034769895.1. Classification (NCBI taxonomy): domain Eukaryota; kingdom Metazoa; phylum Arthropoda; class Insecta; order Hemiptera; family Cicadidae; genus Magicicada; species Magicicada septendecula. Next base: position 36,257,463 of record CM068372.1, read on the forward strand.
CCATTATTATCCCCAGGATGGTATCCCAGGTACACATTTTCAACAGGCTGAAGTCGACCTGGGGGCTGAAAAACGCACCTTGATTTTATGGTGTGGGCCCGGGAATCGACCCGGAACATCTAGATTAGTACCCAGGTGCCATACCCACTGGTCTACTGAGCCGCCTAATTATTTATTATTTTGCAAATAATATTCTTTTCAGTAAGTCATATAATTGCGATATAATTTAATACAAACGACAAAGCATCCAGAATGGATAGCATTTAACCTAGATCGATGCCGTTACCCAACCACCTATCGATACCAGCATATGGACTGGAGGAGTTGTGCGTAGGATACAGTGGTGGGCTGATATCGAGCAGTCGACACCTTCGGTCGAACATTAACACTTCCGTTCTACAAGTTTTCGAAACTGTATCCGACTTCAATAGTATAGTTGACTAACCGATCACGAGCGGGACAAAGGAGCGAAAGGTGAAAGTTTATCACGTGCCGTTGCTAGGTAGCATTGGCAGGGGGCGTAAGGCTTATCGAGAAAGTTAACGAACACCAGACCTATATATAAATAACCTGCATGTTCGATTACATTAATTAAAATGAAAAGAAAATTATTTCTTAATAAAAAAAATAAAAGAAAAAGATGTAAGTATTTCTAATTAACTATGGCCGTTGAACAGTTAAGAAAATATTTCGAAAGCTTGTTAATATCTGAATAAGACAGGAAAGTTTTTGCGCTGCAACTGCCGACTTGATTTCCGCGTTTGATCGTTACATTAACGTTAGGTCAAAGGAGAAAGATATTGCGTCATGGGTTCGATTCCATATCAAGACGGATCGTTTTTCACAACGTTCTGTCAGACTCTGGGCTCAAGTCATCAGCTGAGGAAATGAAAGATTCTCTAAGCGCATTGAACTCCTTGCATACCCTGTGGTTAAGTCATTTGACTGACCTACAGTGGCCCTAAAACTTATCAGGGTAGTGAAAGAAATAACTTTAATTTATGGTTTAACTTGGGAAGCAAGTTTTTGTTTTGACTCCGCTAATTGAAAACGCACCTAGTGTGTTAGCGCGCGGGACTCAGGGGCGGATAAGGAGCCCGTGCTGCCCTAGTTTCGTGCCCTTCTGATTCGTCATCTCCGTAATACTTCACCCCTACAGTGTTTTACATTAGATGATAAATATATGTTTTTATTACTCCGGCTGTACAATGTTTACACGTTTTCCGGAACCAAAGATTACAGTTGTGATTGAATTCTCATCTTCCACTGCTGCTTGTCCGTCCAAAGATCTTCAATTTCGCGTTCCCTCAGTATAGTCTGAATTTCTTCTATCCAGGTGATAGGTACTCTTCCTCTTTTCCTTCTTCCTGGCGGGGTCCATTCCATAACTCTCCTTGGCAATCTTTCCTGTGCCATTCTTTTCGTGTGTCCATACCATTGTATTTTTGTTTGTTTGGATAAAATCAACAATTGAATTTTTCACGTTCATTCTGTCCTTAATGACTTCATTTCTAATTTTCTCACGTCTGGATACTCTTGCCGAACGTCTCCAAAAGTCCATCTCTGCTGTCATTAATTTTGTTCTTGTGTGTTTATGAGTAGTCCAGACTTCACAGACGTAAGTCATGATACTTCTGACAATGGTTTTAAATATTTTTGTTTTAGTATCTGAGATGATAAACATACCGTAGTTTCTTAAAAAAAAAACTATCCAGAGGCGACAACAGAGAAGTCTAGAATACTGGTAAATAATAATAATCTACTTGAGACAAATATGTCCTCCGATTGTTTGTATCTATTTTTAAAGCAAATCAGTACATTAATTTTTATGTCCATATTTAAAAATAAACTATTGTCGTGTTTAGTGGTGTGTGTGTGTGTTGTGTGTGTTTAAATATATATCTGTTTGGCTAACAGAGTGCAGTTAAGTCGGCGTGGCTTTGTAATATCGGTCATTATGTAACACCCCAGCCCAGGACTTGTGTAACCGTGCGACTGAGTCAATGTTTCTGGCAGATAACGATGCATTCCGAGAATATTCCGAGCGGCGTTATCGGTGTGGCGTCGGGACGCCTCCCAATTGTTGTTCAACACTCGTCTGCAGTCGGCGTGACACACTACAATACAAATTCTGGCTCCGATTTCCAATACATCGATATTTCCGATTTCCAAACTCCACTTGTCGACTGACTTATGGTTATCCCATAAGTAATCTCCTACATTTCTCTTCCTCATATCCTTGTCTATTCCCCCATCTCTCTCTCTCTCTCTCTCTCTCTCTCTCGCTCTCTCTCCCTTTCTCATCCTACCGGTTACTTCGGTCTGCCTAACCTCTTTCTGCACAGATAGCGAAAGAAATTGCTAGAATGGACTCCTCCTGAAAGAATAAAAAGAGGGAGGCCGCGAAAGGTTTTGATACAAGGCATAAGGAATGCAATAATGTAGTGGCAGAGAGAAATCTGAAGGATGATGATTGGAAAGACTGTAAAGTTTTAAAGTTTTAAAGCTTTAAAGCTAGGATGCGAAAAACGACTTTAAATGCTGTTCGAAAATCGCCAATGTAGGCCTATATATATAAACATATTATTGAGACTTACTAGCAGCGGAAATCAGTGGTAGAGTTATCACCACACCCGACTGCCACAGCTAAGGTTCGAAGGGGTCGTTGACACTACCACTGCCTGCAATCGTACCCGTTCCAGGCCTGAGCCTCCATCATCCCTTAATACGATACTTCGCCACGACCAAGTTATGAGATATGGTACGTGAAAAGTGTGGGAATTGTAAAATGGAGAAAACAAGTGTGGAATAGGAAAAGCTGGAAAATGGCAAGGTCACGTGTGAACCAAAGTGAGGAGTAACCCATTGTCTAAAGAGGTCAGGAAACCTAGTGACCAGAATGAATGGTCCACAACAATGTAGCCGGAAGCCTCTGTCTACGGCATCGTAACTGGAAAATGATGACGTCAAAGAAAAATATTACTGTAAACTATTTTCTCACTTGAGTACTAAAAATTCTAAGCAGAAAAGTCGACGCAGAGAATGAATCAGCTGCGATGGCACACATGGTTCGAATAGTTGAATCATCCGCTTTACATTGATCAGAAACATGGGATGTCAACATTTTTCGATCCCGACCCGATTGAGTCATTTGTACTTCTGTTTTCTAAGTAAGCACTTCTCATATACCTCTCTCTCTCTCTCTCTCTCTCTCTCTCTCTCTCTCTCTCTCTCTCTCTCTCTCTCTCACTTTCTCTCGCTCACTCTCTCCCCCTTCCTCTCCCTTCTCTCAGCACGCGTCTATATCAGAGCGCACGGGGTGGCGCAAAAAACACGCAGCCAAATTCGTGACCATCAGAAGAAGAAACGAGTGACCTCTGCTAATTTTACAAACGTTTTGACCCGCGACACTCATATCGCTTCGCCTTATTCGGGATAATACAGTTGAAATGAAAAAGTATTGCATAAATTTGAATTAATTAAACTGTGTGTGTGTGGGGGGGGGGGGTCTGGTTCGGTTAATTACGCGACACGGTTTGGTTTGGTCGCGCACCACCTGATCTACAGCTGATGACCGACTCCGCGCCGCTGTTGTAACACAACCCCTCTTCTCCGGTGTGTTGCAAAATACACAATCAGTCTCTTAACCGCGGTCAGACAGACGTTCTGTGTAACACCATGACCTTCTTAGCAGGCAAAAAAATAACGAGGTGTTAAAAATAACGTTACGTTTCTGTCGTAAGATCACTCTGTCTACACGTGAGCTAACACTTTTTTTTACTCCAATTAACGGTGAAATTTTTGCTAGAGAGAGAGAGCACGAACGATATGCTGAGTGAATTATGTTGGATTGTTAGTAATAATTGAATTTATGAGGTTTTTAAGGTCACAGGCGACATTATCTGGTGGCAGTGGAACAAAAGCTGTACATATTGTGCATACGTCTGAGTAATTAAATATTTATTGTACATATGTTCAGTGCATGGCGTTAATCTTGGTGTTGTTGTTGTTGTTATTCTTCTTCTTCTTCTTCTTCTTCTTCTTCTTCTTCTTCTTCTTCTTCTTCTTCTTCTTCTTCTTCTTCTTCTTCTTCTTCTGCATTCCAATCTTCCCACATCTCTTTTCCCTTTAGGCGGATATTGTATAAAACTTGTTGAGGTAGCCTTTTCGCTTCCATTCTACCTTATTTGTTCAGTCCATCTCAGCTTACATTCCTCGATTCTTGCATTTACAAAGAATATACCCAATTCGTGTCTGATCATATCGTTTCTAATTCTGTCGTTTCGTGTATATCTCTTTACGTATCTCAAGAAATTCATCTCTGCAGCTTGTATATGACTTATACATTTTCAGCTATACCCATGTTTCGGAACCGCATAAAAACGTGGGGACTGCCATAACCTTTATAGAACTTCATTGGAGCTTCTTTTTTTGTTTTTCTCCCTAAAGTTTTTTTAATAGTGCCCCTGAAATCTGTTTATTTTTCTCTCGATGTCCTCGTCAGATTGATATGTAATATCACTTCCTAGGTATCGAAAGTGGTATATTTGCTCCAGCACTTTATCGTTGATAGTAACGTTTGATCTTATAGGATGTTTGCCTTTGAAAGCCATTACTTGGCGTTAATATTTTCTTTCAAATTGATCGAGGTTTGGTTATTTCAATTATATTCTTACATAATATGCTGGGTCAGGACGTAGACTTTTCCTCCTCCATTATATCGAAACGAATGCTCAGTGCTCTCATAAGACGTGGGACTACCAGACATTGGGTGTCCAGAAAACAATCACGTTGGGAATAAACTGCGATTCATTACAGGCAGGTGCAGGTTTTTACCATTTCTGCCAAGGTGTGACCACGTTTTACGTGGTTGCATAGACGTACACTGTGGCAGAACGTGGTAAATACAGGTGATCCTCAGATGGGTTCAAACCCATGAAGCTCTGCTATAGGAGCTGACTACGACACCAAGTGTAGTTTCATTTCCAAAAAAAAAAAATCAAACCCAGAATTGTTCTAATCCGTATACGTATACACATACAAGCAAAGGTCAGACCTATTTCTGACCTACTTATTCAGTTATTTCTAAACAAATGTTTAGGTAAGTGTTATGTAACCTGGTTAATATTACTTTCTGCCGGTCTATTAGGCCGTGATCTGCTGCTAACATTGCTCACAGACGTTTCGGCCCCTCCGTCCGAAGCCATCTTCAATGTAAAAGAACGATCGGGTAATTGGTAAGGTGTTCTTTACCCCAGTACTGAGGTCAATCTGAGTACGTGACTAGGTTCGCACCTGATTCCGATTGTGCAAAGGTAGGTTCCAATTAAAATAACTATAAATGTTTACATTCACAGTGGGGTGAGTGTTTGATGGTTGTACACAACTCACATAGGAATTAATCCTTATTTTTAATTCCATGTTCCATAAGGAAGTGGAAGTATGGTGATGGCAAAAAAAAATCGTGTTCGAGATAAGGGCTGATTGTGATTGTACTCCCCTCAAAACGTGAAGAAAAGTCATTTTCCGAAAAGTGTCTCTGTGTGTCCATGTGTAGACTTTTTTGTATGCCGAACGATAACTGCCGTAAATTCAAACAGAATCAAATAATTTTTTACATATATGCCTGAGTTGTAGAGGACTCAAGGCTTATTGACTTTGGTGAAGATCAGTTAAGGTGAAGGGGTAGTTTACCTGCAACGTTTTATGTTTTAACAAAAGTAAAATACTTAATTTTGATAAGTAAAGTATTCTGAAAAGAAGGTCTTTATAATCCACTGGAGAAAGGTAGATGAAATATCTATAAATGAAAAGGATAGTTGAAGGGGGAGGTGGTAATTGTCTTTAAATGAAAATGATAGTTGATAAGGAGGGGATAATTTTTTTTTATATGTGTACTACGTTATCGACAACAAAGAAATAGTTTCTATGGAAATATTTCATTTAAATTTGTCAAACATAAAACTCGATTTACAAGAAACACACCTCACTTGTTAGACATTATCGAACCGAATTCAAGTAAATGATTTTAAATATAAATCTTAGAACATGGAAGTCATGTATGGTTCTCCATACCGATTTTTTTAAAATATATCCTTGTTTCTTGTTCCGTTTGCATTGTTACACTTTTTAGAAAATATCGGTATGGAGAACCATACATGACTTCCATGTTCTAAGATTTATATTTAAAATCGTATTCGCAATGAAATGTTTCCATAGAAACTACTTCTTTCTACTTATTGCTTCAGCCTTAACCACAGTACTGTGGTCACTAACGTATACCACCTCACGACCACTGATGATGGCAGTCGATGGCACTGCCGAAACGTCTGGTTTTGCAGAAAACATTGGACTACGGCTAAACAGCCCGGGAAGGAATTTTAACAAAAAACTACATCTTTGTTGCCGATAACGTAGTACACATATAACAAATTCAACGCTCCATCTTCAACTATAATTTTCATTAATAGAAAATTACCCCCACCCCGTTCACCTAACCTCTTAATTTATAGATATTTCATCGACGTTTCACAGTGGATTACTATGAGCTTCTTATCAGGATACTCTATTTATCAAAATTAAGTACTTCACTCTTGTTAAAACATAAAATGTTGCTGGTAAACTACCCCTTTCTCTTAACCGATCTTCACCAAAATCAATAGGCCTTCAGTCCTCTACAATTCAGGGACGCATGCAAAAAAATATTTGATTTTGTTTGAATGTGCGGCAGTTATCGTTCGTCATGGAAACATTTCTCTTGTTACAACATAAAATGTTGCAGGTAAACTACCCCTTTCCCTTAACCGATCTTCACCAAAATCAAAAGACCTTGAGTTCTCTTTAGTTCAAAAAGGTATGCAAAAACCTAGTTGATTCTGTTTGAATTTACGGCAGTTATTGTTCTTCATATAAAAAATTTCCCTTGTTAAAACATAAAATGTTGCTGGTAAACTACCCCTTTCCCTTAACCGATCTTCACCAAAATCAATAGACCTTACGTCCTCTACAATTCAGGGATGCATGCAAAAAAATATTTGATTCTCTTTGAATCTTCGGCAGTTATCGTTTACCATAGAAAAAAATTACCCTTGATAAAACACCGTTGCCGGTAAACTACCCCTTTCCCTTAACCGATCTTCTCCGAAAACAATAGGTCTTGAGTACTCTACAATTCAGGGCTGTATGCAAACAATTATTTGATTCTGTGTGAATTTGCGGCTCTTATCGTTTGCCATAGAAAACACCCTTGATAAAACATAAAACGTTGCTGGTAAACTACCCTATTCCATTAACCGATCTTCACCAAAAACAGTAGGTCTTGAGAACTCTACAATTCAGGGCTGTATGCAAAACATTATTTGATTATCTTTGAATTTACGGCAGTTATCGTTCGTCATAGAAAAAATACCCTTGTTAAAACATAAAACGTTGCAGGTAAACTACCGCTCTTCCTTAACCGATCTTCAACAAAATCAACAGACCTTGAGTTCTGTATAATTCAAAAAGGCTGCAGAAGAGTAGTTGATTCTGTTTTTAATGTACGGCAGTTATCATTCGTCATAAAAAAAATTACCCTTGATAAAACATAAAATGTTGCAGGTACCCTATTCCCTTAACCGATCTTCACCAAAACCAACAGGTCTTGAGAACTCTACATTTCAGGGCTGTATGCAAAATATTATATGATTCTGTTTGAATTTGCGGCTGTTATCGTTTGCCATATAAAATACCCTTGATAAAACAAAAAACGTGGCCGGTAAACTACCCCTTTCCGTTAACCGATCTTCACCAAAAACAATAGTTCTTTAGTACTCAACAAAACAGGGCTGTATGCAAAAACTTATTTGATTCTGTTTGAATTTGCGGCTCTTATCGTTTGCCATAGAAAATACCCTTTTAAAACATAAAACGTTGCCGGTAAACTACCCCTTTCTCTTAACCGATCTTCACCAACACCGATACGTATTGAGAACTCTACAATACAGGGCTGTATGCAAAACATCATTTGATTCTGTTTGAATTTTCGGCTGTTATCGTTTACCATAGAAAATATCGGTATGGAGAACCATACATGACTTCCATACTCTAAGATTTATATTTAAAATCATTTTCAGCCAAACAGCCAGGCTGTGTCTTACCTGCCTTTTTATTGCTGTATTAAATGAAAAATATTATATTACATTAAAATGAAAAAATTATAATTTTATTGCCTGGCAACAAAATTATTTTATTTTTAACAATTACCATTGTTTCAAAAAGTTTAAATAAATTTTCAAGTACTTTAATCTTGTTAAAACGTACAAGGTTGCAGGTAAACTACCCCTTCCTTTTAACCGATCTTCACCAAAATCGAAAGTCATTGAGACCTCTACAATTCAGGGACGTATGCAAAAAATTATCGTTTGCCATAAAAAATACGCTTGATAAAAAAACATTGCAGGTAAACTACCCCTTCCCCTTAACCGATCTTCACCAAAAACAATAGATCTTGAGTACTCTAAAAATCAGGGCTGTATGCAAAACATTATTTGATTCTGTTTGAATTTACGGCTGTTATCGTTTGCCATAGAAAATACCCTTGTTAAAAAAACGTTGCTGGTAAACTACCCCTTTCCCTTAACCGTACTTCACCAAAATCAACAGGTCTTGAGAACTCTACAATTTAGGGCTGTATGCGAAACATTATTTGATTCTGTTTGAATTTGCGGCTGTTATCGTTTGCCAAACAAACAAAATTACCCTTGCTAAAAAAAACCGTTGCAAGTAAACTACCCCTTCCCCTCAACCGATCTTCACCAAAAACAATAGGTCGCGAGTACTCTGCAAATCAGGGCTGTATGCAAAAAATTATTTGATTCTGTTTGAATTTGCGGCAGTTATCGTTTGCCATAGAAAAAAATCTACAGACACACAGACAGACAGACAGACAGACACACAGACACTTTTCGGAAAACGACTTTTTTTCATGTTTTGGGTGTAGTAGAATCAGAATCTGCAACAATCTCGAACACGATTTTTTTTGCCATCACCATACTTCCATTCCTTAAGGAATATGGAAGTAAAATATCGGTATGGAGAACCATACATGACTTCCATATTCTAAGATTTATATTTAAAATCATTTTCAGCCAAACAGCCAGGCTGTGTCTTACCTGCCTTTTTATTGCTGTATTAAATGAAAAATATTATATTACATTAAAATGAAAAAATTATAATTTTATTGCCTGGCAACAAAATTATTTTATTTTTAACAATTACCATTGTTTCAAAAAGTTTAAATAAATTTTCAAGTACTTTACTCTGTATGCAAAACATTATTTGATTCTGTTGAATTTGCGGCTGTTATCGTTTGCCATAGAAAATACCCTTGTTAAAAAAACGTTGCAGGTAAACTACCCCTTTCCCTCAACCGATCTTCACCAAAAACAATAGGTCTTGAGAACTCTACAATTTAGGGCTGTATGCAAATAATCTTTTGATTCTGTTTGAATTTGCGGCTGTTATCGTTTGCCATAGGAAATACCCTTGTTAAAACATAAAACGTTACAGGTAAACTACCCCTTTCCCTTAACCGATCTTCACCAAAAACAATAGGTCTTGAGTACTCTACAAATCAGGGCTGTATGCAAAACATTATTTGATTCTGTTTGAATTTGCGGCTGTTATCGTTTGCCATAGAAAATACCCTTGTTAAAAAAACGTTGCAGGTAAACTACCCCTTTCCCTCAACCGAACTTCACCAAAAACAATAGGTCTTGAGAACTCTACAATTTATGGCTGTATGCAAATAATCTTTTGATTCTGTTTGAATTTGCGGCTGTTATCGTTTGCCATAGGAAATACCCTTGTTAAAACATAAAACGTTACTGGTAAACTACCCCTTTCCCTTAACCGATCTTCACCAAAATCAACAGATCTTGAGAACTCTACAATTCAGGGCTGTATGCGAAACATTATTTGATTCTGTTTGAATTTGCGGCTGTTATCGTTTGCCAAACAAACAAAATTACCCTTGCTAAAAAAAACCGTTGCAGGTAAACTACCCCTTTCCCTCAACCGATCTTCACCAAAAACAATAGGTCGCGAGTACTCTGCAAATCAGAGCTGCATGCAAAAAATTATTTGATTCTGTTTGAATTTGCGGCAGTTATCGTTTGCCATAGAAAAAAAATCTACAGACACACAGACACATAGACAGACAGACACACAGATAGACAGACAGACAGACACACACACAGACACTTTTCGGAAAACGACTTTTTTCATGTTTTGAGTGTAGTAGAATCAGAATCTGCAATAATCTCGAACACGATTTTTTTTGCCATCACCATACTTCCATTCCTTAAGGAATATGGAAGTAAAATATCGGTATGGAGAACCATACATGACTTCCATATTCTAAGATTTATATTTAAAATCATTTTCGAAATGAAATATTACCATAGAAACTACTTCTTTCTACTTACTGCTTCAGCCTTAACCACAGTACTGTGGTCACTAACGTATACCACCTCACGTTATCGCACTCGATTTTCACTGATGATGGAAGTCGATGGCATTGCCGAAATGTCTGGTTTTGTAGAAAACATTGGACTACGGCCAAATATCCCGGGAAGGAATTTTAACAAAAACTACTTCTTTGTTGCCGATAACGTTGTACACATATATATCAGTGGCGAAGTTACATGGAGGCAATTGAGGCAATGCCTACCCTAACAAATTCTGTAGAATAAAAATTATAAATACGTATGAACTACATAACGTAAAGATTATAAATTGTTACTGTGACTGTCAAATTTATTAAACCGAAACGTGCTTTATTGAGCGACCGCTAGATGGTGACAGGTGAGATTCGGCATAGCTCGTTTAAAGCGAATGAGGCAACCTGAACTTGCCTCAGCGTTTTTTGTATACATCGTATGTAAGCAATGTAGTGGTGTGATAGGGAAGTGTAGGGAGGGGGGATTGTCCCGCGCTGTACACATAGAGCGTTGAGGCATGCCTCACTTCTGTGGTCCAAACAGTTAAGTTAAAGCGCCTGTGTTGTTTCTAAGTGTTTATTTTATGCGGTTATTAAAAGTGTCACTGTTATTCCGCTGAACTAACAGATGATCAAGATTGTTATTTGAATTATTTGTAACATTAAACATATATATAGAAACTAACCAAGTTTAAAAATTTGAAGTTCAATCAGTTGTATTATTGTGTATGACTAACACAAGGATTGTTCAATAGACACACGTATAGAGCTGTAAAGCATTTTTTATTCAACGATTTTAAAAGAAGTCTCCAATAACATTAAGACATGAGTTCCACTGTTGCGCTAACCTGTAGATTCCCTGCTAGTAAAATTCTTACGGCTGTTTGTGGAACCATTCGGTTACAGCAAACTCTACCTCAGCGTCCGATTTGACCCACCGTCCTTTTAGTGATTCCATAAAAACAATTTAAGATAAGATTTTTGCCTACCCATTCATTAACTACTAGCTTCGCCAGTAAGCAAATTGATGTCCATTTTTTCGGCTTGCACGCGTTATGTTGGTGTGGGTTTCGGCACTTTCCATTTAAAAAGCGTGCAAACGTAAGAAAATAAACATGAGTGAGGCCAGAAATAACGTGAATTGTGTGTTTGTGTCTTACCTGCCTTTTTATTGCCGTATTAAATGAAAAATATTATATTACATTAAAATTAAAAAATTTTAATTTTATTGCCTGGCAACAAAATTATTTTATTTTTAACAATTACCATTGTTTCAAAAAGTTTAAATAAATTTGCAAGTACTTTACTCTTGTTAAAACGTAAAAGGTTGCAGGTAAACTACCCCTTCCCCTTAACCGATCTTCACCAAAATCGAAAGTCCTTGAGACCTTTACAATTCAGGGATGTATGCAAAAAATTATTTGATTCTGTTTGAATTTGCGGCTGTTATCGTTTGCCATAGAAAATACGCTTGATAAAAAAACGGTGCAGGTAAACTACCCCTTCCCCATAACCGATCTTCACCAAAAACAATAGGTCTTGAGTACTCTACAAATCAGGGCTGTATGCAAAACATTATTTGATTCTGTTTGAATTTGCGGCTGTTATCATTTGCCATAAGAAATACCCTTGTTAAAACATAAAACGTTACAGGTAAACTACCCCTTTCCCTCAACCGATCTTCACCAAAAACAATAGGTCTTGAGAACTCTACAATTTAGGGCTGTATGCAAATAATCGTTTGATTCTGTTTGAATTTGCGGCTGTTATCGTTTGCCATAGGAAATACCCTTGTTAAAACATAAAACGTTACAGGTAAACTACCCCTTTCCCTTAACCGATCTTCACCAAAAACAATAGGTCTTGAAAACTCTACAATTCTGGGCTGTATACGAAACATTATTTAAGTCTGTTTGAATTTGCGGCTGTTATCGTTTGCCAAAAAAAAAATTTCCCTTGATAAAAAAAACCGTTGCCGGTAAACTACCCCTTCCCCTCAACCGATCTTCACCAAAAACAATAGGTCTTGAGTACTCTACAAATCAGGGCTGTATGCAGAAAATTATTTGATTCTGTTTGAATTTGCGGCTGTTATCGTTTGCCATAGGAAATACCCTTGTTAAAACATAAAACGTTACAAGTAAACTACCCCTTTCCCTTAACCGATCTTCACCAAAAACAAAAGGTCTTGAGAACTCTACAATTCAGGGCTGTATACGAAACATTATTTAAGTCTGTTTGAATTTGCGGCTGTTATCGTTTGCCAAAAAAAAAATTTCCCTTGATAAAAAAAACCGTTGCAGGTAAACTACCCCTTCCCCTCAACCGATCTTCACCAAAAACAATAGGTCTTGAGTACTCTACAAATCAGGGCTGTATGCAGAAAATTATTTGATTCTGTTTTAATTTGCGGCTGTTATCGTTTGCCATAGAAAATACCCTTGTTAAAAAAACGTTGTAGGTAAACTACCCCTTTCCCTCAACCGAACTTCACCAAAAACAATAGGTCTTGAGAACTCTACAATTTATGGCTGTATGCAAATAATCTTTTGATTCTGTTTGAATTTGCGGCTGTTATCGTTTGCCATAGGAAATACCCTTGTTAAAACATAAAACGTTACAAGTAAACTACCCCTTTCCCTTAACCGATCTTCACCAAAAACAAAAGGTCTTGAGAACTCTACAATTCAGGGCTGTATACGAAACATTATTTGATTCTGTTTGAATTTGCGGCAGTTATCGTTTGCCATAAAAAAAAAATCTACAGACACACAGACAGACACACAGACACACAGACACACACACAGACACTTTTCGGAAAACGACTTTTTTTCATGTTTTGAGTGTAGTAGAATCAGAATCTGCAATAATCTCGAACACGATTTTTTTTGCCATCACCATACTTCCATTCCTTAAGGAAATATGGAAGTAAAAATTACCCTTGATAAAAAACTGTTGCTGGTAAACTACCCCTTTCCCTTAACCGATCTTCACCAAAAACGATAGGTCTTTAGAACTCTATAATTCAGGGCTGTATCCAAAATATTATATGATTCTGTTTGAATTTGCGGCAGTTATCGTTTGCCATACAAAATACCCTTGATAAAACAAAAAACGTGACAGGTAAACTACCCCTTTTCCTTAAACGATCTTCACCAAAAACAATAGGTCTTGAGTACTCTACAGATCAGGGCTGTATGCAAAACATTATTTGATTCTGTTTGAATTTGCGGCTCTTATCGTTTGGCATAAAAAATACCCTTTTAAAACATAAAACGTAGCAGGTAAACTACCCCTTTCCCTTAACCGATCTTCACCAAAATCAGTAGATCTTGAGAACTCTACACTTTAGGGCTGTATGCAAATAATCATTTGATTCTGTTTGAATTTGCGGCTGTTATCGTTTGCCATATAAAATACCCTTGTTAAAACATAAAACGTTGCTGGTAAACTACCCCCTTACCTTAACCGATCTTCACCAAAAACAATAGGTCGTGAGAACTCTACAATTCAGGGCTGTATGCAAAAGGGTAGTTGATTTTGTTTGAATTTGCGGCTGTTATCGTTTACCATAGAAAACAATTACCCTTGATTAAAAAAAACCGTTGGAGGTAAACTACCCCTTTCCCTCAACCGATCTTCACCAAAAACAATAGGTCGTGAGTACTCTACAAATTAGGGCTGTATGCAAAAAATGATTTGATTCAGTTTGAATTTGCGGCTGTTATCGTTTGCCATAGAAAAAAATCTACAGACACACACACACAGACACTTTTCGAAAAAATCGGTATGGAGAACCATACATGACTTCCATATTCTAAGATTTATATTTAAAATCATTTTCAGCCAAACAGCCAGGGAAGGAATTTTAACAAAAAAAATACTTCTTTGTTGCCAATAACGTAGTACACATATAAAAAAAAACTATCCCCTCCCCCTTCAACTATAATTTTGATTTATAGAAAATTACCCCCAGCCGTTCAACTAGCCTCTTCATTTATAGATATTTCATCTACGTTTCTACAGTGGATTATTAAGATCTTACCAGGATACTTTATCAAAATTAAGTACTTTACTCATGTTACAACAAAAAATGTTTCAGGTAAACTACCCTTTCCCCGTAACCGATCTTCACCAAAATCAACAGACATTGAGTTCTCTATAGCTCAGGCACATATGTAAAAAATTATTTGATTCTATTTGAATTTACGGCAGTTATGGTTCGTCATATAAAAAATTACCCATGTTAAAACATAAAACATGAGATTTATAAAACATATCTAAGATTTATATTTAAAATCATTTTTGAAATAAAATATTTTCATAGAACCTACTAACGCTGGGGAAATCTGAGGAGCCAATCAGAGTTGGGCCTACCTGTCACTCTGCTGAATTTGGTGGAAAGCCCTGTCACTGTTGTCAAGTCCCCACCTCAATGAAGAACCCATTGTTTTATAAAAATATATTTAAATTTTGAAAACTGAAAATTCTTTTCTTGTAAATATTTATATTTTATAATCAAAATGACTTTATTTTTGTTACCTGGCAACAAAATTATTTTATTTTCAACAATTACCATTGTTTCAAAAAGTTTAAATAAATTTTCAAGTACTTTACTCTTGTTAAAACGTAAAAGGTTGCAGGTAAACTACCCCTTCCCCTTAACCGATCTTCACCAAAATCTAAAGTCCTTGAGACCTCTACAATTCAGGGATGTATGCAAAACATTATTTGATTCTGTTTGAATTTGCGGCAGTTATCGTTTGCCATAGAAAAAAAAACGTTGCAGGTAAACTACCCCTTCCCCTCAACCGATCTTCACCAAAAACAATAGGTCTTGAGTACTCTACAAATCAGGGCTGCATGCAGAAAATTATTTGATTCTGTTTGAACTTGCGGCTGTTATCGTTTGCCATAGAAAATACCCTTGTTAAAAAAACGTTGTAGGTAAACTACCCCTTTCCCTTAACCGATCTTCACCAAAAACAATAGGTCTTGGGAACTCTACAATTCAGGGCTGTATGCGAAAAATTATTTGATTCTGATTGAATTTGCGGCTGTTATCGTTTGCCAAAAAAAAAAAAATTCCCTTGATAAAAAAAAACCGTTGCAGGTAAACTACCCCTTTCCCTTAACCGATCTTCACCAAAAACAACAGGTCTTGAGTACTCTACAAATCAGGGCTGTATGCAGAAAATTATTTGATTCTGTTTGAACTTGCGGCTGTTATCGTTTGCCATAGAAAATACCCTTGTTAAAAAAACGTTGTAGGTAAACTACCCCTTTCCCTTAACCGATCTTCACCAAAAACAACAGGTCTTGAGAACTCTACAATTTAGGGCTGTATGCAAATAATCTTTTAATTCTGTTTGAATTTGCGGCTGTTATCGTTTGCCATAGGAAATACCCTTGTTAAAACATAAAACGTTACAGGTAAACTACCCGTTTCCCTTAACCGATCTTCACCAAAAACAATAGGTCTTGAGAACTCCACAATTCAGGGCTGTATGCGAAAAATTATTTGATTCTGATTGAATTTGCGGCTGTTATCGTTTGCCAAAAAAAAAAAATTCCCTTGATAAAAAAAAACCGTTACAGGTAAACTACCCCTTTCCCTCAACCGATCTTCACCAAAAACAATAGGTCGCGAGTACTCTACAAATCAGAGCTGTATGCAAAAAATTATTTGATTCTGTTTGAATTTGCGGCAGTTATCGTTTGCCATAGAAAAAAAATCTACAGATAGACAGACAGACACACACACAGACACTTTTCGGAAAACGACTTTTTTTCAAGTTTTGAGTGTAGTAGAATCAGAATCTGCAATAATCTCGAACACGATTTTTTTTGCCATCACAATACTTCCATTCCTTAAGGAATATGGAAGTAAAATATCGGTATGGAGAACCATACATGACTTCCATATTCTAAGATTTATATTTAAAATCATTTTCAGCCAAACAGCCAGGCTGTGTCTTACCTGCCTTTTTATTGCTGTATTAAATGAAAAATATTATATTACATTAAAATGAAAAAATTATAATTTTATTGCCTGGCAACAAAATTATTTTATTTTTAACAATTACCATTGTTTCAAAAAGTTTAAATAAATTTTCAAGTACTTTACTCTTGTTAAAACGTAAAAGGTTGCAGGTAAACTACCCCTTCCCCTTAACCGATCTTCACCAAAATCGAAAGTCATTGAGACCTCTACAATTCAGGGACGTATGCAAAACATTATTTGATTCTGTTTGCATTTGCGGCTGTTATCGTTTGCCATAGAAAATACGCTTGATAAAAAAACGTTGCAGGTAAACTACCCCTTCTCCTTAACCCATCTTCACCAAAAACAATAGGTCTTGAGTACTCTACAAATCAGGGCTGTATGCAAAACATTATTTGATTCTGTTTGAATTTGCGGCTGTTATCGTTTGCCATAGAAAATACCCTTGTTAAAAAAACGTTGCAGGTAAACTACCCCTTTCCCTCAACCGATCTTCACCAAAAACAATAGGTCTTGAGAACTCTACAATTTAGGTCTGTATGCAAATAATCTTTTGATTCTGTTTGAATTTGCGGCTGTTATCGTTTGCCATAGGAAATACCCTTGTTAAAACATAAAACGTTACAGGTAAACTACCCCTTTCCCTTAACCGATCTTCACCAAAAACAATAGGTCTTGAGTACTCTACAAATCAGGGCTGTATGCAAAACATTATTTGATTCTGTTTGAATTTGCGGCTGTTATCCTTTGCCAAACAAACAAAATTACCCTTGCTAAAAAAAAACGGTTGCTGGTAAACTACCTCTTTCCCTCAACCGATCTTCACCAAAAACAATAGGTCGCGAGTACTCTGCAAATCAGGGCTGTATGCAAAACATTATTTGATTCTGTTTGAATTTGCGGCAGTTATCGTTTGCCATAGAAAAATATCGGTATGGAGAACCATACATGACTTCCATATTCTAAGATTTATATTTAAAATCATTTTCAGCCAAACAGACAGGCTGTGTCTTACCTGCCTTTTTATTGCTGTATTAAATGAAAAATATTATATTACATTAAAATGAAAAAATTATAATTTTATTGCCTGGCAACAAAATTATTTTATTTTTAACAATTACCATTGTTTCAAAAAGTTTAAATAAATTTTCAAGTACTTTACTCTTGTTAAAACGTAAAAGGTTGCAGGTAAACTACCCCTTCCCCTTAACCGATCTTTACCAACATCGAAAGTCATTGATACCTCTACAATTCAGGGAGGTATGCAAAAAATTATTTGATTCTGTTTGAATTTGCGGCTGTTATCGTTTGCCATAGAAAATACGCTTGATAAAAAAACGTTGCAGGTAAACTACCCCTTCCCCTTAACCGATCTTCACCAAAAACAATAGGTCTTGAGTACTCTACAAATCAGGGCTGTATGCAAAACATTATTTGATTCTGTTTGAATTTGCGGCTGTTATCGTTTGCCATAGAAAATACCCTTGTTAAAAAAACGTTGCAGGTAAACTACCCCTTTCCCTCAACCGATCTTCACCAAAAACAATAGGTCTTGAGAACTCTACAATTTAGGGCTGTATGCAAATAATCTTTTGATTCTGTTTGAATTTGCGGCTGTTATCGTTTGCCATAGGAAATACCCTTGTTAAAACATAAAACGTTACAGGTAAACTACCCCTTTCCCTTAACCGATCTTCACCAAAAACAATAGATCTTGAGTACTCTACAAATCAGGGCTGTATGCAAAACATTATTTGATTCTGTTTGAATTTGCGGCTGTTATCGTTTGCCATAGAAAATACCCTTGTTAAAAAAACGTTGCAGGTAAACTACCCCTTTCCATCAACCGAACTTCACCAAAAACAATAGGTCTTGAGAACTCTACAATTTAGGGCTGTATGCAAATAATCTTTTGATTCTGTTTGAATTTGCGGCTGTTATCGTTTGCCATAGGAAATACCCTTGTTAAAACATAAAACGTTACAGGTAAACTACCCCTTTCCCTTAACCGATCTTCACTAAAATCAACAGATCTTGAGAACTCTACAATTCAGGACTGTATGCGAAACATTATTTGATTCTGTTTGAAGTTGCGGCTGTTATCGTTTGCCAAACAAACAAAATTACCCTTGCTAAAAAAAAACCGTTGCAGGTAAACTACCCCTTTCCCTCAACCGATCTTCACCAAAAACAATAGGTCGCGAGTACTCTGCAAATCAGGGCTGCATGCAAAAAATTATTTGATTCTGTTTGAATTTGCGGCAGTTATCGTTTGCCATAGAAAAAAAATCTACAGACAGACAGACACACAGACAGACACACAGACAGACAGATAGACAGACAGACACACACACAGACACTTTTCGGAAAACGACTTTTTTTCATGTTTTGAGTGTAGTAGAATCAGAATCTGCAATAATCTCGAACACGATTTTTTTTGCCATCACCATACTTCCATTCCTTAAGGAATATGGAAGTAAATAAATTTTCAAGTACTTTACTCTTGTTAAAACGTAAAAGGTTGCAGGTAAACTAACCCTTCCCCTTAACCGATCTTCACCAAAATCGAAAGTCATTGAGACCTCTACAATTCAGGGACGTATGCAAAAAATTATTTGATTCTGTTTGAATTTGCGGCTGTTATCGTTTGCCATAGAAAATACGCTTGATAAAAAAACGTTGCAGGTAAACTACCCCTTCCCCTTAACCGATCTTCACCAAAAACAATAGGTCTTGAGTACTCTACAAATCAGGGCTGTATGCAAAACATTATTTGATTCTGTTTGAATTTGCGGCTGTTATCGTTTGCCATAGAAAATAAAACGTAAAAGGTTGCAGGTAAACTACCCCTTCCCCTTAACCGATCTTCACCAAAAACAATAGGTCTTGAGTACTCTACAAATCAGGACTGTATGCAAAACATTATTTGATTCTGTTTGAATTTGCGGCTGTTATCGTTTGCCATATAAAATACCCTTGTTAAAAAAACGTTGCAGGTAAACTACCCCTTTCCCTCAACCGATCTTCACCAAAAACAATAGGTCTTGAGAAATATACAATTCAGGGCTGTATGCGAAACATTATTTGATTCTGTTTGAATTTGCGGCTGTTATCGTTTGCCAAAAAAAAAAAAAATTTCCCTTGATAAAAAAAACCGTTGCAGGTAAACTACCCCTTCCCCTCAACCGATCTTCACCAAAAACAATAGGTCGCGAGTACTCTACAAATCAGGGCTGTATGCAAAAAATTATTTGATTCTGTTTGAATTTGCGGCAGTTGTCGTTTGCCATAGAAAATACGCATGATAAAAAACGTTGCTGGTAAACTACCCCTTTCCCTCAACCGATCTTCACCAAAAACAATAGGTCTTGAGTACTCTACAAACCAGGGCTGTATGCAGAAAATTATTTTATTCTGTTTGAATTTGCGGCTGTTATCGTTTGCCATAGAAAATACCCTTGTTAAAAAAACGTTGTAGGTAAACTACCCCTTTCCCTTAACCGATCTTCACCAAAAACAAAAGGTATTGAGAACTCTACAATTTAGGGCTGTATGCAAATAATCTTTTCATTCTGTTTGAATTTGCGGCTGTTATCGTGTGCCATAGGAAATACCCTTGTTAAAACATAAAACGTTACAGGTAAACTACCCCTTTCCCTTAACCGATCTTCACCAAAAACAATAGGTCTTGAGAACTCTACAATTCAGGGCTGTATGCGAAACATTATTTGATTCTGTTTGAATTTGCGGCTGTTATCGTTTGCCAAACAAACAAAATTTCCCTTGCTAAAAAAAAACCGTTGCAGGTAAACTACCCCTTTCCCTCAACCGATCTTCACCAAAAACAATAGGTCGCGAGAACTCTGCAAAACCGGGCTGTATGCAAAAAATTATTTGATTCTGTTTGAATTTGCGGCAGTTATCGTTTGCCATAGAAAAAAAATCTACAGACAGACAGACAGACACACAGACACACAGACACTTTTCGGAAAACGACTTTTTTTCATGTTTTGAGTGTAGTAGAATCAGAATCTGCAATAATCTCGAACACGATTTTTTTTGCCATCACCATACTTCCATTCCTTAAGGAATATGGAAGTAAAAAATCTATAGACAGACAGACACACAGACAGACAGACAGACACACAGACACTTTTCGGAAAACGACTTTTTTTCATGTTTTGAGTGTAGTAGAATCAGAATCTGCAATAATCTCGAACACGATTTTTTTTGCCATCACCATACTTCCATTCCTTAAGGAATATGGAAGTAAAATGACTTTTTTTCATGTTTTGAGTGTAGTAAAATCAGAATCTGCAATAATCTCGAACACTATTTTTTTTGCTATCACTATACTTCCATTTCCTTAAGGAACATGGAAGTAAAAAGACAGTAGGCCTATGTCTGTGGAAAACTAGAGTAATTTTAATTTATTTTTATTTTGCACCGATTTCGGCTGTTATTCGAGACAATCTTTAAAGTATCATAACAAATACTACGACTAACATTTTAAAAAATGTACACACGATAGTAATAATAAATAAGTATAAATGTTATTAATAAGTAAACTGTTTTCGGTTTGTTGGTTGAAGGAATTGACGATGCCTCATCGTAGAGTGGACGGAACGGTTGGCTTAAAGAAAATCAAAAACAGCGTGTGGAAAACTGTTGGTAAACATCGGGAACCACAAAATCGTACTAGGGTAATATAGGATACTTTTAAGGCAAATTCATAGGTTACCCGAAAATATCCCCTGTTTATCCTTAGAAATTCCTTTGGATTGGCAACCGTGGTTCGGACTGCGAATGTTATTTGTGTCCTCGTGTAACTGTGGCATTAATAATAGTTTAAGAAGCTTGAAAGTTAATTTACTGCTAATAAAAAACATCTCCGCTTTTTATCGGCCACTTTGATGTATTCAAAGACACGCGCGAAAAGAAAGTGTGTCATCCTAAGGACAGTGTGTGTGTTGCAACAAGCGAATGTCACGTGCGTGTGTAATTGTTATTGTTGTAATTACACAATTGTAATCAAATAAATTAAATTAATAGACAGTTGAGACATAATCGCTTCGGTCGAGTTGCGATAAAGTTTGATAAATGACTGTACGGTATACAAAGTTCAACAGGAAGAGAAAGGCTCGCGCCCAAGACACCTCAAGCCACGAATCGAGCGCGTGGTTTGTGGAGCTAGCAAGCACTGGAATTACTGACAACTCATGGACGATAAACTGTAACATGCATTGAACCTGTGACCGAAATTTGTAGAAAGTTTAGTGTTTTTGTCGTTAAAGAAGGCTGTGCACAAGGGCAGTCTGGGGCAAGCCTGTTACTCATTGTCTTAGTCCAGACTGCCCTCGTTTATCAAAACAAACACTTTTTATGAATTGATAATGTAACTTTCAAACACATTGTATATAAACAGTTGTAGTGAAGATGAAAATTTTCTATTTTTCGAGTAGGCCTACATGAACATTTTTTTCGTTTTTCAGTTTCACTTGTTTTTACGTCTTAAACAGATATAAATTATAAGAATATAATAAATGTCAAGTGTAGGCCTAAATGGTGTATTGGCGTACGGGCATTGAAAAGGCCTTTTGAAGAATAGTAACTGTACGTGACATGAATGTACATAAAAATAAACTACTGAAAATACTGAATGGCCGATGATCTCGAAGATGGATCCCAAAAACGGAGAAAGCGGAAGAGTCAAGAGGAGTTAACCTAAAATGAAAATCATGCAAGCTGAGAGGCACTAATGTCGCAGCTATCTCTCCGAGGCGCTCCTAACGCAGCCAGGGGAGACTCCATTACTGGGAGAAACCAGAATTGCCTTGAAACGAGGACAGGTATGTCTCCCACAGTAGGTTGTGATGTTGAAAATAGCTTAATAGATTTAAACGTATACGTATGTGGAACAATTTACAGAACCCTAAAATATAAAACTAGAAATGAAACTACGTATATTGAAGTTTATGCAATGGAGGCACCAGTGGCGTTGTGCGAAATTGAGAGGGGGTACCTTCAAAGAAAGATAGAAGACAACCTGCATCCGCAGAAATGAAATCTCTCAGAGATGTTGTTGTGGATTGCACGCTAATGTACATAATAAGTAACGAACATGTAAGAAAGGAATTGGTGATTTTTAATTTAGAAAATAAAATTAATAAATACAAAATCAACTGGTGCAACCATTTAGAAAGAATACAGCAAGACCGCCCAGAGGTCGGCGTAGTCTGGAACGTCCGTAGTCCATGAACTAGACAAGGAGACGGTATTATACCTTCGTGCCTTTTAATGAAAATGATTTGTTGTTTGCCTTTCATAATAAAAGTATCCTGTCTGAAAGTTTCTGTTGTGGATATCGGTGTCAAATGTTCTGAGTTAGGTAGGCTCAAATGTAATAATGTTACGAAAGTCAATAGAGACAAATAGTTGTTTTTTTGTAAGCTGTGTTACTAAAGTTACAGTAGGTTGTCTAATAAATTAGTAGCATCATTAATAAAACCGTTTCAGTCCAATAACTTCTATCTCGACTACTTATTCTATGCGATCCGTATATATCACAATACTTTCCTTATTACATTCCTTTTTATTCCAAAGTCTACAATACTGTCTTCAAGCCTGTGTGGACATGAGGCTTACAGCTTTGGAGGACTGCTTGTTGATGGGGGGGGGGGAGCCCTGCGTGGTAGCAGTTCCCGGAGTGACTTTTCCGATTACTGCAAGTATCAAGGGCGTTAGGTTTTCAAAGTCGTGTGGTTGTGGAATGGAATGCTCCTATTTTTTTGTAGGTGGGGGGGAGATGATATCAGGAAGTGAGGTACTCGGCCGATTCTTTTTCGTGTATCCTAATGCCCTGAACCAGCGGTGACGCGTCCGAGTAACAGCGAAGGTACCTCCCGGTACATTTGAGGACCGGTTGGCCAGCGGTGCTGCCTCCGACGCGGCCCCTCTGACCGCTCAGCGGTGGTCTGCACAAACCAGCTCGTGTATCCGGGGGCGGGCGCCTTATGAAAGAAGGCTCTTGCACAGTTGACATGAGACAGCTCTGCCGAGGCCACGAACTGCTGCCAAATCCAACATCGCTACGATAGAAAGGTTTCAGACCAAGGTACTGCATGTCATAACCAATGCACCGGGGTTCGTCATCTAATCCGCAACCGCCTCCTACGATTCTATTGAAGATTCTTCTGCGTAAGCTAAATCAGTTACCTTATTTGAAATAAAATGAATTAGTCCTTATTTGTCGAAAATAGTTCATTTTTGTTTGAAGGAAATAATGGACAGAGTTTGATACTAACTTATGATGTTGTATAAGCATAACGTATCAAGCCCATGAATTGGGAAAAATCTTTTGCCATCTAATAGTAACGAATACTTCTCAATGGTACGTTTTGTAGCTTGTTAAGCGGTCTACACACGATCATTTCGGTGTGTTCGTATTTATGTGCCACATCGGCCTGAAGTGATGCGTTGCCTACACACGGTCACATCGGTATACCATCAGTCTACCGGAGCGCCGTGTAGTTGCAATTGTATGCTGTGCCGTAAGTTGGTTTTTGTAGTTTATCGTGTCAACGGTAGAGGAATTGCTATTGTGGAGTGCTGTAGCTTGAGTGCTTGAGGAAACAAAAAAGAAGAATAAACGACAACTAGGTTATTTCCAATCTGACGATGAGCTGTGAAGCTTGATCGGAATAATTTTTCTATAGCGGTGTGCAACAGTGATAATTCTGTTTGCGATTATAACCACTAACACAACTTTCTTAATTAAACGAAAACTGTGCGATAAAGATTAGCTGTAAAAATTAGCAAAATATTCACACATAAATGTTTTGACGGTAGTAAAGCTACATCCTAAAGACTGACCCAATTATTTAAGGATGGGTGAAGAAAGTTATTTAAAACTGCTGTCACTAGTTTCTCAGTGTGAGCCGACTGGTACACGCGCTCACTTCTACCTGAAGTGAAACACCGCTTGATGCGATTTCATCATTCCGTCAAAATGTCAGTTCGCTCATTTGGTGTGAACCCACATCACTTTGTCCCCACAAACGATCATTTCGTGTCACACACTTTACTGTTGTTCGTGAAACTAGTGCTGCAAACACAGACAGCACAATAAGAGGACAAACTGGAAACTTCGATACAGTCCTGGGTGCTAAGAGGCTCGGTGAATTTTCAGTTAACCGGTAAAAAAAAATACTCATTCGCAACGTTAAAACATAAATTAAAGTTATTTCTTTCACGAAGTTATTTCTACCTGATGTAATGTCAATGTGACACACCGAAATTATCGTGTGTAGCCCGTTTTATTTAGTTTCGTTATTCTGAAGTTCCGCTTTCACCATACGCCAGTACGGCACACATCGTATATAAGGGTTTTCAGTCGCCTTAAGGTTAGTTTCGTTGACGGCCGCGACTTTGATTGCCTTCTTAACGTCGTGACTCGATCGTGTTATTTGTACCGGTTTCAAAATTCTCTTCCTGTTTGGGCAACAACTCGCTACATCGCACTGTTTTCGGCAAATGTCGAGACCTTCAACTTAACGTCAGGTCACTCTCTGGCGTACTTGTCGTCCATTCATTCGATGCGTGACTCTGTGTGTGTGTTTCAAAATTAATCGAGCAAAAACTACGACGTTTTTGGTTCACAAAAAATGTAATACCCCAATTAGACGCAAAATGTTATAGTTTAAGTATAAATTTAATGACAATTAGACTCACTTAGGCTCAACGTAGATGCAAAATTAGGTTAATGAAGGTTGTTGTAGGCACTATAACTCTTCTTTATATAACATGTTAAGAGGACTCGAAAACTATCTTACCCTCTGCATCATCTTTACAATCTGTTTCCGTCTTCCCTTGACGCTTTATGGTTGGCGGCGGAAGAACAGCGTTTTAAATGATAAGGACGTTATTAATCATCGCTTGTGTTCAGCGAATATTTGAAAACAACGCTTATCGTGACGGAAGAGTGTGGAGGATGTCGTCCTCGAATATACGGAACGACGAATAAACGAAGAAGGCAAATAAAAATGATCTAAGCGTGTAGGAAAAGGTAGGCTGTACAAAACTTCGGTGGCGCCCATAGAGGTATAATATATCTATAGTTAGGGCTTGATTTCAGGGAGAACGCGCCAGAACGGCGATCCGGAATCTCTTGGATCCAAAAATAAAATACCGAAAAAATATATGAAAAGGAAAACTTAATGTTACAAAATTTACCACTACTTTTTAAATTGTGAACAAAGCATTGAACACACAGAGTAAGGAAAGGTCAAGAAACAAACAATATGACGACACAATTATGAAACTACGGAAACTTTTTCCGAACCACCGAAACCATCACTAGAGTTTGATTGAGGCTCTGGGATGACGCCATCATGAGGCACATATTTTCGATTATCGTGCGGCTAACCTTATGATAAAGCTATATAGAAATATCAGTAAACTTTATTATCTTTTTAGATACAAGCTTATACGTATTTTACATATTTTATAAGGCTTTAAAAATGTAGACCTCCTTTGTAATAATCTGATGTAAACTTATCCGCTAATATAAAATATAAGTATATTTGTCTCTGTACAACTGTTGAATTGATGAGTTCCGGCACCTATAATTTTAGAAATCAACCACTGTCTATAGTTATATTATACCTCTATGGTGGCGCCAGTGGAGAGACATATTGGGAAAAGTTTGGATGGTAAACGCGGTCTCGAATGGAAACAACGCCCCTTTGGTGTAGTACCTTTAAGTGTACAATGTGCAAGTGTTGCGCCGGTCGTCTTTGCCCAATTACAACATCTTGTACTGTGTGCTGTACTGTGCTTCGTACAATTTGCAGTTTCCTGCCGATGTACATTATACCGTTTATATAATGGATTTGACCTTAGGTTGTGTGTGTGTGTGTGTGTGTGTGTGTGTGTGCGTGCGTGTGTGTGTGTGTGTGTGTGTGTGTGTGTGTGTGTGTGT
This sequence comes from Magicicada septendecula, assembly GCA_034769895.1. Taxonomy (NCBI): domain Eukaryota; kingdom Metazoa; phylum Arthropoda; class Insecta; order Hemiptera; family Cicadidae; genus Magicicada; species Magicicada septendecula. Next base: position 36,283,926 of record CM068372.1, read on the forward strand.
GTGTGTGTGTGTGTGTGTGTGTGTGTGTGTGTGTGTGTGTGTGTGTGTGTGTGTGTGTGTGTGTGTGTGTGTGTGTTCTCCCTCTATCGCTGCGTCGCGTGTTTGAGATACTGTGTCTCCGATGAAGGGACTTGATATACTTGGAACTCTGATGGCACACGATTGTATATAAAACACCAAAACACAAGTGACAATAAATCGATTAGGTATCAAATCGATTTGGATTACTATTCGGCAGTAGCGTGAGGTTCATTTAACCGCTGTTGTCAGCGGCAACAGTACTGGAAATAAGACAAAATAATATTGATTATATGACAGAATAAATAGCCTTAGTTATTGAATAATTTTAAATCCGAACAATATTAGTAGGGAAACTTGAAGAAAAGCGTAGAGTTGCTTTCGAACTGCTGGGCGCTTGCACCGTCTTGTGTTGCCGGCCCAGACAGCGGCAATGTTTTACTGCGTACGGTCATTGACGTCGTAGTAGTTGTCACTGTACAAACTTAGGAGGAGGGGACACACACACACTCGTCTGTCCAGTGTGTTGCTGTTGTATAAACCGGCAAAACGCTCAGTTTGCAGCTATGTTCGTTTTCGGAATTGACGTGCAGCAGACACTTCTTCAGCGGCGCAACAACCCATTACTGAGTCAAAGCCTCCTTTAACAGCCTCCGCCAGTTGTCCCGGTCAAGTGCAGCTACTCTCCAGTTCCGGGTCCCAAGGATATGGCGCGCATCGTAGTTCACACCGTCCTGGCTGGCGAAAGAAACTGACAGGTTTCTGCACATAAACGTTTTACAGATGGGCTAGGTGAATTCTCCGATCCAACCCCCAACCTGGAGGGCCAGGAACTTTGATTTCGGGGTGCTCTTCCCCTAGAGAGTTGCTTTCACCTCAGCTGACGAGCTCTCTCTGCCCGGTCGCAGTAACTAACTAACTGGCTCAGCTCATGTCTGCAGCCGTTGGGCTACTATAGCCTCCTCCGCCTCCACACTAGATGCACACCCTGCTGCCGATCTGCACCATCCTGCCCGGCCAGGACCCAGGATACCGACAGGCTGTCCTGACAGAACCCCCATCTCTCGTTTGCTTATCGATCCACTCCGCCGAAGGGATTGGTTACCACAACCTTGGAGTGGATTGCTCGGCGTAACAGGGCCCACCGACTTGTAGGTGAGAGTGGAGTTGGGGTGGAGAGGCTGGTGCGTTTCTCTTCTATGAAAGCATATGTTCGCATCACACCCTCTTTGGACCCAGCAGTAGATACTACGTACCTATTTGTGTTTTGTTCATTTAGTCATGTGTTTCTCTGTTTGTCTTTATTACAGTATTTTTAATTCGATTATTTGTGTTCTGATTTATTCTGTGTAAGTATAATGAGAGTCAGATCCCATTGAATCGGGACCCTCTTCTTCTCTCAGCGAATGATAGAAAATGCTCTAAAAAGAATACTTGGTACAAGAAAAAATTCGAATACATTTTTAGGTTGTTTTAGGCCTATCACAACCGGCAACAGGTGTTATGTACCCACGCCACGCCACTTGTATTCGGTCTTTGTAGATTGTATCGATCACGAGAAATTTACAGAAAATGAATAACTGTGGGAAGCTGTGGATTTAGTCATTATAGTTGTACTTGTGAGTTTTAAGTAAAGTCGCAAGGAAATGTTGCGCTGAAAGAACAGCGTGTCCGTTTTGCTCCAGAAGTAGCCTACTAAAAAAAACCCTGGTAAATTTTCGGCTGTTTTATCACTGGATTTATTTTTTTTTAACAATGGCTTCAAGTTCGTGCCACGTTTTACAGATTTCTCTAAGAAACAGTAAATGTAGGGGTTTTTAGGCGGGCGCCAATGTTTATGACGCCTGGCTATTAATCTAGAGGTAAGAGGTTCGGTTCCATAATCCAAGTTGTGTTTTTCAGCTCCCAGGTCGACTCAACGTCTAGAAATGAGTAGTTGGAATAACATTGTGGAAGCGTAATGCTAACCTCACTTAACCGTCAAACTAGCAACCTACTGTGCCTAGTACTCTTAAGTAGTATGGAAGGAGCCATTAACATTGTTAATAATAATCGTGTCAAAACTGATAATGGAGGCCTGCTTATCGATTGTTGGGCCTTTACCCAAAAAATAAGACGGTCTATAATATTAAACCTAGTAGGACATCGTAAGCTGTGCTGACATGTTTGCAAACACTGCTGTTACAATTTACTATTTCTTTTATGAATTTGCTAACTGCTATAATTTTTATTGTTCGACTAAGCTTTTCGTCATCACTGACATCTTCAGGTCTTAAACAACTCCTGACCTAAACAATGTTGTTTAAGACCTGAAGATGTCAGTGATGACGAAAAGCTTAGTCGAACAATAAAAATTATAGCAGTTAGCAAATTCATAAAAGAAATAGTAAGGATGGCTGCTAATTTAAACAATACGAAGAATGTTACAATTTAGTTTCCACGGTTTCGCGTTATTCACTGTTTGACTAGACATTTTTTGTATCGCGGTTTCGAGCCAGCGTTATGCGTTAAGTTGTTACGCGAGCCCAGCGTCCGCGGCAGCGTGAAGTGATTTATTATTTTCGTTGTGTGTATTTGTAGAACACGAAAAGCGGGCAGTTTTTACTGACTGATTGTTTACGTTTAAAAGAGAAAGTCAAAATAATTTAACCTTCCAAAACCAAATGTCGAGCATGTGCCTGCAGTTTGTACTGCATTTGGTAGCTTTTATTTCCTAAGGTGGCTTCATCATTATCTCTCCTGCTTCCTTTTTTGTATATTTATTTGAAATTCAGTGACACTGACTGTTCCATGTGTCGAAAAATTTTTTCCTTAAGATTCGGATTAAACAACGTGAGGTGTGAGATACTCTGCGGTGAATTAAATCGTGATTAAGTATACATAAGCTTAACGTTAATTATCTAAATTTGAGATTTCCCATCAGAGGTCCACTTCTTGTGAATACGTGTTGGCAAACCCGTTGTGCCCTAGCTACATTCTCACTTTGCTTCCGTATATTTCGTTTTTAATTTTCCTATTTCCTTGCTGCGGGCTACAGATAAATCTGTAGTAATCTGTTGTAGACCGATGGTCGAAAACAACACGATGTCTCAGTAACGACCACAGACTGTAGCGGATCCTCAAGCAAGGAAGACACTGCTCTCCAGAGAGACAGGAACCAGGGCCGCCCCGTTGTTGGGCTATTATCCGCATGGTGGTGAGCTGATTCAGAGAGCCTCGGATTCGATGCTGAGAGGTAGAAGGGCTAGATATAAAGAAGAAGAAAAAATAATTTGTGTTTATAACTAGCAAGTAATCGCATCCAAGCGGCTGAAATGAGATTTCTCAGGCACGTGGTAGGGTATACTCTCCATGATCATAGAAGAAACACAGATGTACGGCAGGAACTGAATATTATGAGTATACTCGACAGGATTGCCCAGTATCGGCTGAATTGGTGGAAACATCTTTGCTGAATGGATGACTGCCGCATCCCCAAACAACTATGGAACTATAAGCCGAGGGGACGGAGAGGTGTGGCACGTCCGAGGAAGCGCTGGAATGACCAGCTGTAATATTTGCGTATTTAAGACCGGAACAAACCATTCTTGGTTTGAACCTTGAGGGTGATGATGATGATGAACTAGCAAGTTATTCAGTTTTTAACATATGCCAACGATTCGGTTTTGTTAGCAGATGTCGACGGGAAATTACAAATACTGATAGAAGAGAAGGAAAATGTTCACAATAAAAGAATAACTTTGCAATATAAAGCTGTGTTTGTGATATGAGAAGAAACGAGGTATTGAAGGATGTAGTGAGACAATAGGTGAAAATATGAAGTCTCAAAGTGAATACAATATTGAGGGATACAATTTTCATTTAAGTGGAAAAATAAATCGAGAAATAAGAACTCGGTTAATAATCTAGTAACGTCGTGGCTTACTGAATTTTCTGTATTGTGGGTTGTTTACAGTAATTGCCATTACCCACGTCCAACACGCCAAACTTGTCTGTATTGTGGGTTGTTTACGGTAATTACCATTACCCACGTCCAACACGCCAAACTTGTCTGTATTGTGGGTTGTTTACAGTAATTGCCATTACCCACGCCTATACGCCAAACTTGTCTGTATCGTGGGTTGTTTACAGTAATTGCCATTACCCACGTCCAATACACCAAACTTGTCTGTATCGTGGGTTGTTTACAGTAATTGCCATTACCCACGTCCAATACGCCAAACTTGTCTGTATTGTGGGTTGTTTACAGTAATTGCCATTACCCACGTCCAATACGCCAAACTTGTCTGTATTGTGGGTTGTTTACAGTAATTGCCATTACCCACGTCCAACACGCCAAACTTGTCTGTTTTGTGGGTTGTTTACAGTAATTGCCATTACCCACGTCCAACACGCCAAACTTGTCTGTATCGTGGGTTGTTTACAGTAATTGCCATTACCCACGTCCAACACGCCAAACTTGCCTGTATCGTGGGTTGTTTACAGTAATTGCCATTACCCACGTCCAATACGCCAAACTTGTCTGTATTGTGGGTTGTTTACAGTAATTGCCATTACCCACGTCCAATACGCCAAACTTGTCTGTATTGTGGGTTGTTTACAGTAATTGCCATTACCCACGTCCAATACGCCAAACTTGTCTGTATTGTGGGTTGTTTACAGTAATTGCCATTACCCACGTCCAATACGCCAAACTTGTCTGTATTGTGGGTTGTTTACAGTAATTGCCATTACCCACGTCCAACACGCCAAACTTGGCTGTATTGTGGGTTGTTTACAGTAATTGCCATTACCCACGTCCAACACGCCAAACTTGGCTGTATTGTGGGTTGTTTACAGTAAGTGCCATTACCCACGTCCAACACGCCAAACTTGGCTGTATTGTGGGTTGTTTACAGTAACTGCCATTACCCACGTCCAACACGCCAAACTTGTCTGTATTGTGGGTTGTTTACAGTAATTGCCATTACCCACGTCCAACACGCCAAACTTGTCTGTATTGTGGGTTGTTTACAGTAATTGCCATTACCCACGTCCAACACGCCAAACTTGTCTGTATTGTGGGTTGTTTACAGTAATTGCCATTACCCACGTCCAACACGCCAAACTTGTCTGTATTGTGGGTTGTTTACAGTAATTGCCATTACCCACGTCCAACACGCCAAACTTGTCTGTATTGTGGGTTGTTTACAGTAATTGCCATTACCCACGTCCAACACGCCAAACCTGTCTGTATTGTGGGTTGTTTACAGTAATTGCCATTACCCACGTCCAACACGCCAAACTTGTCTGTTTTGTGGGTTGTTTACAGTAATTGCCATTACCCACGTCCAATACGCCAAGCTTGTCTGTATCGTGGGTTGTTTACAGTAATTGCCATTACCCACGTCCAATACGCCAAGCTTGTCTGTATCGTGGGTTGTTTACAGTAATTGCCATTACCCACGTCCAATACGCCAAGCTTGTCTGTATCGTGGGTTGTTTACAGTAATTGCCATTACCCACGTCCAATACGCCAAACTTGTCTGTATCGTGGGTTGTTTACAGTAATTGCCATTACCCACGTCCAATACGCCAAGCTTGTCTGTTTTGTGGGTTGTTTACAGTAATTGCCATTACCCACGTCCAATACGCCAAGCTTGTCTGTATCGTGGGTTGTTTACAGTAATTGCCATTACCCACGTCCAATACGCCAAGCTTGTCTGTTTTGTGGGTTGTTTACAGTAATTGCCATTACCCACGTCCAATACGCCAAGCTTGTCTGTATCGTGGGTTGTTTACAGTAATTGCCATTACCCACGTCCAACACGCCAAACTTGTCTGTATCGTGGGTTGTTTACAGTAATTGCCATTACCCACGTCCAATACGCCAAGCTTGTCTGTTTTGTGGGTTGTTTACAGTAATTGCCATTACCCACGTCCAACACGCCAAACTTGTCTGTATCGTGGGTTGTTTACAGTAATTGCCATTACCCACGTCCAATACGCCAAGCTTGTCTGTTTTGTGTGTTCCTTCTGCAAGTTGTCTGCCCGTTGTTCCCTCATCTACAACATGTTGCCCAGTCTGCCTCGCCTTCTTCTTCTTTCTTGTTTCCCGCATTCTCCTGAGGTGACCATATCATATTTATTTAGTGCATATTCTATCTGTGATACCCTCTTCAACGTTAATCCTTTCCCTGATCACAGTATTGGGTATGCGTTCCAGTTTCAAAATTCGACAACTTTTTCTAAAGACGTCCATCTGTAAGACTTTTCCTTTGTTTATTGTAGAGTTCCCAGACTTCAGCATTATATACAAAGCAATACCTTCTACTGTTGTACGTTAGATTCTCTTAGTCCCTTACTCCACCATACTCCATTCAGAAATCTTTTTACTTGATTCGTACAAATTTCTATCTCTTCAGAATTTGAAAGCTTCTCAACTACAAATCCAAGGTACTTAAATTACTCTACACTGGTTTTGATAAAACTGTCCTCTAAATCTAGGTCCTCTACTTCAGCTCTCTGTAGGAGATATTCCGTCTTCTCGAGGCTTGATTCCAACTCCGCCTCCCAGTGCTCATATTCATCTCTGATTCTGCGAATCATTTAGCTTGTGCCGTCATAATCCTCTGTCTTATTTGTCTTACCTATTTGTGTGCCCTATATACTTGTGTTACAGGGCATTGGGCTGCGACAAAGAATTTCTGTCTAACACGACTCAGGACCTAGCAACTTGTATCCCCGTCCGATCTTCCAATGGCGTATGTACGTAGAAGACGTTCATCAAGTCAAGACATCATCAAACCGGATTGAAAGCCACGATTGAGCTGATCTGATGAGCTTAGTCGTTCGAAAGTGACTGGACTAGTGCTACGCGACAAACTGATTTCTACATATCACATAAATTCAATACACGAGTTCACATAAATTCTACATACCACCAATATGAGTTCGTCAATTGGCTATTCGAGTGTGCCTCCAAGCCATCGACATTTTATTATTTTGATGATCTCTGCTATCGTGTTTGTCCACGTTTGTTGCAGTTAAGAATGCCAATCACAATAACACAAAAGAAAACCCAAACGACAAAAACCAACCAAGAGCAGCAGAAGCAACCAACCAACTCACAGATACATCATACGGAAAACCAACATTACCGTTGATATGGATACTGCTTAATGATCGAAACATACTTGAATGTTAAAGAAACCTTGATAGTATATTAATATTAATGTATAACTAATAAACGTATGATGCTGGTACATTTAGAATTATAATGTGCTGAACATGCATTAAGTTTATAGTCAATTTATTCAAAACGCATAAATTGAACTAGCCTGAACCGTTATTTAAATTTCACAACGTGTCGATTGTGACATTTGAAAATGTATAGTATTATGTGAAATGTGAGAAGGCGATCCGCGTTCCCTCGACATTTGGTTTAAGCGGAAGGCTAGACACAGTGCCGTGGATTCGATTTCACATACACAGTTGAACGGCACAGACAGAAATGTTGGTTGTCTTGTCTATATTTAGCCGCTGCCACACTCGTCGAACAGGAAGCCGACAATCCTCTCACGGTCTTTTGTACTTGATTGAATCAGGCCCACGACGACGCATTGTGACGGTCGCTATTTAATTCTTGGTACGCTTCTTCTTCTTCTTCTTCTTCTTCTTCTCCTTCGTCGTCAATTTGTGTAATATCCTCCTATCATTACGGCCGCAGGTCTGATCACTTTATATGTTAATCGTGTCGTGCAACAATTTGAAGGCATCGTATTTACGTATGGAAAAACGCTGTTGTCGCCTTTACACTGTACAGCTTCCTTTTATAGATTATAAAGATATTAGCATAAACCATTTCAATATCTTGTGTACATGCAGAGTTAACAGAAAATAATTGTTACTAATTATTACGTACGAGTCGACTTTCTGTGCGTTTTACTGGAAAGGTGATGTTTGTAGCGGTAACCGTTATAAAACCTCGAATTAATGAAAGTTTAAGAAAAAGCTAATGTTTCTGTGCTCCGATGGACGCATTAACGGCCATCTATTACAATAATTGCTTGCTGTTGCGGTGATACACAGTAAAACAGATTAACTCAAACATTTATTAATAATACTGCAAACTCGCCTGCTGTTCTGTTTTTTAATTTCTTCTCCTCCTCCTCCTCTTATTGTTCTCATACTACTTCTTCTTGTCCCGTGTTCCTCCCATTACCCATTTCCTAACTCATCTTATCAAAGGAGTTTATGTTAGTACTGCCTTTAGTACAGTGGCGTATCTAGAATTTGGTCGGGGGGGAGGGGTCCGGTCGAGTCGGCTTCATACAAAACAGAAAACAAGTGAACACTAATCAACACTAAAGAACGCGTTATTGAAACATTGTTTACAAGACACTTATTGACTGGATTGATTTTCCTATATTTAACATTTCAAACGTATACGCAAACGCTATGTAATAAATAAACCTTTTGCATTAAAAAAGAGTTTACTATATTAGCGTATGCAGCTGAAAAAATAATAAAATAGCCTTAAAATTAAGAGAATAACAAAATTTGTCACCTTTTTTTGACACCTCTGGGAGGGGGCCGGTCTCGTTCCCGTAAATACGCAACTGCTTTAGTAATGTGTTACCTGACATTCTCTGTCTATGTTTGCTTTTCATGCGGCGTTCCTTTATGGTTTATTATTATATCATTTATCTTATCATTTCTCTTGTGTCGACCCCCAATCCACGAACTCATGGGAGGCATATCCCTGAGTTTTCACACGGTCTTGCTAATCGTTCTTAGTTGTAAATATCTTTCAGACTTACCTCCCCAAACTCTCTCTTCCCCTCGAACGTGTCCCATACATGTATACTTTCTTCAGTAAACAGAGTCAAGTAAAACTACTTTAAAGGCGTGGGTCAAGACTTTGTGCTTTGTCTCAGTCGTGTGGACGAAACGTTTGGCTCCGAAAGTTTGCGAATTGAATGTAGTTAAGTCGAGTAGTTGTGTTGTGTTGGTGTAGGCGTAAGTGAAGACGAGTCGACACTGTTGTCCTCATTACGTAGTACGCGGAAGGTCATCAGCATCTCTACCGCTTCCACGAACCGACATGTTTACGTAATTATGTGCCATCATTCATCTCCAAGTGTCCTTCGCGCTCCTACATTATTCTTTGTTGCTGACATTTATTACGTACTTTCACTCGTTTTCCAGTCTACGGTTAGCAGTTCATAACGTCCTAGACGGACAAGAAAAAACAAAACAAAAATGGCGTATTAAATAATACAAAACTTACCAATTTTAATCAGTCATCAAAAAATTCTTCTTCTTATCTGGCGTTATAGCCTTTGGTGGGCTTTAGCGTCCTCAACAATACTCCTCCATGCTTTCCTATTCTCCGCCCTTCCCCTTCACCCTCTGATTCCCATGCTATCAAGATCTTCTATTACCCCATACAACCATCTCGTTCTTGGCCTGCCTCTACGTTTAGTAGGTAGTATATAATCTTCCCTTCAGCATTCTTTTAGGCATTCTTTCCTCAGACATTCTTTCCACATGTCCCAGCCAGATCTTTGCACATTCTTTGCACGATATGTGCGCCAGTGTGTGTGTGTGTTTTGAGCCCAATAATAAATATTATTATTATAATAAATTTTAGCCACTTTGAAGAGTTGTTTTTTTTTCTCATTTTAAGCCTTAATTAAAACACTGCTTATCTGCCGTTACAGTTTTGGTGAGCTTTAGCCTCTTCATCAATACTTCTCCATGCTTCCATGTTTTCCGCCCTTCCTCTCCACCCTCTAATTCCCATGCTAGCTAGACCTTCTGTTACACCATCCAACCATCTCATCCTTGGTCTGCATCTATGTCTAGTAGTATATAATCTTCCCTTCAGCATTCTTTCCTCACCCACTCTTTCCACATGTCCCAGCCAACGTAACCTCTGTGATTTGATAAATTTCACTATGTATTTTCCACACATGAGAGTCTGTAGTGCATTGTCATTGCGTATTCTCCAACTGCTTTCTTCTCTTACTAGGCCACAAATTTTACTCAATATTTTGCGCTCAAATGATTTCAAAGCAGTTTTCTCATTTTCTGTCAAAGTCCACACCTCAGATCCGTATGGAACAACTGGTCGCACAAGAGAACAATAATACTTTTAGTTTTATACCTCTTGTAACAAGATTGTAATCTTCAAATAATTCCACTTGCAAATTTGAGAAAGTTTTTGGCATGACTCTTGATGCTAAGCTTAGTTCGGAAGAACAAGTCAAGATGAAACGTGAACAACTTATAATAAAATACAAGAAAATGTGTTGGCTACTTGTCTTGACACACTGTCGCTGCATAATAAGCTGGTATTATAGGCCTACAGACAAGTTTTGAAACCGCTGTGAGCTTATGGTGTGCAACTTTGGGGTTGGGCAAATAAATCCAATATTCAAATAATTACCGTTAGCTTATGCTGTCGATAACTGAGTGCGGTATTTAATATGAAAATAAAAGAATATAAAGCAGGGGTTCCCAACCGGTGCTACGCAAGAAGACTAGGAAAAAAGTATTTACTAAAAAAGATAAATAAATAAAAATTTATGTTCAAAACAACAATAAATTTTTATCGGACATTATTTAAAATGATTATTCTTATTCCCTAGAGTCGTTTAGGATGGCTACAAAAACCGAGTACCCAGTCTTCATAAGCAAGCATTAAAGTCTTTAATACCTTTTGAGTCAAGTTACCTTTGTGAAAGTGGATTCGCTGAACTCGTTTGTGTTAAAAACAAATATAGGAACAGGATGTCTATTGAATGTGAATTTAGGTTAAAAATAACATCAACAGGACCTGACATTAACTCTCTGGTACAAAATAACATCAACAGGACTTGACATTAACTCTCTGGTACAAAATAACATCAACAGGACTTGACATTAACTCTCTGGTACAAAATAAGCAACAACAAGTTTCACATTAATTATTTTCTTTTTTATATGTTGTTATTTTACAGTACTGACAAGAAAATGTGTACTGAAAGTAATCAACTGTCTTGTGAAAAAATTACATACTTTATTTTAACATAGAACCAACCTGAAATTAATTTTTAAAGTCAGTTCCCGTTTTGTAAATTCTATGTATTGAATTTAAATAATTACACATTTTAATAATAAGACATACTATTCATGTTGTATCACGTTTTTTACTGAGAAAACCCCAGTAACCTTTCTTTAAGATCCGGTGGTACTCAAAAAGAACGCGGAAGACCAAAGTGGTACACGGGTCCGGAAAGGTTGAGAACAACTGATAAAGCAAAGATAACGCCTGCGACAAAGAAGGACAGGTTAAAATACGAATTAGTCTGGACAAGAAACTATTTCAACAAATGGATTGATTTACTTGTCTAGGAAGTAAGATCACCACTACAGGCGGCCGGAGTAATAGTGGTAGGAAGTACAGTTGTCGAAGCATAAAACGCCTTCAATAAGAAGAATAGGATCTTAATTTTCAAAAGTGGCAGTCTTCAAATTAGGAAAACATCTATTTAAACGTACGTGTGGAGTGGAGTCTTATATGGTTGTGAAATATTACATTGAGGACTGAGGAAGAAAGAAAGCTGAAGTCATTACAGACGTGGCGTAATGATACAGGCGTATGCTGGAAATTGGATGGACCGATAAGATTACAAGCGAGGAGGTTCTTAGAAGAATAGGTGAGAATGGATGCCTGTGAACATCCACTGTAAACAGAAGAGTGCCTGTTAATGCATTGTCTCACTTTATTGGGCATTTATTGAGACATGAGGGACTCCTGAAGATATGTGAACGGGAACAAATCTAGGGGAAGACCACGATTAGGTCTACTTTATGTGGGACAGATGTGTGGCAAGGAAGGCGATCCAAGAGCTGGGAAGAAATTAAAAGGAAGGCGGGAGAACGTGAAGAGTGCCATCCTTCCTGATCACACAATAATTTAAGTTTCCCTAACTTCTTACCAAATCTTCGCCTCCTTCCAGTTTTGGCGACCTGCGCTACTCGTCCCTGTCTTGGCCGCCGTGTAAAATAAAACAAACAACAATTACTGGCACTTCCATCGGCTACTTCCTACATGGCATGTAGACCCTTACTAACACACACGCACAAATTGGCCGCCGTCTAAAATAAAACAAACAACAATTAATGGCACTTCCATCGGCTACTTCCTACATGGCATGTAGACCCTTACTAACACACACGCACAAATTGGCCGCCGTGTAAAATAAAACAAACAACAATTAATGGCACTTCCATCGGCTACTTCCTACATGGCATGTAGACCCTTACTAACACACACGCACAAATTGGCCGCCGTGTAAAATAAAACAAACAACAATTAATGGCACTTCCATCAGCTACTTCCTACATGGCATGTAGACCCTTACTAACACACACGCACAAATTGGCCGCCGTCTAAAATAAAACAAACAACAATTAATGGCACTTCCATCAGCTACTTCCTACATGGCATGTAGACCCTTACTAACACACACGCACAAATTGGCCGCCGTGTAAAATAAAACAAACAACAATTAATGGCACTTCCATCAGCTACTTCCTACATGGCATGTAGACCCTTACTAACACACACGCACAAATTGGCCGCCGTGTAAAATAAAACAAACAACAATTAATGGCACTTCCATCAGCTACTTCCTACATGGCATGTAGACCCTTACTAACACACACGCACAAATTGGCCGCCGTGTAAAATAAAACAAACAACAATTAATGGCACTTCCATCAGCTACTTCCTTATACATGGCATGTAGACCCTTACTAACACACGCAGCTGGCCCGCACGCCTGGGGCGTCCACTACGTAATGAAGTTCGCTCACTTGTGATAAATAAATCGCAATTTTACCATAATTTTTTGTCATTATTTGTCAATATAGAATGGACGTCGTAGAAACAACTTGTCTTGTGGCTTTGATGTCGCGCTTAAAAGAGAAGCGATACAAAAAAGGAACATTCTCGGTACATGCAATTATCAGTCAGACGACGCTGAATAGACAGTTTTATAAAATTCATGCGGATTTACGATTACACCCCAAAGAATTTTACATTTACGTACACCTCACCTCACACAGTTTCTTTTATATTACGGTCGCTGTATTCTTTTTACTGCTTATCGAACAGAGCTGGTCGTTTTTCAGCTTCAGTGATAATTTAGCTCTGGGTCTAGGACACAATTTACAGTATCACCAGATTCGGTGCCAGACATGGTGCTAGTCTACTCAGCAATACACTCCTCTCAAGACTAAACAGCTAAGCAATTGTGGCTACAGAATCGCAAGTGGGTGTAGTAGGTCTGTACCTCGTCTGTGTGATTCATTCGAGCCAGCGACAATCACGTCGCTGATAAAATAGAACGTGTTGCTATTTTTTAATCGCTGCGATTTCTCAGTCCCACATGAGTGCACTGGCATTTAAAACTGTGTTCCATTTTGCGATTAATCTGCGCCAAGCCTAACTGCACCTTTTATAATGAATGTTTTACATCATATATTACATCACATATGTGGGTACAAACTACATCTACACACAAATATACACACACATGCACTACTCTACTTCCGATGTGCCTCCACCTTCTTCGCTTCCGGCCCGCGCTGGCGTGCGTCTCCCCACATCCTATCATCTGGCTGAAGGGGGCTTGCCCCAGATCAGCCCGAGGCTTGTCCTTCCTGGACAAGTCACAAACAACACGAATAAACTTCTGAAGAGTGGAGAACTGCTTCGAACTGAACTGCTGGCCAGGTAATCTTCTTCGGATAGATGACCAAAGAAGAAGAAGATACTGAACGCAGGACAATGAATTAAAGACGACGGGACCTTGTAATGCTATAAACATTTTGGCCAGAAGTGTAACATTCTCCGGTAAATGTATTTCCTTATTTGTGGTTAAACGACTGCAAGTAGCTACAGTATACCGCTTTCTAATGGTTATAGGTCAGCAGTGTGTTTTGTTTGCTGCTTCCTTGATCTACATTTTCCTCGTTCGCTTCCAGCAATCTAGGTATTTATAAACGCGTTTTTTCTAGTAGGTATATAGAAATAGTAAACACGTTGTGTGTGTGTAAACAAGTGTATTTACGTTCCGCAAGTTGAAAGTTTTCCTCATGTTTGAGCATGAATCCCAAACCGAACTGCATTCCGCTCCATAGCTCAACTCTCTCTCTCTCTCTCTCACTCTCTCTCTCTCTCTCTCTCTCTCTCTCTCTCTCTCTCTCTCTCTCTCTCTCGTCCACATCGTGTTCTGCCGAGTGGCGCCCCCTCCCTATTTTAACTCTGAACACATCACGCACGCTAGACCTACTCCGGCGATTGCCTTCAAATGACGACTAGGAATGTTTGCATTGTTGTGTTTACCAAATAACTAGAACTTTTTCGCCTTTACGATGCGGCAAACGGCTACAATAAAAATTGTAGAGACAATACAAGGAATCGTGAGACAATAAAAATGTATGCCTATATGATGACTTAAAATTAAAATAATAACCAAAATTCATTATGATTGAAATATAACAAAAGTAATGTCACATATACCTTAGTTTATCAAATCACGACAGTAGTGAGCAGATGCACTATCATTCAAAAACCACGTCTGCACTCTATCCGCAAGTGGAATATCTTCCAAGAGTTCCATCAGTCGTTTGCAGAAAATGTAAGTATTGTCTTCCGTTAAGCCTTGGTGGTAAAAAAAAACTTGTCTAAGAGATTATCACCAAGAAGACCGCACCACACATTAAATGAAAAAGTATGTTGGTCCTGTCTTGGGGGCAGTCTCATGGGTTTTCGTCTGCCCAAGGTGTAGGTGTTTCGAAAGTTTACAATGCCATTCGTGTAAATTATAACACTTTTCTGGCGCATTTTGGTCTGTTTTGTTTTTAATTAAAGTCAAATTTCTCAAATTTGTCCTTACTTTTAATAGACATTATACATATCAGTTTTCTCATAATTAAATTCTCTACAAAGTTAGTTAGACATTTTTATTTGTTTATTAGCAAATTAACGAAGTTATTTTATCCCAAATCTAAAAATGTATGTTTTTCCATTTCACTTTTTTGTGTTTTACCCAGTTTCTCTTAAAAACTGATTAAGATAGAGGTTTGGGACCTCTTTTATTCAATTTTTCAGATCAAAAACTATAAGAAGCCACCAGATTTACCCTTCACTTTATACCCCACGGATTTCAGTGTGGGGTCATTTTACCGTGGGACCAGAAATCAGGGCGAACTGGTTCGTGAGCCGTAACTCGCTAACGAACCGTTTTTAGACCTATGTTTATATGAACTTTTTTTCTTATTTTTACATGTAGAATGAGCTCCTAAAGTCTCTGCATATCTTCGTGAATCACCCTGTATAAAAAGCTCTATTTTATAAAAAATGGAGATGGTGTCTTATGCCTCTGGGGCACAGCAGTTTATTTTTGGTATCTCTTAAACCCAAGATTATTCGGGAGCAATTCGTCTAAAACAGCATTATCCTGTAGTCTTCTCAGTATGAAGAGAGTTATGGAATCGGTCTGTACGATCCTTCGTGTGGAGGTGTACCCGGTTGTGCCAGTATGTTATTGTCACGAGCACATTATGAGAAACTGAAATGCTGCTTTAGGTGGTTCTGATAGCACTTTACCGTTTATTAGTTCATAGCCAGTTGCTTTCTTTTTTTCGTTGTTCACACTTTTGATTTCATCTTTTCGGGGGCTTAGTAGACCGTGGCGTATGGTGACTGGTTAGTAATCTAGAGGTCCAGGGTTCGGTTCCGGACGAACCATAACATCAGGGTGCGTTTTTCAGCCCCCAGGTGGACTCAGTCCGTGGAACCTGGGATAACATATGGGGTAATACTGGGCGGGTGGAGCACAGTGCTGGCCACAGTATCTTCTTTGTATGCCGAACACCCCACAGAAGCAAAAAAGCCCACAGCGCTTGGACAGTAAAAAAAATTAGGTATAAAAAATGTCATCTTTTATCTCTGCCATTGTGAAATTGTTGGTGGAGGAGTCATCTGTAGTGGTGCATTCAACAAACTTTGTACTTAATCATTTCGTATATTACTAGACGGGTGGCTTCTCAGGCCTCAAGCCTAATGGTTAAAGGGAGAAGAATATTTATTATTGATTTATTCCTATCTTTAATTTTACTGAAACGACTCCTCACTTTGCTTCTATACGTATATCAAGAGCGGATGTAAAAAGGTATTTTGGAATAGATATTTATGAAGAGTAAACACAGTAAAAAGAAAACTTTTTGTTTTTCTTCAGTTTTTTTTTCTTTCAAATATAATTTTGACTACTCGTGATCGGTATTGTTAGTTATTTAGAATGAAAATAAACCTTACATGGAAAAACTATAACGTGAAATTGTTTTTAATAATTTGGTCCCGGATTTGGCCCTAGTTCTCCCGTAGATACGTGAACATCAAGAGTCAATAAATCAGTTGGATTAGGCCTATTTGGATCGTGACTCTGTACAAAGTCAACAGTGTGTCGAAGCACGGCCGAGAATCAACTTTGCGACCTCGCTGCGGATTGTGGAAATCCACACGTGACAGAAAAAAAGACTATTACTCGCTAAGCATTTTTTAACATTATAATTTATGAACAATACGAGAGAAAAGAAATAAACTCACCCAAAAAAAGGACGATAAAAAATTAATTTACCAGCAGAGTACTACCGCATGACGCAATTGCTACAACCTTGAGTTATTATTGTTATTATTAATAAATAGCCATAGTTTGTTGGCGTAATCGTGCACAATAATTACACGGTTGCGTGTGTTGTAATAACTATCATCCGTGTCGGTCTCGGAATTATAATCCGCGTGCTCGTGCTATACCGTGCTTTTTCTGGAGTTTAATCTATGAAATTACCGTATTAGTTTTCTCTAGAAATCTCTTGTTTGATTCTTCTCTACGTAATCGATTATTACTTCCATGTTCCGTAAGGAAATGGAAGTATGGTGATGGCGAAAAAATCGTGTTCGAGATAAGGGCTGATTCTGATTGTACTACCCTTAAAACATAAAGAAAAGTGTCTGTGTGTCTATATGTAGAATTTTTCATATGGCGAACGATAACTGCCGCAAATTCAAACAGAATCAAATAATTTTTTGCATACATCCCTGTATTATAGAGGCCTCAAGGCCTATTGATTGTGGAGAAGATCAGTTAAGGGTAAGGGGTAGTTTACCGGGAACGTTTCATGTTTTAACAAGGACAATTTTTTCTGCGACGAACGATAACTGCTGCACGTTCAAACAGAATCTAATATTTTTTTGCATACGTCCCTGAATTGTAGAGGACTCAATGCCTATTGATTTTGGTGAAGCTCGGTTAAGGGAAAGGGGTAGTTTACCTGCAACGTTTTATATTTTAACAAGAGTAATTTTTTTATGACGAACGATAACTGCCGTAAGTTCAAACAGAATCAAACAATTTTTTGCATACAGTCCTGAATTGTAGAGGACTCAAGGCCTATTGTTTTTGGTGAAGATCGGTTAAGGGAAAGGGGTAGTTTACCTGCAACGTTTTACGTTTTAACAAGAGTAAAGTGCTTAATTTTGATAAATAAAGTATCCTGAAAAGAAGGTCATAATAATCCACTGTAGAAAGGTAGATGAAATATCTATAAATGAAAAGGGTAGTTGAATGGGGAGGGTGTAATTTGTTTTATAAATTAAAATGGTAGTTGATGATGGAGGAGGTAAATTTTTATAAGTTTTATATGTGTACTACGTTATTGACAACAAAGAAGTAGTTTCTATGGAAACATTTCATTTCACTTTAACAAAATTCTATATTTTTCATTTTAATTTAAATCACGTATGAATGAAAATATATCATTCCTGGCAGGCAAGCATATCTCAATTATGTAATGTTTACTTTTCCAAAGTTTTATTATTGTGATTACTGCAATAAAAAGGCCGGCAGGACACACACACACATACAAAATTCGCGTTATTCCTGGCCTCATTCATGTATATTTTATTATGTTTTCACGCTTTTTAAATGGAAAGTGCAGAAACCCACACCAACACAACGCGTGCAAGCCGAAAAGGTGGACATCGATTTGCTTCCTGTGGATCGCTGGGCAGTGTTGTTGTATTAAAGCAATTAATACAATCTGTGTACTTATTTCTATTATGATATGAAAATTATAAACTAATATGTGCATGTGTGTATGCATGAAAAATATATAAATATTTTTCTCCTTTGGAAAATTGTTTGCACCTCCTTGAAAATATTTTGACCTCCCTGATGGCTAGTTATTTACTAGCCTGTGTGGAATATAGCGTTATGACATGGATCAGAATGGTGGGTGTTAAACAGGAGACACAAACGTATTAAGGAAGAAATGTTTTGGTGAGAAATTTATAATTATACGGGTGAACAGAATAGTCGTTCAGGAAATCAGAAGACAAATGGAAAGAAAGAAATCAAGACTCGATTTTAAAAAAGAAAAATGACTAGTACAGTATTGACAGGAAAGAGTTTGATAGCACTATAGACATCCCTCTGTCCCTCGCAGCGAGACTCCAATTTCATTACAGGAATCAGATCGCAGCTACCTTTAGCTAGCTCTTCGTTCGACCTATTTTATCCAAAAGTACAGTCCTTCCTCACGAAGGATGAGAATAGTCTTAATCCACCTGACATGGTGGTACCATTTTAGCTGATACGTAATTTTTTCAGAACTCAAGCATCCACTTATTTAATTAATATTTAAATTATTTTAAATATAAATTTTAGGACATGCAAGTCATGTATTGTTCTCCATACCGATTTTTTATTTATATGTCATGTGTACTACGTTATCGGCAACAATGAAGTAGTTTGTTGTTAAAATTCCTTCCACAGGTGTTTGGCCGTGGTCGAGTGTTTTCTGCAAAACCAACGTTTCGGCAGTGTTATCGACTGCCATCATCAGTGAAAATCGAGTGCGCTAACTTGAGGTGGTATACGTTAGTCACCATAATACTTAGGTTAAGGTTGAAGAAAGTAATAGTTTCTATGGAAATATTATGGAAGTCATGTATGGTTCTCCATACCGATATTTATTACATCTACGAATCTCGTTCTCAGCGTATGTTTACACTAAACATAGTTCACTGAGCTGCAGAAATCGCTCACTATTTTGAATGAAGTACATTTTCTTTGTATCGGCCATCTAAGGACCAAATGCCAATTTCAGTTCTTTATTCTTTGTTCTTTTCTTTTTCTCCAATATTCTTTCATCTTTTCACTGTGTCTCTTCTTCCTGTCTTCAGTCCACTTTGAACCTGCTTTTTTCTCTCTCCTACCCTCGACTACTTCCATTTTTAACACTTTTCCCCGAAAACTTCTCTTTCAATTGCTTCTTCTGCGTTTACATTGTTTTTTTCTAAATCCTTTTGGACTTCTTTAATCTAACTTGATGTTGACTTCTTCCCCCACAGATATTTGAAGATCTGCTTTGTTAACCTATTGTCGTCCATTCTATATAAATTTCCAATAAATACTAGTCTTCTTTTTCTCACTGGTTCTGTTATATTTTCTATACTTTGATATGTTTCATCATTACTTCTCAATTTCCAACCTTTTGAAGTTTTTCGTGGGCCTAATATTTTCCTAATAATTCGTCTTTCCAATATTTCTAGTTTGTCTAAATTATAATTCAGTGCTAGACATTCACTTGCATAAGTTATAGGCATTCTGGCTTCACTGGTGTACTGTAATGCCTTATTTTTGCATTTTTGGATATGCACTTTTCATTGTAAATATCTTTAGTTACATAACCTCACAAATGAAAACAACACGTATTTTCGCTTTGCTTAAAGAAATAGAACAGTTTACAATTCGTACACTCTTTACAATTCATGCTCTTTCCATTTTATGAATCCTTTCTTCTATTGCAGATTTTTTTTAACCGTTATCTTGAATTATTTCCCCTGGATACTTAAATTTTCTACCCCTCTCTATTCGATCAATGTCTGTTAGCAATAATTTTGGCGCATTTTTAATGTTCGTGAGAAGTTTTTTTTTTCAGAAATTCTTAAGTACATTTATTATTATATAAAATTTAATATTAGATATTTTTTCGGTTATAGGAAAAATTATCCGATTTTTCTACTGTTTCTTTATTAATATAACAATTGTATACCAGACAATCGTACAATAAACACTAAAAATTACAAGCATTCGGATTTGCATTACACACTCTCCTGAATTTTCATCATTTTTTTCAAATTTTTTATCTCTTTTTGGAGTCTTTGGGTCCCAAAATTTTAGAAATTTCGAAAACTTAACATTACATTCATATGTTGGTTTAAGTGCTCTTTGATTTAATACCCTACATGAATTTGTACCCCAATTTTGCTATGTTATCAAAATTTCCACCCACTTTTTGGGCCTGAGGTCCGAAAATTTCGAAATCTTCAAAAATGAACACTGTCCTCAAAATTGTCACCCACATTTTCGGCTCTGACGTCCAAAAATTTTCAAAAATAAATACTATATTAAGATTGTGGTTTAAATCGTCTTTAATTTGATATCCCATAAAGGCTTTGCTTTTTTTTTACAATTTTTACCCCCAACATTTTGCCTCCCACCCTCCAATTTTTGGATGGATCGATGTTAAAAACAATACAGTTCTTTAGGGTAAAGGTATGGACATACATGCCAAGCTTTACGAAAATCGGTTGATGCATTCAAAAGTGAAATGTCACACAAATAGATAGACAAATGTCACACATTCGAGTCAAAATTGAGAACTAGCTTCACTTGTTCAACAAGAAGCAAATAACAACATACTGCGAACCAAATCAGTCTCTGTACACTACTTTCATACTATGACTTTGGTATTTCTTTACTTTAGAGCGTACTTGTATATATTTCGGCTTTTACTTGTGACATTTACGATCCTATTGGCATATTAAAATTGAAAATAAATTTTGGAACACGTTAACGGGGCTCGAAATCGGTACAGCTCCGAGTAGAGGACACCGATGCTTTCCGTGTTGCGTATTATATTCTGTTTACGACATTTTTGACATGATAATGTCTTATGGCTGGGGGTCATTTGAAAATTTCTGTAACGCATCACGCTGCATGACGTCATCATTTACCAGCCGGGAATCGTTAACTAAAACCGCGACCGCTAACGTGATAACGTCCGTCGCAGATTAAAGACCTAACAAGCAAACAACACTGCATAGCTGTAGATAGGTATGTAACCAATCAGTCAGTCAGTAACCATAATAATGTTGCGTTTAGCTGGCGGCTGAAAGACATTATCATGCTCTTAAGCTTTTACCATTTGGTAAACGGTACTTTACATTTTTTAAGATTTTGAATCACGGTAAGAAATCAGCTGTGAAATATTATGTAGTAGGACATGAAAAGCGAGCAGTGTTTGATTTAGGATGCGGTGTTGGAGCGGACGGGCGGACGGGGACGCGGCGTCTCGGCGCTAAGTTTAACCCCGCGGTCTAAACTTGGTCTGCGTCTAACAATAGACACAGCATCGTATCGTATCGTATCGTAGCAAACGCGGTTGCGTTACGTCTGGCAAATGTCATGACTTTGTGTCGGGTCTCGTACAAATGTCACGCGACCGCGCATTGAAACCAATGCCTTTACGATTACTGAAAGCCAGATTTCCGGAAGCACTAGATGCCGGTCTCACTTCAGTTTTGGAATTTAATGTAGATCTGTTAACGTTCAGGACCGACAGGGGCGATGCCCCGGGCGCCACAATTGCGGGGGTTGGAGGTACGTAAATCAGATACAATATATGGATTGCACGGAAATCAGAGATAAAAACAAATTCTAATTTTGGTCTTTGATTTAGGCCTAATCCGCTATTCAGTTACGAGTTTTTCTTACGTTGCAACCAATGTTACGTTTGAAATATTCTTGTAAACAATGTTTCAGTACCGCGTATTTTTATTGTGTTATTAATGTTAATGGGACTGATTTCAACCACTTTAAAAATAGTAATATTGATTAGTCTTACTTGTTTTTGTTTTGTATGAAGCCGACTTAGCCCCGGACCCTCTAGGCCAAATTCTAGAAACCCTAACCCTTGAAGTCGAGATGATAATGACGATGATGATAAGCTTTTTTTACATGCATACCTACGGTTACGACACCCCGTTACGGTACCTATGGTAACGGTTCTAACACTTATTGTATACGTGTGACATGAAAGCAGGACATTAGAATTATATACTTAGATCTTACTACTGAATCCGGGTACGGTACGGGACACGTGATCCGTAGTTTGTGGATAATTGAGCGGCGAAAACTAGTAAGGGGCTGAGATTCCTCGAAACCGTATACCATGTTACTACGTTCTAGACGCTTTCCGATTTCTGACGTCAAGAGTTCCCGTATCATCCTCCAGATCCGTCTCCTACTTATATCCTTCCAAGATATGTGTGCCCCCTTTTCAGCGTTTCCTTAGGTTGTTGGCAGTGGCGTGGCGTGGGTACATAACACCTAAAACTTAACCTAAAAATTAATTCGCTTTTTTCTTGTACCAAGTGTTTTTTGAGAGCATTTTCTATCATTCGCTAGGAGTAGAAGAGGGTCCCGGTTCAACGGGATCTGACTCTCATAATACTTACACAGAATAAATCAGAACACAAATAATCGAATTAAAAATAATAAAGACAAACACCGAACAAAACTCAAATAGGTATGTAGTTCCGAAAAAGAACATAACTGCTAACTGAGCGTTTTGCCGATTTATACAGCGGAAACACATTGGGTGTACGAATGTGTGCCCCCCTCCATAGTGTGTACAGTGACAACTACTACGAGGTCAATGACCGTACGCAGTAAAACATTGCCGATGTCCGAGCTGGCAACACAAGACGGTGCAAGTGCCCAGCAGTTTGAAACCAATGATACGCTTTTCTTCAAGTCTCCCTACTAATATTGCTAGGATTTCAAATTATTCAATAAATAATGTATTTATTCTGTATTATAATTAATATTATTTTCTCTATGTCCAGTACTGTTTCCGCCGGCAACAGTGGTTACATGGACGCCACGCTACTGACTGTTGGTCTCCTACAGTCTTTGGTTTATTGTTTCAACACTTTTTTTTCTGCATTCTGTGTTCGGCCATAAGATGTTTACCAGTTTCTTGTGTTTCTGAATATAGGACAGCTGACCCCCGATGCGTCATCTCCCGACTTCGACGAACATACTTTGTTATCGTAGCTTTGGAGGTTTTACCACAAAAGATGCGGTCACTGAGGCTTTTCATCTCCGTCCTTAATTCCCGTTTCTATTTAACCTCCGCGGCTTTACTTTAGCAATTAGGTGTGACTGTTTGGAGAATTCGATTGTATTTTCTTTGCATTCTAGTCCGACGCTCCCTTCGGTGAGAACCAATATTGGCACATGTGTATTATTTGTGGATAGATGGCGCCACGTTTGGGCCGTTCCCAGGCACCGCGGGTCTACCGCCAGTAATTATTATTCTTCTGTTTTTGGCAGTCGCGTTCTACGCACCGCTAGAAAGTTACAAAAGCAGCAGCAGTCAGGGCCGCCTTCACATTGGCACGTGGTGTAGATTCGGTTACGAAATTAATTTAAATTTACTTTCAAAATATATTAAAATAAATGGCTACCTTACTACCGCCAACCAAATTAGTCACCAAAGGACGCGTTTTCGTGCCAGCTATAACCAGGATGTTTTTATTTTTAAAATTCACGAAGTACACTTTTTTTTTATAACGTTCTAAATTGAAAGTAAGGTCAAGAACTTATTAAAACAACTTCTTTTTTAAACGTCCATTACTACTAATTATACGTCTTCTTCTATGTTCCTTCTTCTTCTTCTTCTTCTTCTCTCACGTCAGCATCATCATCTTCTTCTTCTTTTTCTTCCGCTAATTTCATTAATACGTCTTTTTATGCATTTTTAATCTTTTTTTCACCCGTCTTTCTTTCGATGTCTTCGTTTAAATTCAGAGTAGACCTGTTACGGATCACCACCGTCCTTCATTCCCATTTCTCTTTAACTCTATCGGCATTAGTTTAGCACTTCGATGTGACTGTTTTGAGAATTCGATTTTTTTTTTTTTAAGTTAGTCCGACGTTTCATCCATTTTTTTTTTTATGTTCACGAAGACGAAGATTACTTTCATGACACTGTTAATTTTGGGAAGACTAGAATAGTACCAAGTTGATGGCTTTTCTTGGAACTGATCCCGTTCGGGAAAAAATTGTTAAGGATGATACTGTTCTGGAGCAAGTTAGCAATTTTGAATACCTGGGCTACAGTGTGTCTTATAATGCAAGCAACGATGTTGTTAATAAGTTAGATAAGTTCAACCTTATGTGCGAGACCTTTAGTTTGTAACCCTTAAGTCAGCAAGTAAAGGAACACACCTAACATTCTACAAGTGATGGCTCTTTCCTCGCTTGTTTATGGGTCTGAGAATTGGACTTTAACGAAAGGCCAGGGTAGTCGCATCCAAGCGGCTGAAATGAGATTTCTCAGGCTCTTGCCAGGGTATACTCTCCATGATCATAGAAGAAACACAGATATACGGCAGGAACTGAATATTATCAGTATACTCGATAGGATCGCCCAGTATCGGCTGAATTGGTGGGAACATCTTTGCCGAGTGGATGACTGCCGCATCCCCAAACAACTATGGAACTATAAGCCGAGGGGACGCCGAGGAAACGCTGGAGTAACCAGCTCTAATATTTGTCTATTTAAGACCGGAACAAACAATCCTTAGTTTAATCGTTGAAGATGATGCTGATGATAATGATGATGATGACAAGTATAGTAATGACTCTGAATAATGACTAGAATAGAATGACTCTGATTTAAAATTTTTAGACAAGCTTAAACGGCTGGCTTACAAATTGTTAGAATGTTTTGTCTTACAGAATCGTCAGTATTATGTTAAGAGTGTACAATACCATGGGTGTAGGATTTCGTATGGGGGAGGGGGAGAGTCAATAAACAAGATAAAGATATAAATTTAATATCACTTAAAGATGTAGATTTAATATTACTTAAAGTAAGAAATAATAATTCATTCTGTCTACCTACAGAATACAATACAATGAAAATATAATTGTATTTTCTGTCTTAAAAATACAATACAACCAAGAAACAAGACAGTAAAATACATTCCTCGGAAATGGCGTTCTTAAGACGACTTACAACGTGTTCTAAACTTGACCGTATAGGAATGAGGCCACAATACAAGGGAAGAGTTACAATAGTGATAAGAACACTTAGAAAGAATGTCAGATTACAGACTGGTCAAGCAACTTTGGTGTGTGGGTAGACCCAGGAAGTGATGGCTGGAGGCGGAACAGGCAGCGCTTTGCCTCCTATGTCGTGCGTGTTGTGAAGATGATGGTGACGACTAAAATAAAAAAAAAAAAAAAAAAATTGTGAGTAGATTTAGCTGAGTAGGAAATTTCGGAGGAAGGATTGAACTTCCAAAACCCTCCTCTGCATAGATAAATGTAACATTTTTTTTTACGAATGGACAATACTAAAACCTTTTTAACCGAATGGGTCTTGTTTATTTATAAATAATGAGACGGACCGGACCATAAATTCAGTGGTCTTTGCCACAGACTTGGCGAAACCTTTGGTCTTCATAACATCAACGAAATGTGTATGCCAACGGAAGAGTGACAGATATAACCATGCTATTGGAGAGAAAGTGAAGAAGATACAGTTATAGGAAAGCGGGAACGGTGCTGGGGAGCCGTGACACGTGCCGGTCAGCATTCCTACAATACCGTTGTGTGTGTTTACCCGTTGTTGTAATCTGTGGAAAAATCCCGTAAACTGTGTCGTTGTTTGTTATCTAACTGTGTCTCTCTAATGACTACTCAACCGAACTTGATTGTGTTCCTAGACTAAACTGATGCCCGGCGGCACGCACGTGTGGCTTCCCTTGCAAAGTCAAACTTAAATGGATGACCAAACGGCGACCTGGGAGACGACTAATTAATTAAATGTAAATCGGTTATTTAAACGATGGACATCGATCGCCAAGGACAGGGAAAATGGAGGCAGATGATTATGGAGGCTACGGTTCGACTTCCAACTGTGACGCCATAGAAGAAGAAGAAATCGGTTATTGTGACGGCTGCTAACCTCCAACTCCGGGCCTCTAGGTTCTTTATCCAAAACCTTTACTTTCGTTCGTGCCGTGTACGTAACAGTTAGATACATTCGACTCTAAAAACGATACTCAGCTAAAGTTTAAAGGGTCTTGCGGCTATGCCGGTGTTGCCGTTGGTTCTGAAGTTTGGGTTCTTGTGAAAGAAAAAAAACTTAATAAAATACATCTATCGGATGTATCCATCGGTGTATCTTCGCTGCACACGAAGATATAGACGAATACCTAGGAAGTGCTAGTGATGTGGAAGGACGAGTCACCTACTCGTTGATGGATAAACACGGCTCGGTATTCAGTCCGTAGCCCGTTTTGTCAACGACGTCGTCTTCACCTAGTGCCTTCCGACTCCTTTAGCATTATCCTCCCTGTGATCTAAGGAGTGCTCTTTACTGTCTGACACCACTAGCGGGTGTAATTTCTACTCTACCATGGTGAAAATAAATGGTCCTGTCTACTAGAACGGTGGGTTACTTCTGAACGATGCGGTTGAACCACGGTTAGGATATCTCGAAGAGAAATATTTACTGTATCGTCTTAAGAAGACTCTGCTTCCTCCCTTGCCCATACATTCGAAACGATAGATGTACGTTAAGCAGAGGCGAACCAATCCGATGGGGGAAAAACGATTTAGTGAGATCCTACGTAAGACGTTAGGTTTTGAATGTCAGTAATGTACATCAAATTCGTTGTCATTTTTCTCTTGTGTGAATGATAAAACATTTCTGTTTTGATATTAACGATGTGCGTACAATATAGCAGTCTTGCTCAAACCCTTTACATCGACTATCAAAGCAGCTCTTATCAGTCGTAATCAGTTCCACCCGTATAGTCAAGTTGTTGACACGTTTGTATGCCACTTAAAGAAATGCCCACACTGACAGCAGAATGGCGACGACACGACGAGGGCCGTTGCCTAATCCTAATTGTGGCAACACCGAGTCCACGTGGACAAGATACCTTTCTGTAATTTTGCTTGTCGCACAATTACACGTGGCGTACACGGACATTGTCACACGGTTCTCTAAGAACACGCCATCGCATCGAAGCGGTCTGAGCGCGCTACCCATAACCTCTATTCTACCGTACGGTTTTGCTCTGTAGCAAGAAACGAAAGAGTAACTTGATATAACAGAGTTTGCCTTACTTTCCACTTAATATTTTGAAATAGGCTACAACATATTTGTTTATTAACAGTTTCGGGATTAAGCTACGGTATTTTATTGTTTACAAAAAAAATTAAAAAAAAGCGAACTGTGCGGAAAGAAGATGGTGAATGTCGGATGCGGTTGACATCGACAGATGTAAAATACACCGCTTTTGTGTGTGTGTGTGTGTGTGTGTGTGTGTGTGTGTGTGTGTGTGTGTGTGTGTGTGTGTGTGTGTGTGTTTCAAACAAATAAACATTCAGCGAGTAAGATTATGAATTTCCATGTGTGTGTGTGTTTTACTTCTTTGCTTCTTGTGGAAGTTGGAAATAGAGGAGGAGTTATAAGGAGGAGCAACGAGTTCTACTGGTATGTGGCTACTCCGGTGTCAGCGTATCAAGTGAGGCGCGCCTGTCTCACGTGTTTGTTATAGTTTCATACACGTGGATACTGGGTGTCAATAGTGTATGGCTTTGTATAAACATATTATTATTATACGTAAGTATTGTGATGAATCAACGATGTCGCCTGCGGTCACGCTTTTGTACGGCTTTGCAATGGACACGTGACGGAGTCAGCAAACATTTAGATTAAATACAGAAAAACTAACGCATCTGATTTCACTAATGCAATAATTTCAATATCGATTTGTTCTTCTGGGCAGCATCGTATCTCATCGTAGAATAAGTTACTATTATAATCGTTCTGTGTGTGGGTGCGCGCCTGTTTTTACCGTTATTGATTTCATCATCATCGTCACTCGTCATCTTCTTCTTCTGCTTCTTTTTATTCCTCTTCACTTCCAGTGATTAGGCAAAATGTCTGTTCTTTTTATTCATAATTTTCAATTATAAATCTGTTTGTTATGAGAACTTCGGTTCGCCGGGCTGTAAGGCCGTGGTCCAAGCTTGTTTGGTGCAAACGTTTCGGCCGCGCCTTCGACGGCCATCTTCAGTGCTGAAGGCTGTAAAACACTGACAAAAGTTTCGTAGACAGTGAACACATTAGTGGCTCTAAGTACGACAGTCATATTTATAAACTTTTGGTGTCCGCACGAAGTTGTTGTCTGACGCCACCAGCCAATCAGAAGAAAGGCAAATTATTATTGGTTCGCCACAACACGCGACCCAAGAGCACTCTATGAGAGGGACTCCCCCCCCCCCCGCCGGTTCATTGCAATAGATGCACGTTTCTGAATCTGGACAGACTCCATATGCAGGCGAAGGAAATACGCACTCACCGACGACAGAAGCCTCTTCTCTTCAAAGAGTATGCGATGGTTGGTACTGGCGAGTGCGTGCTCCGCTATAGCAGGCTTTTCCGGCTGCCTCAAACGACAGTAGCGGCTGTGTTCATCAACGCGGGCATGGACACTGCGTTTCGTAGTTCCGATGTACAACTGGCCGCATATGGAGCTATCGGAACTCCATACACTACGCACAACGACAGCGGGTCTCAGAAACTGCAGGATTGTGTTGGTCGGCTTGAAGATGGCTCTCACGCCGCGCCGGCTCAGCAACCTGCCAGTACGATCAGTCACCCCATGGACACAGCGAAGCCAACAAAAATCTGTTGACTAAGTTTTCTCATGCCTCTTCTTCTTCTTCTTGGTAAGCATCACGGCAATCCGGATTTTAGACGCAGCTGCTCTAAATAAATCGACTGCAACCATTCTTGTAGGTTGTGCAACCAGGAAATACGACTTATGTCCCGGCTTCTTCTGCCTTGTATTGTTAACTGCAGAAATTGATATTTTTCTCCTCTCATCATTGATATTTTTCTCATTTCTCCTAGATGTTGGAGTTTCTGTACAATATTAATTTCTTCCATTTTCTTACTGATTCTTCTCGGTACCACGTCGTATATGACGCTGTGTCTCCAACTAATTCTCAAGATCCTCCACATTTCAAACGCCTTTAGTTTCTTCTTGTTGGTCTACGCTTCACCCGCCCATTATTATCCCAGGTGCTCGTTTCTATACGCTAAGTCGACTTGAGGTCTGAAAAATGCTCCTTAATTTTCTGCTGCACCCCACTAATCGAACACCGGACCTCTAGATTAATAACCAGACCATACCATAGCCGACGGTTGAGTAACCTGCCGCTCCTGCCCACCTCTGTTTAACATTCTTTATTATGTATCGGGTACGCTGTATCTCTTGTATACTAAACGTATGCACTCTATCAGATTGCTGGACTACCTCGGTGGAACGCAAATGGTGGAGCTGTTATTGTTACTATTTACAGGGTTCCCACGGACCTGGAAAGTCAGGGAAATTCACTATCTGTCAGGGAAGGTCTTGTTAATTTGCTAAAAGTCAGGGGAAAACAATAAAACCGGTGAAACGTCAGGGGAATTTCATAAACCACAAAAAATACCGTATTTGTTTATAGTTGTATACATTGTGGAAATTTACGTAGAAAAAGGGTTATAAACTGGGAAACAAACTTTATTTTTTAAAGTTATATATATATACACACATTATGTTAGTGTATTGCATTTTATATGTAAGGTAGGTTAGAACATATTTGAATTTACCTCTCTTTTGTCAGGTGTCAGGACATTGATGATATCATTAAGTACATAATAGCGTAAGACCTGTCAATAGCAACCCATATAAGTCAACTGAAACTCACATCAAGGATAATTTTTTAATGTGTAAATTGGCATTTTTCAAAGTGGTATCTTGTGAGTGCGAGCCGTCTTGAAGAGATTTCAAAGTTCATCGCCACTTAGGCCATATCTGTTTCTAAATTTACTTGATTTGTTTCCATGTTTAATAATACTCTAATTGTGTTTTATGTCTTACATTTAATATAAATGTACTGTAGGCGTAGTTAATAAAAATTAATTATTTTAAAAATGTGTAATCATTCTGAACTTTCCGTATGTCAGCGAAATTTCTCGAAACCGTCAGGAAAAGTCAGGGAAATTAAGTTTGAAAATTTTGTGGGAACCCTGTATTATTATTATTATTATTATTAAACAGATATGGCCACGATATTTGCCCAGGCAAAAGATGACAGATACTCACGAGGTTGTTCGGTGCAAACCAAGAGACACAAAGAGGCGATAACAGTGTAGTGGGATGATTTGTTAAGTAGTAAGCCTACTCGGTGCCGGCTAAAGCCCCGGGCCCCGCTCGTCGGGGGCCCCATGCCCAACCATTTAAAAATTCTCATTTTCCAACGAATAAATAAAATTTTCCGAGCAAGCGAAATATTAAAAACCGCACTGACAAGGAGACTACCTGAAGTCCGGATCACGGATTTAAATGAAACTTGGGGACATGTTTAGGTACATAAGGTTATGGTAAAAATTTGATGTATTTCCAAATATTTATGTAGCGTATCGATTGTTTCTCACTATTCCTATAGCGAACTGCGAGGCTGAGAGATCATTTTCTACTCTTAAAAGAATCAAGAACATGTACCGATCAAAAATGCTTGATAGTCACTTAACTAATTTAGCAAGATTAATTATTGAAACAGAATTATTAAAAACATTGAATTTGGATGATTTGATAGAGTTCGCCGAAAAGAAGAACAGAAAGAAATATTTCAAAATTATTTTGTATTCTCTAATTTATTTGTACTGTTGATTATTGAAAGAAAAGATCTGCGAAATAAAATAATAGTAAACAGTTTCAGCATCTATTTAATCAGTATAAAATAAAAAAATATGTGAGTAAAAATACGGTTTAAGAAAAATATTTTATTATATTTATTAAATGATCGTATGAATAAAGTAAAGTATTGTGCAAAAAGCGAAAATTTCATACATGGGCCCCTGCTCTTAAATAGCCCCGGGCCCCCCCATAGCCTTAATCCGGCCATTTTATTATTATTAAACAAAATCTATTATTATTATTATTAAAAACCTAACCTAACCTGCTTAATAAGTACTGCGGAGCAATGGACTGGAGACAGACTCTGGGGAGGCATTCCCTCAGTAGTGTGTCCGTGTGTGTGTTTGAGAGAGAGAGAGAGCGAGTGAGGGGGGCTAAACGTGAGAGGGGAGACGCAAAAAACAATCAACAAGAACAAAAGAACAGACGTAAAAGAGCATTAAGCTTTTATCTTATTATGCTAAGAGAAAGATAATACAATATTAGAGGCGTGTGTTATGTAACACAGAGGGTTGCTATAAATAACGTCTACTTACAGCACAGTACAGTGTCGCCCTTGTCTGTCTGTCTCGCGTGCGTGCGTGCGCTGTGTATATGAATAGCACAGTTGACGTTATTAGTTATTTACACGCACGCGCGCATCTATAATTTGTCGTTTTGTCGTTTTTATATACGAGTTTAGTTCCGTTGTTTAGTTTTATTGATTTTTAAGACGGCAGAGTTTAATTTTAAATATATAGCTACAGATTTTCAACGGCATTTCGACTGTTTTCTTAAAACAAAATTTTACCTTTACGACACTTATTCGTTATAAAGTACTGAGCAGTAGCGTGGCGTCCATGTAACCGCTGTTGCCGGTGACAACAGTACTGGAAATATGAGAAAATTATATTAATTATAGCACAGAATAAATACTTTAGTTATTGAATAATTTGAAATACGAGCAATATTAGTAGCGAAACATGAAGAAAAGCGTAGCATTGCTTTCGAATCGCTGGGCACTTTTGCACTGTCTTGTGTTGGCGGTTCGAACATCGGCAATGTTTTATTGCGTACGGTCATTGACCTCGTAGTAGTTGTCACTGCACAAACATAGGAGGGCAACACAGTCGTTCACCCAATATGTTGCCGCTGTATAAACCGGCAAAACGCTCAGTTAGCAGCCATATGTTCGTTTTCGGAACTGACGTGCAGCAGTTACTACGTACCTATTTGTGTTTTGTTCGTTTAGTCATGTGTTTCTCTGTTTGTCTTTATTATTTTTAATTCTATTATTTGTGTTCTGATTTGTTCTGTGTAAGTATAATGAGAGTTAGATCCCGTTGAACCGGGACCCTCTTCTTCTGCCAGCGAATGATAGAAAATACTCTAAAAAAAATTTTGGCTCTAAAAAGAACATTTTACCTCTAAAAAGATCACTTGGTACTAGGAAAAACTCGAATTAATTTTTAGGTTAAGTTCTAGGCCTATCACAACCGGCAACAGGTGTTATGTACCCACGCCACGCCACTGCTACTGAGAGTATTTTATGAAAAGTTTAGATAAATAGTTTACGATTAATAGTCTGTTATTGAACGAGCGAAGCGACTTCTCAGTTTTAACTCGACCGTTTGGCATTTGTCTGTCTGTCTGTCTGTCTGTTTGGGGATTAAAGGGATCCCTTTAATAATAGGAATTTTAAAGGGACTAATAAAGGAAATTAAAAGGAATTTTAACTACAATCTAAATGTAGTGTTACATTTGAAAAATTACAAAATTTTTAGACGACATCATATCCCCAAAAGTGGGTTAAAATTTTGATAAATTCAAAAATTCTATGTCGGGTATCATATTAAAAGAATTTTGACCAAAATCTACAGTATTGGTACAGGATCTACAAATCTACAGTTTCGGAAGTTTCATAATTTTTGGACTCCAGACCCAAAAAATCGGTATGGACAACCATACGTGACTTCCATGTTCTAAGATTTAAAATAATTTTCGAAATGAAATATTTTCATAGAAACTACTCCTATCTTCAGCCTTAACCACAGTTAGATCACTAACGTATACCACGTCACGTTAGCGCACGCGATTTTCACTAACGATGGCAGTCGATGGCACTGCCGAAACGTCTGGTTTTGCAGAGAACATTAGACCACGGGCAATCAGCCCGGGATGGAATTTTAACAACAAACTACTTCTTTGTTGCCGATAACGTAGTACACGTATACAAAATTATCCCCTCCTCCTTCAACTATCATTTTTATTTATAGAAAATTACCCCATCCCTCTACAAATACCCTTCTCATTTATAGATATTTCATCTACGACTCCACAGTGAATTATTATAACCTTCTTTTCAGGATACTTTATTTAGCAAAATTAATTATTTTACTCTTGTTAAAACAGAAAACGTTGCAGGTAAACTACCCCTTCCCCTTAACCGATCTCCACCAAAATCATTATGCCTTGAGTTCTCTACACTTCAGGCACGTATGCAAAAAATTATTTGATTCTGTTTGAATTTGCGGGAGTTATCTTTCGCCATAAGAATTCTACACACAGGCACTTTTCGGAAAATGACTTTTCTTCATGTTTTGATGGTAGTACAATCAGATTCAGCCCCTATCTCGAATACGATGTTTTTTGCGATCACCATACTTCCAATTTCCTTACGGAACAGAAGTAAAACTGATCAAAAGTTTGAAAAATATTGGAAAAATCCAGTTGGGTGTCAGGCTAAAGAGATCCGAATTGGAAACATTACTTGCCCGGTTGTTAGGCCGCGGTCTATCGTAAGTGTTTGCGGACGTTTCGGTCCCATCTTCAGTGTTGTAAACATTTGGCACGGTGATGAGGTGGAGACTGTTTTTGCCTACTGATCATGCCAGCACGGTCTAAGCTGGAACAACCAAATGTTTATATGTCGATACTCGGTTAGTACAAGACGCAGATCCGTTCCTTTACAAGCATGCTGCCTGTACTTCTTCTATGGCGTCACAGTTCTAAGTCGAACCTTAGCCTCCATAATCATCCGCCTCCATTTTCCCTGTCCTTGGCGATCGATGTCCATCGTTTTATTTTAAGTAAAGTATCAGCATCCCTCGCTACTGCGTCAATCCAGCGTGTCTAGGGTCTTCCGACGGACCTCCTACCCTCGATTTGACTGAACAGTATCCTGCCTGTACTTGCTTTATCTAAATCCTTTAATTCACTTTAGTTGATGAACATGTTTCCCAACTCAAGTGATATTGTCACCCAACATCTATGTAAAATGCCTATGAAATCTAAAATACTTTCAAAAAGACGGTGTAACATTAGGCCTATTTAGCCAGCTGGTTTTGTGCGATGTAATTTAATAAATACCAAACTGGCTGAACGTATAATAATCACGGTTATTAGAACAAACAAATAACAATAAGGTTTGCTACACGAGTCGGTAGGCAAACACCGTTTGTTAGCAGAAATATGACGAGCTCTCTCTCTCTCTCTCTCTCTCTCTCTCTCTCTCTCATTTACCGTATTCATACCTCTCTTTTCATTTTAATATAGTAACACGTGTAGCCTAAATCATTTATTCACATTAGACGTTTTGTGTTCGAATCCGTCTCTGCATCGATCGCTTACAACCACAGCATTTGGATATAATATGTCCGAGCTATTTCCGAATTTCTCCTCTTTTACATAAATTAGTCAATAATAATATTATTGTGTTATTGTGCCAACAGGAAGCCACAATAATAATAGTCAACCAACACATATGTACTTCACCAGATACAAGAACCGGAAAGCTGAGGATGGGTACAAGATGGTACCCGAAACATGTTCCTAATAAGCAAAAAAATATCTTGAGGTAAATTCATTATAAATATTAAATGTATTATATACATCAAGAAACGGACTGTTGCAGAAAGTGATTGAATATATATATATATATATATATATATATAATCTTAAAGTAGTTCAGCCCTGATATCTACATTCTTCGTCTGGTCGAAAAGCTTATATCCAGCGACAGCTCGTAGAAATCTCATTTTCGCGGCGTGTATACGCTGGCAGTCCTTCTCAGTTAAAGCATACGTTTCATACCCGTAAAAAAAAAACCAGGTACTGCCATCACTTTATAAAGCTTTCAAGCAACGTATTTCTACGGGTTGTATATTTTAGAGTACTTAGAATTGCTCCACACACATACGGACTACATCAGGGCTGGATAAGATTGTACCCTAGTTGCAGTCTCAGTTTGCTTCAACGTGGTCTTGGATGTGATCCCTTTCCTTCCGGTCTCTTATGAGGAGTTTTATTTAGTCTAATTAAAAAAAATATCAGTATGGAGAACCGTATATCAGTTCCATGTTCTAAGATTTATATTTAAAATCATTTTCGAAATGAAATATTTCCATAGACACTACTTATTTCTTCACCCTTAACCACAGTACTGTGGTCACTAACGTATACCACCTCACGTTAGCGCACTCGAGTTTCACTGATAATGGCAGTTGATGGCACTCCCGAAACGTCTGGTTTTGCAGAAAACATTGGACCACGGCCAAACAGCTCGGGAAGGAATTTTAACAACAAACTACTTCTTTGTTGCCGTTAATGTAGTACACATATAAAAAATTATCCCCTCCCCCTTCAACTATCATTTTCATTTATAGAAATTACCCACTCCCCCTTCAACTACCATTTTCATTTATAGATATTTCATCTACCTTTCTACAGTGGATTATTATGACCTTCTTTTCAGGATACTTTATTTATCAAAATTAAGTACTTTACTCTTGTTAAAACATAAAACGTTGCAACCGATAAAACATACCCCTTCCCCTTAACCGATCTTCACCAAAATCAATAGACCTTGAGTCCTCTACAACTCAGGCAACTCAGGCTCTTATTTCATTCTTTTTGAATTTGCAGCAGTCATCGTTCGCCATAGAAAATATTCTACGCGCGCGCGCACACACACTTTTCGGAAAATGACTTTTCTTCATGTTTTGAGGGTAGTACAATCAGAATCAGCCCTCATCTCGAACACGATTTTTTCGCCATTACCATACTTCCATTTCCTTACATGTAAGTAAGCCTTTACTTGGTGAAAATCCATTGTAAATTATAGTAAAGTCAGCTTACACCATCTGATGAAGGCACTGTGCTGCTGAAACAGCTGTCATGGATTTATAATTTTAATAAATTGACGAGTTGAAAATCACTAAAACTATTTTATGGTTTTATTTTTACTATAATTTGGAAATGGAAGTAAAAAATAGTGGTTACGAGAGATATAACCAAAACTATTCAAAGTGCCTGCCACTGTCGATCCTACGGACAACTTCAGAACGTTGATGCACTCAGATAAACTGCGAGACAACAGCCACAGCCTGCTTAAACATAGCAAACAACTACAAGATATCATACGCATTTTGTTTACGCGGTTAATGGGCATCGAACGTCAGCCGTCTATAATGGATTTACCCGTAATAATTACAATAGTGATTTGAACAGGTTTTACGCCTAACAAATTATTTCAACCTTGTCTATATTGCGTTCCGCGTTTGTCTTGATTGAATCGTAGTAGTTTGCTGATCAGTAGTTCTTATAAACGCAAATCACCTTTGTCGTCTTAAGTTACACAGATTTAGTAGTTATTTGTGCCAAAGATTTACTCGATACCGATGTCTTTATCAACTCTGGTAGACGAATATCTTCATCTTGCGAATAACCGCTGACAGACACGGAACAGTCGGAACAATGTCTGAGTGAAAAGCAATAAATGTAAAATAATAATAATAATAATAATAATAATTATTATTATTATGTATAGTAATGATGAGAATAATAATAAAATACTAATTATTTCTCAAGGCTCCCATACACCTTGCTGATCCACCATACCACTGGGGAATATAAGAGATATGGGGGAACAAATATGATATACCGTTTGATCTCCAGCCTTGACATACCATAGCTATTGAAAAGTGTCATTGATTTTCAAGGATTTTGAGTTATACAATTATATAGGCTTTCAGGGCCCAAGTGTCCCTAATTTATTCATTAATAAATTTCTATCGTAATTTGATTCTTTCAATTTTTTGTTTGTCACAGCTGCTTATATAAAAATGACTTAACTTTTTTTTGTTTATTATACAAGTTTCCACATACTGATTATTAAACAAAACTGATCTTATTACTCCTTACTAACGTTTCAGCAATTCGCGCGATAACCAACAATTCAGAATCGCAATACTGATAAGAAGTGTCATCAGGATACGGGTCCTGTGGATACGGGTTTGGCAAACTCAATGTGCCCTACCTGGTCTTGAGTAAGATCTTTTTCTTTTATCTTTCCTGCCTAGTCTGTCTTGGCCAACGTTTCTGACCCTGATGCTATTAGTGTTCGAGGGCTAGGGTGTCTTCCATTTCCATTTCTCTTCATTTTTTCAAGGGGCGGTGGATGCGACTCTGACGCTATGGCGAAAGCTACCCATCTAGGCGATTAAACCTCTATTAAAAGCCTGTTCATCCAGATAAAAAGGACTAGCGTATGTCAGTTAAATATAAGAGCAAAATCGAGGCTTCACACGCGGCATTTTTAAGAAGAGTGAAAGGGTGCCCAATGTAATCAATACAATAAGCAGTGAATACATAAGGCAAGAATTAAACTTAGATTAGCATAAATTATAGAATTATAAATTTGAAGCATAGATGGAGGAAAGTATCAGAAAATAGATTTGTAAACGGCAGTATTGCGATATAAACTTCTCAGAAGATGGTATGACGGGGATTATAAAAATTGAACAAACTAGTAGTCGGAAACTCTGAAGACGGGCCAGGCAATTTATCTAATCTTTAAAGCACAGAAAAGGAGACACAATATCAATTATAATGCGCTCGTTTCACAAACTGTTATGCTACGTATATCACCTGTTGGTGATAAATACGTTCCTTGAGTCTATAACAACTTCACCAGCAAACAAAATAAAGGAAACAGCTACACTGTACAGCTTTCACACCTGTCATTAAGGTGTCCCCAGCTGACGCATTGAGTTGAGAAATTATTTTGTCAACTTTACGTAATGTCGCCGGCCGCAAAGTGCACAGCGGTCGCGCGCGGAACAATAACGATATAATTTTTACAAGCAGCGTGAAACACTGAAATTGTCTTGAAAACACTGAACAGCCTCGAAAGCCTTGAATCGATGAATTTACAGTTTGTCGTGTTTTTACGATATAGCTACGGAAGGTATTGTATAATATAATGTTTCTGTCTGTCTGTCTGTCTCTCTCTCTCTCTCTCTCTCTCTCTCTCTCTCTCTCTCTCTCTCTCTCTCTCTCTCTCTCTCTCTCTCTCTCTCTCTCTGACACACACATATTTACATATTTCATTCCCGTACGTATATTGTTACGGTGTAAGGTTATGTTAGGTTAATTGCAGTTTTATCTTCTTGGTGGTCAAAGATATCATAAACCGTTAACAGTAATGATCGCTCGCAAACACCATTCCAATACATTCATTTTTCCATGTGTTTAGTTTCGTGTAGACCTTCACAGACTGCAAGAATTTTATTTCTGTTCGTTGGGTACGACTTGTGTCTCTTCCCCCTTTATCTCGAGCAGTACGCAGTCCCCCACTTGCGCGCACAAAGTTCACCCAGTGTCTACTGATACTACACTTGGTACTCACGTACCCTACACATGGCGGCCACTCCTCTACGCTAGGGTGAAATGTAAGCTATCTCAAGAATCGTTATCAACTCTCCATGGTTATGTTTGGATCCGAGCTATCAGCACCGGCGGAAGAGTTCGTTTTCAGATTGTCTGTGACCGTCACCTCTGCTACCCGCGCGGCCCTTCTCCTGAGAGAGCCAAACTTTGTACAGCAGAACACTGCCGTGAATGCTGGCGGTCCTAACCGTTTGTGGCTCGTGTCAGTTGTGCATAATCTTCTTTCGTGAGGGGCAAGCCACCCCGGGATATGCGAACTGATTTGGGGACGTCCACCGCAATGCGGTCAGAGGGGAGTCGCGCTGGAAGCAACGGTACGAATCTTAAGACTAGAGCTCTACGGCCGGTTGTTATTTTTTGTTTTTTTTTTTTTACACGAAAAGGCCAGCCGTGGACCACGCGAATATCATTTCCTTTTCTTCTCCTCCCAGAAAGCCCTTATTCGCACACTATGCGCCGACTTACTTTCCACTGTCCACTCCTTTCTCGTCTTCTTCTTGCCGCAGAGAACCTCAAGATTTTGAATTTTTTTTCTGTACATATTTCTATCCACACAGTCGTTCAAAGAGATACCCAGCTTCATAATTTCCTCCTTGAGTTGTTTGGTGTATCCGTTCAGACGGGAAAGTTGCCAAATATAGTTGAAAATTTGTTTATTTAATCTGCACCGATCCATTTGAACCATATGTGCAACGAATCTCAGTCTTTTACTTCGGGAAGCCGTTTCCAGATTTTCCAGATCCCTGTACAGCTCTTCTTTGGCCTGTACCCATCTTCGGTTTTCTTGGAACCATAAATTTTCCGAAGAATTCTTCGTTCAATTTTAAGAAGAGGTTCCAAATTTTGAAAGCACATTGTTTCCACTACATACATGATCACCGACCTGATCACAGTGTTATAATGGCACATTATTAATACATAGCACAGCATTAGCATTAGAGCTATTTCACGGACATTAGCCATCGTTTTTGGAAACGATTCTAAAACGATTCTAATCACAACGTTTCAACCTATAAAAACCGGAGGTCGTCCTCAGGTGTAAATAACGTTTTACATGGTAGCCATCAATACAAAAAAAATATCTTCCCATCTTACTAACAAAAAACGATTATTACATATTAGAAACAAAATCATTTTTTTTTACTTACCAAGAAGGCCTTCTTAGGAAGAATTCACCTCTGGCTACAAAAGAAAAGAAAACGACAAGAAGGTACCTAGGACAAACGACTGCTGTTTTGTGCTGGCAACAGGCCTTCTTCATCTCAGGGTGGGCGGTAATGTGTGCGCGAAAGTTGTGAGTAAATTAAATTAGTTCCCCATTATAGGGTACCAGCATGTGGGGCAACTGCCCCTTTGTGGGGTAGAATAAAAATTAAAGTTCTACAAAGTTATGGCGGTCCCTGTACTGTACTATGGACAACAACCAAGAAACAATAAGAAAGTAAAATACAAGCCTCGGAAATGGCGTTCTTACGAGGAGTTAAAAGTTGTTCTAAACTCGACTGTATAAAGAATGAGGCCATAAGAGAAGAATTACAAATTTTTAACTTGAATGAAAAAATAAATAGGACACAGGTGTATGGGTAGACCCAAGAAGAGATGGCTGGAGGATCTTTGAAGGCGTAACAGGCAGCACCTTGTCTATATCGTGTTATATAAGATGATCATGATGATGATGATGATGATGATGACCGAAAGTAACAAGAAACAGGACAGTAGAAGTACAAACAAGAAACAAATAAGGTATCGTAAATAAAATTTCTTCATCAACATAAACGGTGAACAAGAGTGATCGTATAGGACAGCTGCACAGAAGGAATTATTCGCGTTTCTGCTACTGTAATGACACTATCACGATTACCTTAACAAGTACAGATATATAAATGGAAGGAAGAAGGCCCTTGCGAAGACAGAAGAAAAGATGAACTTTTGCTAAACTTGTGTTGCTACCACTAATACTCACTTACACGTCCATGAGCGCTTTCAAGCCTCTCGGCTCATCTTCAGATGGAAACAACCTGAAGAGTTTGAGGTTGTTTCCATCTGAAGATGAGCCGAGAGGCTTGAAAGCGCTGATGGAAGTGTAAGTGGGTATTAGTGGTAGCAACACGAGTTTAGCAAAAGTTAGATTTAACCACTAAATTGTATTTATCGTTGAAGAAAAGATGGTTGTTGTTGTTGTTGATGATGATGATGACAACGACTGTTATTTGTTAATGATTTGATCTTGTGAAATCTGAGAACCGCCGCAGTGTCTCTGTACTTTGGATACAGACTCGCCTCCCCCCCCCCCAATTTAAGATATGTTGATGACATCGTTTTGGTTCATCAACAACGACAACGATCTTCATCCAGTAAAGAAATCATAAGAAATAGCTAGAAAGATAAACATAAAAATCAGTCTGAATAAAGTGAAGACAAAGTGTCCTGGGGGGATCCAGCCGTTAACTCATGCGGAGACCGTTAACACAATTTAAATACAAAATGTTAATGAGAACGTACAATATGTTTTGGGGGAAACGGTTACGTTTGGAAAGAAAAAGAAATATCCAGAGATTGAAAGACGAAGACATCTGGAATGGTTGTATTAATTTTTGAAGAAATATACACCTGTGAACTTACGTTCTTTCTGTGTGTCGTGAAACGTAGGTCTAAAAAACGAGTTTAAGAGAGTTCTGGTGTAACGGAGCTAAAGAAGAAATCCCTGTCCCTTTTAGAACATACAGAGCTCAAATTTGGGCCATTATGAAACACGTAAGACAAACTGGTAGACCCACATTAGACAGAAAACGAAAGTGAACGATGTAGGCCTAATGAAACTCCACGGAGATGACAGTGGATGGACTGCGGGGTCCCAAATGGGCGCTGAAGTTGAAATACACTTATAGCTAGATGCTGTGACGTACAGACCTAGTGGGTCTCGCAAAGCGGGAGAACAATGTTGTCTTCTCGGCGCATGGAGAAGTATTATTACAAATCCTGTATTCGGTTATTGTCAAGTCTTTAGATATATCTGTAAATCCTAATCCTCCTTCATTTGCGCGCAGTGTAAGGTCTTTCTACTGCTGATTTTGGGTGTCTCATGCGAAAGTAAGTCATGTTTGTTCTAATGAATCTGGAAAGTTTATTATTATTACTACTACTACTACTGTAAAAACTGTCTGCTAAATTGGATGAACCGTTAAAAAAAGAAAAAAAATTCAGAATCATTTTGTCAGTAGCCGTAAAAAATGACGATTATTTTCTAATTCCCAAACTGGCTGTACGCATTTTTTTTACTGTATTTACAG
Organism: Magicicada septendecula; assembly: GCA_034769895.1. NCBI lineage: Eukaryota > Metazoa > Arthropoda > Insecta > Hemiptera > Cicadidae > Magicicada > Magicicada septendecula. The sequence continues at coordinate 36,325,884 of CM068372.1, forward strand.
ACACAACTCTTTGTAAACAAATACATAAACATTACATAAAAATGCCTTCGCTGAAGGACGGTTAAATAATACAAGTAATAATAATAATAATAATAATAATAATAATAATTTTAATGTGACCGATGATGTAAAAAGTGTTTGTAGTCGCATCATCATACTGTGTGTAGTGTAAAACTTTGCGCTTAATGTGGTTTTCAAAACGACCCAGCGACGCATCACGTGAAAGCCGAATGAAACACACGTTGTTCACTTCTTATCGGCAAATTTTATCGCTCACTATCACATGGATGTTGAGAAGTTTAATTCTTGCTTTAGCAGCTGTAAAGTTATTCGTTTCTGAGTGTTAATTTATTATTCGTTTACAAAAAAAAAAGAATATAGTCTGCACTCTATGTGGTGGTGTGATCATGTAAGTCATGATATTATTGCTAGACAGATACGCTTTGTCTCGTGAATCGTGAATCAGAAGCGTGGCCCCTGCTGATAATCTTCTCCACCAAGGAGAAACCTAACGCCTTGTGTACTTTTAGTTAAATTAATGGTTTGTTAATTTTTTACCAGACTTTCCTTACAACCGAACAATCGTTTCCATTTATTATAAATGTAAATAATCCTTTGTTGTTGAATTTCAGAATTGGTTATACAAGTTACGTTGTGAATCTTTAGTGCATATTTTGGTAAGTTTAGACTTTTATGAAACAGAATTTTAAGGGTATACATAAAATGGATTCTATTAGTAGGCATCTAATATAAGACCTCGAATTTAATATAATTAGTCCTTTCGTAGAATTGATTCTCACGAATTGCAACTTCAGAAACTGAAGCCACGTGATGAAGAATTAATAAAAGGCAGATAATATGTATTATTAATAGCAGTAATACATCAGGAACAGAGATATTCGAGAATAACCACTATTACACCAAAACCAAAGCTTGATTCGACTGCTACCACTTAAATTTTTCAAGAAGTTCCTTCGTGGCGCGTGGTCTGTCAACAAACGAGGCACCCATATAGTGTAAATATTTGTACATTGCAGACGGTCATAAATGTGGTAGTGTACTGTTCCTTGCGAGACACCCATTCAGCCGCGGTTCTCCTATTTGCAAACAGCAACAACTACTGAACGCATTCAACGTTGCTGTCCGTTATGGAAGTTGATGGCCTTCCCTGCCTGTTATCATCCTCGATAACCTTGCGTCCATTTTCAAACAACTCGCACCATTTTGTGATTGCTTGGCGTGAAAACGCTAAATCACCATACACTTCTTCCAACTGACAATGCATTTCAATAGAGGTACACTGTCTTGTCCAAAGAAAACGAGTCAGTGCGCGGATTTCTAATTTGGACGCTACTCGCAAACGACGTGACATGTTTCGCGCCTATCAAAGGGCGTTTAACTTTTGCTAAACTTGTGTTGCTACCATCTGCGCTCGTGGAAATGTAAGTGAGTATTAGTGGTAGCAACACAAGTTTAGCAAAAGTTAGACTTAGCCACTAAATTGTATTTATCGTTTAAAAGGACGTTTAATCTACCGTAGGTACTGAGTGAGAATCGTTACTACAGCTGACAGAAACGGAGGTTTACCAGTGTTGCCAACAACTTTCATCAAAATAAAAAAAAATAAGAAAGTGCAAATAGGTTTCTGACTGGGCCTCGTATCGACCCCTCTGAGCAGAACGACGGTGACCTAACATCGGTGTGCTGGTTAGGAGTGGAGCGGGGATACAGCGCGGTGATCTTGAACCGCCAGTTGAGACTGCAAAGATTAATATCAAAATGACAGTATTTGTTGCAAGAAGACAAGACAGTTGTACAGAAATTGATAAGCACAGATAAACCAATTTTTTTTATAACTCGTATTAGAATTTAACCACCAAGGGTAATCAACAATATTAATAATCGATTGAAAATTACATCTGAAAATGTTGACTGTCTTATACGTGTTGAACAAAATTTATTCAAGTGAAAACAACTTTGTCAGGGAAGAAAGAAACGTATAATTTTCAATAACACAGTGTGTTTTGAGAATATAAAATTTAAGAAAGTAGAAATATTGTACTGTATAGGCTACATGTTCTTTAAACTGCTAACCGATGGGTGACTTCTATCGGGCAAATTTTCCACTGGGACTGCTGCCTTCGTAATATTTTTCGCTTAAAGTTTCGATTCCTAGAATCTGGGATATTGTAACGTCTCACTATCTTAAGCCTCGAGTAATAATTTACGTCTATTAAATACTCTTCGAAAATCTAGCTTAATTACGAGTTACAGAATTTGTTATCTTTGTGTTATATGCCTTTAAAATCGAGTGTGTGTGATTATGTAAAAAGATATTTTGTGATTTTCTTAAATTTTGTTTATATTAAACCAATACCGTTGTTTGACAGTAGTTAGGAGAGAGAGTAAAGAAAGGCAAAGAGAATTACTCTCTTAGTATACGATTGAGTATTTCAAATTTTTCCGCTTGTGGCATCAGCTGATTTCTACTTTTACGAACCCATTTGAGGTTAAATGGCTTCAAATGGTACGTAATAATTTCTTGATGTCCGGACTGATTTCCTTTCTCTTCTCGATCGTCTTATTATCTGTAACCAACTACCATCTACTGGAAATAATACACATTTTATTATTTAAACCACAAGGCATTCCTTGAATTTATTTAACATTTTATGGTCTCCCAAAACATGAATGGATAATCGATTATTTCATAAATTACAGAGTTATTTCGATCTTACTTTTAAAAACATCTATCACATAACAAATATTTTTATTTTTCCAGTTTTAATAACGAGAAAGAATTATGTAATTAATTTCCCAGGGTTATTTAAGGTTCTTTGAACTTTGAGGAAGTCAGAAATGTATATGGGTCGGTATCAAACTTTACATAAATTATTTTAAAATTTTAGTGTAATCTATATCATGCAGTCGATTTTTTGACCGCTAGAGCGCAGGTTACTTTTCTTCACTGACGAAAAACGAACACTATTTAATGGCGTCTGCAATGTTAATAACCAAGCCACGTTTTGCTGTTTTTTGGTTATTTAAAATAAAGTTTATGTTCACCTTGTTTCCGGATGAATTTAAGGAGATTGTGCTGTTTCTAGTGTTCTAAGTTTAAGTTGAGGTGTAATTTAGTTAAATTTGAATAGGAAACGATCTCACCCAATGATGTTGAATTTCTGTAGACTAGGCTTGAAAATGGATGACTGACATTACAATTTCCATCAGTTTGCTGGCGTGAATTATTCTGTTCAAAGGATGTCTATGATGTAGTGGATAGCACTCATAAAATTTATTCATTTTGTGATGGTTAGTTCCGAATCGTAATTATTATTTTCTTAATTTTTACCGAACATTACATTAGTTTCAACTGCTCACTTCCAATATATCTGAACAATTAAATTCTATCTTGTTAGTAAGTTACTCCTAGTAACCAAGAATTTTTATGGTTTTTTATTGGCTAATCTGGATACCTTTTAGTACATAGGCTAACAATAATTATTATTATTTCATTTCTTCTTTTTAGATAAAATAATCCTTTACAAATTTTACCTATAATCAAATTTAATTTATTTACTGTTTTTCTTTATATCTTTACTTAAACTTGTCTACTGGTATTTTATATTTTAATTCCTTTTATTTTGGTTTGTTTATGATTTATAATTCATTTAAGGTATCCTTACTCTACACTATTTTTTACATGCCATCTTGCTAACATAGTATTATTTGGCCATTATTATTATTTTATATATAACCCTGGATTATTTTACATCTAAACAAAATAATTATAGTAAACAAAAATATTACTCCTAGTTATAAGACCTTTGTGGCCTACACAATATAAAATTACAACAAATACAAAAAATACAAAGCTTGTCAATAGTAACATAGTCTATTGCTACAATACTGATTTTTTTCATCTCTAGCACAAATTTGTGAGATGCTCTTTTTAAATGTTTGACACTTTCACCGATTACACTATGTTCCACTTTGTACACTGCACTTTTATGATTATTGTTTACAGTGTTTTTAGAGTACAAAGATTCTCATAGCTTGATACCTAATCCCCATTTCTGACTTTTAAAATTGGGTGATTACTGGTTTTAACTCTGGTGATTATGTTATCATATTTGGGCAGGGGTTATGTAACGTTACAATATATATCCTCTTTTAACACTTCCCAAGCAGTGGAGCTTCCCAAGTCGGACGGAGATAATGTTGTCTTCGGTAAATCGGAGCATTTCTGACAGAATCATAAGATTATCAACAACAGGCTCCAAACAGTCTTGAGCTACCTCGCCTGTTGAGGTAGCTGTGAGCGTATCTAGCTCTACATTAGGTCTGGTAGGTCAGAAGTCTGTTTTGTTTATAAAACAACAGTTTGCTGACCAGACATCACGTTTTGTCCCCGCACAGAGCGTAGCCCTGTAACATAGGTTATCATATTATACTGTATATGTTACAGTCTGTGCTGTTACAATTGTTTTGACATAACGTTAAATGGTAAATCGGTGCCAAGTTTAAGGATAACCTCGGCTAAATTATCCTGAGATTAAATGCAAACGTTGTAAGAGAGAAGTGCAGTGATGTAAACATATGTTATAAAAATAAATAAATACTGTAAGATTATACGTCACTGATCAGCGAGGACGCGAGTGCTGTGCGAGTGATATAATACGTTCCCAATTTTTCATATTACGCAAGCATACGTCTGCGTGCATTTGAAATGTGTAACGTTTTTTAAAAGGAAAATTCACAGGAAAGGGTCATGTTGTCATGGCATGCTGCAAAAGACCGCGTGGCAAGGTCCAAAATATCGGTGCCAAGAGTACAAAAGACGCTAATGTTTTTTCTTTCGTCTGCACTGTAGGCGCTCGGGAACCGGTGCAATGTTCCGCTTTAGAAAAATACTTTAATTCGTTTTGAGCTTGTTGTACACCATTCTCTTCTTCTTCTTCTTCTTCTTCTTCTTCTTCTTCTTCTCCTCCTCCTCCTCCTCCTCCTCCTCCTCCTCCTCCTCCTCCTCCTCGTCCTCCTCGTCCTCCTCCTCCTCCTCCTCCTCCTCCTCCTCCTCCTCCTCCTTCAGCTTCTTCCGAATTCCTCTAAAAAGCCTGTTCTCTGTACATCCTGACACTTCCCCCTGTTTTCACCACTCGTGTTTTGCAGAGCCGTCACTGGTAGTTTGCGGTAAAACTACCCATTCTACTGCTTGTCTTTTAGGCCTTTGAAGACATCGCGTATCGGCTCCCCATGAACCAAAGCTTTCCACCGACACAGTTTACCGTCCACGTTTCACAGTTAGGTTAGAGTATTTTCAATTACTCTTCACGTACTTGGAAGAAATCAAGCCGACGTTTTATCGAATACGCCGATACTTAAACCTCTTCTTGGCGACAGTTCTTTAGAGAGCTACCTTTTTCTTTGCACTGCGTGATAATTTAAGTTTGTTCAAGGTTATCTAATTAAAAGTGACGAAAGTCTTCGTTCCTGCCATAGTTGTCACATTTCATCGGTCTTGTAGCGCGGCGAACAAGAAACTACATTTTTCGCGGCGATCTTGAAGCTTTACCTTGGTAGAAGCGAGGAAACAGGAGAGCATTTAATTCGAAACGGTATAACGTGGGTCGGAACAGTGTACGGCCGAAGCGGACGGTTACCGCGACGAGGCACTTGCACAACCTCTTAGAAACTCGATCCCGGACACAATACAGCCAAGACGGCTCGCACAGTTGGTGTTATTTAAAAAGAGTGAATGCACCGCTCTCGCTCCAAGACAATGGTTTAGCTCCTTAACTGATTTAAGGGATCTTGGCTTATACCCGTTTTGGCGATGGAAGTAGGTATGGCCGCCGTGGAGCGTCGGTGGGAACGCTGTGATGTCATGCCGTGGCGGAAGCCCGGGCCTGGATGACTAAGCAGTCGAAGCGGCTCGAATAGTATCTGACCATCGTAGCAATTGCACACCATGCGATGTTTATGCATGGCAAACGGTTCACAGGTTTATTGTACCAGTCTAATTACAGTTTAAAGTAGAAGGGAATTGCTAGGCAAGAATGCCGTCGCTGGTTTATCAGCGCCTCGGGACGGTGGGGAGATTTAATATTTGCACACGGATACAAGTCACCGCAAGCCGCTTGTATATACATAGTGTCAACACAAGAGGTTTAAAACTACATTAAACTCTTCCTTTCCAAACAAAGTTAATTAACCTAAAATATTAAAGTTAGGACAGTTACCGTATTTGTAATCAGATATAAATTGTTTGTGTAAGGATTGAAACAGTACGCAGTGAATCGTGTCGGTAGTTTTAATCGAAATCACTTGAAATGCGAACGCTTAAAATCGAACGTACGCTATATCGTATGTTCCGGTATTAAAGATGGCGGAGTGTTAAACCATAAAAACAAAATCGTATTAATCATCAACCAATCTATTACGAAGTTGTCACGGTCGGAGTTTATATTACTAAAATTAAAGAAATAACCGTGGTGTTGAACGATGGTCGATTGCTTACATTCTTGCTATTGTTCGTTGTCAACGTTTCGGCTGCCCAATGGAGATCTTTTCCAGTAGAAATCGCGTTCAAATGGATAGAAGGCCGAACGCACGCCACACTAGAGGAATAAGCAAATGAATTCCTCATAGTAGAAGGTTTATTCCTCTAGTGTGGCGTGCGTTCGGCCTTCTATCCATTTGAACGCGATTTCTACTGGAAAAGATCTCCGTTGGGCAGCCAAAACGTTGACAATGAACAATAGCAAGAGTGTAAGCAATCGACCATCGTTCAATAGCACGGTTAATCTTAATTTTAATAATAAATGATCGACAGTTGCCGGGGGTTTTTTTTGTACTGCTTCCCAATTCACCTCATATACTGTCTACCATTATATCTGTATAACTTAAAAAAAAAACATATACAATAAATACAATTAATCTTGACAATTGTCTCCTGTTCGTCCTCTAGCCCTGGCCGTTATGTAACAGGACGAATGTTCTTATCTGTTAATTCATAACGGTGTAAACAAGTGGAAAAAACTTGTTGCCGTAGGTTAACAAACAAATAGACAGACAGATTTCCGTACGCGGTTTTCCTTGTCGATTGGGTTCACTTTCGTTTGCCGCACGCAACACACACGTGTGAAAGTGAGAGCCGTCGCGGGGAAGACACCGCACTACTACTTTCTCCGGTAGGTGCAGCAGTACTATACTGCACAGTTCAAATCGTGACTGAGAAGTAAACAAGCAATAAACGTTCTTACGGCAGTCAGTCACGGCACGGAAACACGGTACTGACTAGAGGAGGGCCGATATACCTATAAGAGGTATTTTGGAACGATATTTTTGTGGAACGGATATAACAGTGACTGAAAAATTGAAATACCTTTTCCTTTTCCGATTCTCCCCCCCCCCCACGCAACTAACGAGTAAACAAGTACACAAGTAGCAACAAGTAAACGAGTACTACAAGTATTAGGAGTAGGCCTATTAGGAGTATTACGAGTACGAAGCCACTTTTTGGTGCTGAATACTTCATTCTGCGCTTGTGCCGATTGCCATACAAGTACGAAACGAAGCAAAACGGCAAGGTTCAGAATATCTCTATGCCAAAGAGACGAAGCTGCTTTTTAATAAATGAAAAAAAAAATTCATACTGATGTTACATTTATTCTCGTGTGTTATACAGATATATAATACAGATTATAATAACAAATTATATATTATACTAGTCACGAACTTGGTAAATTTTGAAAAAGCCAATTATATTGTGTTATAACCTACAGAGTGCCTGATAGACCATATAGTACTTTTTGTTAATGTGATTTCGGAGATGATTTTAACTGAACTCCACATCTCACGTAAATTTTTTTGACATTATTTGTTGTACTATTACGTGCACTCTAAATTTCATTGCCTGAGTTTCACAACTGATTTGTCTAACCAAAATGGAATCAATATTTTAATATTAAATTTATGTCAGTTTGTTTACTCCTAGTGAAAACTTAAATTAGTATTCCCAAAATAGGCATACAAATTCTACTGTTTCTTATTTTCTTTTAAACAGTAACAGCTTAATAAAATCACAGTGTAAAGTAACACTGTTAATACTTTTAGTTTCAATTTATCTCTTATAACTAATTATATAATATATTGTAACATGGCATAAGATGGTGAAAATACACTGATGATTAATAATAAACAAAAAAAAGCTGAAAATGAGAAGAAAGGTAAAAAACTTATAAATCAAAGATTAATGACCAAATTGCGATAACAAATGACTGAGAAACTGACAATGACTTGACCCAATAGGTTGGAAAACAACAAGGAAAATATAATGTAACAAGGAAGAAGGATTAAGAAACTAAATGTAACCAAGAATGTAATAACGAACATTGTAATCTCCGAATTATGACTATAATATTTATGTAAACCAATGCACTAAAATAGTTAGGGCATAAATAAGAGATAACCATATTAACAATAACAAGTAAGATAGTCATGTTATATGTATATTATATGAAATAAGAAGAAAAATGTACTTATAAATGTAAGGTAGGGAGTTAAAAACTAACCATACCCAAATTAATAGTGATAATAATAGTCAAAGCCAATAAAAGATGCTTTGAGCCAAACAAAGGCATAATTAAATAATAACCAAAAGTGATCAAGGTGATTTGAAAGTAAACTAATTATTCATGACCCATAATCACACAGTGATATCAAAATAATCAGACAAACCGTGTGAATAAATAAGTGAGTGAAATAAAAAGTGTATAAAAATATATAAGTGGTGAAATGCTAGGTATAGCATGTAATAAAAAAAAAGTGATAGTGATAATAAATAAAGAAACCTTCTATGAAGGGAAAAGTGCAGTGGGTGTGCAGAATAAAGTTTTATAAGCAGACTATAATAAAATAGCTAAACAATCTTTGAGAAACTTTATGTTAGCAAGTAAGATTAAACTGATTGTGCTGTTATTAATTTAGGTAACAGGAAGTAAGAATTATAAAATAAGGTAAAAATTAAGTTATTAGAATGAATAGTAAAGTAAGAGGGACAGACACTGTATTTAATTGAAGGGATTAGTAAGTAAGACATATTGCGTAAGGTACAGTTTAAGAGTAGTATTATAAGAGTTTTGTTATTGTTCAAAAAACCATAGGATGTAGTAAATTATAAGATAAGCAAGATAATAGTAAAAAACAGAAAACTAGTTAGAAGTTTAATTTCAGGCTTGAACCTGGCAAGGAATATTTTTATAATAGGAGGTGTAGTTAGAATCACCAATGTTTTATTATCTGTTTATATAAAAAAAAATTGTTTTAATGTACCATATATAAAGTTAATAAGTTACAAAGAATGTTAAATAGTAGTATGGGGAAGTCTAGGCTCTAGGCCTAACATTTAGTGAAGGAACTTTGTAAATTTAAAAACAAAACAATAGCCCAGTATAAATCAGAGTATACCAAATGTTTAAACAGTTAAGTAAGTATACCTGATACAAAAATGTAAAGATAATATCCAGTTTTAGATTAAATATATAAGAAATATAAATAAGAAAACAAGGAAAATATTATTAACTATTCAAAAGTAACCATGAGGGATATCAAAATAATCCTTAACAAAAAAGAAGAACAATGGTATTCATGTAATTAATATAACTACTAATATAAGAAAGAAATCTTAATTGGAAGATATTTTATAGATTTAAACCAAAATAAAACGTTAGAATATAACAATGACATAAAATAACGACCAATGAGAATTAGCATAATTTAATAGGTAACCATAGCAACTGAGATTTATTACCAAAAAACCGTTGGAATTCTAATGACTTCATTATTGACTGACACGGAGGGCGGATGTATGCAGCTCTCACTCCGAATTTAACTATAAAAAAGTAAATTTTAATAAAACCAAGAAGGAAGAAGTATTGTAAAAGCATTCCATATGACACCTGATGAATTAACCAGTATTAAAATATTCACAACATAAAAATAACAATAAAAATAAGAAGACTCCGAAGGAACGTAACAGACGACTCATCCCGAAGGAAGAAGGGGATCGACCTACTTCAACCTGAGAATACGAACGACTACGGAACAAGAGGAAAGCCGAACTTTAATTGAAACCATCTGAACGGGAATTGAGAACTATCCGAGGGAGAGAAGACGACTAGACCTATCCGGAAGAAGTAGACGAACATCGAAGAAGCCACAACGAGAACCCGATGAGTATAAACTAATAATTTCACTTAAAAACAAATTCCCCTTTATCCATAATAACGAGGTAAAATTTTCACTTCACCGATCACAATTTTGAAACAAGAACTGAAGTTAACTAAAATATCACTATTAAAAAAAACTTAATCAATTAACAACCTTTGAAATTGATTTATAATGCGTTGTTAATGAACATAACTTGCTGACAAAATTCTAACCAAACACTATTCTAATTCTCATTGCCGATAACTTACTTGAATGTATTAGTGTATTAAACATTGTGTACCTAGTTTTAAGAAATATTATAATTTTGTGCATTTTAGCCGATAATCCAAACTTCTGTAGTCAAAAGGACTTAACACCTTGAGACGGAAAAATAATTGTAAACAAACATTGTAAGTCAGGCTGGCGTCTCGATATACGACTGAGCGATACCAACCGAGAAAATTGTAAAAGCCGGGATTAATATAAAAATCTGTACTATTCATTAAATGTAATTGAAGGGATAATAGAAAGAAGGGTTAATAAATTTTCATGTTCTTCAACGCTGTATGTTTGATTCATAGAAAATAAAGTGATATAAACAAATACTAAACTGAAAACGCCTACATACGGCAGTTAGCGAAATCGACACTGCAAGACAGCGTGGGCCAATCAGGTAACGAGGCGGCAAGATTCGAATCGAATCACGAGAGATACGGTTTGCCCGTAAGTATTAAGAAAAAGTATATTCCGACTCGTTACATACGATTAACTCTTCACAGAGTATTTGACAGATTATTACCCACAATTACACACTTATACTACGAACGCAACGAGCGAAATAAAAACGCTCGTCACACATATTTACGATACGATTACAACGGGTGACTTTTAAAACACCCGAAACGTCTAATTACAATATGTATATGTATAATAGGTGTATAATAACAGTTATTTGTACTTGTTATTTTTTTGGAACGGTTTCATTCGTACCTGTTATTTTCAAATACTAGTTTAGCACACACCTAACTTACTGTCTGTCTTCCAGATGACTGCGTGTATTGTCCGGCCATGCGCAGTTCTACGTATAGACATGTAGGTCTGTATAACCTACGTTAACATTTTAAATCGTCTTTTGCATCCTAGCTTCCAAACTTTAAGGTCTTTCCAATCATCATCCTTCAGATTTCTCTGCGCCATTGCATTCCTTATGGCTTCCATCCAAGTCTGTAGCGGCCTCCCTCTTTTTCATCTTTCAGGAAGGCGCTCCATTCTAGTAATTTCTTTTGACTGTCTACCGTTGCCCATACGACACACTTGCTCGTACTATCTTAATCTTTTAACATAAATTCTGTCATTTATTACTACTAGGCCTACTGCTAATTCCTGTCGCTCTCTGCAGGACATAGGGCCTCGACGGAACTACCCCAACGGATTCTATTTTGGGCGAGGACTCTAAGCTATCTACAGGACTTCGTCTCCTTCTTCCCTGAGGGTTCCAAAAGAGGGCTTGTCCCTCAATTGCATTTTGGTTCTTCCGCAAGGTATGCCCAGTCCAGCTCCATTTTCTCCTTTTGATCTGGGTGGCAATGTTCCTCGTTTCTCCTTCTCCTTCAGAGATCTTCATTTGAAACAATGTTTGGCCAAAAAATTTGAAGTATTTTCCTCAGGCATCTACTGATGAAGACCTGCAGACATCTGGTAATTTCCATTGTGACTTTCCAAGTCTCGCTCCCATACAACAAAACACGTTTGACATTGGTCTTGAAGATGCGTAGCTTTGTTGCAGTTGATATTTGTCTTGGTTTCCAAACTAGGTAGAGTTGTATAAAGGCCGCATTCGCGTTCCGAAGTTTTGTTTTAGCATCTGCAACTGCTCCTCCTTCTTTTGTAATCAGACTACCAAGGTAAGTTATTATTTGGTGTTCTTCCCTAAGGCAGGTCTTCAAATGGTAAAAGCTCTCCAAGCTGTTCTATCGCATGCCAGTCTTTTCGTTTCTTCGTAACACCCTCTGATTTTAATGCTATCTATTAACTTCATTCTTCTACGCCCTCTTCTGTTTTAGCAAGGTAAGTAAACTCTCCTATTTCTTCATATATTTATTCTGTCATTTATACTGGCACATATATTCATTCTTTCTCTTGTGTCTTCATTTATAACTTTATCTATCTTGCAATGTAAGTCTACAGCACTTTCTCCAGTACACCGTTTCCATCGCACGATATCTTTTCCTCATACGTTCTGTAGTTTCCCACACTTCCGGTTCGTATGTTACAACACTTTCCACTATTGTTTTATAAATTTTGGTTTTTGTTTTGGGCCTTGCTTGATTGCTCCATAAAGTGAAATGGGTGACTGTCTCGTCACTTGTTTCCCTGACTGCGTTAATGCTTCTTCTAAACTGTCTTTGGATTACCCCCTCCCACAGCTTACTAATCTATTCCTTTGATCCTCTACCTGGAAGATCCACCAAGCAGGACCCCTGCCTAGATGCTCTACCCCACTGCACACTGCATCGGCTACGCCGTCAAAAGCAGCGACCTCGGCCTATCGCTCACACCTCCACGTCCCTACGCTTCCGCGGGACGCCACTGACCATTAGCGATGAGAAACACGCTTAATGCACAGAACATGCTGTGGCCGCGAGGCTCTGCCGATTACACAAGCGGTCGACTTCTGCAGAAGTTTTCTTCTACAGTGAGGTTTTTTTTTTTTTGGGTCGGATAGATTTTGTCTGATTTATCATTTTAGTTTTATTCTTGCCTTCCCATAATACGCTTGTGTCGTACTCTGGTTTTGGTATTTGCAACGTGGGAGACGAAGAGGAAAGCTGAAAATAAACTGGGAAAACGGAGTTGAGAAGGAGATCAACAGAGAGAACTACCAGACGTTCTACAGACACAAGGAGAAGTAGTGGTGGATAGAAGTAGAATCGATATGATGGCGACGATGATGTTGATTGTGCTCTTTGCTTATAGCTTATACAAACTAAACAACTGTGACTTTCTTGTGTCTGATCTTTCCGAAAGACATAGAAACCATCTATAACTAAAGTGGTTGGCGTATGGTGACAGTCGTGGCTTGGGTACGTAACAGCTTGGGTTGCCGGGGTTGTGATAGGCCTAAAAATTAATTCGAATTTTTTCTAGTACCAAATGTTCTTTTTAGAGCCAAAATATGTTTTTTAAAACATTTTCTATCATTCGCTGGCAGAAGAAGAAGACCCCGGTTCAACGGGATCTGACTCCACATTATACTTACACAGAATAAATCACAAAACAAATAATCGAATTAAAAATAATAAAGACAAACAGAGAAACGCATGGCTAAACGAACAAAACACAGATAGGTAGGTAGTATCTGCTGCACATCGGTTCCGAAAACGACATAGTTGCTAACTGAGCGTTTTGCCGGTTTCTACAGCGGCAACATATTGGGTGGACGAATGTGTCCCCCCACGCCACAGTCAGTACAGTGACAACTACTACGACGTCACTGACCACACGCAGTAAAACACTGCCGATGTCTGAGCCGACAGGCAACACAAGACGGTGCAAGCGCCCAGCAGTTCTAAAGCAATGCTGTGCTTTTCTTCAAGTTTCCCTACTGATATTGTTCTTATTTCCAGTACTGTTGCCGCCGGCAACAGCGGTTACATGGACGTCACGCTACTGCGGTCAGTTGTTTATGTGATTCACTGTACTAATGGAACAATTAGGGAACAAACGTCTATGCTCGAAGACAAAAATGTAATCAATATTTGTATATTTGTAACAACGATTACAAGAAGGTTCTGGACCTAACTCGAACGCGGCTCGACTGGGGTATAATTCCATTATACATAATGCGTACTCAGATGTGTATGTTTGTGAGTGTTCACGGCTGTAAATATTGGTTGTTCTAGATATCGTTCCTCTTAATATCAAAACAAACTTGTCTCTAATGTATATGTAAACAAATATTAGGTAATAATATAGGCTATAGTAGATTATGTATGTAGGCCTATGTGGTGGTCGTGCTGTGTCTGTTTAGACAGTGGGGACACTTTCCTATTTCAAATTTGTACATTGTAAAACAGTTTAAACTTATTTTTTCCTGTCAACCCGTAATACTTGTGCTTGCTTATAATAATAATAATACAATGTATTTATAACTGCTGTCTAATCGGTAACGTTTGGGTAGGTATGTTGTATCAAAGCTAATGATAGGCTGCTATGAGAGGGGTTGGTAATAATAAATAATTCTATTTTTATGTAATATGTTAAAAAAAGCTGTAACCATATATGATGACTGAAAATTTTACGTGAAAAGAATTGATCGAGTAATTAATTCTCTACATGGTTACAGTAGCCTAGGTTACTTTTTTTTAAATAAATAATGTCTTAAACTTATCGACAAAAGGGGAAGTCAAAGGTCAAAGGGGTTACTGATTCTGAGTTTACGTTATCAATATGCCACATCTGTTTATACCGAGGTGTGTACTGAGGTACTAAGTTGTGCGATGACTTTATCTGACGTAGGTATTTGAAAGTCTTATTACGAGCCACTTCTTAGCACTTTTAACACATTTGGCTGAAACACCTTAAAAAAAAATATTGGTGTTGGAACTCAATCTACACCAAAGTTGAATCTTTCTAAATCCACGTTGTTTTGAATATGGTGACTGTAAGTGAACAGCCAGTAATAAATAATTCAATGTTCATTAATTATTTAATTATTAATTTATTATAATTATTAATTTATTAATTATTAAAAATAATTCAAAAAATTATACAATGTTTATTATTTTTTTCTATTTGTATCGGCCATCTGAGGACTACATGGTAATTTAAATTCTTTATTCCTTGTTCTTTTCTTTTTCTCCAATATTTTTCATCTTTTCACTATGCCTCTTCTTTCTGCCTTCAGTCCACTTTGAACCTTCGTTTTTCTCTCTCCTACGTGGACTCCATCCATTTTTAACACTTTTAACCGAAAAACTTCTCTTTCAATTCTTCTTCTGCGTTTATATCATTTTTTTCTAAATCCTTTCGACTTCTTTAATCCAAATTGATGTTGACTTCTTCCCCCACAGATATTTGAAGATCTGCTTTGTTAACCTATTGTCGTCCATTCTATATAAATGACCAGAAAGTACTAATCTTTTTTTTCTCATTGTTTCTGTTATATTTTCTATACTTTGATATATTTCATAATTACTTCTTAATTTCGAACCTTCTGAAGTTTTTCGTGGGCCTTATATTTTCCTAATAATTCGTCTTTCCAATATTTCTAGTTTGTCTAAATTATAACTCAATGGTAGACATTCACTTGCATATAGGCATTCTGGCCTTACTACTGTACTGTAATGCTTTATTTTCGCATTTTTAGATATGCACTTTTTAGTGTAAATATCCATTAGTTATACCATATGCTCTTTCCATTTTATGAATCCTTTCCTCTATAGCAGATTTTTGTAAACCATTATCTTGAATTGTTTCCCCTAGATACTTAAATTTTCTAACCCTCTCTATTCGACCAATATCTGTTAGCAGGAATTTTGGCGCATTTTTAATGTTCGTGAGAAATTGGGTTTTTTCTGCAGAAATTCTTAAGCCTGTTCTCTAAAAAATTAACTTGTGTTACTGCAGATGTGAGATGTGCTTGTTTATTATTATTATTATTATTATTATTATTTATTTTTTTTTAATTATAAGATGGAAATGTAGCGGTGTGGCTCGCATCTCAGAAGCATCGTATTTAAATTGTCCGAGAGACCTGGTAGCATGTATCATCTTCACATTTCTCCTCAATCTTACATTAACGTAAAAATAAAAAGTTCTTAAGAGCTGTTGTGCGACGTATCAATTATATTCCCTGTATTCTCCATAGAATACCCAATCGTACGCTCACTTGAGATGAACACAGGGTGGAGGCGCTAGAAGTGCGGATTTGAGGGGGGATGGAAGGAATAAGGTGGGCCTATAATAATAATAATAAACAAGGGAAAGGGAAATTGAATTGGTCAACGCACGGAGTGTTACCTTCAAATAGCGGAATAAGAACAATTACCAAGGAATTCGGTAATAATTACGATTTTATTAATAATCAATTATTACTTTAATAATCAACGTCGTTCATATTCAATTTTTCAAGTTACAATTGTCTAACAGACAACGTTACCGTAAGAAACAATAAAAGTCACCGATTATAAATGCCTGCACACCAAGAACGTGACCAAAATTTGTTTGGAGCGGAGGTCCAGATTGGATTGGATGCGTGGATTCGGGGATGAGAATAACCATTCTCAGATGTTTCCATTCGGAAAGAGGGTGGGTCCAAATTTTCCCTTCAGAGCAAAATAAAAATAATGAGTCTAAATGATGAGGATGCTGATAACAACGACGACGGCGACGTTCGCTTAGGTAAAACCGCGCACTCGCGCGAAATGTATGGCTAATGTGTTCCGCTTCCTTTGGAATACGAATTTCAATACGCGAGAGCGACAAAGAAAGACAACATTTTATTACTGGTCCTTTATAAACAAGGAAACACAGCGTGTTATCAGATCCTATAAAGGATAAAGGCTTCTTCTTTTGTGAAAGTCTGATAGCGGATGAGTGTTACGTAACAACAGTAAGCGGGTTTACGTCAGCGTGATGATCTGGGTGTCGTAAATTAATCTTGTGTCTCGTAAATCAATCGGTGGAGTACAGGGAGGCTTATCCTGTATTTTATTTAGAAAATGTCTGCCCACGTAACCTGACATCGCACCAAATTGTCCGTCACATAACTCGAGAATTAAACCGTACTCCCGGTGCCATTGTGAGGAACTAACAAGAATATAAATATATGTACCAGGCATCGTGCTGAGTTGTTAATCTTATGATTCAGATCTTTACAAGCACGAGACAGGCATAGTTCGATGTGGAAACCATCACTGAGAAAGGAGTAAGACAGGGATGTTCTCTGTCTCCATGTTTGTTTAACTTGTACGTCCAAGAAGTGATCGTTAGAGTAAGGTAAGACACCCATCTCTGAGTAAACATACACGGGGAAATACTGGACATGCTTAGGTTCGCAGATGACATAGCAGTGACTGCAGAGAGCAACGAAGATCAACAAAAGATCCGGTCAGAATAACTCTTGGAAATAATGTTCTCCAGGCAGTTAAAGAATGTAACTATCTAGGAAGTAAAATCACAAGTGATGGACGTAGCAGTAAGGAAATTATAAGCAGAATTAACCAGGCTAAAATTGCTTTCAACAAACAAAAAACCTCTTCACTTCAAACACTATCAGCCTAAAAATAAGGAAGAATCTAATAAAGACATACTTGTGGAGTGTTGCCCTATACGCGATTGAATCTTGGACAACTGGAGAAAGTGACAAGAAAAGACTCCAAGCATTTGAGACCTGGTGCTACAGAAGAATATTCAAGATAAGCTGGAGGGAGAAGATAACGAATGAGGAAGTCTTTAGAAGATCTCAGGAGGAGAAGAGCTTTCTGCGAAATTTAAAAGCCAGAAAAGTTAAGTTTATAGGGCATATACTACGACACAATGGGTTGGTTAAGAGAATAATAGAAGGAACAATTGAAGGAAAGAATCACAGAGGTCGACCCTGTTTAGACTACATGAAACAGCATCTGAACTGCACATCATATTGTGAGTTGAAAAGAAAAGCAGAGAAACATGAAGAATGGCGAGCTGCTGCCAACCAGCCTATGGGCTGCTAACCTAGAAGAAAGAGAAGAGATGTAGAGCGTGGATTATGGCCATCTAGGAAGGAGATGAAGAACGATCTGCCATGGGCATGGCATGGTGGTGGAGGTGAATCACGAGATTTTATGGACGAAAGGGCAATGGTGAAGTATTTAAAACGATTCGTGAGAGGAGAGTCTGTGGAAAAGCAGAAATCAAAATGAAATATCCACGGCTGGGTTAATTAATTAGGCACAGCGAATAAACGATTCTTCTTATTCTTCAGCACTACAGCCCTTTGTGATTCCTGGCTTCCAACACCAATCTTCTCCAAAGTTTTCTATCCGTTGCCATCTCAGCGTAACCCCTCACAGCCATTCTTCTGAGGTCTTCTTGCGCATCATCCAAACATCTTATCCTAGGTCGGCCCTCTTTCGGAATTTTTAGACTCGCGCCTTCAAGATTTTCTTTGGTCATCCATCCGCTCTAGGTCACCTACCCATTGTATTCGTTGAGCCTTCATGAATCTTAAAGTGTCCTCATTATTCAACAACTTACCTGTCTCCTGGTTATTTCTTATTCTCCATTCATCTTCTTTAACTGGGCCATAAACACGTCTTACGATCTTTCTAACAACAGGGTCTTTCAATCACCACTCACAATTTCTAGGACGATCCCAGGTTCTAAGGATAGAAACATTACGATGGAGGTGGTCCGATTAGAGTTGTGCCCGATCCGCACTGAGATTGTAAGAACAAGACAGAACGTTTTATTTAAATATACTGGTGTGAAGGAATGTTTATGTTTGTTGTTTGAAGAGAAGAATACCGTGATCAATGTACAAACAACTGTACAAATTATAATTTTTGTTTGCGATGTTTGTTTCGCAACATAAGGTTACGTGCAATTAATTCGAGATTAACATATAAAATGCTAGTTTGTGTTGGTTGAAATAATCTAAGCGATATGCAGCATACGCGTACAGTATCGTGGGATTTGCATAAGCTTTCGTGCGTGTAGGCCTAATCATAGAAAGTGAACATTGTTTACATACGTTATTAGAGACGGTCATTTGTACTGTACAGTATCAGTCAGCAGCCACCGCCAACGTTTCGACCACTGGTCGTCTTTACGAGAGCTAAAACGAATTAAAATCTACAAAGACTCTGGATTGCAAATATCCACACTTAAGACCAAGGTGGTGGCTTTTCGTGGAAATGATCCTATACGGACAAAAATTGTTATAGATGGTACTGTCCTGGAACAAGTTAGCAATTTTTAATACCTGAGCTACAGTGTGTCTTATAATACAAGCAACGACCTTGTAAATAAGTTGCATAAGTTCAACCTTATGTGCGGGACCATTAGGCGGACCCTTAAGTCACCAAGTAAAGGAACACGCCTACAATTCTACAAGGTGATGGATCTTCCCACACTTCTTTATGGGTCTGAGAATTAGACTTTAACGAAAGCCCAGGCGAGTCGCATCCAAGCGGCTGAAATGATATTTCTCAAGCACTCTCCATGATCATAACAGATATACGGCAGGAACTGAATATTATGAGTATACTGGACAGGATCGCCCAGTGTCGTCTGAATTGGTGGGAACACCTTTACCGAATGGATGACTGCCGCATCTCCAAAGAACTATGGAACTATAAGCAGAGGGGACGGAGACGTGTGGGACGTCCGAGTAAGCGCTGGAATGTTTGATTCCTGCCTGTTTCAGACCGGAACAAACCATCCTTGGTTTAATCCTTGAATATGATGATGATGATGATGATGACGACTAGAAGTGTAATGACTCTGAATAATGGCTAGAATGGAATAATAATGACTCTGAATTAAAATTTTTGGACAAGCTTAAACGGCGGGCTTACAAACTGTTAGAACATTGGTATGTCTTCTCTTACAGAATCGTCATTATTATGTTAAGAGAGTACAATACCATGAGCGTTTGATTTAGTTTAGGGGAGGGGGAGAATAAAAAAATAGACAGATATAAATTTAATATCACTTAAAAATGTAGATTTAATATTACTTAAAATAAGAATTAATAATTAATTATATGTACCTACACAATACAATACACCTGAATTGGTGGGAACACCGTTGCCGAATGAATGATTGCCGCATTCCCAAACAACTATAGAACTATAAGCCGAGGGGACGGAGAGGTGTGGGACGTCCGAGTAAGCGCTGGAGTGACCACCTCTAGTCTTTGCCTATTTGAGAACTGAACAAACATCCTTGGTTTAATCCTTGATGATGATGATGATGATGATGATGATGATAAAACGAATTAAGCAGTATTGTCTGTACAAAAGACTGGGTCTAATGGCAATGATATTTCTTATCAGCGTTGTTGTCACGTCGTGCTTTACTCCCACTCCCATTTGTTTATTAAGCAGTATAGTATGTACAAAAGACTGGGTCTAATGGCAATGATATTTCTTATCAGCGTTGTTGTCACGTCGTGCTTTACTCCCACTCCCATTTGTTTATTAAGCAGTATAGTATGTACAAAAGACTGGGTCTAATGGCAATGATATTTCTTATCAGCGTTGTTGTCACGTCGTGCTTTACTCCCACTCCCATTTGTTTATTAAGCAGTATAGTATGTACAAAAGACTGGGTCTAATGGCAATGATTTTCTTATCAGCGTTGTTGTCACGTCGTGCTTTACTCCCACTCCCATTTGTTTATTAAGCAGTATAGTATGTACAAAAGACTGGGTCTAATGGCAATGATATTTCTTATCAGCGTTGTTGTCACGTCGTGCTTTACTCCCACTCCCATTTGTTTATTAAGCAGTATAGTATGTACAAAAGACTGGGTCTAATGGCAATGATATTTCTTATCAGCGTTGTTGTCACGTCGTGCTTTACTCCCACTCCCATTTGTTTATTAAGCAGTATAGTATGTACAAAAGACTGGGTCTAATGGCAATGATATTTCTTATCAGCGTTGTTGTCACGTCGTGCTTTACTCCCACTCCCATTTGTTTATTAAGCAGTATAGTATGTACAAAAGACTGGGTCTAATGGCAATGATATTTCTTATCAGCGTTGTTTGAGTGTTACGTAACAACAGTAAGCGGGTTTACGTCAGCGTGATGATCTGGGTGTCGTAAATTAATCTTGTGTCTCGTAAATCAATCGGTGGAGTACAGGGAGGCTTATCCTGTATTTTATTTAGAAAATGTCTGCCCACGTAACCTGACATCGCACCAAATTGTCCGTCACATAACTCGAGAATTAAACCGTACTCCCGGTGCCATTGTGAGGAACTAACAAGAATATAAATATATGTACCAGGCATCGTGCTGAGTTGTTAATCTTATGATTCAGATCTTTACAAGCACGAGACAGGCATAGTTCGATGTGGAAACCATCACTGAGAAAGGAGTAAGACAGGGATGTTCTCTGTCTCCATGTTTGTTTAACTTGTACGTCCAAGAAGTGATCGTTAGAGTAAGGTAAGACACCCATCTCTGAGTAAACATACACGGGGAAATACTGGACATGCTTAGGTTCGCAGATGACATAGCAGTGACTGCAGAGAGCAACGAAGATCAACAAAAGATCCGGTCAGAATAACTCTTGGAAATAATGTTCTCCAGGCAGTTAAAGAATGTAACTATCTAGGAAGTAAAATCACAAGTGATGGACGTAGCAGTAAGGAAATTATAAGCAGAATTAACCAGGCTAAAATTGCTTTCAACAAACAAAAAACCTCTTCACTTCAAACACTATCAGCCTAAAAATAAGGAAGAATCTAATAAAGACATACTTGTGGAGTGTTGCCCTATACGCGATTGAATCTTGGACAACTGGAGAAAGTGACAAGAAAAGACTCCAAGCATTTGAGACCTGGTGCTACAGAAGAATATTCAAGATAAGCTGGAGGGAGAAGATAACGAATGAGGAAGTCTTTAGAAGATCTCAGGAGGAGAAGAGCTTTCTGCGAAATTTAAAAGCCAGAAAAGTTAAGTTTATAGGGCATATACTACGACACAATGGGTTGGTTAAGAGAATAATAGAAGGAACAATTGAAGGAAAGAATCACAGAGGTCGACCCTGTTTAGACTACATGAAACAGCATCTGAACTGCACATCATATTGTGAGTTGAAAAGAAAAGCAGAGAAACATGAAGAATGGCGAGCTGCTGCCAACCAGCCTATGGGCTGCTAACCTAGAAGAAAGAGAAGAGATGTAGAGCGTGGATTATGGCCATCTAGGAAGGAGATGAAGAACGATCTGCCATGGGCATGGCATGGTGGTGGAGGTGAATCACGAGATTTTATGGACGAAAGGGCAATGGTGAAGTATTTAAAACGATTCGTGAGAGGAGAGTCTGTGGAAAAGCAGAAATCAAAATGAAATATCCACGGCTGGGTTAATTAATTAGGCACAGCGAATAAACGATTCTTCTTATTCTTCAGCACTACAGCCCTTTGTGATTCCTGGCTTCCAACACCAATCTTCTCCAAAGTTTTCTATCCGTTGCCATCTCAGCGTAACCCCTCACAGCCATTCTTCTGAGGTCTTCTTGCGCATCATCCAAACATCTTATCCTAGGTCGGCCCTCTTTCGGAATTTTTAGACTCGCGCCTTCAAGATTTTCTTTGGTCATCCATCCGCTCTAGGTCACCTACCCATTGTATTCGTTGAGCCTTCATGAATCTTAAAGTGTCCTCATTATTCAACAACTTACCTGTCTCCTGGTTATTTCTTATTCTCCATTCATCTTCTTTAACTGGGCCATAAACACGTCTTACGATCTTTCTAACAACAGGGTCTTTCAATCACCACTCACAATTTCTAGGACGATCCCAGGTTCTAAGGATAGAAACATTACGATGGAGGTGGTCCGATTAGAGTTGTGCCCGATCCGCACTGAGATTGTAAGAACAAGACAGAACGTTTTATTTAAATATACTGGTGTGAAGGAATGTTTATGTTTGTTGTTTGAAGAGAAGAATACCGTGATCAATGTACAAACAACTGTACAAATTATAATTTTTGTTTGCGATGTTTGTTTCGCAACATAAGGTTACGTGCAATTAATTCGAGATTAACATATAAAATGCTAGTTTGTGTTGGTTGAAATAATCTAAGCGATATGCAGCATACGCGTACAGTATCGTGGGATTTGCATAAGCTTTCGTGCGTGTAGGCCTAATCATAGAAAGTGAACATTGTTTACATACGTTATTAGAGACGGTCATTTGTACTGTACAGTATCAGTCAGCAGCCACCGCCAACGTTTCGACCACTGGTCGTCTTTACGAGAGCTAAAACGAATTAAAATCTACAAAGACTCTGGATTGCAAATATCCACACTTAAGACCAAGGTGGTGGCTTTTCGTGGAAATGATCCTATACGGACAAAAATTGTTATAGATGGTACTGTCCTGGAACAAGTTAGCAATTTTTAATACCTGAGCTACAGTGTGTCTTATAATACAAGCAACGACCTTGTAAATAAGTTGCATAAGTTCAACCTTATGTGCGGGACCATTAGGCGGACCCTTAAGTCACCAAGTAAAGGAACACGCCTACAATTCTACAAGGTGATGGATCTTCCCACACTTCTTTATGGGTCTGAGAATTAGACTTTAACGAAAGCCCAGGCGAGTCGCATCCAAGCGGCTGAAATGATATTTCTCAAGCACTCTCCATGATCATAACAGATATACGGCAGGAACTGAATATTATGAGTATACTGGACAGGATCGCCCAGTGTCGTCTGAATTGGTGGGAACACCTTTACCGAATGGATGACTGCCGCATCTCCAAAGAACTATGGAACTATAAGCAGAGGGGACGGAGACGTGTGGGACGTCCGAGTAAGCGCTGGAATGTTTGATTCCTGCCTGTTTCAGACCGGAACAAACCATCCTTGGTTTAATCCTTGAATATGATGATGATGATGATGATGACGACTAGAAGTGTAATGACTCTGAATAATGGCTAGAATGGAATAATAATGACTCTGAATTAAAATTTTTGGACAAGCTTAAACGGCGGGCTTACAAACTGTTAGAACATTGGTATGTCTTGTCTTACAGAATCGTCATTATTATGTTAAGAGAGTACAATACCATGAGCGTTTGATTTAGTTTAGGGGAGGGGGAGAATAAAAAAATAGACAGATATAAATTTAATATCACTTAAAAATGTAGATTTAATATTACTTAAAATAAGAATTAATAATTAATTATATGTACCTACACAATACAATACACCTGAATTGGTGGGAACACCGTTGCCGAATGAATGATTGCCGCATTCCCAAACAACTATAGAACTATAAGCCGAGGGGACGGAGAGGTGTGGGACGTCCGAGTAAGCGCTGGAGTGACCACCTCTAGTCTTTGCCTATTTGAGAACTGAACAAACATCCTTGGTTTAATCCTTGATGATGATGATGATGATGATGATGATAAAACGAATTAAGCAGTATTGTCTGTACAAAAGACTGGGTCTAATGGCAATGATATTTCTTATCAGCGTTGTTGTCACGTCGTGCTTTACTCCCACTCCCATTTGTTTATTAAGCAGTATAGTATGTACAAAAGACTGGGTCTAATGGCAATGATATTTCTTATCAGCGTTGTTGTCACGTCGTGCTTTACTCCCACTCCCATTTGTTTATTAAGCAGTATAGTATGTACAAAAGACTGGGTCTAATGGCAATGATATTTCTTATCAGCGTTGTTGTCACGTCGTGCTTTACTCCCACTCCCATTTGTTTATTAAGCAGTATAGTATGTACAAAAGACTGGGTCTAATGGCAATGATTTTCTTATCAGCGTTGTTGTCACGTCGTGCTTTACTCCCACTCCCATTTGTTTATTAAGCAGTATAGTATGTACAAAAGACTGGGTCTAATGGCAATGATATTTCTTATCAGCGTTGTTGTCACGTCGTGCTTTACTCCCACTCCCATTTGTTTATTAAGCAGTATAGTATGTACAAAAGACTGGGTCTAATGGCAATGATATTTCTTATCAGCGTTGTTGTCACGTCGTGCTTTACTCCCACTCCCATTTGTTTATTAAGCAGTATAGTATGTACAAAAGACTGGGTCTAATGGCAATGATATTTCTTATCAGCGTTGTTGTCACGTCGTGCTTTACTCCCACTCCCATTTGTTTATTCTTTAATTACGACTAATGATAATATCACTGCAGCGTACTACAGGACCTTCTACATGTGGTAGGGTGACGGTGTGTTATTCAGTAACTGCAGCTTATCAGCTTCAATGAAGCCGACCTGTGTCGTGCCGTCGGCATTTTTGTTTAAATGATACAAGATTGTGTCAACTTTAACAGCTATTATCAGCAGTTCACCTTTGCTACCGAACAAGGAATGTGGTGACGTATGCCATTCCACTGCACGCATCACTGTAATACTGCACATTTAAAATATGTTTAAAACAGTTTCGGTGTGACTTGACTGTCTCGCACAAGGTAGCGAAAAAAACACACTTTAACAAAATATTCAATAAATTACACTTACATATAATGTACGAACGTTCAATCCAATACGCACACAAAATTACAACTAAATACGTCTGAACAATGTTTCCAGACCAGTAATACCCCACCAACACGAGTACACACTATCATTCAGGAGACCCCCCGCTCCTCAGCCGTCTCGATAGCAAAGCTGGTGTGCGTACAGTACATAGGTAAGAGATACTTCCATTGAAGTTGATAACTATTTCAGTTAGCCGATGTTAACTATTTCACAGATGTAAAAATACAGTCGAACCTCACTAATTCGTCACCCAATAATTCGTCTCCCTCTGTAATTCGTCACCTGCTCAAGTTTTTTCTTTTTCCTATTAACAAGCGATTAACGTATACGCTTTAATTATAGCCGGGTCGGTACAGAAAGTGCTTTTTAAAAAATTTGGCACTTTATGAAAACGATGTGGACAGTGGACAATTTTGGAAGGCATACATTATAAAGGATGCAATATATAATGCAGTTAATACCTGGCAACATATTCCGGAAAACAGTATAAAATCTGTCTGGAATAAGTTACGGCCATTGGAATTACAACCAGCGTCAAAAGAACCAGAATATCTTGACCCCAAATAGGAATTGTTAGATATCTGCCAATCCCTACCAGCATTTAATAGTTTGAATGAAGCCGACGTCAAAAATTGGTGTGAAACGATCTTACCGGATGTAGGCTACGAAATGTTTAGTAATGATGAAATTGTCACGTACGTATCCACCTACAGAAGCTAATGATGAAGAAGATGACCAACCAATAAAAGCTGCAATCTCCCATAAGGAGGCCATTCAATCACTGCCTACAGGAGTCAAGTGGTACGAAGGCCAAAATTAATCTGAACTACCTAAAATAATTTCACTTCATCAAATACATAATTCAGCTCTTGAAAAGTACGGTCGACAGAAAAAAAAACAGAAGAAAATTACAGATTTCTTTCACATCCATTAAACAATTTCGTATTGCAATTACAGTGCTTAACTTGTTTGAGTTTAAAAATTTCCAGTAATAAATATGCTCGAGCATAACAGTAGTACTATAGATTGCTAGTGTTGTAATAACAAATTTTATTTTTTCTGTAATGGGTTTGTTTCTTACTCCCTTACTAATTCGTCTATTTCATTAATTCGTCACCCCTTCGGTCCCGTGTATTACCTTCGGTTGTAATATTTTCGTTAACACCAATTAATGTGGGTGAGCGCTAATAATATATTATTTTGTATACTATATAGGCCCACATTGAAGGTATCTGGTACTTTTCCACTAGATTTCACGTATTACCATACATTTCTTATTAATTAAAGACAATTACAAAGTTTTAATATTGAATTATTATGCGAAATTATAACATATTATAAATTCCGTTATACGTGGATGACGAATTAGTGAGGTTCTACTGTACAGATGTCTGTTCCATTGTTAAATGATCTGATCGCACGCGCGCCAGTTTTTACTTACTGGCAAATACTGCTCGTTGCCTGTGTGTGTGTGTGAGAGAGGGGAGTGTCTCGACCGTGTTACGTTTGTCAACACTGTAGTCCATAAGCACGATGTTTTTCCTAAGCTTTTCACGCATTGTCCCTCATTAAAAACTATACTGTTTCCGTTCTTAGTTCAATCCTGATTTAAACAAACAGGCGTGGTACATCTGTTGTTGCTTGAATTATAGACGTGTCACTCTGACAGAAGAAGTACAGACAGGGTACATATAATATTGACACTGTATAAACACACTTAAATTGTAATAATTTGTCCTGACCAAAGTAAATTTTGTGTGACTGTGTTAGACCGACAGTGAAATAATTTGTATTGCCAGTTAACCTATTAAAAATCGCAAAAAAAAACAAAAAAAATTAAACAGAGTCATAAAGAATTTCGACGAAACCGAAACATCGAAGCATGATAATGTTTTTAGGCTTTTGAAACGTATAATGTGGATTACGTTTGGTGGATTACGTAAATCATTTCCAAACCACAGACGATCACAAACAGAGCATGTAAAACCAAATTTTATTCGCACTAAAACGTTTGCTAACCTCAATGTCAGCAGCGATTATTTCTGTCCTGATGCGTTTACATATCAAATTTCTAGACTGTGGGGAATCGAAAGGGTGGAAGCGTCACGTTTTTCGATGACGTTTTTGTGGAATGACCCCCAGCCTAAAAACATTATCATGTTAAAATAAAGTTTATTTAAAACGAAAATAGAAGACGTACACCAGCGTACTGTATATTATCAGTTTCTGTTAGAGAGTAATTCAATCCCTTCCATATCTGTGTCGTAACTTGTATCATTACTTGACCCAGCGTTATTATTGATAAGACTGTGCACAACGACGTCGGTAATGTGGGCCAGTTCCCAGAGCTTATCTTTTGCTTTGATTATAATACGCTCGAAACAGTGACGCCACTCTTGTCCGCCGCGTTGTTTCAATTATCTCTTTCTCTATCAATTGTTTTATATCAGGCAGCTTGTGACGGGCAACATATCCTTTCAACTGGGCTCATATCATTCAGAACTCAGTGATAGGAAGTAGTCTTAAAACGACGTGCCCCGTTTTAAATGGTAAGACAACTCTCACATGAGTGTACAGACATTCTGCACATGCGCGTAACACATTACCGTGTGAACAATGTCAACGCCTTTGACCGATAGCGTTTCAGATTTGCCACGTGGGGTTGTTTACATCAGGATTGAACTGAGAACGGAAATAGTAGGCTATACACCGTTGAAACAGCTAACAAAATGATCAAATGACAATTAGAAATCACCTTAAAATATTAATTAATACATATTAAAGATCTGTATAATATTTACCTTATTTCTTCCGTCGTGTGACTTCGTGTTGCGTTCGATTTGATTAACGCGTTTCGAAACATATGTTTCGTCTTCAGAAATAAATAAAAATTCACTCTTAGCGAGGTCGTTACATATTAAAATTGCAAATATTGGAAAACGATTCCACACATATCCGCGTTACATGAGTGCGCACTCGAGTCGGACCGATCGGACACATATTAAATTGACGCACGTCGGTTTCTTGGGGGAGCGGTGGTTAAAACTTTAAATTACTAAATGTGTTTAGTAATTTAGTTTTAAAATGTAGTGAATGAAATATAAAAACGATAAAAATATTAAAAAACATACAAGAATTAGAATTAACAAAATCAGTTCAAAACGTTGTAAAAGACATGTAGATAGTACAAAATTAAGTAAAATAATTCTTAGGCTTTCGACTGGTATTGTGTGTGTGTCAACAGTTTTTGATATTCAAGATGGCCTCCGATATGGGGGCGGAAACGTCTGTCACACGTAATACAATTCTGTACGCCTTGATGCAACGTCTGCGCCTTGATACTTACA
The DNA here is from genome assembly GCA_034769895.1 of Magicicada septendecula. Lineage (NCBI taxonomy): Eukaryota > Metazoa > Arthropoda > Insecta > Hemiptera > Cicadidae > Magicicada > Magicicada septendecula. The sequence continues at coordinate 36,354,668 of CM068372.1, forward strand.
ATTCGTATTACAAGTGCGTCTGCAGAAGGGTTATTTTCAAGCTTACGGCGCATACGTACTTACCAACAGAATACTAAGGGTCAGAACAGACTGTCTGGACTACCCCTTTTGTCGATTACAAAATATCTTCTAAAAAACCTGAAGGAAATGCCTACATTTTATGATTCGATTATAATCAACTTTTTAGAGAAGAATCGCCGAATCGAACTTGTACAAGTAGACTACAGGTACAAGTGTAAGACAAGTTACAAATAATTAATTTTTAGGGTAAGTTTTAGGCCTAACTAACAGCAACCGCAACAGCTGCTAATTACCCACGCCACGCCACTGCATAATAACAGTCGACCAATCCTAAAGTGCCCCTCGTTGCTGGTATATTATTTGTTACGTGTTTTAATAGTTCATATAATGTTGACACGTAATGTATAAGTGTATCGTACTAATGACTTATTATTTTGTTTCAGGTGAGTGTGCTGTACATCGAACCAAAGACGTGAAAAACGTTCGCTGTTATCGGAACATACCTCTGTGGTGAGTCAGTGATTTACTGCTGGCAGAACAGAACATTGCTGTGTGAGTCATTGTATGACTTGTAAACACTGTCGATTGGGGGCAACAAGAAACAGAGTACAGTTTTAGACTTTACTCGGTGCACGAAATTCGATTAAAACAGTAGTGCAACAACTTTTCAACAATTTAACTACACTTTGAACTTTAGAAAAAGTGAATGTCAACCGTGTATTGTATGCAGGGCCGGTCCGAGAACATCGTTCCACACAAGCGACATATCGTTTGGCACCCCCCCCCCCCCACAAACAACCAAACAACAGTTGTTCTTTGCGCTCCTCTGTAATAGAAACAAACTTCGTAATGTCATTGGAGTACTAAATATTAAAAGAAGAAGCAATCCATTTCCACTTAAGGTAGATCGTGAGAGCTTTAAAAGGTTTCAGTAAAAGCACAAAGAACTACTGTATTGTTTTTGCTATAATCAAAATGTGCTAATTAGTAAACTGAGTGGAAACGAGAAAGAATAAAAAGATCAAATTTATAATTTTTTTTTTTTATGAAACTGCTTAATTCTATAACTTACAAATTATTTTACTTTCCATCGTCAAAAGTGGGATAGAAATACAAAAAAATCATCTAGTTTTATATTAACATGATAAATATATGACATTGTTTGACTGCTGAATTTGTATGTTAGATGTGAAGAAAACTCACCTATAAGTAGGAAATTTACCATGACATGAAAGTAGTTGAAAATTGAGAAACTAGCTCAAAATATTTAAGTATAAAACTAAAAAGGAAAAAAATTTTAAATGAAACTACAATATGAATTTGAACATTTAAATTTGTGTGTGATTACGAAAGACAATTAGGCTATTAACAAAGTCATGTACAGTTTCTACAGTTGTTCAATATATGTACTGACAATTTTTCCCTTGGATAAATTGGATAAAAACATTATATTGAAATTTTTCTAGCCTTTAACTTAGCAAAATCTTTCAAAATAGAATCTGTATCTATTGACTTCAAAGAGTCGCTTTCAATGGCTAAAGTTGACAGTCCACACAATCGTTCTTGAGAAAAGTGTTGAAAAACGTCTTTCGCCACTAGCTACAGATATAGGTAAAGTCAGGAGGATTCGTAAACTTGCAAAAGTATTGGGAAAAATGTCAATAAATTGACATACAATTTGTACATTAATAAATACATTGACAATTTGTATGTTAATTATGTGTGCTGTAAAGAAAATTGTTTAGTAGTAGCCAGGGAAATATTGGCACTGAAACGCTATTAAAATTTACATTCATGAGTGATAGGTAGAAACATTATGTTGTGACTGACTGCCAACATAAGGAGCTGACGAATACAATCGCACTTTGTAACGTTTCGAAGTTGTCTTATCAACAGTGTATGCAATTTAATGCGTTTATTTTACTTTTTCTGACATGTTTCCACCGTTTGACGATGAAGCGTCCCGAATTGATGGCGGATCCAGACGGAGCGCCGGCGCTGGGACGCGTCCTCCTCAGAAAAAAAATAATACAGTATATTCCGGTTATTCGGGCCATCCATTTTATTGGGCCTTTGGCCAAAAAGGAAACGCGGTTCCATGTAGAAAGTTGCTTCGCTTAATAGGTCCGGGCCGCCGGTTATTCAGTTCAGTAATGGCTCAGTTTTTCTCTTCTTAAATAGAAGTAATAAGCCATTTATTTGAGGTCGTAATTTACACGAGTAGACTAGTGAGGGCGACAAACCATAACAATACAGTGCATTGTTAACAATAAGCCGACGAGATGGGTTAGGTTTCGGACTTTCTGTATTTGTCCTTGGCGACATACCATAAACCAACTACACTAGGGACTCCAGGGCCTACTCATACTATTTCATTATGTTGTAATTATGTAATTTTTATATATTTATTACTGTACTTCGTTAAACGTACTTCGCTAGTAACAAATCGTATAATTGCCGTGTTTACTGTAGTTAAGAGTTATGTTTGATTTTCCGTTACTATGAAATTTTCGTTTATAAGGCTTATTTGCTTACTTTTAAGGAATGTCGGATAATAGGGCCACCCGCTTAATTAGGCCAACTTGATATAGTCCCGATTAGGCGCACACCTGCGATTATCTGTCGCAACGACAAAAAAAATCGTGGTCGCGAAAAAGTATTGAAGTTCGCTCACTTGCGATAAATAAATCGCAGTTTTACCATAATTTTTTGTAATTATTTGTCAGTATAGAAAGGACGTCGTAGAAACAACTTGTCTTGTGACTTTGATGTCGCGCTTAAAAGAAAAACAGACGCGATACAAAAAAGAATACTAGGTACATGCAATTATCAGTCAGAGGACGCTGAATGGACAGTTTTATAAAATTCATGCGGATTTACGATTACACCCCAAAAAAAATTTTCAAGTAGCCTACTACAGAATGATTATTAAAAGCTTTGACGAGTTGCTTGAAATAGTCGGACCAAATATTAAACAGAAGGATACGAAATGGAGGTCGCTGTATTCTTTTAACCGCTTATCGAACAGAGCTGGTCGTTTTTCAACTTCAATGATAATTAGCTCTGGATCTAGGATACAATTTACAGTATCATGAGATTCGGTGCCAGACATGGTGCTAGTCTACTCAGCAATACACTCCTCTCAAGACTAACAGCCAAGCAATCGTGGCAACAGAATCGCAAGTGGTGCAGGTCTATACATGTCTGTGATTCATTCGAGCCAGCGACAATCGCGTCGCTGATAAAATAGAACATGTTGCTATTTTTTAATCGCTGCGATTTCTCAGTCGTACGTGAATGCACTGGCATTTAAAACTGTGTGTTCCATTTTTGCGATTAATCTGTCGTCCAACAAAAATCGCAAGTGTGCGCCTAGGCTAAAGCGGAACTCCCTGTAGATTGCAGAAACTTCAAAACTGTGTATAGTACCGAAAATACAGAGTGGGTAGTTTGACACTACAAGTTATTCTCGGTTACACTTACCCTTACTCTAGAAGTGACCGTGATTCAATAAATGACCTGAAAGAAAATCAGGCTTTGAAAGGTTCGAACTTTAACTAGACAAAAACATGCGGTTTGTGCCGGATGTTTCAACAAATATTGACACAATCAGGATCTGTAGGCCTACTTTACAAATATACACAAGAATCTTTACTAAAATTAATTTATGCCAAACGCAAAATTACATAACTACTATAGCCTAATTATTTCTTTACAAATAACTCAATGAGTTTCTTGCAGTATTCTTGAATAATATTATTAATTATCAAATTAATAACTTGATAATTAATAACTTCTATAAAATATCGTTATACTAAATATTAAAAAAATTATAGGATGATAGGGATTATCATTGACTATGATAGGAATTATAATATTGGTGTTAAAAGTTAGGTAAGTTCCAGACGATGTGTGGGACAATCAATCGTATCTTTAGAAACAAGGTACGGCGATATACAAAAGTAAAGTTTTACAAAGGTATGGCAGCCCCTGCACTGCATGAACTGGGTGTATGGGCGTGAATTATGGACAACAACCAATAAACAAGACAGTAAAGTACAGGCCTCGGAAATGGCGTTCGTAAGAGGAATTAAAAGGTGTTCTAAACTTGACCGTATAAAGAATGAGGCCATAAGAGAAGAGTTACAAGTTTCTAACTTGAATGAAAAATTAAAAGATTACAAACAACGGTGGGAAGAACACTTAGAAAGAATGTCAGATTCCAGACTGGCCAGACAAGTCTGGAAATACCTGTAGGACACAGGTGTGTGATAGGCGTATGCCGTGTTGTGTTGTGATGATGATGATGATGTAAAAAATTAATATTACACTAAAAACTCGTGTATCCGAATTTGATGGGACGCGCCCGTTTCGGATAAACGAAATTTCCGATAAACTGAAACTTCTATTTAAATAATAATCCATATGTAAGTACAGTAACTTTATTTAATAATAATAATAATTTAAAAGTTACTTACAGTGAATATGACACAATAAACTATAAAACGGCACCGCACTGTAAATTATAGTTTCTACAGTACTGGAACAGTCCTATTGCTTGTTCGTACATAGTTGTAGTTTGTTGTCAGTCATAGTTTTTGCCTAAGTTTTGAAGCTCGTTTGCTGGCTGCCCGATCTCGAAGTCATTTCATTGTTAGAAGTTCTGCAGGGGAAGTTTAGTCTTGTCGCTCCAAATACGACAGTAGCTCTTCAAACATTGATGTTGCCTCTGTATGGTTGACTCCCGTTTTCTCTTCCACATCATTGTCAGAGCTTTTGTCCTCACCGGGTTGTTGTGAACATTGTGCAACAATTTCGTCATCGGATAACAGGTGATATCCAGGATCGTTTTTTTCCGAATTCATCCACTCGGATATGTCTTCTTCTTGTAACTGTGCGCACCCTTCAATGTCTTTTAATATTTCTACAAATTTTGAATTTTCAATGCCTTCTTCATTCTCGTTGGCATTGTTTCGGATAAACCGGATTTTCGGATAAACGAGTTTTTAGTGAGTTCTTTTTTAATTTTTAATGTATTTTTAATACCTATGTTAAACACCCAACATTAAAATTAAGCTCTATTTGAAATGTATATTACCTTTATATATTTACTCCTCAGTGTTTTATAAATTGCCTTACGTCCCTGTGTTGGCTTTCGGTTGTTTACTTTGGTGTTACTGTGCATAGATATGGTATATAGTTTGGTTTCTTGAGTATTTCCAGTGTTTAGTGTTTTAAAAATTGTGGGGGGTGTTTTGTGTTGATTTATATTCTTTTCTCTTTTGTTTTATGTTTATATGTATGTAGGTTTTCCCGGGTAAGTTTACTTTTAGTAGGTACACGGGCAACGGGCGCGTATCTAGAATTTGCCCTTGGAGGGAGGGTGTCCGGTCGTGTCGGCTTCGTACAAAAGAAACAAGTCAAGACTAATCAATATTACAGTGTTCAAAGTGGTTGAAAAAACGTGTATGTTAACATCCTGAAATTGATCCTATTCAGGCTGAAGATGGATGTATATGTGTTTCTAGAATAGCCAATTAGCCTATACAACCAAGCGGATTGATTTTATTGTCATTCATTGCGATTTCTTTCTTGATAAGTTTGAATTTTGTTTCGTGGAAGTAATTATGTCTGCATCAGGGGCGGACTGGCATCCCTGGGGGCCTCGGTTTGAAGCAGTCAAGGGGCCCCTGCAGCTACATACACAAACACGCACGCGCGTATTTGTGTGCGTATACTTTTTTTAAAGTATTTATTTACTCTTTTTAGATAAATGGTATGTACAGTATTTACGTAAGTGAACGTTTTAATACAAAACATACAGGACAGTTTATTTGATTATAGCCTACAAATCTACCTACATAAAATCCCAATTAAAAATATTTCACAGTGTATTACGGCGGTGGAGTCCCCTTGAGCTCGGCGCCCGGTCCATTGCCCCTCCGTCCCACCAATCCATAGCCCCAGTAGCGTAACTTTTTTAACAGGGCCCTCCTGCAAGTTTATGCCATGGGCCCCCTTTTGAATCTTGACATAAGGCCCTGAGGGTCCCCAGCTGTGAATGCTGCAATGGCATTCAAACAAAAATGACAAAAGCCTACTACTCGTCGCGTCAGTCAGTTGCCGCGCGGCGCGCCTCTACAGTAATGTTATTAGCAAATTTTATTAAATAATAATATCAGTTTGGGTTTTTTGGTTTATAAACATTTCAATCGAACTCTTAAAATCCTTTTCTAATATTATTAGTTTAATAATGAGGAGGTTCTACCGAGGTTACATGTTAAGACGTGAAATTTTTTAACGGATAGTTAAAAGTGATTATTCTGTATAGTATTCAAATATTGATTTTAGTTTGTGATACGGTAGTTAATTAGTGTGTTATTTTTTCAAGTATGGCTTATTGATAATGAAATCCTTATTTCATTGGTACAAATAAGACCAGTGCTATAGGACAAAACATTAGACATTTACAAAGACAGAAATACTACCAGAAATCCATGGAAAGACGTCTGCTGTGAACTAAATAAGCAACCACATAGCAACAACAAATTTGGGTTCATTTTCCATACAACTGTGAGTGATCTAGACCTAAAACGACTGCACTCTACAAACCGTGGTGTGTACAACCAACGCACATACGACAAAATATCGTACGATGTGTGTGCAACTAATCTCAACATTCAAACGGACTCTGGGTCCTTCCAATCTCATCATGCGGTCCGAACGCAGTCCTCACTTTCTGTCTCTCTCTCGTTCTCCCCCTCTCTCTCTAAATTACAAAGAACAGTGAGAAGAAGAACATGCAAGCGGATGGAAGGTACACGACTCCCCTAAACGCTCCACGATACCATTCCACCTGAAAGAACAAGAACAAGAAGATCGAAAACAAGTGAAATTTAGTCGTAACAAGAACTATTGATACACATGAAAAGAAAAAAAGAAATAAAGTAAAGCAATTAAAATAAAAGCCCCAGCGAATAAGTGATGTTTCCTCGCAGCCATATTTGACTTATAGTGTACGTTCGATTGTTTCACAAAACTGATTATTTTAGAGACATTTACTTCACAATGTTTCTCTTGGTCCATTTGGAAATCGTTAACATTCTTTTCAATCGATAATAACAAAAAAAAAAGGAGACGCACAGGCAACGCAATGTTTATTTTCCTGCACGTGGGAAGGCCAAGAAGACGTGCGTTTGTGTGTCTGTTACAGTACCGCGACGTCTGTCACAAAACGTGACACTGTAAAACACGATGTGGTGATCGATCCGTTTCACGAGCTGCATCGATTCACACGATCAATAGCGACACACGATACTACGCAGTGTCACCACGTGTACGTTACAAGAAAAGTCAAAGTAGATACTGTCTTATTAAGTAAAATAAATGCGTTCCGCATTGTGTTTGGTTCTGGTTGTAAGTTTGCACAGACTACGAAGGTCGTTAAACAAATGACAGACAAGCGCTGGTAGTCAAAACAAATATCTCAAAACAATTACGGTACTTTCAAAATCACTGCCGTCAATTTAAAATATCTGATCATGCAACTACGATCGAAATCGGGTTAACGAATTCCTAAGTAAGAAAAACGGATTTTTCTGTACACCGTATAAGTTTAGTTATCACCATGCGAACCAGGGACAGACTGGCCAGGTCGACGATCGCCGAGGGCCCCGGGCCCCGGGCCATGAAAATTTTATTTCGATAAAAAACGAGAAATATGTATATTTTTTACCGGTATTAAAAACCTTTTCTCGTCTAAATATTGTTGGAAATAAATCTTCAGGATTTATTTTGGTCAGATTGGGATTGTAGTGGCAGTGGACGGCAGCTACACGGCGATCGTGCCTTGTGCCGTGTGGAGATCGAACTGTGTGCAAGCTCCCATGCTCTTCTTCGTTCTACTAAAAGAATTTGATCGAACGATATTTTACCATACGATCGAAATCGACCTGTGTACAACTAGCAACAGTCCACGCTGACGTGGATTCGAACCTAAACATTCTGTTTGGGACGTGAATATGCTGGCGATTCCCCTACTTAAAGACTGATGTTACTTGTAACCACAAAGATGCTTGCAAATTTCACAAGTACGGAATTTGCGAAGTCGAGATTTTCGCCGACGGTCGGGGATTCTGTGGGAGAGGATGTCATGTCATTAAGAGACGATGTAATAAATACGAGCAGGTTTTGTCAATCATTTTGTTGTTGTTCTTCATCTTCATCTCGTCTCTGTCTTCTTCTTCTTCTTGTTCTTCTTCTTCTCCTCCTCCTCCTCCTCCTCCTTCTTCTTCTTCTTCTTCTTCTTCTTCTTCTTCTTCTTCTTCTTCTTCTTCTTCTTCTTCCTCCTCCTCCTCCTCCTCCTCCTCCTCCTCCTCCCCTCATCATCAACATCATCATGTTCTTCGTCTTCTTGTCAGTCTTGCTGTGGCCAGTGTTAACACGTGAACCTTCAGTATGTTCTTCTATGCGTGGTCTCTCTGTTGTGCGTTTCTTATCTGTGGTACCCTTCCGTTTCATTGTTAATCTATTTTGTTTTATTCGAGAATCCTCTGTGTACGCTTGCGTCTACTGTCGTCTGTTCATGCTGTCTGTTTCCCTAAAGCCCGTAAACACCATTCCTGCGGTGTGTAAGTCATATATACTCGCGGCTGTTTTCTTTACAACCCACGTTTCAGATTCGTACAATTGTCGGCCAGTTATTAAATTCCAAGTTACTGACTTCTGTTGTTTTTTCCTCTAAATTTACTATCGATGCCCTGTACATATTGTTACGTAATGCGGAAAAGGTGTTACGTAATACAGAACGTTCTACAAGTTTATCGAATGTAATGTGTGTGTGCGTACATAATGCTGCGTCAACTACGTATCGGTCCGCGGCGGGTGCTTTGTTCAAGGCCGCAATGAATTACGTTGTAGTGTTTCCTAGTAGACGTCTATTAGCAAATATTCTGGAACCTCAGCGGGGTATAAATTCAAGTACTCAGCTACGCTCAGTCAGTTATTATCGGGCGATTACACCGTGAGTTTGAGTTGCGAATTATTACAGTGCGGTTCGATGTATTGTGGCGGAGTGTTACGTGTTTTATAATTGTGCGGTACGATTGTAACAGAATTGTGTTTTATATCAGTTGACATTTTTTTATTGCGTGTGAACAATTTTTATTTGATTGTTGTAAGACACTGTCTTGTTAATTACAAACTGTTTAATTGTGATAATTGAAGCTGGTGATTAGTGACTTAATTGGTGTTTCGTATTTTGTTTTCCACTGTACCATACGAAGATCAGTAGACAGTCGTAACAATATTTTGAAACCTATCAACTTTATTTTTCGTTAATCTCCGCATGACGTTTAATCTTTCTTCTTCTTTGACGTTTCGCTTTACATGTTAATTCTCGCACTCTGTCCAGTCGTTTATTGTCCAGACTATATGTGATTCGTACATGAAACAGAAAAAGGTTAAACATAAAGATAGGGCAAGACAAAATACAACAGGTGGAGTTGTTTAAGTATCTTGGAAGCTTGATAAGTGAAGATACGTCCTGCACTCGTGAAACTAGAGCAAGAATTACTATAGCGAAAGAGGCATTTAATGGGAAGAAAAGACTGCTGTGTGGCAAGATTAATAAGAATTTAAGAAAAAGGTTGGCCAAATGTTATGTGTGGAGCATTGGTTTATATGGTTCAGAGACATGGACACTGAGGAAGGAGGATGAGAAAAGATTGGAAGCATTTGAGATGTGGCTTTGGCGAGCAATGGAAAAAGTGAGGTGGGTTGATAAAGAAAGGAATAGAGAAGTTTTAAGAAGAATAGGGGAAAAGAGAAGAATCCTAAAGGTAATAGAAAATAGGAAAAGGAACTGGTTAGGTCATTGTTTAAGAAGAGACTGCTTGCTTACAACTGCCATGGAGGGTGTCATAGAAGGAGAAAAAAAGAGGGCGTAGAAGAATTAAGTTAACAGATAGCATTAAAATCAGAGGGTGTTACGAGAACACGTAAAGACTGGCATACGATAGGACAGCTTGGAGAGCTTTTACCATTTGAAGACCTGCTTTAGGAGAGAACATCAAATAACAAAAAAATATATATGAAACAGATGGTTTTTCTTTTTACCCGACTGAGCTCACTCTGAGGACTGAAGTGTGTTTCATCGTTTGTTGGTAGGGCGTTAACAGCTGATCAGCTTTTCGTCCCCTGATCGTATGCTAATGATAATGACAATCAGCCAACATTTGGTAAATAACGTAAGTATTTGCAGTCTTTAAAAAAAACTATTACGCACGCGCCAGAAAAACGAATGTCTTCTTCTTCTTCTTCTTCTTCTTCTTCTTCTTCTTCTTCTTCTTCTTCTTCTTCTTCTTCTTCTTCTTCTTCTTCTTCAAGAATTAGGTTACGTAAACCTGTTCCGGCACCCATCTCATCCTCGGACGACCCACGTCTCTTCTCCCAATGACTTTATACTTCAGTGCCGCTTTCGGCAATCGATCCTCTGTCATCCTTTGCACATGATCCCACCGTTGTCTTCTATAAATTGCAATAATTTCATTTATGTCCTTTACTTCGAGGTCTGCTCTGATATCTTCATATGTAGGCTAGATATCAAAAACGAATGTAGAGCCTATTAATTTACCTTCATTTTTTCGTTTAGACACACTTCTCTTTACAGCGTTGTCTATGCTATGCCTCTCTCTAATCTAATATCTCTGTGGTTTGAACCGTCGACTTTCACAGGTAAATTAGCAATTTCTTGACTGCACTTTGGAAAAATTCGAAGATTTTATTGCTGGACGTAAAAATAACGTACATCAACACCAACTATAAGAGTTGCTTAAAATATTCTTGGGACAACGTTCTTAAATTAAAGTACGGAGTGTAATAAAACAGAATATCTTCAGGAAGACTCATTTTCAAATAGAATATAAATTTAAAGTTAAAGTCATTCCTAATGACATGAGATTTATTACCTTTAATCTGAATAACAATTATTTGTGGTAGAATATATTGGAGTCAGAGGTTTTCCATATATATGTTCAATCCTTATACGTCACGTTGGCTCAAGAACTTTGAGACGTAAAGAATTTATAAAATGTATTTATAAAATTGTAATGCTGAATTTCTCATTTGTCCTTAGGAAAATGGGGGGGGATTAAAGAAGATTAAAGTATAAAGATATTATTATTTTATTATTATTATTATATTATAAGAAAAATATTATTATTCTTATAATACCTTCAAGCTAGTTGCACCCCACATCCCACCCCCAGGAGCAGCTACTGTTGTATCCCTCATTCTGTTCCTGAGATATCGCATTTCGTTTCTGTGAATCGCCCGTGTTTTCCTGTATATTTCCTATACACAAGCTTGCATTAACAACTTTGTGTAAATCTTTATGTTATTTCCAAGAAGCTCCACATTGTTGGCAATAATGACGATGTTATATTTACACAGCATGAACCTATACACAAACTTGCATTAACAACTTTGTGTAAACCTTTGTGTTATTTCCAAGAAGCTCCACATTGTTGGCAATTGTTCAATACGTTTGAACTGTGCATAGCCCCAATGATAAATACGAAAATAATGACGGCAGTAATGGTAAGGATATTTTAGCTGAATACGTGTGTATAAATCCCAGTTTGAGTAGGTAACTTGCGACAATGACTTTCGAGTGAACACTCGTGAGGTTATTGAAGATCATTAATACTTGGAACTGATTTGTTTAAATACTATTCAGATTAAAATGGCGTTAAATTCTTATAATATGATTAATATAGATATCGTAAATTGACAACTTTCCTCGTTTGCAGGTAACAATGTGCATGCGTGAGCGCGTATCGCACGTACGGTTTTAGTTAATGGAAACCGTGGTATTTCATAGAGGATTGTAGAGACAGAGAGAACAGGACGTTGTTGTCAGGAGTTTATCCTTATTTCTTAAACTGTAGGCCTACTATGCAGAGACTGAAGTGATGAAGCCTATCTCGTTCTGCCACGGAAGAACGCTGCCGTACTTTTCACTGTAATAATGACCACAGTGAATGGTAGGCCCGCTGTTATGTCGCGTCTCGAGCGGGGACCACGATGCACTGGACTACTAGGTGCGATCTGCTAGCTACTCAAGTCCAATTGAGCGTGGCAGTTCGCCGAGGCCGGGTCCTAGATTCACCTGGCACAGATCGGTATTGACAGAGAACGCTGATTGCCCCGGAAGCGGGCACAGGGCAGGTAGAACGTTCTGGGAAATGTTTATATACTGTAGTGGCGTTCAGGCAACAGAGACGAAAGCGTCTGGTTTGAAATCAAATAATTGGCTTTACATGCCCAGCCCTGTCCTCGGTCAAGGAGAGACTGAAGCTCACGCTTACGGTTTTTAACCAAGTAGCCCCATATGGGGATTGCCTCATACGTGATGAAGATGAGTTTCCCTACGCGGCGTGTCATTGAGTAGCTGTCGCAGGTATAGACGCTGGGCAGTTTTGCAGGCTACTTGCTCGAAATGTGTTCGCCAGGTGAGACGGCGATCGACGTACTTGACACCGGGAGTAGTAGGGAGTAACGTCCGTGATTTTAAATTTCGTGTTGTTGTTACGTTGCTACGTAACGGATGAGGTTTTGGCACTACTACCACTACACACAAATAAAAGTTTTCCAAACTCCGTCAGCCTAATTGCGTAATTTCCCTTTGAAACAAAAAGTAGGAAAACTTACTTTTGAGATGACCCACGTATGTTGTTGATACATCCAGTGTGGAAAGTTGAAGTCATATGGTTCGTAACTTGCTACGCCATTCAAACTGGTTCACACCACCCTGATCGAGGGGTTGTGGAAGGGGAGGGCCCAGGCAGGACTACAAGGGTTGTGTTAAAATAGGAAGAAAGTATGTAGTGAACAAGAGGCTGTCCACGGAAAAGAAGAAGTTGCAAGCCTACCAACCTCTGGTTTGAGGAGGAGGAGAACAAGAAAGATACAAGTCAAGGTTGTTATTGGTGAATCCGATCTAAAGATGAGCTTAAAGGTTCGACAATCCTAATCAGAAGTTTTGTGTGCAGCGGTGTGTAACTTTTCTGAAATTTTAGCACAAATATTTCGTTACGGTTATACAAAAGTGCCGGAAAACTACTCACTAGCGTAGCAAAATATTCCGAAACCGGTTTGTAAATTGTTGTAGAGATTGGCGGTCGTCAGCTTTAATGTGCGTTTGATCGCTTCTGTCTCAAATAGTTTCGTTAATTTAAATAAATATTCCATTCAGTTCCATGTCGGACTCTTTCGACAAAAAATTGTCGAAGTTTTGACCACTGTTGAAAACAGCTATGGCCATATTACCAAAATAACTATAAACCGGGGCAGTTAGGCAGAGCGGTCGGTTGCTATATAACAGCATCGAACAGTTTCTGTTACCCGAAAAAGTTGTCGGGTATCGTTCGGCCAAGATCCGCCATAACTGTGTAGCGTTTTTGCGGCCTGAATAAGATCCCCGAGGGTTGGATTCGAAACGTTGCCGACGGTGTCGCCAGTGACCACAGCCTGACAGCCCGGTTTGGCAATACTGACACGCGCCGTGTGAGCCATAGTCGAATCAGTAGGTGCTAGAATTCTCTTCGAAGCCAGTGAAATTTGTTTTGGTTTTTTGTATTATTATGCACATGTAATAAACAAGAGCGTGGGTTAAAACGGTCATTTGATTTCTTCGATTGAGAGAGTACAAGATAAATATAATTTGGACGTTGTGAATAAAACTTAATTAGATTTACAATTTGCGATATGTCGTAGATAAGAATTATCAGTTTTACACAGTCTGGCTTGTCGCCAGCTGCGATGATATAAAAAGTGAATATAGAGCGTTATTTATCGATCTAGAAAACTCCGGTATAAGTGATAATACAAAAAATATTTCTTAATCGAAGCGTCTGTTTAACGTATGACTTGTAGATTCTATGTACCTGTTATCTCGTTTGATGATTACGTTAATCTTCTCCAAGTCTGTGTGTGTTAGTGCTTTTAAAATAATACCTGCGTTTTATATATATATATATATATATATATATATATATATATATATATCTTTATTTTGTACGTAGCTCCTCAATATTTCCTGCAGGTCTCCCATATTATGAATAGCTCTTCAAATATTAAATGCTCCTGCAAATAAAATTTATTATTGTATTTCCACCTTACGTACGTTTCACCGATTATATCAGTATCATCAGAGGTTTACAATTAACAAAATGTTATTTATTAATTTATTTACTCATTTTGTTAATTCGTTTATAAACCTCTGATTGTACTGATATAATCGGTGAAACGTACATAAGGTGAAAATACAATAATAAATTTTACTTGCAGAAGTATTTAATATTTGAAGAACTAATCATAACACACACACACACACACTCAACACGCTTGGGTCTTGTATAAATAACAAAATGTCTGAGAATTAAGAGCTGTCATTTGACAAGGTTCAACTTTTCCCCAGAAGCTTGAGAATAGCAATTATGTACAGGCCCAGTGTTTGGAAACCACTCTAGAAAAAGGTTCCATTAAACTCTCATGTAGTGTGTGTGTGTGTGTGTGTGTGTGTGTGTGTGTGTGTGTGTGTGTGTGTGTGTGTGTGTGTGTGTGTGTGTGTGTGTGTGTGTGTGTGTGTGTGTGTGTGTGTGTGTGTACAAACACAGGCTTCTGTTTTCTGTGCCTCGTTGATATTTTTTCAGGTCGGTTATCGTCAGTTGTCGGTTTTGTTTGGCTATTATCAATCGTGTTACTGATTTTGTTTTCCAGAACAGAACATTTTAATATACGTACATAGTAAGTTGAATGCAAGGATGCCACATGTAATTTTAAAACCTGCGGTAGGTGGAATATATTAGACCAGTGATTTCCAACTGCCAGCTTGCAACAGTCTCTTGGAAAACTAATATAGTAATGACTGTGTTTACTTTAATAAGTAAATGAAAAACAAAATATTGTTTTTAACTGAGAATGGTCTTGCAGGAGAATCCTATTACTTTTCCAGTCTACTATATTTTTCAACATATTACAAGGCTTTGTCTGTTTCATTCCATCGCTTGGTTAGACAAAACAACCCTCTTGTCGCCTCACTGGTTCTTTTCTGCTTCACTGCTACTGAGAGTAACATTCCTGCTGCTCGATGTAGACATTCCTGCTCTAATGACGTCCACAGATCGATCTGGCAATCATACTGAAGGTTTTATGTATATGTAAAATGGTTAATTTTTTCTTATATTTTCATTATTGTACTGACATAATAAAGTTGTACAGTTAAATACAAAGAGTAAGATACGTTAAATTAGTTAAATTTAGTTAAATGTGTGAATTACCTCTTTTTACTTATTTTCAATTATAATTACGTTCACCATCATCAGCCGTAGCTCTACAACCCTTGGCGGATCTTGGCCTGCTCCAAGAGTTGATTCCATTCCTCCCTATTGCGTGCCCTGGCTTCCAGTTTCTCATGTTCCGCTTTCCGAGGTCTTCCTCCATCTGGTCTTTGAATCTACTTCGGGGTCTTCCCATTGGCTTCTGATAGAATATATGCTTCGTACGCTGTCCTTCCTCCATTCTCTCTATGTGTCCAAGCCACCTTAGCCTGAATATTTTGTTTATCTTGACAATGTCCGGCTCTTTGTAAAGATGTTGTAGTTCATAATTATAGCGCCTGCGCCACATTCCATTTTCTACTGTACTCGATTTTTACATTACTTGTTGAAAATTGATCGATTTTCATGCGGCCCGCCCTTCGGTACGTTCCTGAGCTTAATTGCGGCTCTCCGGCACTGTATTCGACCCAACCAGAGGACCGTCGGAGTAGCATCAGGTGGTAGAGCTGTCAATAACGATGGTCAGTTCTCCGAGTTTTCTTGTTACTCAGATTTTTGATATTTTCCCAACTTCCGACGACCCTTTCACCTTCGACAGAACTTATTTTGTGACAGCACAAAAAAACCTCTGTGAACAGAGTCGTTATGAAGCGTACAATCATGAATTTATGTCAGCCACTGATCCGATGGTGACTTATCCAGCTACCCGGCCTGGACTCACGTTACTGTAGAACGGTATTGATTCACTAGGAGATATGGCAGAAACATTTTAAGCCGAATATATTGGCTTGTAAAAGAAGAATGGCGAGAAGAGGGAAATTGAAGAAAATTGAAATATAGTTAAACAAAACTACTCTCTCAGAACGAGATGGTTGTGTCATGTGAACAGAACGGACCAGTATAATATCTGAAGGTACACTAGAACTTAATACATGGGAGAGACTACTGCGCAGGATAACCTGAGAATGGCTTGGAAATGGTAACGTGTGTCACATGTCACATCACAAGGTGTAGTCTGCCAAGACCTCCACGGTGTGACCAAGACCAAACCGTTGTGGCACACCGAAATGATCGTGAGTAGCGACAAAATGATGTGAGGTCACACCAAATGAGTGAACTGACGGAATGATGGAAGCTCATCAAGCGGAGTGTCACATCGGAATGACATCACGTAGAAGTAAGTGTGTGCAGGAGTCAGCTCACACTCAGAAACTAGTGACAGCAATTTTAAACAAGTTTCTTCGTCCAATAAATAATTGTGCCAGTCGTTAGGATGTAGCATTGGCTGCGTCAAAACATTTATGTGTGAATATTCTGCTCGATTTGAAAACCGATCTTTAACCCACAGTTTCCATTTATTCTTCTTTCTTTCTACAAGCGCACAGGCTACAGCACCCCACAGTAGCAATTCCTCTTCATTTGACACGATAAACTACAAAACCAAGTTCGGCATAACACACAACACACGGCGTTTGCGCTCCAACGGAAGACGGCGCGGCGGCATACCGTGTGTAGACCGCTTAAGGTAGGTAATATTTCACGTAAGACTAAAGCTATTGACGGATTATCCATAACGGTAGGATATGCTGCAGCATCGGGCACCAGGCCCTTAGCTATCACAGAGGGCACCATTCAGCAGAATTGACTAAGCGAAGCAAAGCTTGTGATCGCGTTACATAATTCTTTGATTCCTTACGCAGTTATTAACCATGGAGAATTTCAGGGGAAAGCTCTTATAGAAGTTTACTCGGACGATTGGAACAACGATCTTCTAATAGAATTGAAGCACTTTGTGCCACGAGTAAAATTGCAAGAATGAGGTTTTTTCAATTCGTTCGAAAGAAGACGATAGATTCCATGATACTACAGTTGTGTTCGCTCAAAGTATTAAACTGGATTATTGATTGTAAAATGATTGATGTATTTCTGAATATATACATTGCTTATCGTCTGCTTTTCACGATTCCAATAGCTAACTGCGAATTTGAAAGATCGTTTTCTGTATTACAACGCATTAAAGATATATTGAGTTCAACTATGGGAGATGAGAGATTACCTTCGTTAGGAAGGTTGAATATTGAAAGCGAGACACTTGAATCGCTCGATTTAGAAGAAATTATACAAGACTTCGTTAAGGCACAATCAAGAAAAAACGGATCGCTTAGTATTTTCTAAGCTTAAGTAGGCCTTGCTCATTGTCTAATCACTTTTTAGCTAAATATTTGTTGTAATTTGAGAGTTTAATAAAATAATTGTTAATTTCTGAATTTGTGTATGCCATTTATCAGTGTAAGTAATGAATAAAGGTTTAATTTTGAATCGGGGTGGGGCACCATTCTGATTGCAACATAGGGCATCACGCGCTTCTAATCCGCCCCTGGGCGTCAGGTCGTGCATACGATAGCTTCATATTGTCATACCATCCTATTGTTATTATTATTATTTAACTACGCATAACTAGGTTACAGACTGAATCTATGCGTAGTAAGTAGCACATGGCGGCGGTTTGCCCAAACAGTCAGCCACGTGGTACCGTACCATGCACCGCTGATATCTGTCCGAACGCTTTGTCGAATTACAGTAAGTTCAGAAAGGGCGAGATGTCGCCTGTACAAGCCTTACAGAGAAGGTGCCTTTTTACACCGTTTCTCGCGCTAATACAATTAAATCACAAGAACATTTCTCTACGCGATTGTTCCAGTTTTAAACATAGTTATGAGAACTTCGGCTCGCCGGGCTGTAAGTGGTTGTTTTGTGCAAACGTTTGATGGCCATCTTCAGTGCAGAAGGCTGCAAAACACTGACAAAGGTTTCGTAGTCAGTGACCACTGAACTGTGGTTGAGGCTAGTGGCTGTATGGGTAGGAATCCATATTTATGAACCTTTGATGTCCTACTCACAGCCACTAGCCTCAACCAATTGTTGTTTCTCGGGCATAAGCTCTGCTGCCTAGACCATAAATCTACACTGTCTTTATAAAAATTGTTCATTTATAAATTTGTTCTAAACCAACATTGGAGAGGGGCTACACATTTTGGCGTCTAATTCCAAATAACGCAGAGGCGCTAGTCAAATATTTTAAGAATGCTGGAGCCATGGTTCGTTAAGATCGACTTTTCTTCACCGTGATCAACAGGTGGCTCTAGTGAGACAGAAAATCCAGGAAATACTAGAAACGGGTTCTCGCCTGATATTGTCACATCAATTAGTATAGCTAGGCTGAGATGGACAGGACATGTACAGAGAATGAATGAGGAGGATGTTCTTAAGAGGATTATGAAATGCACACCAGAAGGAAACAGGACGTGAAGACCTAGACTACCATGGATTGATGGAATCCTAGAAGATGTGAAAGTACTTGGAGTGAAAAATTTGCTAAGGATAGGGAAGTCTGGATGAAAATCCTGAGGGAACCTGAGGCTCACGGTGGGCTGTGGAGTTACTGATGATGATGATGATGACTAGAAGCGGTTTCAGAAGCATCCAAACACGCTGAACAGCTTTGACTCCATGGACATCGCGCCCGTTGAAACATAAAATTCCCGGCCCTTTAGAATAAGACGAACACCTGAATACATAAATACTCTATAATTGGACTATTAAGAGGAACCTACCACTAGACTGTCCCAGCAGTTCTTATAGTTAAATTTTTCTGAAATGCTGAATGTCTTGTTTGCATATTGTGAATTAGTACAGAAACAAAAGATATTTGCTAGAAACGATTGCTTATAACAGTAATCAAGTTAGTCGCTAAGACTTATGGTATGAATTTAAATATGTTTTAGAATGTGTAATAGCACAATGCAACAAAATCAAAATCTCACTTTAAAACTTGGCTACATTAACCAGGAGATATAGGCAGTTTAACTAATGTTGTAAGCAAGCAGCAACAATGTTTGTCGCGGGGAACAGACTCGCTCGCGTCTGTGTGTGTGTTTTGTGTTGTGTGTGGTTTTCACACCGGCAGCTATTACAATGAGTGTGTGAAAATCCATGGGTCCAAGGCCGCTCAATGTTTCCTGTCTGTACATTTACAATTCACGTGTCGGTCAGTTGGTTGTGGCGCAGTATTCTCTCCACGAGATGATTCAGCAGCGGATAGATCAATCTTCTATCTTCTCTCATAGATCTGTCACTGGTATAACGCGTGTTCCAATGCCTTCTGGGCAGACCTTCTCCACATACGTAGGTCGTTATACTAGTTTTAATTTTTAATTATTTCAAGGAATATTTTACTTTATTCTTATTTTTAAGAATTCAGCCGATGACGGTTACCGAAGATGCAGTACTCCTGACCAAAAAACATTATCGAGGCGGAATATTGCAGTTATTTTATTTTTTCCACTAATATTACATTTCTAGAGTTTCGTAGATCAAGTGTACTGGCGCACTGTCTGGTCGTAAGTTTCGGTCGCTCGGCAGTTTCTTGGTTACGGCGGAATTTTTGTCATGGTCGTACACGATTGATATTATCCTACCCATAAGGGACTAAGCCAAAGACAAAATGTGTGTGATAGATTTCTAGTCAATGATATAACCAGGGGTGTCCACAGGGGGGGTCGTGACGCAGACTGCGATATTGAAATTTTTTTGGGGGGTTTGACAACAACTTTGGGAAAGTATGAAAAAGTATAACTACTATGAAAAACTATAACTTCATCAAACCATTGTTTTTTCATTTTTTTCTTCTCTTTACAATACGCTTTGTTGATGTTTTGTTCCTTTGCTTTGAAATATTGTCTTACGAGTATTAATTTCATTAGATTATTCATTTATTTGTTTAATTTCAAATGAGAATTTATTTACAAACTGCACTATTTTTAGCTTTAGTTTATTTTAAATGAAACGCTTATCACAATAAAATTTCCTTTTAATTTTAAATAGTTTTCCTGGGAGGGGGGTATTCGTCAAGTTTCGGGGGTGGGTCATCAAACTTAGGAGGGGTGGGCATCCCTGATATAACAGAACACACAGTGTAATTGACACTGTATACTCCCGCAGCAGGAGCTTTGCTACCGAACAAGGGATGTGGTAACGTATGCCATTCCACTGCACGCGTCACTGTAATACTACACATTTAAAATACGTTTAACACAGTTTCGGTGTGATTTGACTGTCACTCACACGGTATTTCTTGTAGCGCATAAGAAAACACACTTTAACAAAATATTCAATAAATTACACTGAGATATAATGTACGAACGCTCAGTCTAATACGCACACAACATCACAAGTATATACGTCTTATGAACAACTGAAAATACCTCGCCAACACAAGCACACACTATCATTCAGTAGACCTCCCGGTCCTCAGGCGTCTCAGCAGCAAAACTGGTGCGAGTACAGTACTTGTATTGCTGAAAACAAGATTATGGAACATATTTCGACAACGGACAACACACTCTGATGAAACATAGGCCTACTGACACGACGACAGAACAACATCCTAAGGAAAAAGTTCAAATAGAAGAAGAAAATGTTTGTTTATAATTTATAATAGTTTACAAAACGCGGACAATAGTCCAGCGACAGACAGGTGTAGGCATACATTTCGATTCACGTGATGACACTGGAAGGGCAAACAACAGAATTTTGTAAACGTTGTTGGCCGTGTGCAGGTTAGTTTCGCTGGTTACATCTTGACCTCTGACGAGCGTTTTGTTAATCGAGCCACTGCGGTGTGTTTGCATGCTTTCAAACGACCGTGAAAATACTTGTAAAACTAATGGCATGAAAGTGTAAGTGAAAGTGACTCACTGACACTGGCTCGCGTTCACATGATCCGTGCGAACAACACCAGTTATCTTGAAAACATGTTTTATGTTTTTCTTTGCGCTTTCCATTTTTTTAATTGCATCGTTGGTATGGTGTGTGAAGCGTGTAATTCTATATAGGTAGGGAGGGTCTTGGAATTTCGGCCGTCGGTAATAATGATTTCATTATTCCAAGAAATACGTAGGCCTACTGTGTAACGTATATACGATCAGCAGTGAATATGTAGCTTTTTACAAACTCCGCGCTTTTTTATTAGGAAATTACCCTCATCTAAGACTCTCTAATGAACATCTTACAAAGTGTAAAGTGTATGCTGGTTCGTGGCTTCGATACCCGCCATTGGACAAAATGTAACTTAATTTGGTCTTTAGACGCTCCCGTCACGATGGCAACGCAGAGTTTATTTTTTCAGCAATTATAAGTAGAAAAGCTCGGCTCGCATCGTTTGATGACGGACCGTACTACTAAGTAGGGACTAGCTATCAGAATGTGTCTGACAGAGGACCCAAAAGTGTACTCCCTGCCCGATGTACAGACGACAGCATGTCTTTAATATTATTCACGTGAAAGTGAAAACTCTTACTAGACAACAAACTGTGAACAAGTGAAAAACAAACCAGCGGCTGCAGATACTATTAAAAACATCTGAAATACAGGTCAGTGTGTTTATGATATTTCGTTGAATACGTAATTCTGCGTACTCTGTGTAACTTTAAAAAAAATCGGTATGGAGAACCATACATGACTTCCATGTTCTAAGATTTATAGTTAAAATCATTGACTTGAATTCGGTTCGATAATTTCTAACAAGTTAGGTGTGTTCCTTGTAAATCGAGTTTTATGTTTGACAAATTGAAATGAAATATTTCCGTAGAAACTGCTTCTTTGTTGCCGATAACGTAGTACACGTATAATAAATTATCCCCTCTCCCTTCAACTATTATTTTCATTTATATAAAATTACCCCCTCCCCCTTCAACTACCCTTTTCATTTATAGATATTTCATCTACCTTTCTACAGTGGATTATTATGACCTTCTTTTCAGGATACTTTATTTATCAAAATTAAGTAGTCTACTTTATTCTTTTTTAGAACACAAAACGTTGCAGGTAAACTACTCCTACTCCTTAACCGATCTTCACCAAAATCAATAAATGTTGAGTCCTCTACAACTCAGGCACATATTTAAAAAATTATTTGATTCTGTTTGAATTTGCGGGAGTTATGTTCGCCATAGAAAAATTACACACACACACACACACACACACACATTTCGGAAAATGGCTTTTCTTTGTGTTCTGAGGGTAGTACAGTCAGAATCAGCCCTTATCTCGAGCACGATTTTTTTCGCGATCACCATACTTCCATTTCCTTAACGGAACATGGAAGTAATATACGCATGGCATAAATGTTACAGGTTATTCAATTCAGGTTAATTTTTATTCAAGGCAAATATTACAGTATCACAGGCAGAGATTACAAAAATATAGTTTTGAATAAAAATAAACAAAAAAGTCACAGCTTTAGAACTGAAATTCTTCAAAACTTGGTGTCATATTATAAGGCGTCTTTAAAACTACAACTGACCGTATAAATAAAAATAAGGTAACTCGAGTAAGACAGCAGAGAGAACGATATGTTGTCAGTTTTGGAATATTAGTATTTGAAGCAATGTTTATAGCTTAAAACTTTTTTTGGTTAGGTATGCCTACTGGTTGTCTAGAGACAATGTGAGATATATAACAGAATAGCCTTGTTTGAAGGATAACTTGTGAGATATACGCACTTCATGAAAATTAACCTGTCAGTTTCACCGTTTCAAATTTTTAACAGTTTTTCCTCTAAGAATTTGTCTTCTTGTCTGACAGTATAACATTTCCTCTTCATGCACGGTTTGTTCGTGACAAAGAAATAACCCGTTATGTACGAATGCTCTCTCAATCTGCACTGTGCAAACGATACTAGAGGATTAGTTTAGGACCATTTTTTTCAACCCTTAACGACGATCAGTCTTCTGCTCAAACGATGGGTATCCGAAAAAATTTTTTCAAGGTGTTTCACGTTTTTTACTTCCATGTTCCATAAGGAAATGGAAGTATGGTGATGGCGAAAAAAAATATTTTCGAGATAAGCGGTGATTCTGATTGTACTACCCTCAAAACATGAAGAAAAGTCAGTTTTCGAAAAGTGTCTGTGTGTGTAGAATTGTTTCTATGGCGAACGATAACTGCCGCAAATTCAAACTGAATCAAACAATTGTTTGCATACGTCCCTGAATTGAGGAGGACGCAAAGCCCATTGATTTTGGTGAAGATCAGTTAAGGGAAAGGGGTAGTTTACCTGCAACGTTTTATGTTTTAACAAGAATAATTTTTTCTAAGACGAACGATAACTGCCGTAAATTCAAACAGAATCAAATACTTTTTTCGATATATACCTGAGTTGTAGAGGACTCAAGGCCTATTGATTTTTGTGAAGATCAGTTAAGGGCAAGGGGTAGTTTACCAGCAACGTTTTGTGTTTTAACAAGAGTAAAGTACTTAATTTTTATAAATAAAGTATTCTGAAAATAAGGTAATAATTATCCACTGTAGAAAGGTAGATGAAATATCTATAAATGAAAAGGGTAGTTGAAGGGGGTGGGGGTAATTTTCTATAAATGAAAATGATAGTTGAAGGGGAGGGGGTAATTTTCTATATGTGTACTACGTTATCGGCAACAAAGAAGTAGTTTGTTGTTAAAATTTCTTCCCGGGCTGTTTGGCCGTGGTCCAATGTTTTCTGCAAAACCAGACGTTTCGGCAGTGCCATCGACTGCTTTCACCAGTGAAAATCGAGTGCGCTAACGCGAGGTGGTATACGTACTTTAGTGATCACAGTACTGTGGTTAACGCTGAAGATAGAAGTAGTTTCTATGGAGATATTTCATTTCGAAAATGATTTTAAATATAAATCTTAGAACATGGAAGTCATGTATGGTTCTCCATACCGATACTTACCATATTCCAGACAGATTTGAAAACATTTATTACTTCAATTTCACTTCTAGTGACTCCACATTCAACTTATACCGTCTGGTTCTCGGAGTCTTTGTTCCTTTGCCTTTGCAGATGTCCTCCTTTTCACTCCTGTACAGTACTACACTGACAGCCAAAATAATATATAAGTGGACTTCCGTCTCTAATCTAGCTGTCTTTCTAAATGCTTTGTATTCCACGTATGACTTGATAGTTACGAATTTTTGTCGACAAGACCTCTATGATATTCATATGCATATGTGACGTATACAAACATACTTAACTATGTCCGCGCACAGCACATACCCCGGTTGGTTTCCAGTAACAACATCCCTTCTTCTTCTTCTTCTTCTTCATTTTCTTCATCATCTTCTTCATCTTCATCTTCTTCTTCTTCTTCTTCTTCTTCTTCTTCTTCTTCTTCTTCTTCTTCTTCTTCTTCTTCGTCTTCTTCTTCTTTAGCACTACAGCGAGCCCTGGCTTCCAAAAACAGTCGTCTCCTATCCAGTACCATCTCAGCGTAACCCCTCACATCCATTCTTCTGAAAACTACCGCCACATCATCCAACCATCTTATCCTATGTCGCCCCCTCTTTCTCCTTTTCTAGACTTACGCCCTCAGGATTTTCTTTGGTATAGGCTGACAATCCATCTGCTCTAGGCGACCTAGCCATTGAGCTTTTACGAATCTTACAATGTTCTGATGCTTCAATAGCTCATCTATATCCTGGTTATTTTTTATTCTCCATTCATCATCTTCTTTAAGCGGGCCTTTTTTTCAAACCTGCTTAGTGTTTCTTGTTCTTTTTTTGTTAATGAGCAACACGGTGTAGTTATAATTATTTGTCTGTTTTCGTTTTTCTCTTCTACTTCTACGCCTCTATTTTCTCTTGTTAAAAGTAACACGATCACTCACTTCGGCATATTGACGCTATCACCATTAATGAACAGTATGATCTCTTCTCGTCTTTCGCTTCGCTATACGCCTGCGCAAATATTTATTATTTGTTTTTGTCTAAAGCTTACACGGCGGGTGTTAATGTGCGCCGAACAATACCCGACACTTGTTTCGGGTAAAAGGAACGTTGGGAGCAGATCTTCCGCGACTGTTTTTGTACACTATTTGCGGCCTGAAGAAGATGCCCGATGGGGGATACGAAACGTTGCCGACGATGTCGATAGCAACCGAACACGGCCTAACAGCCCGGTCTTTAGTAATTATTTTGGAAAATTTATTATTTTCGAAAGTCGCCCTATAGCGATCAGTCCTGCGACCTTGTAAGCAGACAGTTGTTCCTCTTCGTATGTGGCCGGCGCTCGGTAAACAGGAAACACGGGATAATACGGACGGTCGTATTGTTGCTGTGAGACAACCAACAGTGCGTCAACACACACACACACACACAAGTATAACGATTGTGTGTGCGAGGTAGAAAGTGCTGGCGGACTAATTAATGTTGTTTTCAACATTGTTGTCCGTATTGATGTTGCTGCTGCTGTTGTTGTTGTTGTTGTTTTCACTTTCTGAAGACGTTTCACTGGATTCCATCATTCCATCTCCAAGGTCGACGGGATGTGTATCGTCCTGTCTCGGACGCAGATTTCACAAAATTCTCGTTTCGTGTTGTTCTCTGTGGAAATACCATCTTGTTAACATGAAATCAGTAAGCTTTACACTTTCATAACTACCTGTAAGCCTCTTCTTCTTTTTATTCTCTTCCATCTTCTTCTTTTTCTCCACTTTTTCCTCCTCCTCCTCCTCCTCCTCCTCCTCCTCCTCCTCCTCCTCTTCTTCTTCTTCTTCTTCTTCTTCTTCTTCTTCTTCTTCTTCTTCTTCTTCTTCTTCTTCTTCTTCTTCTTCTTCTTCTTCTTCTTCTTCTTCCTCCTCCTCCTCCTCCTCCTCCTCCTCCTCCTCCTCCTCCTCCTCCTCCTCCTCTTCTTCTTCTTCTTCTTCTTCTTCTTCTTCTTATTTTTCTTCTTCGTGTTTCTTAGTTCGCCTATATACAGACTGAATGAACTTTGTTCTGTAAAATGCAGTATTGAATCAGTCCGTTTACTCGAATGTGTATTATCTTCAGGGAAGATAATACATTCATTACCTTTAATAGATACTTAAATTATTCGGTTTATTCGTCATCCTGAACATAACGAAAACACCTTACAGTCCTGTTATATTAAACATTCACATTACCCGCAATAATTTCTTTGGTAATAATTGATATCTTTGCTGGGGTTACCTCGCCCTCCAAAAGAAAACAGAGAAATACGATAAAAATTGAGTGTGGTTAATGGGCTAGTTGCGGACATTTCCGACTGGATTTTGAGAAAAACTAGTAGCTTACAAAGAACAGTGAAAGACTGACTGTTAAGATTGGGATGCATAGCCGATTCTGATATTTCAGTAATTCTTTTACACACACACACACACACACACACACACACACACACACACACACACACACACACACACACACACACACACACACACACACACACACACACACACACACACACACACACACACACACACACACACACACACACACACACACACACACACACACACACACACACACACACACACACACACACACACACACACACACACACACACACAAATAGCCCTTAGTGTGTCCACGAACATGACCTATCAGTAACAAAACAAGAACACGACACTTTCCTGACGACACACGCCAAAGAAACAGTACACACTTTCCATTTCAAAAACACAAATGTCTTGGCACGAACTAGCAATAAGAAAACCAGGTACAAGAAGGGCATCTAGATTTACCGGAAAGGGGAGGCAGCAGTCAACGACAGAAATGAATATACCAAATTAGCGACAGCTTGGAAATGCCTCACTGACAGTTCTGAAAATAACAGACAACAAACGGCCACAACACACTCACCCCCACGCTCAACTCCCCCCCCTCACCGGTAATTAACTACCCCAAGCCGTAAGATATAAAACGCGCTCCGTAGCTAAATCAAGGTGTCCTCCATACGCCTTGAAAATGTTCCGGGATTACGGAACGAAACGTCGACAATATAAAAATCTCATACAGGGATGTACCCCCCAAAAAAAAAAATGCCACAACAGGTATTTTTGGAGTGAAAAATTGGTGGACACTGGATAAGTATAGAGAAGTCTGAAGGAAAAGCTGAGGGAAGCTGAGGTCCACGATGGGCTGTGGAGCTACTACTGATGATGATGATGATGACAGCATAAACTGCAGTTTTCAAAAAACAAATGTGTACAAAAAACGATAGATTTTTACTATCGATAGTACAAACTTTGCTAAGTAAATTTTAACGATGAAGGATTTGCTAGAATCGGTCAAAAAAGTATAACACAAATTTAAATTATTTGTGTCGACAGTATTGATTGTCACCATCAGGACAATTGTTGCTGAGTTGTTATTGTTACGACGCCAAACACACAACTGTGCATTAGGCTACACAGTTTCGCCGATCCTCGCAAAGCCTTCATCGTTGAAATACATCGATTGACGGTCACTACTAAACTAAGAATTTGATAAGTAAACGAGAAATAAGTAGCGTATGCTATTAAATAATGTTGTGTAGTAATTACAATGCCCGAGTAGCCTACAGCACTGCGTATCACGTTAATGGTACCGACTGCGACTGGCACGCGCCGACCTCTACGGAACGAATCCGTGTCAGCTGTTTGTATCGATCCTTTTGTTTCCGTGTCAAGGTCACTGCAAGTCGGAAATTACATAACGTTGCGTGCATCATAGGCCTACACGTGTGTACTTAGAGAGGTAGGTTACTGACACTTACATAACGCATTGTAAAATCTTACTGGATGGTCGTCAGGGAATGAAGAACGAGTACCTTATCCGTTATGTGTTCACCAGCGACATTATTATTCAGGGCTGCCGGTAGGGTGCTTGCCGCCCTCCTGAATATCCCTACTTTGCCACTACAAATTGAATTTCATTTGGAGTGATTTTTACTGGCCATTTCCCGGGATCATCCGAAGCAAGGCAAAAAGTGGACTTTGATGAATTACCAAGCGAAAATTCAGTATCTACTTCTACTTCTGCTTCATTACTTCAGATTACCTCAGCTGTCATACCCCTTGTTGGAGGACTGCCCCGTTTCACAGCCTCTTCCTTACTCACTTTCTCACAGTTCAAATTGTTTTGAAGTTGAAGCACCAACGTTTACACCTTCTTCACGCTCATTAGTTTTTGGACGCTTAGTTTCACTTTCACTAGTAGGTATCACCTAAAAATGTTTCTAACGCACCACTTAACTTCTGTTGTTGTTTTCAGTTTTCGCCTTGCTAACAAAACAAATACCAATAACAACTCAATAAGCTTAATGTCATATACCTAGATCTAGTCGGTATTAATTGTTTTAATTTATTTTGCAATATCTGCTGATGAATTTGGCAGTCTACGGCCGCCCCTTTGGTATGGCCGCCCGTGTGCGGTGCACATTTCGCACATGTGGTAGCGACGGCCCTGTTATTAGGATAAAATGACATGATTGGGATGAGAAAAAAAAGTTGGGTAATTTTTACTGAGCACTGTATCGCCTTCAAGTACGTACCGTATGTCCCTGGATACGCGCGCGTTATGTTTCGCGATGGACCCACGTGTGGTATCCTTTTAGGTGCGAGCAGAAACGGCTCGTTAAAGGGCCAGCCGTTGCGATCTGATGCTTAGATGTCTGTGACACATGAGTGATGTTTTTAGTAACTCGTAAATCGATAGTAAGACGCCGTTTCGATGCCTATGTAGGACTACCTCTGAGGTCCGCGCGCGCGTGCGTACGTCCAGGGAAATACGGCACATGTCATGTTCGTTTATGCCAATAATTCCGTTGGTGGACACATAATGGATAAGATCCAAGAATGATCCTGGGGAAGGATTCGCATTGGGAAAACTAATCCTCACTCGGAGTTCTGGGAGAGCTGCATTAGGATAGAGTGAGACACCAAGATGATAACCAGATAAACATGTTTGACGGTTACATGTGAGAAAGGGCAGTGGCGGGGGCATCGATACAAGGACCCATCGGCGACCCTTCGTTAACGAAATCTATGATTGTTAAACGGAACGAACGTATTACCCGCATGCAAGACAATGGAAGCAGAAAAGCGAATCATGATGGGGTACTCGGCGGGTAAACGAAAAGGGACGGACCGAAATGAACGTGAAGGATGCTCTCAGGAAAACCATACTACAGGCGTTCTGAAAATTCTGCAAATTCTCGTGTCCTGGCCGAAAAAAATAAGGCGATCGATCCTTGGACATCGAGACATGTGACTTTGCCTCTGGGAGGTACTGAGAAAAACTGTTAGACAAAAACCAATGATACAGTATACGTGCGAGAAGAAGTGGTAAAATGTAGGGGACCATCGAGCCTCTGAAAATGAAGAGTGGTTGGGACATGTCAACCGAGTGGAGAAGAGCAAACGCACCGAAGAACGATGGGTTGGAGTGTCCTTCCAAAAAGTAAGAGGACGATCGAGGAAACGGTGATTGAAGAATATGGAAGATGACCTTAAAAGGGCGTGTATTGGGAACTGGAGAGAGATACACAGGGATAGAGGCAGTGTTGCCATCTCAGTAAAATCTCCCCCCCCCCCAAAGAGCCACTTAAAATTTCCTACTTTGGCATAAAAATCACTACTCCCACAAAAAATGTGTGTGCTCTTTGCAAAACATATTTAAAAAATTGCGTAAATATTATTATTTTTTTTTTAATATGATAAAAGAAAAGACCTTGCTGAGGTCGAGGCGAAATACTTTGAAATACGTTTCTTGCTTTGAAAGTTCATGATATAGCTTACTAAATTTAAACAACGTTCCAATTGTTCAATTGACAAAAACAATTTACACCATTCAAGCCTATTTTTAGTTTATATAATTATATGTACATGCAGTGGATCATTTATAACGAAATCAAAACAAGATTTATGTTATTTCCAAGACATGTTTTATTTTTGACAGGCCGGCAAGTGTTTCAGAATCTAACTTAATTATGACTTTGTTTTTACTCAACTTAATGGCGTAAAAATCCTCTCCACACACCCAGTACTACGTGGTAAACTAAATAGTGATTCACTTCTCTCCAAAAGATTAATAAACTTTCATCAGCACCTGTGTATGTACTCGTAAGGCGTTTGCATTCCATGGCTAGGTCTGGTCAGTCCCTAATTTAGTGGGTTTTCAGTACTGCTGAAGCCAGTGACTGAACGTCTTAATTTGTTCCTGTCAAATAACTCCCAAACGTTTGAGGCTTTGAACACAGTTATTGTTGAAAGGAAATCCTCACCAGTTCCCCACTCAGGGTTTTTAAGCCTCCAGATTCGTCACTGTAGGGAAAATTCCTCATACCTTGAATCCCTGGGACAGAGTAGAATTGTAATGAAAGGCTTGGACTGTAGCGTCGGAGAGTACGCTATGGTATGGACTAGAGATGCATCGTTCAGGATTCAACGAATCATTTGGATGAACGACTGATAGAATCCATCTTTTAAAAGATGAGTCAGTCAGTAATACGTTCATCGCGAACTGTCTGTGGCAGTTCATACAATATCCGCTAGGTTCCTCTGGATAGCTTTCTCATCAGTGTCGGTCATTTCGGTCAGTTGGTGATCCGATCAGTTGCTTTGTGTGTCTCAATCTCAATCACTTACTGATTCGATCAGTGAACGAGTTACTGCAAGCAGACTCCGCTAGATGCATCTGGATAGCTTTCTCATCAGTGTCGGTCATTTCGGTCAGTTGGTGATCCGATCAGTTGCTTTGTGTGTCTCAATCTCAATCACTTACTGATTCGATCAGTGAACGAGTTACTGCAAGCAGACTCCGCTAGATGCATCTGGCTTTCATTTCGGTCAGTGAACGAGTTACCTTAAGCAGCCTCTGCTAGACACCTCTACCATTCAGTTCATTCAAATACGACTCGAGTAGTCGCATCTTAGTCTTTCATTCGAGTCTCGGTCACTGACTGAATCGGTCAGTTTTCGAGTTACCCCAAGCAGACTGCCGTTGGATGCCTCTGCTTTCATTTTAATCTCGGCCAGTAAAAGATTCGATCAGTGAAAGAGTTACCGCAAGCAGGCTCCGCTAAACGCTTCTACCATTCAGTTCATTCAATTACGACTCGAGTAGTCGCATCTTAGTCTTTCATTTCAGTCTCGGTCACTTACTGATTCGGTCAGTGATCGAGTTACCCCAAGCAGACTGCCGTTGGAAGCCTCTGCTTTCATTTTAATCTCGGCCAGTAAAAGATTCGATCAGTGAAACAGTTACCGCAAGCAGGCTCCGCTAAACGCTTCTGCCATTCAGTTCATTCAATTACGACTCGAGTAGTCGCATCTTAGTCTTTCATTTCAATTTCGGTCACTTACTGATTCGGTCAGTGATCGAGTTACCCCAAGCAGACTGTCGTTGGATGCCTCTCTGCTTTCATTTTAATCTCGGCCAGTAAAAGATTCGATCAGTGAAAGAGTTACCGCAAGCAGGCTCCGCTAAATGCTTCTGTCATTCAGTTCATTCAATTACGACTCGAGTAGTCGCATCTTAGTCTTTCATTTCAATTTCGGTCACTTACTGATTCGGTCAGTGATCGAGTTACCCCAAGCAGACTGTCGTTGGATGCCTCTGCTTTCATTTTAATCTCGGCCAGTAAAAGATTCGATCAGTGAAAGAGTTACCGCAAGCAGGCTCCGCTAAACGCTTCTGCCATTCAGTTCATTCAATTACGACTCGAGCTGTCGCCATTTTTCGTAAACATGGCATGTAATAGAAAAGCAATGTATAGTTTCTAAATAAAATAAATATTATTTTCACGATTGATGATTTTTTTTATTTTTCTCAGTCTTAAAAAAGAAAAAGAACCAAACGAATCTCTGGTTTATTTGAGGGGTGCGTAACTGAAGCATTCATCTATAACTGAAATATTACAGTGCTGTCAGCGATCTTGATATAACTGAATTCTTATAGGAGTTTACTAACGTAAAGAATACAAAGAATAAAAGTTAAGTGAACCCGCTGATTAGTGATCGAATGATCGAATCACTTTAATGATTCAGATGTACTGATCGAGTTCACTAAAGTGACCGAATTCGCCCATCATGTGAATTTGTCTGTATGGACGTAATTACCACTGAGATGCGATCAGTGGGGTATCAAACATTTGGTCTGAGGGGAGGGTCCAGGGTCGTGTCGGCTTCATAGAAAAGAAAAACAATTTAAGACTAATCAACATTACTATCATTAAAGTGGCTGAAATTAGTCCCGTTTAAGTAAACAGTAATAACACAATAAAAATACGCGTTATTGAAACATTGTTTACAAGATACTGATCGACTGAATTGATTTTGCTGTAGTCCATATTTAAAACGTGCACGCTAATGCCGTCTAATAAGCCTCTTTGTGTATTAAAAAAAAGAAATACTACTATATTAGCATCTTCTTCTGATAGTCCCAGTCCGTTTCGGATGTTGGATATCATACAGAATATTTTAACTCTCTGTACTGCTGCACGGTATTAGTCAGTTGTATTCATGCCAAACCAGGTCCTTAAATTTCTGAGCCGTGAGATTCTCGGTCGCCCAACTCCTCTTTTTCCAAGTACTTTTCCCTGTAGTATGGACTGCAGTAAGTAAAATCTCTATTCATGAGATGTCCCAGATACTGAACCTTTCTTATCTTCACTGTGTTAATAACTTCCCTTTCTTTCCTCATCTTTCTAAGAACTTCAACATTAGTTGTATGTGCTGTCCATGTAATGCGCAGTATACTACGGTAAAGCCACATTTCAAAAGATTCCAATTTTTTAGCTGTGGCTTCAGTCAATGTCTAAGATTCTACACCGTAGAAGAGGACCGAGAATACGTAGCAGCGTAAAAGTCTCATCTTTGTGTTTATTGTTAAATCGTGGCTTTTGAATAAACTGCTCATTCTAGTGTACACTGCTTTTGCCTTTTCAATTCTGCTCTTTATTTCTTGAGAGTGGTCCCATTGTTCATTGACTGTAGTACCAAGATATGTAAATTGGCTTACACGTTCAACTGGCCTTTGGTTTATTATGAGGGTGCAGTTTGTGAACTTGTTCTTAGGTACAATCATTAGCTTCGTTTTATTAACATTGATGTCTCGACCATATACATATTAGCCTACGCAGTACTAAAATAATAAAGTAGCCTAAAAATTAAGAGATTAACAAAATTCGCCAGCTTTTTCGACCCTCCGGGGGGGGGGGGGTGTCCGTCCCGTTCGTCCCCCAACATAAATACGCCCCGGAGTGCGATATGCTGTGTACGTCAGAACACTCATGTGATACCGGCTTATCACAGTATGAAAACATATGTTATTGTTGTTGTTGTTGTTGGTAACTAGGCGTGCCAGGGTACGGGGACTGGGTGCGTTCACGCTATAAGAGGCGTACATAATCGTATATACACTTTACCGAGAACAGAGAGAAATCGTTATCACAGTGATAATAACCAGAAACGAGGAAACAACAGACGCCCCGAGTTGGGTTGTTGGCGGCGCCCGGTGACATTAATCTAATCTGCGTCGGCAAACACATGGCCGAATTCCTCGGAAAGTAAAAATCTATCTCGTTGTTTTTCAGCGGCTCTCGGAATTTTGTTTCTGTTGGTGCCATATATCGTTTGTTTAACAAACTATAGAACTGTGAATTCTTGCGAGTAATTCGCGTGGCCGAGACTGTAGAACCTCTACGGACAAGTCACGCTTGCTGTAAACATTTGCTCACAAACTATAGAACTGTGAATTCTTGTGAGTAGTTCGCGTGGCTGAGACTGTAGAACCTCTACGGACAAGTCACGCTTGCTGTAAACATTTGCTCACAAACAATAGAACTGTGAATTCTTGCGAGTAGTTTGCGTGGCCGAGACTGTAGAACCTCTACGCACAAGTCACGCTTGCTGTAAACATTTGCCGTCCGTTTCGACGGACAGACGTTCTTTATGTGGCAATGGCGCCGTTTTGTCTCACAGTCGTCCTCGTCGTCATCCTTTACGGCTTAGACTAGTTGCCTGTTTCAGTCTCAATGAAAGTCATCCAACCATCACTTACGGGGTCTTCCCACACTTCTCTTCCCCTCTTGTATGATAGTCAAGGACTTTCTTGAAAATCTATTTGGATCCATTCTGTCTACGTGTAACCCCCACTCCGTTTTGTACCGGGAGATTTTCTCATTTAAGCTTTCAGCTACGGCTAGTTCCATTCTAATATGGCCATTTCTGATAAGATCTCCCCTGGCACAATTCTTTACAGTCCTCAAGAACCTCATTTACGTTCCTTGTATTCTAGATATATATTTGGCCTTTCTAATCCAAGTCTCGCTACTACCATACAGTAGTTTAGGTATGGTCATTACGTTATAATATTTCAATTGCGTCTCTTTCATTGTTTTCGTCTTTAACTGTTTAATGATACAGCCACAAAGCGACTGGAAGAGTCTAATTTTTCTTTCAACCTCCTTATCATCTTGGTATGTGATGCTACACCCTACGTACTTGAAATCTGGCACCTGTTCTATTGGCGAGTCGTGTATGATAATCTTTGTTCTAATATGGTTGTGCCGGTGTGAATCCGGCTATCGAAGATTTTAGTTAAAGTTTTTTTTTGTAATATAATGCGCACGAGAGTATGCTAGGCGACCCTTGTATTATGAGATAAAAGGGGACGGATGCGCGCGCAGCTGATGGTTGGGGTCGACTTGCAGATCGGGTGCAGCGGCAGACTACACTCCGCCTGGCTCAGAGAATTAACCGTCTCTCTCTTCGAATATTACGACGCAGTTTTCTGTCTCCTTATGACTGGCTAAGGCTTAAACGACTCCCGGGTTCTTGAACTAAGCCGGATTCCTGGCTCGCTGATGGCTGTACACCTGCCTAAGCCGTGAACCATGAACAAGATCCTGTCGGAAGAGGGAGATGGTGACTCGTTCTCAATGCTGCACTTGCCAGCTGTGATGAGGTGATATGCACTCTATTATTTTCTTACCAATTATCATTACATCTATGGGCCCACGTGTGCAGACTTTCTGCTAGATTGGGAAGCCGCTGTTCATGACTCAGAACTTTACTAGTTAAATTCAAGTACACTTTTTTAATAATTGAATTACATAACGCTAAGTGCACTGCCTGTAAGTGGGTGATGCACTGAGGGAGCGTGCCAGAGATATTTTCACTTTTGCACATTGTACAGGTTGCTGACCATTCTCATATTAGTTTTTACAAAATTTATTGAACAGGTTAGTTGCTGTTCCGGCTGGAACAGAGATGAACATATTTAACTTCACTATGGTTTCACATTTAAGGGCTGGGGGTTTTCCTGGGGTTTTTTGGACGTTTTCTGGTGTTTAAAATGGGACTTAGTTTTCTCTGACTCATGCTGGTGCAACCTCAGACAGGTTGGAGGCCGGTCAAATTTTGTCAACTACATGCTGGCGCGCTGCCACAGATGCTAGAGCACCACCACATTATTGTATTTTTTATTTTTATTATATGTATATAGCCATTCGGGGTTAATAGAAATAATTCGCTATTTTTCTGGAAATATATTAGTTGATTTTGCTCCTTGCACAAGGGCTATACTGATTGTTTTTCTTAACTGGCAAAACACATATTGATTGACTTTCACTGGTAGTAACAGCTGTTTAATTTTCTTTAACTATAAAACATGTACTCATTATTTTTGGTAAAACATATATTGTCAAAATTCTCTGAAATTGTAAAGCCCCGAATGATTAATTTCTGATTGTTAAAATACATAAGGATTTTTGATTCCTTCGGAATTTGTGAAGTAAAATAACCGTTTAGAATTCTATAATCACTGTTTGAAATCAGGTGATGTAGTTCTGTCAATTTTTATTTGATACTGTGAAAGGAACTTAAGGTTCATACGCTCATGAGGGGTCATTGATCAGTGGAATGCTAGACAAATGGGCGGTCCGGTTTTATTCATGCGTTATGAATTATTATCATCTTTCTGGGGTGGCGTTTATGTAATTCTACAAAACGGGTTGTTGATTGGCAAATATTTTATCACTGCTGGGTTATAATATTGTAGTTACATGGCCTGCTAGGCGGGTGCATTCCTGGGGCATTTGTGTTCGAATTGATGTAATTGTGAGTTTGTGTGCCTTATGTTCTGTATGTATTTGTTTGTCTGTGTCTAGCTAGCCACAAGAAAGGGGGGAATTTTCTATTTATATATATATCTGTTTCCTGCATTTATACATATTGGTTATGCTATTATATATATATATATATATATATATATATTTGTTTACTGCATTTATACATATTGGTTATGCTATTATATATATATATATATATATATATTTATATATATATATATATATCTGTTTACTGCATTTATACATACAGGTTATGCTATTATATTTATATACATATGTTAACTGAATTTACACACTTTGTTATGCTATACACCTGTTGTTTCTTTAATATTGTTGAAGCAGGACTTAAATTATGCATGTATGAATTCTGGGAAAACAATAAATTTGTTATTGTTACATTACGGCGTAGTTTCATTGCAAGTCCCGTCATACTGGACCCGGCACAATTTTTGCTTCTCTAGGCTCCAGCCTAGTCCTAATTGACTTGTGGCTTCTCCTTAAAAAAAAAAATATTAAAATAAAATAAGTTGTTTCTATACTCATAAAAAAAAGAGACATAAAAGGAAAGAGGGGTTACAAATGGTACCGCAGAGCGTGGTTTATAAAGTCTGCTACCACAAATGGTAGCTGAGAGCGTGGTTCATTCGGGGCTTGAACCCTTGGGTCCTGGGGTGTGACGGGGCTTGCAGACTCGGAAATATTAATGCGATTGTGGTGACATAGTTGATATAGGCCCGTGTAGGCTAGTTATAAGTTGTTTAATTTGTGAGTCGGGTCGCACCACTGAGGCGGTTATTTGTGTTTGGAAAAATTGATAGGTTGTACGGCCGGGGAGTCTCGAGCGTGGCCTGGAAGATGGAATGTTGATCCGGGGTCGGAGTTTAGCGTGTTATATTGATGGGATGCGGTATGGCCCGATCGGAAATCGGTACCGGCACTGACTTGTGTCCGGTTGATGTCGAAGTATTAATTCCCAGATTATGACTTTTAGTTGTTAGTTGGTTGTTGTGAGTTATGTGTTGGTACGTCGTGTGTGTCGAGTTGTTGTTTGATGTTAGGTGTGTTTAGTATTGTTGCTTGTCTCTTGTCTCCTTCCGTCGTGGATGTGAATGGTTCAGAATAGGCCAGGTCTCCGCAGCGCTAGAGAACCCGGGGGTCTACTCAAAGGAAGGACAGTACTTGAGTTTTTCCGATTCTTGTTAAAATGTTTTTGTAGGTTATATTTGTGTTAGGTGATTAGTGGGGATTTGTTTTATGATTGTTTGTTTTGAATTGTGCAATTCTGGCGGCGGTATGCTATCAGGAATTACCCCACCCTCTTACAGGCGTTCTCCAGAAATTTCCGGTGGTGAATGGATTTGATGAGGACCAGCTGTTGGTTTTCTTGGACCTGGTCCTGCAGGTGGCAGATTTCCCGGGGGTGTCCGATGGGGAGGTCTTGTCTCTTATATACCCGTATTGCCGGAGTACGTTGGCTGATCTGGTCACCAAGGCTCTGCGTCGGGGTGACAGTGTTGATGCTTTCCATGGGGAGGTGTTGAACTTCTTCCTACCCATTCGACGACGCGCCAAGCTTGAGTTGGAAAGATTCTATCGCCCACAGGCATCGCGGAGAGGCGTTAGGAGACTTCGTGCGCGATATACGGAAAGCTTCCCGGGTGTTAAGATTGGGGTTGCCCGAGACAGAAGTGATACAAGCGATTCTGGAAGGACTGACTCCCCAGGAGAGATCTCGTTTGGCATTCGCGGACCGTCCACGTTGTTTTGCGGACCTTGAGCGACTGTTTGTGCTTTCAGGAACTGTCAAGGAGGTTGACGAGTCCCGGGGAAAAGAGGCTACCGATGTCCAATACTCCAGCGGTTCATCAGGAAGAGCCAAAAGGGACAAACATGGTGGTTGGAGGAGAACCCAAGAGACGCTTAGAAAGCCAGAATATTCCGGAAGTGATGGAGGCTACAAGGGGGTGGCAAGTGTGAAGACGGTAACAACAGCTACAGCACAGAAAACAAAGAAACATGAAATTAACAGGGGAAAAAGAAATTATGTTAGGGAACAACCATCGGCAAGTAGGGAGCCTGTAGTTAGGCGTTATTCTTATTTGCAGAAAAAGGAGAGTTTAAAGGTTCCAGAGGAAGTACAAGTGCCTAAGAGAGTAGTGGATGAAGAAGGTGAAGCAGAAGAAGACAAGCGGAATAACTTCTGTGGATCAATACAAGAGGATAAGAACGCGCCAGTTAATACTGAATTACCGGACGCAAAGAGGACGTCATGGTTGAATCCAGAGGCCGCAGAATTTGTTCCGGTATTCCCATCTCGGTTCGTGAGGGATCCAGATCCTGTAACATCACCATCGCCAGTAGAAATTAATTTAGTCATCGCACATGAACCTGGACAGCTGGATTCCAGGGTGGAAAATGTTGATGATGTTGTTGTTGCTGACAATGGTCAAGGAGTGGAATCGACAGAAGAGTCAGAAGAGCGGTCTGCAGATGCTGCGCAGGTGAGTATAGTTGTAGGTGTTAGGGAGACTGTAGAGTCTGAAGTTGCAGATGGACACAGGGATGTCCGGGCTGCGAGTGTTTCTGAGGTTGTGGATGGACAAGGGGATGTCCATGCCGCAAGTGTAGTAGAAGTTGAGGAGAGATTTGGTGGCAGCGTTGTAGAGTTTGTGAGTGAGAGTGATGTAGTGTGTGAAGATGTGCAGACGCCTTCTGTAAGTAGTGTTGAGGATTCCGAGGAACGGGAGGAAGTTTCAGGTGGACCAGGTGAGCAACTAGAGGAGGACGAGGATGTGCAGTGTTCAGATGGTGGTAGTGGCGATGATGTTGATGATAAATGTGTTGGTGAAAATGAGATTGGAGAAGAGGTTAGTGAAGAAGTTTGTGAAGCGGCTGGCGATGCGTGTGATGAAGAAGATGGATCAGAGGAGCAACGGGAAGATGCTGAGGAGGTGCAGTGTCAGGAGGTTGATTTGGATTATGTGGACGAAGACGGGGAAATTGTAGAAAAGGAAGAAATTGTAGAAGGGGAGTTAGACGACGAGCATAATCCCCTTGATTCTGATTCCGAAGAAACCAGTCAGTACAGCTCAACACGAGATAATTTCTTAGAGAGTGGTGTCCGAAAGGAGCGAATACCTAAAGTGCGGCATAGAAAGGTGAGAAGAAGAGGTTAACGGGTAGCGGGTAGATGTTCCCCACACTCCCAGTGGTGTTCATCTATTTCAGGGTCGCGCCCCTGCCCACGCGAGCCTTGGTTTCCTCCATTCATCCTTAGTTTCGGAGGGAACCAGGTCCTTACCCTCAGTCCTAGCTATTGACCTTTAATGATCTTTGCCCTGTTTCATCTTCCCGATTTTCCTACCCCTCCCCTTAGTAAAAAAAAAAAAAAAAAAAAACTCGATAAGGAACTGGAGAGAGACTTCCCGGAAGGGAGTAGATTGTGGTCCTCGAGATGGTCGTGGTCTTTGAGATCGTCAGTTTCCCCTGTTAAAGGTTAGATGGAGTGATGGTGTGCTGTTGCTGATTGTTAATAGTTGTTGATGTTGTTCATTATAGGGTCCGAGCCATGCCGCATTCCCCGGTTGTTTTCCTGGTGTTCTTTTTGATGCGAGAGAAAGTTGTGTAGTAGGTGCTGTAGAAAAGTAAACCCCCTCTAGTTATGGTGTATTTGAATGAGTAAATGATGGGATTAATGTTCGTGTGCCCTTGGTGCGGTCCTCTCTGTCTGGCTGAGCGGGGCCGTCCGCCCTTGTGTAGGGAAGTGGGCCAGCCATATGGCGAGGATGGAGATGCCTTGTGGGCCCATGTGGCTGGTCGGTCCAAGTGAGGGACGAGGAGTAGCACGGTCGCTCACATATCAAGGTGTGAGATGCCTTGTTGGGTCTTAAGACGAATATGTGAGTGGGACCGGTGGGAGTAGGTGATGGTCACCGGAGAGGGTGACGTGTTGGGGAGGTCCCGTGGGGTTGGCATAGCGGAGAGGGTCGCATGGGGATGGTGGTTCTCCTGGGAGCAGAGGCCGCCGGGCCACCTTATCCACGATGTCTACCGGAGTATTTAAGAAGGGGGTACACTGCAGGGTACTTTCCCGAGTTTCAGAGTGGGGCAACCGGGTTGCCCGTTCGGGGTGGGGGTGTGCCGGTGTGAATCCGGCTATCGAAGATTTTAGTTAAAGTTTTTTTTTGTAATATAATGCGCACGAGAGTATGCTAGGCGACCCTTGTATTATGAGATAAAAGGGGACGGATGCGCGCGCAGCTGATGGTTGGGGTCGACTTGCAGATCGGGTGCAGCGGCAGACTACACACCGCCTGGCTCAGAGAATTAACCGTCTCTCTCTTCGAATATTACGATGCAGTTTTCTGTCTCCTTATGACTGGCTAAGGCTTAAACGACTCCCGGGTTCTTGAACTAAGCCGGATTCCTGGCTCGCTGATGGCTGTACACCTGCCTAAGCCGTGAACCATGAACAAGATCCTGTCGGAAGAGGGAGATGGTGACTCGTTCTCAATGCTGCACTTGCCAGCTGTGATGAGGTGATATGCACTCTATTATTTTCTTACCAATTATCATTACATCTATGGGCCCACGTGTGCAGACTTTCTGCTAGATTGGGAAGCCGCTGTTCATGACTCAGAACTTTACTAGTTAAATTCAAGTACACTTTTTTAATAATTGAATTACATAACGCTAAGTGCACTGCCTGTAAGTGGGTGATGCACTGAGGGAGCGTGCCAGAGATATTTTCACTTTTGCACATTGTACAGGTTGCTGACCATTCTCATATTAGTTTTTACAAAATTTATTGAACAGGTTAGTTGCTGTTCCGGCTGGAACAGAGATGAACATATTTAACTTCACTATGGTTTCACATTTAAGGGCTGGGGGTTTTCCTGGGGTTTTTTGGACGTTTTCTGGTGTTTAAAATGGGACTTAGTTTTCTCTGACTCATGCTGGTGCAACCTCAGACAGGTTGGAGGCCGGTCAAATTTTGTCAACTACATGCTGGCGCGCTGCCACAGATGCTAGAGCACCACCACATTATTGTATTTTTTATTTTTAGTATATGTATATAGCCATTCGGGGTTAATAGAAATAATTCGCTATTTTTCTGGAAATATATTAGTTGATTTTGCTCCTTGCACAAGGGCTATACTGATTGTTTTTCTTAACTGGCAAAACACATATTGATTGACTTTCACTGGTAGTAACAGCTGTTTAATTTTCTTTAACTATAAAACATGTACTCATTATTTTTGGTAAAACATATATTGTCAAAATTCTCTGAAATTGTAAAGCCCCTAATGATTAATTTCTGATTGTTAAAATACATAAGGATTTTTTATTCCTTCGGAATTTGTGAAGTAAAATAACCGTTTAGAATTCTATAATCACTGTTTGAAATCAGGTGATGTAGTTCTGTCAATTTTTATTTGATACTGTGAAAGGAACTTAAGGTTCATACGCTCATGAGGGGTCATTGATCAGTGGAATGCTAGACAAATGGGCGGTCCGGTTTTATTCATGCGTTATGAATTATTATCATCTTTCTGGGGTGGCGTTTATGTAATTCTACAAAACGGGTTGTTGATTGGCAAATATTTTATCACTGCTGGGTTATAATATTGTAGTTACATGGCCTGCTAGGCGGGTGCATTCCTGGGGCATTTGTGTTCGAATTGATGTAATTGTGAGTTTGTGTGCCTTATGTTCTGTATGTATTTGTTTGTCTGTGTCTAGCTAGCCACAAGAAAGGGGGGAATTTTCTATTTATATATATATCTGTTTCCTGCATTTATACATATTGGTTATGCTATTATATATATATATATATATATATTTGTTTACTGCATTTATACATATTGGTTATGCTATTATATATATATATATATATATTTATATATATATATATATATATCTGTTTACTGCATTTATACATACAGGTTATGCTATTATATTTATATACATATGTTAACTGAATTTACACACTTTGTTATGCTATACACCTGTTGTTTCTTTAATATTGTTGAAGCAGGACTTAAATTATGCATGTATGAATTCTGGGAAAACAATAAATTTGTTATTGTTACATTACGGCGTAGTTTCATTGCAAGTCCCGTCATACTGGACCCGGCACAATTTTTGCTTCTCTAGGCTCCAGCCTAGTCCTAATTGACTTGTGGCTTCTCCTTAAAAAAAAAAATATTAAAATAAAATAAGTTGTTTCTATACTCATAAAAAAAAGAGACATAAAAGGAAAGAGGGGTTACAAATGGTACCGCAGAGCGTGGTTTATAAAGTCTGCTACCACAAATGGTAGCTGAGAGCGTGGTTCATTCGGGGCTTGAACCCTTGGGTCCTGGGGTGTGATGGGGCTTGCAGACTCGGAAATATTAATGCGATTGTGGTGACATAGTTGATATAGGCCCGTGTAGGCTAGTTATAAGTTGTTTAATTTGTGAGTCGGGTCGCACCACTGAGGCGGTTATTTGTGTTTGGAAAAATTGATAGGTTGTACGGCCGGGGAGTCTCGAGCGTGGCCTGGAAGATGGAATGTTGATCCGGGGTCGGAGTTTAGCGTGTTATATTGATGGGATGCGGTATGGCCCGATCGGAAATCGGTACCGGCACTGACTTGTGTCCGGTTGATGTCGAAGTATTAATTCCCAGATTATGACTTTTATTTGTTAGTTGGTTGTTGTGAGTTATGTGTTGGTACGTCGTGTGTGTCGAGTTGTTGTTTGATGTTAGGTGTGTTTAGTATTGTTGCTTGTCTCTTGTCTCCTTCCGTCGTGGATGTGAATGGTTCAGAATAAGCCAGGTCTCCGCAGCGCTAGAGAACCCGGGGGTCTACTCAAAGGAAGGACAGTACTTGAGTTTTTCCGATTCTTGTTAAAATGTTTTTGTAGGTTATATTTGTGTTAGGTGTTTAGTGGGGATTTGTTTTATGATTGTTTGTTTTGAATTGTGCAATTCTGGCGGCGGTATGCTATCAGGAATTACCCCACCCTCTTACAGGCGTTCTCCAGAAATTTCCGGTGGTGAATGGATTTGATGAGGACCAGCTGTTGGTTTTCTTGGACCTGGTCCTGCAGGTGGCAGATTTCCCGGGGGTGTCCGATGGGGAGGTCTTGTCTCTTATATACCCGTATTGCCGGAGTACGTTGGCTGATCTGGTCACCAAGGCTCTGCGTCGGGGTGACAGTGTTGATGCTTTCCATGGGGAGGTGTTGAACTTCTTCCTACCCATTCGACGACGCGCCAAGCTTGAGTTGGAAAGATTCTATCGCCCACAGGCATCGCGGAGAGGCGTTAGGAGACTTCGTGCGCGATATACGGAAAGCTTCCCGGGTGTTAAGATTGGGGTTGCCCGAGACAGAAGTGATACAAGCGATTCTGGAAGGACTGACTCCCCAGGAGAGATCTCGTTTGGCATTCGCGGACCGTCCACGTTGTTTTGCGGACCTTGAGCGACTGTTTGTGCTTTCAGGAACTGTCAAGGAGGTTGACGAGTCCCGGGGAAAAGAGGCTACCGATGTCCAATACT
This sequence comes from Magicicada septendecula, assembly GCA_034769895.1. Classification (NCBI taxonomy): domain Eukaryota; kingdom Metazoa; phylum Arthropoda; class Insecta; order Hemiptera; family Cicadidae; genus Magicicada; species Magicicada septendecula. Next base: position 36,398,534 of record CM068372.1, read on the forward strand.
CCAGCGGTTCATCAGGAAGAGCCAAAAGGGACAAACATGGTGGTTGGAGGAGAACCCAAGAGACGCTTAGAAAGCCAGAATATTCCGGAAGTGATGGAGGCTACAAGGGGGTGGCAAGTGTGAAGACGGTAACAACAGCTACAGCACAGAAAACAAAGAAACATGAAATTAACAGGGGAAAAAGAAATTATGTTAGGGAACAACCATCGGCAAATAGGGAGCCTGTAGTTAGGCGTTATTCTTATTTGCAGAAAAAGGAGAGTTTAAAGGTTCCAGAGGAAGTACAAGTGCCTAAGAGAGTAGTGGATGAAGAAGGTGAAGCAGAAGAAGACAAGCGAAATAACTTCTGTGGATCAATACAAGAGGATAAGAACGCGCCAGTTAATACTGAATTACCGGACGCAAAGAGGACGTCATGGTTGAATCCAGAGGCCGCAGAATTTGTTCCGGTATTCCCATCTCGGTTCGTGAGGGATCCAGATCCTGTAACATCACCATCGCCAGTAGAAATTAATTTAGTCATCGCACATGAACCTGGACAGCTGGATTCCAGGGTGGAAAATGTTGATGATGTTGTTGTTGCTGACAATGGTCAAGGAGTGGAATCGACAGAAGAGTCAGACGAGCGGTCTGCAGATGCTGCGCAGGTGAGTATAGTTGTAGGTGTTAGGGAGACTGTAGAGTCTGAAGTTGCAGATGGACACAGGGATGTCCGGGCTGCGAGTGTTTCTGAGGTTGTGGATGGACAAGGGGATGTCCATGCCGCAAGTGAGGTAGAAGTTGAGGAGAGATTTGGTGGCAGCGTTGTAGAGTTTGTGAGTGAGAGTGATGTAGTGTGTGAAGATGTGCAGACGCCTTCTGTAAGTAGTGTTGAGGATTCCGAGGAACGGGAGGAAGTTTCAGGTGGACCAGGTGAGCAACTAGAGGAGGACGAGGATGTGCAGTGTTCAGATGGTGGTAGTGGCGATGATGTTGATGATAAATGTGTTGGTGAAAATGAGATTGGAGAAGAGGTTAGTGAAGAAGTTTGTGAAGCGGCTGGCGATGCGTGTGATGAAGAAGATGGATCAGAGGAGCAACGGGAAGATGCTGAGGAGGTGCAGTGTCAGGAGGTTGATTTGGATTATGTGGACGAAGACGGGGAAATTGTAGAAAAGGAAGAAATTGTAGAAGGGGAGTTAGACGACGAGCATAATCCCCTTGATTCTGATTCCGAAGAAACCAGTCAGTACAGCTCAACACGAGATAATTTCTTAGAGAGTGGTGTCCGAAAGGAGCGAATACCTAAAGTGCGGCATAGAAAGGTGAGAAGAAGAGGTTAACGGGTAGCGGGTAGATGTTCCCCACACTCCCAGTGGTGTTCATCTATTTCAGGGTCGCGCCCCTGCCCACGCGAGCCTTGGTTTCCTCCATTCATCCTTAGTTTCGGAGGGAACCAGGTCCTTACCCTCAGTCCTAGCTATTGACCTTTAATGATCTTTGCCCTGTTTCATCTTCCCGATTTTCCTACCCCTCCCCTTAGTAAAAAAAAAACTCGATAAGGAACTGGAGAGAGACTTCCCGGAAGGGAGTAGATTGTGGTCCTCGAGATGGTCGTGGTCTTTGAGATCGTCAGTTTCCCCTGTTAAAGGTTAGATGGAGTGATGGTGTGCTGTTGCTGATTGTTAATAGTTGTTGATGTTGTTCATTATAGGGTCCGAGCCATGCCGCATTCCCCGGTTGTTTTCCTGGTGTTCTTTTTGTTGCGAGAGAAAGTTGTGTAGTAGGTGCTGTAGAAAAGTAAACCCCCTCTAGTTATGGTGTATTTGAATGAGTAAATGATGGGATTAATGTTCGTGTGCCCTTGGTGCGGTCCTCTCTGTCTGGCTGAGCGGGGCCGTCCGCCCTTGTGTAGGGAAGTGGGCCAGCCATATGGCGAGGATGGAGATGCCTTGTGGGCCCATGTGGCTGGTCGGTCCAAGTGAGGGACGAGGAGTAGCACGGTCGCTCACATATCAAGGTGTGAGATGCCTTGTTGGGTCTTAAGACGAATATGTGAGTGGGACCGGTGGGAGTAGGTGATGGTCACCGGAGAGGGTGACGTGTTGGGGAGGTCCCGTGGGGTTGGCATAGCGGAGAGGGTCGCATGGGGATGGTGGTTCTCCTGGGAGCAGAGGCCGCCGGGCCACCTTATCCACGATGTCTACCGGAGTATTTAAGAAGGGGGTACACTGCAGGGTACTTTCCCGAGTTTCAGAGTGGGGCAACCGGGTTGCCCGTTCGGGGTGGGGGTGTGCCGGTGTGAATCCGGCTATCGAAGATTTTAGTTAAAGTTTTTTTTTGTAATATAATGCGCACGAGAGTATGCTAGGCGACCCTTGTATTATGAGATAAAAGGGGACGGATGCGCGCGCAGCTGATGGTTGGGGTCGACTTGCAGATCGGGTGCAGCGGCAGACTACACTCCGCCTGGCTCAGAGAATTAACCGTCTCTCTCTTCGAATATTACGACGCAGTTTTCTGTCTCCTTATGACTGGCTAAGGCTTAAACGACTCCCGGGTTCTTGAACTAAGCCGGATTCCTGGCTCGCTGATGGCTGTACACCTGCCTAAGCCGTGAACCATGAACAAGATCCTGTCGGAAGAGGGAGATGGTGACTCGTTCTCAATGCTGCACTTGCCAGCTGTGATATGCACTCTATTATTTTCTTACCAATTATCATTACATCTATGGGCCCACGTGTGCAGACTTTCTGCTAGATTGGGAAGCCGCTGTTCATGACTCAGAACTTTACTAGTTAAATTCAAGTACACTTTTTTAATAATTGAATTACATAACGCTAAGTGCACTGCCTGTAAGTGGGTGATGCACTGAGGGAGCGTGCCAGAGATATTTTCACTTTTGCACATTGTACAGGTTGCTGACCATTCTCATATTAGTTTTTACAAAATTTATTGAACAGGTTAGTTGCTGTTCCGGCTGGAACAGAGATGAACATATTTAACTTCACTATGGTTTCACATTTAAGGGCTGGGGGTTTTCCTGGGGTTTTTTGGACGTTTTCTGGTGTTTAAAATGGGACTTAGTTTTCTCTGACTCATGCTGGTGCAACCTCAGACAGGTTGGAGGCCGGTCAAATTTTGTCAACTACATGCTGGCGCGCTGCCACAGATGCTAGAGCACCACCACATTATTGTATTTTTTATTTTTATTATATGTATATAGCCATTCGGGGTTAATAGAAATAATTCGCTATTTTTCTGGAAATATATTAGTTGATTTTGCTCCTTGCACAAGGGCTATACTGATTGTTTTTCTTAACTGGCAAAACACATATTGATTGACTTTCACTGGTAGTAACAGCTGTTTAATTTTCTTTAACTATAAAACATGTACTCATTATTTTTGGTAAAACATATATTGTCAAAATTCTCTGAAATTGTAAAGCCCCTAATGATTAATTTCTGATTGTTAAAATACATAAGGATTTTTTATTCCTTCGGAATTTGTGAAGTAAAATAACCGTTTAGAATTCTATAATCACTGTTTGAAATCAGGTGATGTAGTTCTGTCAATTTTTATTTGATACTGTGAAAGGAACTTAAGGTTCATACGCTCATGAGGGGTCATTGATCAGTGGAATGCTAGACAAATGGGCGGTCCGGTTTTATTCATGCGTTATGAATTATTATCATCTTTCTGGGGTGGCGTTTATGTAATTCTACAAAACGGGTTGTTGATTGGCAAATATTTTATCACTGCTGGGTTATAATATTGTAGTTACATGGCCTGCTAGGCGGGTGCATTCCTGGGGCATTTGTGTTCGAATTGATGTAATTGTGAGTTTGTGTGCCTTATGTTCTGTATGTATTTGTTTGTCTGTGTCTAGCTAGCCACAAGAAAGGGGGGAATTTTCTATTTATATATATATCTGTTTCCTGCATTTATACATATTGGTTATGCTATTATATATATATATATATATATATATATTTGTTTACTGCATTTATACATATTGGTTATGCTATTATATATATATATATATATATATATATATATATATCTGTTTACTGCATTTATACATACAGGTTATGCTATTATATTTATATACATATGTTAACTGAATTTACACACTTTGTTATGCTATACACCTGTTGTTTCTTTAATATTGTTGAAGCAGGACTTAAATTATGCATGTATGAATTCTGGGAAAACAATAAATTTGTTATTGTTACATTACGGCGTAGTTTCATTGCAAGTCCCGTCATACTGGACCCGGCACAATTTTTGCTTCTCTAGGCTCCAGCCTAGTCCTAATTGACTTGTGGCTTCTCCTTAAAAAAAAAAAATATTAAAATAAAATAAGTTGTTTCTATACTCATAAAAAAAGAGACATAAAAGGAAAGAGGGGTTACAAATGGTACCGCAGAGCGTGGTTTATAAAGTCTGCTACCACAAATGGTAGCTGAGAGCGTGGTTCATTCGGGGCTTGAACCCTTGGGTCCTGGGGTGTGACGGGGCTTGCAGACTCGGAAATATTAATGCGATTGTGGTGACATAGTTGATATAGGCCCGTGTAGGCTAGTTATAAGTTGTTTAATTTGTGAGTCGGGTCGCACCACTGAGGCGGTTATTTGTGTTTGGAAAAATTGATAGGTTGTACGGCCGGGGAGTCTCGAGCGTGGCCTGGAAGATGGAATGTTGATCCGGGGTCGGAGTTTAGCGTGTTATATTGATGGGATGCGGTATGGCCCGATCGGAAATCGGTACCGGCACTGACTTGTGTCCGGTTGATGTCGAAGTATTAATTCCCAGATTATGACTTTTAGTTGTTAGTTGGTTGTTGTGAGTTATGTGTTGGTACGTCGTGTGTGTCGAGTTGTTGTTTGATGTTAGGTGTGTTTAGTATTGTTGCTTGTCTCTTGTCTCCTTCCGTCGTGGATGTGAATGGTTCAGAATAGGCCAGGTCTCCGCAGCGCTAGAGAGCCCGGGGGTCTACTCAAAGGAAGGACAGTACTTGAGTTTTTCCGATTCTTGTTAAAATGTTTTTGTAGGTTATATTTGTGTTAGGTGTTTAGTGGGGATTTGTTTTATGATTGTTTGTTTTGAATTGTGCAATTCTGGCGGCGGTATGCTATCAGGAATTACCCCACCCTCTTACAGGCGTTCTCCAGAAATTTCCGGTGGTGAATGGATTTGATGAGGACCAGCTGTTGGTTTTCTTGGACCTGGTCCTGCAGGTGGCAGATTTCCCGGGGGTGTCCGATGGGGAGGTCTTGTCTCTTATATACCCGTATTGCCGGAGTACGTTGGCTGATCTGGTCACCAAGGCTCTGCGTCGGGGTGACAGTGTTGATGCTTTCCATGGGGAGGTGTTGAACTTCTTCCTACCCATTCGACGACGCGCCAAGCTTGAGTTGGAAAGATTCTATCGCCCACAGGCATCGCGGAGAGGCGTTAGGAGACTTCGTGCGCGATATACGGAAAGCTTCCCGGGTGTTAAGATTGGGGTTGCCCGAGACAGAAGTGATACAAGCGATTCTGGAAGGACTGACTCCCCAGGAGAGATCTCGTTTGGCATTCGCGGACCGTCCACGTTGTTTTGCGGACCTTGAGCGACTGTTTGTGCTTTCAGGAACTGTCAAGGAGGTTGACGAGTCCCGGGGAAAAGAGGCTACCGATGTCCAATACTCCAGCGGTTCATCAGGAAGAGCCAAAAGGGACAAACATGGTGGTTGGAGGAGAACCCAAGAGACGCTTAGAAAGCCAGAATATTCCGGAAGTGATGGAGGCTACAAGGGGGTGGCAAGTGTGAAGACGGTAACAACAGCTACAGCACAGAAAACAAAGAAACATGAAATTAACAGGGGAAAAAGAAATTATGTTAGGGAACAACCATCGGCAAGTAGGGAGCCTGTAGTTAGGCGTTATTCTTATTTGCAGAAAAAGGAGAGTTTAAAGGTTCCAGAGGAAGTACAAGTGCCTAAGAGAGTAGTGGATGAAGAAGGTGAAGCAGAAGAAGACAAGCGGAATAACTTCTGTGGATCAATACAAGAGGATAAGAACGCGCCAGTTAATACTGAATTACCGGACGCAAAGAGGACGTCATGGTTGAATCCAGAGGCCGCAGAATTTGTTCCGGTATTCCCATCTCGGTTCGTGAGGGATCCAGATCCTGTAACATCACCATCGCCAGTAGAAATTAATTTAGTCATCGCACATGAACCTGGACAGCTGGATTCCAGGGTGGAAAATGTTGATGATGTTGTTGTTGCTGACAATGGTCAAGGAGTGGAATCGACAGAAGAGTCAGAAGAGCGGTCTGCAGATGCTGCGCAGGTGAGTATAGTTGTAGGTGTTAGGGAGACTGTAGAGTCTGAAGTTGCAGATGGACACAGGGATGTCCGGGCTGCGAGTGTTTCTGAGGTTGTGGATGGACAAGGGGATGTCCATGCCGCAAGTGAGGTAGAAGTTGAGGAGAGATTTGGTGGCAGCGTTGTAGAGTTTGTGAGTGAGAGTGATGTAGTGTGTGAAGATGTGCAGACGCCTTCTGTAAGTAGTGTTGAGGATTCCGAGGAACGGGAGGAAGTTTCAGGTGGACCAGGTGAGCAACTAGAGGAGGACGAGGATGTGCAGTGTTCAGATGGTGGTAGTGGCGATGATGTTGATGATAAATGTGTTGGTGAAAATGAGATTGGAGAAGAGGTTAGTGAAGAAGTTTGTGAAGCGGCTGGCGATGCGTGTGATGAAGAAGATGGATCAGAGGAGCAACGGGAAGATGCTGAGGAGGTGCAGTGTCAGGAGGTTGATTTGGATTATGTGGACGAAGACGGGGAAATTGTAGAAAAGGAAGAAATTGTAGAAGGGGAGTTAGACGACGAGCATAATCCCCTTGATTCTGATTCCGAAGAAACCAGTCAGTACAGCTCAACACGAGATAATTTCTTAGAGAGTGGTGTCCGAAAGGAGCGAATACCTAAAGTGCGGCATAGAAAGGTGAGAAGAAGAGGTTAACGGGTAGCGGGTAGATGTTCCCCACACTCCCAGTGGTGTTCATCTATTTCAGGGTCGCGCCCCTGCCCACGCGAGCCTTGGTTTCCTCCATTCATCCTTAGTTTCGGAGGGAACCAGGTCCTTACCCTCAGTCCTAGCTATTGACCTTTAATGATCTTTGCCCTGTTTCATCTTCCCGATTTTCCTACCCCTCCCCTTAGTAAAAAAAAAACTCGATAAGGAACTGGAGAGAGACTTCCCGGAAGGGAGTAGATTGTGGTCCTCGAGATGGTCGTGGTCTTTGAGATCGTCAGTTTCCCCTGTTAAAGGTTAGATGGAGTGATGGTGTGCTGTTGCTGATTGTTAATAGTTGTTGATGTTGTTCATTATAGGGTCCGAGCCATGCCGCATTCCCCGGTTGTTTTCCTGGTGTTCTTTTTGTTGCGAGAGAAAGTTGTGTAGTAGGTGCTGTAGAAAAGTAAACCCCCTCTAGTTATGGTGTATTTGAATGAGTAAATGATGGGATTAATGTTCGTGTGCCCTTGGTGCGGTCCTCTCTGTCTGGCTGAGCGGGGCCGTCCGCCCTTGTGTAGGGAAGTGGGCCAGCCATATGGCGAGGATGGAGATGCCTTGTGGGCCCATGTGGCTGGTCGGTCCAAGTGAGGGACGAGGAGTAGCACGGTCGCTCACATATCAAGGTGTGAGATGCCTTGTTGGGTCTTAAGACGAATATGTGAGTGGGACCGGTGGGAGTAGGTGATGGTCACCGGAGAGGGTGACGTGTTGGGGAGGTCCCGTGGGGTTGGCATAGCGGAGAGGGTCGCATGGGGATGGTGGTTCTCCTGGGAGCAGAGGCCGCCGGGCCACCTTATCCACGATGTCTACCGGAGTATTTAAGAAGGGGGTACACTGCAGGGTACTTTCCCGAGTTTCAGAGTGGGGCAACCGGGTTGCCCGTTCGGGGTGGGGGTGTGCCGGTGTGAATCCGGCTATCGAAGATTTTAGTTAAAGTTTTTTTTTGTAATATAATGCGCACGAGAGTATGCTAGGCGACCCTTGTATTATGAGATAAAAGGGGACGGATGCGCGCGCAGCTGATGGTTGGGGTCGACTTGCAGATCGGGTGCAGCGGCAGACTACACTCCGCCTGGCTCAGAGAATTAACCGTCTCTCTCTTCGAATATTACGACGCAGTTTTCTGTCTCCTTATGACTGGCTAAGGCTTAAACGACTCCCGGGTTCTTGAACTAAGCCGGATTCCTGGCTCGCTGATGGCTGTACACCTGCCTAAGCCGTGAACCATGAACAAGATCCTGTCGGAAGAGGGAGATGGTGACTCGTTCTCAATGCTGCACTTGCCAGCTGTGATATGCACTCTATTATTTTCTTACCAATTATCATTACATCTATGGGCCCACGTGTGCAGACTTTCTGCTAGATTGGGAAGCCGCTGTTCATGACTCAGAACTTTACTAGTTAAATTCAAGTACACTTTTTTAATAATTGAATTACATAACGCTAAGTGCACTGCCTGTAAGTGGGTGATGCACTGAGGGAGCGTGCCAGAGATATTTTCACTTTTGCACATTGTACAGGTTGCTGACCATTCTCATATTAGTTTTTACAAAATTTATTGAACAGGTTAGTTGCTGTTCCGGCTGGAACAGAGATGAACATATTTAACTTCACTATGGTTTCACATTTAAGGGCTGGGGGTTTTCCTGGGGTTTTTTGGACGTTTTCTGGTGTTTAAAATGGGACTTAGTTTTCTCTGACTCATGCTGGTGCAACCTCAGACAGGTTGGAGGCCGGTCAAATTTTGTCAACTACATGCTGGCGCGCTGCCACAGATGCTAGAGCACCACCACATTATTGTATTTTTTATTTTTATTATATGTATATAGCCATTCGGGGTTAATAGAAATAATTCGCTATTTTTCTGGAAATATATTAGTTGATTTTGCTCCTTGCACAAGGGCTATACTGATTGTTTTTCTTAACTGGCAAAACACATATTGATTGACTTTCACTGGTAGTAACAGCTGTTTAATTTTCTTTAACTATAAAACATGTACTCATTATTTTTGGTAAAACATATATTGTCAAAATTCTCTGAAATTGTAAAGCCCCTAATGATTAATTTCTGATTGTTAAAATACATAAGGATTTTTTATTCCTTCGGAATTTGTGAAGTAAAATAACCGTTTAGAATTCTATAATCACTGTTTGAAATCAGGTGATGTAGTTCTGTCAATTTTTATTTGATACTGTGAAAGGAACTTAAGGTTCATACGCTCATGAGGGGTCATTGATCAGTGGAATGCTAGACAAATGGGCGGTCCGGTTTTATTCATGCGTTATGAATTATTATCATCTTTCTGGGGTGGCGTTTATGTAATTCTACAAAACGGGTTGTTGATTGGCAAATATTTTATCACTGCTGGGTTATAATATTGTAGTTACATGGCCTGCTAGGCGGGTGCATTCCTGGGGCATTTGTGTTCGAATTGATGTAATTGTGAGTTTGTGTGCCTTATGTTCTGTATGTATTTGTTTGTCTGTGTCTAGCTAGCCACAAGAAAGGGGGGAATTTTCTATTTATATATATATCTGTTTCCTGCATTTATACATATTGGTTATGCTATTATATATATATATATATATATATATTTGTTTACTGCATTTATACATATTGGTTATGCTATTATATATATATATATATATATATATATATATATCTGTTTACTGCATTTATACATACAGGTTATGCTATTATATTTATATACATATGTTAACTGAATTTACACACTTTGTTATGCTATACACCTGTTGTTTCTTTAATATTGTTGAAGCAGGACTTAAATTATGCATGTATGAATTCTGGGAAAACAATAAATTTGTTATTGTTACATTACGGCGTAGTTTCATTGCAAGTCCCGTCATACTGGACCCGGCACAATTTTTGCTTCTCTAGGCTCCAGCCTAGTCCTAATTGACTTGTGGCTTCTCCTTAAAAAAAAAAAATATTAAAATAAAATAAGTTGTTTCTATACTCATAAAAAAAGAGACATAAAAGGAAAGAGGGGTTACAAATGGTACCGCAGAGCGTGGTTTATAAAGTCTGCTACCACAAATGGTAGCTGAGAGCGTGGTTCATTCGGGGCTTGAACCCTTGGGTCCTGGGGTGTGACGGGGCTTGCAGACTCGGAAATATTAATGCGATTGTGGTGACATAGTTGATATAGGCCCGTGTAGGCTAGTTATAAGTTGTTTAATTTGTGAGTCGGGTCGCACCACTGAGGCGGTTATTTGTGTTTGGAAAAATTGATAGGTTGTACGGCCGGGGAGTCTCGAGCGTGGCCTGGAAGATGGAATGTTGATCCGGGGTCGGAGTTTAGCGTGTTATATTGATGGGATGCGGTATGGCCCGATCGGAAATCGGTACCGGCACTGACTTGTGTCCGGTTGATGTCGAAGTATTAATTCCCAGATTATGACTTTTAGTTGTTAGTTGGTTGTTGTGAGTTATGTGTTGGTACGTCGTGTGTGTCGAGTTGTTGTTTGATGTTAGGTGTGTTTAGTATTGTTGCTTGTCTCTTGTCTCCTTCCGTCGTGGATGTGAATGGTTCAGAATAGGCCAGGTCTCCGCAGCGCTAGAGAGCCCGGGGGTCTACTCAAAGGAAGGACAGTACTTGAGTTTTTCCGATTCTTGTTAAAATGTTTTTGTAGGTTATATTTGTGTTAGGTGTTTAGTGGGGATTTGTTTTATGATTGTTTGTTTTGAATTGTGCAATTCTGGCGGCGGTATGCTATCAGGAATTACCCCACCCTCTTACAGGCGTTCTCCAGAAATTTCCGGTGGTGAATGGATTTGATGAGGACCAGCTGTTGGTTTTCTTGGACCTGGTCCTGCAGGTGGCAGATTTCCCGGGGGTGTCCGATGGGGAGGTCTTGTCTCTTATATACCCGTATTGCCGGAGTACGTTGGCTGATCTGGTCACCAAGGCTCTGCGTCGGGGTGACAGTGTTGATGCTTTCCATGGGGAGGTGTTGAACTTCTTCCTACCCATTCGACGACGCGCCAAGCTTGAGTTGGAAAGATTCTATCGCCCACAGGCATCGCGGAGAGGCGTTAGGAGACTTCGTGCGCGATATACGGAAAGCTTCCCGGGTGTTAAGATTGGGGTTGCCCGAGACAGAAGTGATACAAGCGATTCTGGAAGGACTGACTCCCCAGGAGAGATCTCGTTTGGCATTCGCGGACCGTCCACGTTGTTTTGCGGACCTTGAGCGACTGTTTGTGCTTTCAGGAACTGTCAAGGAGGTTGACGAGTCCCGGGGAAAAGAGGCTACCGATGTCCAATACTCCAGCGGTTCATCAGGAAGAGCCAAAAGGGACAAACATGGTGGTTGGAGGAGAACCCAAGAGACGCTTAGAAAGCCAGAATATTCCGGAAGTGATGGAGGCTACAAGGGGGTGGCAAGTGTGAAGACGGTAACAACAGCTACAGCACAGAAAACAAAGAAACATGAAATTAACAGGGGAAAAAGAAATTATGTTAGGGAACAACCATCGGCAAGTAGGGAGCCTGTAGTTAGGCGTTATTCTTATTTGCAGAAAAAGGAGAGTTTAAAGGTTCCAGAGGAAGTACAAGTGCCTAAGAGAGTAGTGGATGAAGAAGGTGAAGCAGAAGAAGACAAGCGGAATAACTTCTGTGGATCAATACAAGAGGATAAGAACGCGCCAGTTAATACTGAATTACCGGACGCAAAGAGGACGTCATGGTTGAATCCAGAGGCCGCAGAATTTGTTCCGGTATTCCCATCTCGGTTCGTGAGGGATCCAGATCCTGTAACATCACCATCGCCAGTAGAAATTAATTTAGTCATCGCACATGAACCTGGACAGCTGGATTCCAGGGTGGAAAATGTTGATGATGTTGTTGTTGCTGACAATGGTCAAGGAGTGGAATCGACAGAAGAGTCAGAAGAGCGGTCTGCAGATGCTGCGCAGGTGAGTATAGTTGTAGGTGTTAGGGAGACTGTAGAGTCTGAAGTTGCAGATGGACACAGGGATGTCCGGGCTGCGAGTGTTTCTGAGGTTGTGGATGGACAAGGGGATGTCCATGCCGCAAGTGAGGTAGAAGTTGAGGAGAGATTTGGTGGCAGCGTTGTAGAGTTTGTGAGTGAGAGTGATGTAGTGTGTGAAGATGTGCAGACGCCTTCTGTAAGTAGTGTTGAGGATTCCGAGGAACGGGAGGAAGTTTCAGGTGGACCAGGTGAGCAACTAGAGGAGGACGAGGATGTGCAGTGTTCAGATGGTGGTAGTGGCGATGATGTTGATGATAAATGTGTTGGTGAAAATGAGATTGGAGAAGAGGTTAGTGAAGAAGTTTGTGAAGCGGCTGGCGATGCGTGTGATGAAGAAGATGGATCAGAGGAGCAACGGGAAGATGCTGAGGAGGTGCAGTGTCAGGAGGTTGATTTGGATTATGTGGACGAAGACGGGGAAATTGTAGAAAAGGAAGAAATTGTAGAAGGGGAGTTAGACGACGAGCATAATCCCCTTGATTCTGATTCCGAAGAAACCAGTCAGTACAGCTCAACACGAGATAATTTCTTAGAGAGTGGTGTCCGAAAGGAGCGAATACCTAAAGTGCGGCATAGAAAGGTGAGAAGAAGAGGTTAACGGGTAGCGGGTAGATGTTCCCCACACTCCCAGTGGTGTTCATCTATTTCAGGGTCGCGCCCCTGCCCACGCGAGCCTTGGTTTCCTCCATTCATCCTTAGTTTCGGAGGGAACCAGGTCCTTACCCTCAGTCCTAGCTATTGACCTTTAATGATCTTTGCCCTGTTTCATCTTCCCGATTTTCCTACCCCTCCCCTTAGTAAAAAAAAAACTCGATAAGGAACTGGAGAGAGACTTCCCGGAAGGGAGTAGATTGTGGTCCTCGAGATGGTCGTGGTCTTTGAGATCGTCAGTTTCCCCTGTTAAAGGTTAGATGGAGTGATGGTGTGCTGTTGCTGATTGTTAATAGTTGTTGATGTTGTTCATTATAGGGTCCGAGCCATGCCGCATTCCCCGGTTGTTTTCCTGGTGTTCTTTTTGTTGCGAGAGAAAGTTGTGTAGTAGGTGCTGTAGAAAAGTAAACCCCCTCTAGTTATGGTGTATTTGAATGAGTAAATGATGGGATTAATGTTCGTGTGCCCTTGGTGCGGTCCTCTCTGTCTGGCTGAGCGGGGCCGTCCGCCCTTGTGTAGGGAAGTGGGCCAGCCATATGGCGAGGATGGAGATGCCTTGTGGGCCCATGTGGCTGGTCGGTCCAAGTGAGGGACGAGGAGTAGCACGGTCGCTCACATATCAAGGTGTGAGATGCCTTGTTGGGTCTTAAGACGAATATGTGAGTGGGACCGGTGGGAGTAGGTGATGGTCACCGGAGAGGGTGACGTGTTGGGGAGGTCCCGTGGGGTTGGCATAGCGGAGAGGGTCGCATGGGGATGGTGGTTCTCCTGGGAGCAGAGGCCGCCGGGCCACCTTATCCACGATGTCTACCGGAGTATTTAAGAAGGGGGTACACTGCAGGGTACTTTCCCGAGTTTCAGAGTGGGGCAACCGGGTTGCCCGTTCGGGGTGGGGGTGTGCCGGTGTGAATCCGGCTATCGAAGATTTTAGTTAAAGTTTTTTTTTGTAATATAATGCGCACGAGAGTATGCTAGGCGACCCTTGTATTATGAGATAAAAGGGGACGGATGCGCGCGCAGCTGATGGTTGGGGTCGACTTGCAGATCGGGTGCAGCGGCAGACTACACTCCGCCTGGCTCAGAGAATTAACCGTCTCTCTCTTCGAATATTACGACGCAGTTTTCTGTCTCCTTATGACTGGCTAAGGCTTAAACGACTCCCGGGTTCTTGAACTAAGCCGGATTCCTGGCTCGCTGATGGCTGTACACCTGCCTAAGCCGTGAACCATGAACAAGATCCTGTCGGAAGAGGGAGATGGTGACTCGTTCTCAATGCTGCACTTGCCAGCTGTGATGAGGTGATATGCACTCTATTATTTTCTTACCAATTATCATTACATCTATGGGCCCACGTGTGCAGACTTTCTGCTAGATTGGGAAGCCGCTGTTCATGACTCAGAACTTTACTAGTTAAATTCAAGTACACTTTTTTAATAATTGAATTACATAACGCTAAGTGCACTGCCTGTAAGTGGGTGATGCACTGAGGGAGCGTGCCAGAGATATTTTCACTTTTGCACATTGTACAGGTTGCTGACCATTCTCATATTAGTTTTTACAAAATTTATTGAACAGGTTAGTTGCTGTTCCGGCTGGAACAGAGATGAACATATTTAACTTCACTATGGTTTCACATTTAAGGGCTGGGGGTTTTCCTGGGGTTTTTTGGACGTTTTCTGGTGTTTAAAATGGGACTTAGTTTTCTCTGACTCATGCTGGTGCAACCTCAGACAGGTTGGAGGCCGGTCAAATTTTGTCAACTACATGCTGGCGCGCTGCCACAGATGCTAGAGCACCACCACATTATTGTATTTTTTATTTTTATTATATGTATATAGCCATTCGGGGTTAATAGAAATAATTCGCTATTTTTCTGGAAATATATTAGTTGATTTTGCTCCTTGCACAAGGGCTATACTGATTGTTTTTCTTAACTGGCAAAACACATATTGATTGACTTTCACTGGTAGTAACAGCTGTTTAATTTTCTTTAACTATAAAACATGTACTCATTATTTTTGGTAAAACATATATTGTCAAAATTCTCTGAAATTGTAAAGCCCCTAATGATTAATTTCTGATTGTTAAAATACATAAGGATTTTTTATTCCTTCGGAATTTGTGAAGTAAAATAACCGTTTAGAATTCTATAATCACTGTTTGAAATCAGGTGATGTAGTTCTGTCAATTTTTATTTGATACTGTGAAAGGAACTTAAGGTTCATACGCTCATGAGGGGTCATTGATCAGTGGAATGCTAGACAAATGGGCGGTCCGGTTTTATTCATGCGTTATGAATTATTATCATCTTTCTGGGGTGGCGTTTATGTAATTCTACAAAACGGGTTGTTGATTGGCAAATATTTTATCACTGCTGGGTTATAATATTGTAGTTACATGGCCTGCTAGGCGGGTGCATTCCTGGGGCATTTGTGTTCGAATTGATGTAATTGTGAGTTTGTGTGCCTTATGTTCTGTATGTATTTGTTTGTCTGTGTCTAGCTAGCCACAAGAAAGGGGGGAATTTTCTATTTATATATATATCTGTTTCCTGCATTTATACATATTGGTTATGCTATTATATATATATATATTTGTTTACTGCATTTATACATATTGGTTATGCTATTATATATATATATATATATATATATATATATATATCTGTTTACTGCATTTATACATACAGGTTATGCTATTATATTTATATACATATGTTAACTGAATTTACACACTTTGTTATGCTATACACCTGTTGTTTCTTTAATATTGTTGAAGCAGGACTTAAATTATGCATGTATGAATTCTGGGAAAACAATAAATTTGTTATTGTTACATTACGGCGTAGTTTCATTGCAAGTCCCGTCATACTGGACCAGGCACAATTTTTGCTTCTCTAGGCTCCAGCCTAGTCCTAATTGACTTGTGGCTTCTCCTTAAAAAAAAAAAATATTAAAATAAAATAAGTTGTTTCTATACTCATAAAAAAAGAGACATAAAAGGAAAGAGGGGTTACAAATGGTACCGCAGAGCGTGGTTTATAAAGTCTGCTACCACAAATGGTAGCTGAGAGCGTGGTTCATTCGGGGCTTGTACCCTTGGGTCCTGGGGTGTGACGGGGCTTGCAGACTCGGAAATATTAATGCGATTGTGGTGACATAGTTGATATAGGCCCGTGTAGGCTAGTTATAAGTTGTTTAATTTGTGAGTCGGGTCGCACCACTGAGGCGGTTATTTGTGTTTGGAAAAATTGATAGGTTGTACGGCCGGGGAGTCTCGAGCGTGGCCTGGAAGATGGAATGTTGATCCGGGGTCGGAGTTTAGCGTGTTATATTGATGGGATGCGGTATGGCCCGATCGGAAATCGGTACCGGCACTGACTTGTGTCCGGTTGATGTCGAAGTATTAATTCCCAGATTATGACTTTTAGTTGTTAGTTGGTTGTTGTGAGTTATGTGTTGGTACGTCGTGTGTGTCGAGTTGTTGTTTGATGTTAGGTGTGTTTAGTATTGTTGCTTGTCTCTTGTCTCCTTCCGTCGTGGATGTGAATGGTTCAGAATAGGCCAGGTCTCCGCAGCGCTAGAGAACCCGGGGGTCTACTCAAAGGAAGGACAGTACTTGAGTTTTTCCGATTCTTGTTAAAATGTTTTTGTAGGTTATATTTGTGTTAGGTGTTTAGTGGGGATTTGTTTTATGATTGTTTGTTTTGAATTGTGCAATTCTGGCGGCGGTATGCTATCAGGAATTACCCCACCCTCTTACAGGCGTTCTCCAGAAATTTCCGGTGGTGAATGGATTTGATGAGGACCAGCTGTTGGTTTTCTTGGACCTGGTCCTGCAGGTGGCAGATTTCCCGGGGGTGTCCGATGGGGAGGTCTTGTCTCTTATATACCCGTATTGCCGGAGTACGTTGGCTGATCTGGTCACCAAGGCTCTGCGTCGGGGTGACAGTGTTGATGCTTTCCATGGGGAGGTGTTGAACTTCTTCCTACCCATTCGACGACGCGCCAAGCTTGAGTTGGAAAGATTCTATCGCCCACAGGCATCGCGGAGAGGCGTTAGGAGACTTCGTGCGCGATATACGGAAAGCTTCCCGGGTGTTAAGATTGGGGTTGCCCGAGACAGAAGTGATACAAGCGATTCTGGAAGGACTGACTCCCCAGGAGAGATCTCGTTTGGCATTCGCGGACCGTCCACGTTGTTTTGCGGACCTTGAGCGACTGTTTGTGCTTTCAGGAACTGTCAAGGAGGTTGACGAGTCCCGGGGAAAAGAGGCTACCGATGTCCAATACTCCAGCGGTTCATCAGGAAGAGCCAAAAGGGACAAACATGGTGGTTGGAGGAGAACCCAAGAGACGCTTAGAAAGCCAGAATATTCCGGAAGTGATGGAGGCTACAAGGGGGTGGCAAGTGTGAAGACGGTAACAACAGCTACAGCACAGAAAACAAAGAAACATGAAATTAACAGGGGAAAAAGAAATTATGTTAGGGAACAACCATCGGCAAGTAGGGAGCCTGTAGTTAGGCGTTATTCTTATTTGCAGAAAAAGGAGAGTTTAAAGGTTCCAGAGGAAGTACAAGTGCCTAAGAGAGTAGTGGATGAAGAAGGTGAAGCAGAAGAAGACAAGCGGAATAACTTCTGTGGATCAATACAAGAGGATAAGAACGCGCCAGTTAATACTGAATTACCGGACGCAAAGAGGACGTCATGGTTGAATCCAGAGGCCGCAGAATTTGTTCCGGTATTCCCATCTCGGTTCGTGAGGGATCCAGATCCTGTAACATCACCATCGCCAGTAGAAATTAATTTAGTCATCGCACATGAACCTGGACAGCTGGATTCCAGGGTGGAAAATGTTGATGATGTTGTTGTTGCTGACAATGGTCAAGGAGTGGAATCGACAGAAGAGTCAGAAGAGCGGTCTGCAGATGCTGCGCAGGTGAGTATAGTTGTAGGTGTTAGGGAGACTGTAGAGTCTGAAGTTGCAGATGGACACAGGGATGTCCGGGCTGCGAGTGTTTCTGAGGTTGTGGATGGACAAGGGGATGTCCATGCCGCAAGTGAGGTAGAAGTTGAGGAGAGATTTGGTGGCAGCGTTGTAGAGTTTGTGAGTGAGAGTGATGTAGTGTGTGAAGATGTGCAGACGCCTTCTGTAAGTAGTGTTGAGGATTCCGAGGAACGGGAGGAAGTTTCAGGTGGACCAGGTGAGCAACTAGAGGAGGACGAGGATGTGCAGTGTTCAGATGGTGGTAGTGGCGATGATGTTGATGATAAATGTGTTGGTGAAAATGAGATTGGAGAAGAGGTTAGTGAAGAAGTTTGTGAAGCGGCTGGCGATGCGTGTGATGAAGAAGATGGATCAGAGGAGCAACGGGAAGATGCTGAGGAGGTGCAGTGTCAGGAGGTTGATTTGGATTATGTGGACGAAGACGGGGAAATTGTAGAAAAGGAAGAAATTGTAGAAGGGGAGTTAGACGACGAGCATAATCCCCTTGATTCTGATTCCGAAGAAACCAGTCAGTACAGCTCAACACGAGATAATTTCTTAGAGAGTGGTGTCCGAAAGGAGCGAATACCTAAAGTGCGGCATAGAAAGGTGAGAAGAAGAGGTTAACGGGTAGCGGGTAGATGTTCCCCACACTCCCAGTGGTGTTCATCTATTTCAGGGTCGCGCCCCTGCCCACGCGAGCCTTGGTTTCCTCCATTCATCCTTAGTTTCGGAGGGAACCAGGTCCTTACCCTCAGTCCTAGCTATTGACCTTTAATGATCTTTGCCCTGTTTCATCTTCCCGATTTTCCTACCCCTCCCCTTAGTAAAAAAAAAACTCGATAAGGAACTGGAGAGAGACTTCCCGGAAGGGAGTAGATTGTGGTCCTCGAGATGGTCGTGGTCTTTGAGATCGTCAGTTTCCCCTGTTAAAGGTTAGATGGAGTGATGGTGTGCTGTTGCTGATTGTTAATAGTTGTTGATGTTGTTCATTATAGGGTCCGAGCCATGCCGCATTCCCCGGTTGTTTTCCTGGTGTTCTTTTTGTTGCGAGAGAAAGTTGTGTAGTAGGTGCTGTAGAAAAGTAAACCCCCTCTAGTTATGGTGTATTTGAATGAGTAAATGATGGGATTAATGTTCGTGTGCCCTTGGTGCGGTCCTCTCTGTCTGGCTGAGCGGGGCCGTCCGGCCTTGTGTAGGGAAGTGGGCCAGCCATATGGCGAGGATGGAGATGCCTTGTGGGCCCATGTGGCTGGTCGGTCCAAGTGAGGGACGAGGAGTAGCACGGTCGCTCACATATCAAGGTGTGAGATGCCTTGTTGGGTCTTAAGACGAATATGTGAGTGGGACCGGTGGGAGTAGGTGATGGTCACCGGAGAGGGTGACGTGTTGGGGAGGTCCCGTGGGGTTGGCATAGCGGAGAGGGTCGCATGGGGATGGTGGTTCTCCTGGGAGCAGAGGCCGCCGGGCCACCTTATCCACGATGTCTACCGGAGTATTTAAGAAGGGGGTACACTGCAGGGTACTTTCCCGAGTTTCAGAGTGGGGCAACCGGGTTGCCCGTTCGGGGTGGGGGTGTGCCGGTGTGAATCCGGCTATCGAAGATTTTAGTTAAAGTTTTTTTTTGTAATATAATGCGCACGAGAGTATGCTAGGCGACCCTTGTATTATGAGATAAAAGGGGACGGATGCGCGCGCAGCTGATGGTTGGGGTCGACTTGCAGATCGGGTGCAGCGGCAGACTACACTCCGCCTGGCTCAGAGAATTAACCGTCTCTCTCTTCGAATATTACGACGCAGTTTTCTGTCTCCTTATGACTGGCTAAGGCTTAAACGACTCCCGGGTTCTTGAACTAAGCCGGATTCCTGGCTCGCTGATGGCTGTACACCTGCCTAAGCCGTGAACCATGAACAAGATCCTGTCGGAAGAGGGAGATGGTGACTCGTTCTCAATGCTGCACTTGCCAGCTGTGATGAGGTGATATGCACTCTATTATTTTCTTACCAATTATCATTACATCTATGGGCCCACGTGTGCAGACTTTCTGCTAGATTGGGAAGCCGCTGTTCATGACTCAGAACTTTACTAGTTAAATTCAAGTACACTTTTTTAATAATTGAATTACATAACGCTAAGTGCACTGCCTGTAAGTGGGTGATGCACTGAGGGAGCGTGCCAGAGATATTTTCACTTTTGCACATTGTACAGGTTGCTGACCATTCTCATATTAGTTTTTACAAAATTTATTGAACAGGTTAGTTGCTGTTCCGGCTGGAACAGAGATGAACATATTTAACTTCACTATGGTTTCACATTTAAGGGCTGGGGGTTTTCCTGGGGTTTTTTGGACGTTTTCTGGTGTTTAAAATGGGACTTAGTTTTCTCTGACTCATGCTGGTGCAACCTCAGACAGGTTGGAGGCCGGTCAAATTTTGTCAACTACATGCTGGCGCGCTGCCACAGATGCTAGAGCACCACCACATTATTGTATTTTTTATTTTTATTATATGTATATAGCCATTCGGGGTTAATAGAAATAATTCGCTATTTTTCTGGAAATATATTAGTTGATTTTGCTCCTTGCACAAGGGCTATACTGATTGTTTTTCTTAACTGGCAAAACACATATTGATTGACTTTCACTGGTAGTAACAGCTGTTTAATTTTCTTTAACTATAAAACATGTACTCATTATTTTTGGTAAAACATATATTGTCAAAATTCTCTGAAATTGTAAAGCCCCTAATGATTAATTTCTGATTGTTAAAATACATAAGGATTTTTTATTCCTTCGGAATTTGTGAAGTAAAATAACCGTTTAGAATTCTATAATCACTGTTTGAAATCAGGTGATGTAGTTCTGTCAATTTTTATTTGATACTGTGAAAGGAACTTAAGGTTCATACGCTCATGAGGGGTCATTGATCAGTGGAATGCTAGACAAATGGGCGGTCCGGTTTTATTCATGCGTTATGAATTATTATCATCTTTCTGGGGTGGCGTTTATGTAATTCTACAAAACGGGTTGTTGATTGGCAAATATTTTATCACTGCTGGGTTATAATATTGTAGTTACATGGCCTGCTAGGCGGGTGCATTCCTGGGGCATTTGTGTTCGAATTGAT
Source organism: Magicicada septendecula (assembly GCA_034769895.1). NCBI lineage: Eukaryota > Metazoa > Arthropoda > Insecta > Hemiptera > Cicadidae > Magicicada > Magicicada septendecula. The sequence goes on from CM068372.1 coordinate 36,419,363, forward strand.
GTAATTGTGAGTTTGTGTGCCTTATGTTCTGTATGTATTTGTTTGTCTGTGTCTAGCTAGCCACAAGAAAGGGGGGAATTTTCTATTTATATATATATCTGTTTCCTGCATTTATACATATTGGTTATGCTATTATATATATATATATTTGTTTACTGCATTTATACATATTGGTTATGCTATTATATATATATATATATATATATATATCTGTTTACTGCATTTATACATACAGGTTATGCTATTATATTTATATACATATGTTAACTGAATTTACACACTTTGTTATGCTATACACCTGTTGTTTCTTTAATATTGTTGAAGCAGGACTTAAATTATGCATGTATGAATTCTGGGAAAACAATAAATTTGTTATTGTTACATTACGGCGTAGTTTCATTGCAAGTCCCGTCATACTGGACCCGGCACAATTTTTGCTTCTCTAGGCTCCAGCCTAGTCCTAATTGACTTGTGGCTTCTCCTTAAAAAAAAAAAATATTAAAATAAAATAAGTTGTTTCTATACTCATAAAAAAAGAGACATAAAAGGAAAGAGGGGTTACAAATGGTACCGCAGAGCGTGGTTTATAAAGTCTGCTACCACAAATGGTAGCTGAGAGCGTGGTTCATTCGGGGCTTGAACCCTTGGGTCCTGGGGTGTGACGGGGCTTGCAGACTCGGAAATATTAATGCGATTGTGGTGACATAGTTGATATAGGCCCGTGTAGGCTAGTTATAAGTTGTTTAATTTGTGAGTCGGGTCGCACCACTGAGGCGGTTATTTGTGTTTGGAAAAATTGATAGGTTGTACGGCCGGGGAGTCTCGAGCGTGGCCTGGAAGATGGAATGTTGATCCGGGGTCGGAGTTTAGCGTGTTATATTGATGGGATGCGGTATGGCCCGATCGGAAATCGGTACCGGCACTGACTTGTGTCCGGTTGATGTCGAAGTATTAATTCCCAGATTATGACTTTTAGTTGTTAGTTGGTTGTTGTGAGTTATGTGTTGGTACGTCGTGTGTGTCGAGTTGTTGTTTGATGTTAGGTGTGTTTAGTATTGTTGCTTGTCTCTTGTCTCCTTCCGTCGTGGATGTGAATGGTTCAGAATAGGCCAGGTCTCCGCAGCGCTAGAGAGCCCGGGGGTCTACTCAAAGGAAGGACAGTACTTGAGTTTTTCCGATTCTTGTTAAAATGTTTTTGTAGGTTATATTTGTGTTAGGTGTTTAGTGGGGATTTGTTTTATGATTGTTTGTTTTGAATTGTGCAATTCTGGCGGCGGTATGCTATCAGGAATTACCCCACCCTCTTACAGGCGTTCTCCAGAAATTTCCGGTGGTGAATGGATTTGATGAGGACCAGCTGTTGGTTTTCTTGGACCTGGTCCTGCAGGTGGCAGATTTCCCGGGGGTGTCCGATGGGGAGGTCTTGTCTCTTATATACCCGTATTGCCGGAGTACGTTGGCTGATCTGGTCACCAAGGCTCTGCGTCGGGGTGACAGTGTTGATGCTTTCCATGGGGAGGTGTTGAACTTCTTCCTACCCATTCGACGACGCGCCAAGCTTGAGTTGGAAAGATTCTATCGCCCACAGGCATCGCGGAGAGGCGTTAGGAGACTTCGTGCGCGATATACGGAAAGCTTCCCGGGTGTTAAGATTGGGGTTGCCCGAGACAGAAGTGATACAAGCGATTCTGGAAGGACTGACTCCCCAGGAGAGATCTCGTTTGGCATTCGCGGACCGTCCACGTTGTTTTGCGGACCTTGAGCGACTGTTTGTGCTTTCAGGAACTGTCAAGGAGGTTGACGAGTCCCGGGGAAAAGAGGCTACCGATGTCCAATACTCCAGCGGTTCATCAGGAAGAGCCAAAAGGGACAAACATGGTGGTTGGAGGAGAACCCAAGAGACGCTTAGAAAGCCAGAATATTCCGGAAGTGATGGAGGCTACAAGGGGGTGGCAAGTGTGAAGACGGTAACAACAGCTACAGCACAGAAAACAAAGAAACATGAAATTAACAGGGGAAAAAGAAATTATGTTAGGGAACAACCATCGGCAAGTAGGGAGCCTGTAGTTAGGCGTTATTCTTATTTGCAGAAAAAGGAGAGTTTAAAGGTTCCAGAGGAAGTACAAGTGCCTAAGAGAGTAGTGGATGAAGAAGGTGAAGCAGAAGAAGACAAGCGGAATAACTTCTGTGGATCAATACAAGAGGATAAGAACGCGCCAGTTAATACTGAATTACCGGACGCAAAGAGGACGTCATGGTTGAATCCAGAGGCCGCAGAATTTGTTCCGGTATTCCCATCTCGGTTCGTGAGGGATCCAGATCCTGTAACATCACCATCGCCAGTAGAAATTAATTTAGTCATCGCACATGAACCTGGACAGCTGGATTCCAGGGTGGAAAATGTTGATGATGTTGTTGTTGCTGACAATGGTCAAGGAGTGGAATCGACAGAAGAGTCAGAAGAGCGGTCTGCAGATGCTGCGCAGGTGAGTATAGTTGTAGGTGTTAGGGAGACTGTAGAGTCTGAAGTTGCAGATGGACACAGGGATGTCCGGGCTGCGAGTGTTTCTGAGGTTGTGGATGGACAAGGGGATGTCCATGCCGCAAGTGAGGTAGAAGTTGAGGAGAGATTTGGTGGCAGCGTTGTAGAGTTTGTGAGTGAGAGTGATGTAGTGTGTGAAGATGTGCAGACGCCTTCTGTAAGTAGTGTTGAGGATTCCGAGGAACGGGAGGAAGTTTCAGGTGGACCAGGTGAGCAACTAGAGGAGGACGAGGATGTGCAGTGTTCAGATGGTGGTAGTGGCGATGATGTTGATGATAAATGTGTTGGTGAAAATGAGATTGGAGAAGAGGTTAGTGAAGAAGTTTGTGAAGCGGCTGGCGATGCGTGTGATGAAGAAGATGGATCAGAGGAGCAACGGGAAGATGCTGAGGAGGTGCAGTGTCAGGAGGTTGATTTGGATTATGTGGACGAAGACGGGGAAATTGTAGAAAAGGAAGAAATTGTAGAAGGGGAGTTAGACGACGAGCATAATCCCCTTGATTCTGATTCCGAAGAAACCAGTCAGTACAGCTCAACACGAGATAATTTCTTAGAGAGTGGTGTCCGAAAGGAGCGAATACCTAAAGTGCGGCATAGAAAGGTGAGAAGAAGAGGTTAACGGGTAGCGGGTAGATGTTCCCCACACTCCCAGTGGTGTTCATCTATTTCAGGGTCGCGCCCCTGCCCACGCGAGCCTTGGTTTCCTCCATTCATCCTTAGTTTCGGAGGGAACCAGGTCCTTACCCTCAGTCCTAGCTATTGACCTTTAATGATCTTTGCCCTGTTTCATCTTCCCGATTTTCCTACCCCTCCCCTTAGTAAAAAAAAAACTCGATAAGGAACTGGAGAGAGACTTCCCGGAAGGGAGTAGATTGTGGTCCTCGAGATGGTCGTGGTCTTTGAGATCGTCAGTTTCCCCTGTTAAAGGTTAGATGGAGTGATGGTGTGCTGTTGCTGATTGTTAATAGTTGTTGATGTTGTTCATTATAGGGTCCGAGCCATGCCGCATTCCCCGGTTGTTTTCCTGGTGTTCTTTTTGTTGCGAGAGAAAGTTGTGTAGTAGGTGCTGTAGAAAAGTAAACCCCCTCTAGTTATGGTGTATTTGAATGAGTAAATGATGGGATTAATGTTCGTGTGCCCTTGGTGCGGTCCTCTCTGTCTGGCTGAGCGGGGCCGTCCGGCCTTGTGTAGGGAAGTGGGCCAGCCATATGGCGAGGATGGAGATGCCTTGTGGGCCCATGTGGCTGGTCGGTCCAAGTGAGGGACGAGGAGTAGCACGGTCGCTCACATATCAAGGTGTGAGATGCCTTGTTGGGTCTTAAGACGAATATGTGAGTGGGACCGGTGGGAGTAGGTGATGGTCACCGGAGAGGGTGACGTGTTGGGGAGGTCCCGTGGGGTTGGCATAGCGGAGAGGGTCGCATGGGGATGGTGGTTCTCCTGGGAGCAGAGGCCGCCGGGCCACCTTATCCACGATGTCTACCGGAGTATTTAAGAAGGGGGTACACTGCAGGGTACTTTCCCGAGTTTCAGAGTGCGGCAACCGGGTTGCCCGTTCGGGGTGGGGGTGTGCCGGTGTGAATCCGGCTATCGAAGATTTTAGTTAAAGCTTTTTTTTGTAATATAATGCGCACGAGAGTATGCTAGGCGACCCTTGTATTATGAGATAAAAGGGGACGGATGCGCGCGCAGCTGATGGTTGGGGTCGACTTGCAGATCGGGTGCAGCGGCAGACTACACTCCGCCTGGCTCAGAGAATTAACCGTCTCTCTCTTCGAATATTACGACGCAGTTTTCTGTCTCCTTATGACTGGCTAAGGCTTAAACGACTCCCGAGTTCTTGAACTAAGCCGGATTCCTGGCTCGCTGATGGCTGTACACCTGCCTAAGCCGTGAACCATGAACAAGATCCTGTCGGAAGAGGGAGATGGTGACTCGTTCTCAATGCTGCACTTGCCAGCTGTGATGAGGTGATATGCACTCCATTATTTTCTTACCAATTATCATTACATCTATGGGCCCACGTGTGCAGACTTTCTGCTAGATTGGGAAGCCGCTGTTCATGACTCAGAACTTTACTAGTTAAATTCAAGTACACTTTTTTAATAATTGAATTACATAACGCTAAGTGCACTGCCTGTAAGTGGGTGATGCACTGAGGGAGCGTGCCAGAGATATTTTCACTTTTGCACATTGTACAGGTTGCTGACCATTCTCATATTAGTTTTTACAAAATTTATTGAACAGGTTAGTTGCTGTTCCGGCTGGAACAGAGATGAACATATTTAACTTCACTATGGTTTCACATTTAAGGGCTGGGGGTTTTCCTGGGGTTTATTGGACGTTTTCTGGTGTTTAAAATGGGACTTAGTTTTCTCTGACTCATGCTGGTGCAACCTCAGACAGGTTGGAGGCCGGTCAAATTTTGTCAACTACATGCTGGCGCGCTGCCACAGATGCTAGAGCACCACCACATTATTGTATTTTTTATTTTTATTATATGTATATAGCCATTCGGGGTTAATAGAAATAATTCGCTATTTTTCTGGAAATATATTAGTTGATTTTGCTCCTTGCACAAGGGCTATACTGATTGTTTTTCTTAACTGGCAAAACACATATTGATTGACTTTCACTGGTAGTAACAGCTGTTTAATTTTCTTTAACTATAAAACATGTACTCATTATTTTTGGTAAAACATATATTGTCAAAATTCTCTGAAATTGTAAAGCCCCGAATGATTAATTTCTGATTGTTAAAATACATAAGGATTTTTGATTCCTTCGGAATTTGTGAAGTAAAATAACCGTTTAGAATTCTATAATCACTGTTTGAAATCAGGTGATGTAGTTCTGTCAATTTTTATTTGATACTGTGAAAGGAACTTAAGGTTCATACGCTCATGAGGGGTCATTGATCAGTGGAATGCTAGACAAATGGGCGGTCCGGTTTTATTCATGCGTTATGAATTATTATCATCTTTCTGGGGTGGCGTTTATGTAATTCTACAAAACGGGTTGTTGATTGGCAAATATTTTATCACTGCTGGGTTATAATATTGTAGTTACATGGCCTGCTAGGCGGGTGCATTCCTGGGGCATTTGTGTTCGAATTGATGTAATTGTGAGTTTGTGTGCCTTATGTTCTGTATGTATTTGTTTGTCTGTGTCTAGCTAGCCACAAGAAAGGGGGGAATTTTCTATTTATATATATATCTGTTTCCTGCATTTATACATATTGGTTATGCTATTATATATATATATATTTGTTTACTGCATTTATACATATTGGTTATGCTATTATATATATATATATATATATATATATATATATATATATATATATATCTGTTTACTGCATTTATACATACAGGTTATGCTATTATATTTATATACATATGTTAACTGAATTTACACACTTTGTTATGCTATACACCTGTTGTTTCTTTAATATTGTTGAAGCAGGACTTAAATTATGCATGTATGAATTCTGGGAAAACAATAAATTTGTTATTGTTACATTACGGCGTAGTTTCATTGCAAGTCCCGTCATACTGGACCCGGCACAATTTTTGCTTCTCTAGGCTCCAGCCTAGTCCTAATTGACTTGTGGCTTCTCCTTAAAAAAAAAAAATATTAAAATAAAATAAGTTGTTTCTATACTCATAAAAAAAGAGACATAAAAGGAAAGAGGGGTTACAAATGGTACCGCAGAGCGTGGTTTATAAAGTCTGCTACCACAAATGGTAGCTGAGAGCGTGGTTCATTCGGGGCTTGTACCCTTGGGTCCTGGGGTGTGACGGGGCTTGCAGACTCGGAAATATTAATGCGATTGTGGTGACATAGTTGATATAGGCCCGTGTAGGCTAGTTATAAGTTGTTTAATTTGTAAGTCGGGTCGCACCACTGAGGCGGTTATTTGTGTTTGGAAAAATTGATAGGTTGTACGGCCGGGGAGTCTCGAGCGTGGCCTGGAAGATGGAATGTTGATCCGGGGTCGGAGTTTAGCGTGTTATATTGATGGGATGCGGTATGGCCCGATCGGAAATCGGTACCGGCACTGACTTGTGTCCGGTTGATGTCGAAGTATTAATTCCCAGATTATGACTTTTAGTTGTTAGTTGGTTGTTGTGAGTTATGTGTTGGTACGTCGTGTGTGTCGAGTTGTTGTTTGATGTTAGGTGTGTTTAGTATTGTTGCTTGTCTCTTGTCTCCTTCCGTCGTGGATGTGAATGGTTCAGAATAGGCCAGGTCTCCGCAGCGCTAGAGAACCCGGGGGTCTACTCAAAGGAAGGACAGTACTTGAGTTTTTCCGATTCTTGTTAAAATGTTTTTGTAGGTTATATTTGTGTTAGGTGTTTAGTGGGGATTTGTTTTATGATTGTTTGTTTTGAATTGTGCAATTCTGGCGGCGGTATGCTATCAGGAATTACCCCACCCTCTTACAGGCGTTCTCCAGAAATTTCCGGTGGTGAATGGATTTGATGAGGACCAGCTGTTGGTTTTCTTGGACCTGGTCCTGCAGGTGGCAGATTTCCCGGGGGTGTCCGATGGGGAGGTCTTGTCTCTTATATACCCGTATTGCCGGAGTACGTTGGCTGATCTGGTCACCAAGGCTCTGCGTCGGGGTGACAGTGTTGATGCTTTCCATGGGGAGGTGTTGAACTTCTTCCTACCCATTCGACGACGCGCCAAGCTTGAGTTGGAAAGATTCTATCGCCCACAGGCATCGCGGAGAGGCGTTAGGAGACTTCGTGCGCGATATACGGAAAGCTTCCCGGGTGTTAAGATTGGGGTTGCCCGAGACAGAAGTGATACAAGCGATTCTGGAAGGACTGACTCCCCAGGAGAGATCTCGTTTGGCATTCGCGGACCTTCCACGTTGTTTTGCGGACCTTGAGCGACTGTTTGTGCTTTCAGGAACTGTCAAGGAGGTTGACGAGTCCCGGGGAAAAGAGGCTACCGATGTCCAATACTCCAGCGGTTCATCAGGAAGAGCCAAAAGGGACAAACATGGTGGTTGGAGGAGAACCCAAGAGACGCTTAGAAAGCCAGAATATTCCGGAAGTGATGGAGGCTACAAGGGGGTGGCAAGTGTGAAGACGGTAACAACAGCTACAGCACAGAAAACAAAGAAACATGAAATTAACAGGGGAAAAAGAAATTATGTTAGGGAACAACCATCGGCAAGTAGGGAGCCTGTAGTTAGGCGTTATTCTTATTTGCAGAAAAAGGAGAGTTTAAAGGTTCCAGAGGAAGTACAAGTGCCTAAGAGAGTAGTGGATGAAGAAGGTGAAGCAGAAGAAGACAAGCGGAATAACTTCTGTGGATCAATACAAGAGGATAAGAACGCGCCAGTTAATACTGAATTACCGGACGCAAAGAGGACGTCATGGTTGAATCCAGAGGCCGCAGAATTTGTTCCGGTATTCCCATCTCGGTTCGTGAGGGATCCAGATCCTGTAACATCACCATCGCCAGTAGAAATTAATTTAGTCATCGCACATGAACCTGGACAGCTGGATTCCAGGGTGGAAAATGTTGATGATGTTGTTGTTGCTGACAATGGTCAAGGAGTGGAATCGACAGAAGAGTCAGAAGAGCGGTCTGCAGATGCTGCGCAGGTGAGTATAGTTGTAGGTGTTAGGGAGACTGTAGAGTCTGAAGTTGCAGATGGACACAGGGATGTCCGGGCTGCGAGTGTTTCTGAGGTTGTGGATGGACAAGGGGATGTCCATGCCGCAAGTGAGGTAGAAGTTGAGGAGAGATTTGGTGGCAGCGTTGTAGAGTTTGTGAGTGAGAGTGATGTAGTGTGTGAAGATGTGCAGACGCCTTCTGTAAGTAGTGTTGAGGATTCCGAGGAACGGGAGGAAGTTTCAGGTGGACCAGGTGAGCAACTAGAGGAGGACGAGGATGTGCAGTGTTCAGATGGTGGTAGTGGCGATGATGTTGATGATAAATGTGTTGGTGAAAATGAGATTGGAGAAGAGGTTAGTGAAGAAGTTTGTGAAGCGGCTGGCGATGCGTGTGATGAAGAAGATGGATCAGAGGAGCAACGGGAAGATGCTGAGGAGGTGCAGTGTCAGGAGGTTGATTTGGATTATGTGGACGAAGACGGGGAAATTGTAGAAAAGGAAGAAATTGTAGAAGGGGAGTTAGACGACGAGCATAATCCCCTTGATTCTGATTCCGAAGAAACCAGTCAGTACAGCTCAACACGAGATAATTTCTTAGAGAGTGGTGTCCGAAAGGAGCGAATACCTAAAGTGCGGCATAGAAAGGTGAGAAGAAGAGGTTAACGGGTAGCGGGTAGATGTTCCCCACACTCCCAGTGGTGTTCATCTATTTCAGGGTCGCGCCCCTGCCCACGCGAGCCTTGGTTTCCTCCATTCATCCTTAGTTTCGGAGGGAACCAGGTCCTTACCCTCAGTCCTAGCTATTGACCTTTAATGATCTTTGCCCTGTTTCATCTTCCCGATTTTCCTACCCCTCCCCTTAGTAAAAAAAAAACTCGATAAGGAACTGGAGAGAGACTTCCCGGAAGGGAGTAGATTGTGGTCCTCGAGATGGTCGTGGTCTTTGAGATCGTCAGTTTCCCCTGTTAAAGGTTAGATGGAGTGATGGTGTGCTGTTGCTGATTGTTAATAGTTGTTGATGTTGTTCATTATAGGGTCCGAGCCATGCCGCATTCCCCGGTTGTTTTCCTGGTGTTCTTTTTGTTGCGAGAGAAAGTTGTGTAGTAGGTGCTGTAGAAAAGTAAACCCCCTCTAGTTATGGTGTATTTGAATGAGTAAATGATGGGATTAATGTTCGTGTGCCCTTGGTGCGGTCCTCTCTGTCTGGCTGAGCGGGGCCGTCCGGCCTTGTGTAGGGAAGTGGGCCAGCCATATGGCGAGGATGGAGATGCCTTGTGGGCCCATGTGGCTGGTCGGTCCAAGTGAGGGACGAGGAGTAGCACGGTCGCTCACATATCAAGGTGTGAGATGCCTTGTTGGGTCTTAAGACGAATATGTGAGTGGGACCGGTGGGAGTAGGTGATGGTCACCGGAGAGGGTGACGTGTTGGGGAGGTCCCGTGGGGTTGGCATAGCGGAGAGGGTCGCATGGGGATGGTGGTTCTCCTGGGAGCAGAGGCCGCCGGGCCACCTTATCCACGATGTCTACCGGAGTATTTAAGAAGGGGGTACACTGCAGGGTACTTTCCCGAGTTTCAGAGTGCGGCAACCGGGTTGCCCGTTCGGGGTGGGGGTGTGCCGGTGTGAATCCGGCTATCGAAGATTTTAGTTAAAGCTTTTTTTTGTAATATAATGCGCACGAGAGTATGCTAGGCGACCCTTGTATTATGAGATAAAAGGGGACGGATGCGCGCGCAGCTGATGGTTGGGGTCGACTTGCAGATCGGGTGCAGCGGCAGACTACACTCCGCCTGGCTCAGAGAATTAACCGTCTCTCTCTTCGAATATTACGACGCAGTTTTCTGTCTCCTTATGACTGGCTAAGGCTTAAACGACTCCCGAGTTCTTGAACTAAGCCGGATTCCTGGCTCGCTGATGGCTGTACACCTGCCTAAGCCGTGAACCATGAACAAGATCCTGTCGGAAGAGGGAGATGGTGACTCGTTCTCAATGCTGCACTTGCCAGCTGTGATGAGGTGATATGCACTCTATTATTTTCTTACCAATTATCATTACATCTATGGGCCCACGTGTGCAGACTTTCTGCTAGATTGGGAAGCCGCTGTTCATGACTCAGAACTTTACTAGTTAAATTCAAGTACACTTTTTTAATAATTGAATTACATAACGCTAAGTGCACTGCCTGTAAGTGGGTGATGCACTGAGGGAGCGTGCCAGAGATATTTTCACTTTTGCACATTGTACAGGTTGCTGACCATTCTCATATTAGTTTTTACAAAATTTATTGAACAGGTTAGTTGCTGTTCCGGCTGGAACAGAGATGAACATATTTAACTTCACTATGGTTTCACATTTAAGGGCTGGGGGTTTTCCTGGGGTTTATTGGACGTTTTCTGGTGTTTAAAATGGGACTTAGTTTTCTCTGACTCATGCTGGTGCAACCTCAGACAGGTTGGAGGCCGGTCAAATTTTGTCAACTACATGCTGGCGCGCTGCCACAGATGCTAGAGCACCACCACATTATTGTATTTTTTATTTTTATTATATGTATATAGCCATTCGGGGTTAATAGAAATAATTCGCTATTTTTCTGGAAATATATTAGTTGATTTTGCTCCTTGCACAAGGGCTATACTGATTGTTTTTCTTAACTGGCAAAACACATATTGATTGACTTTCACTGGTAGTAACAGCTGTTTAATTTTCTTTAACTATAAAACATGTACTCATTATTTTTGGTAAAACATATATTGTCAAAATTCTCTGAAATTGTAAAGCCCCGAATGATTAATTTCTGATTGTTAAAATACATAAGGATTTTTGATTCCTTCGGAATTTGTGAAGTAAAATAACCGTTTAGAATTCTATAATCACTGTTTGAAATCAGGTGATGTAGTTCTGTCAATTTTTATTTGATACTGTGAAAGGAACTTAAGGTTCATACGCTCATGAGGGGTCATTGATCAGTGGAATGCTAGACAAATGGGCGGTCCGGTTTTATTCATGCGTTATGAATTATTATCATCTTTCTGGGGTGGCGTTTATGTAATTCTACAAAACGGGTTGTTGATTGGTAAATATTTTATCACTGCTGGGTTATAATATTGTAGTTACATGGCCTGCTAGGCGGGTGCATTCCTGGGGCATTTGTGTTCGAATTGATGTAATTGTGAGTTTGTGTGCCTTATGTTCTGTATGTATTTGTTTGTCTGTGTCTAGCTAGCCACAAGAAAGGGGGGAATTTTCTATTTATATATATATCTGTTTCCTGCATTTATACATATTGGTTATGCTATTATATATATATATATATTTGTTTACTGCATTTATACATATTGGTTATGCTATTATATATATATATATATATATATATATATATCTGTTTACTGCATTTATACATACAGGTTATGCTATTATATTTATATACATATGTTAACTGAATTTACACACTTTGTTATGCTATACACCTGTTGTTTCTTTAATATTGTTGAAGCAGGACTTAAATTATGCATGTATGAATTCTGGGAAAACAATAAATTTGTTATTGTTACATTACGGCGTAGTTTCATTGCAAGTCCCGTCATACTGGACCCGGCACAATTTTTGCTTCTCTAGGCTCCAGCCTAGTCCTAATTGACTTGTGGCTTCTCCTTAAAAAAAAAAAATATTAAAATAAAATAAGTTGTTTCTATACTCATAAAAAAAGAGACATAAAAGGAAAGAGGGGTTACAAATGGTACCGCAGAGCGTGGTTTATAAAGTCTGCTACCACAAATGGTAGCTGAGAGCGTGGTTCATTCGGGGCTTGTACCCTTGGGTCCTGGGGTGTGACGGGGCTTGCAGACTCGGAAATATTAATGCGATTGTGGTGACATAGTTGATATAGGCCCGTGTAGGCTAGTTATAAGTTGTTTAATTTGTGAGTCGGGTCGCACCACTGAGGCGGTTATTTGTGTTTGGAAAAATTGATAGGTTGTACGGCCGGGGAGTCTCGAGCGTGGCCTGGAAGATGGAATGTTGATCCGGGGTCGGAGTTTAGCGTGTTATATTGATGGGATGCGGTATGGCCCGATCGGAAATCGGTACCGGCACTGACTTGTGTCCGGTTGATGTCGAAGTATTAATTCCCAGATTATGACTTTTAGTTGTTAGTTGGTTGTTGTGAGTTATGTGTTGGTACGTCGTGTGTGTCGAGTTGTTGTTTGATGTTAGGTGTGTTTAGTATTGTTGCTTGTCTCTTGTCTCCTTCCGTCGTGGATGTGAATGGTTCAGAATAGGCCAGGTCTCCGCAGCGCTAGAGAACCCGGGGGTCTACTCAAAGGAAGGACAGTACTTGAGTTTTTCCGATTCTTGTTAAAATGTTTTTGTAGGTTATATTTGTGTTAGGTGTTTAGTGGGGATTTGTTTTATGATTGTTTGTTTTGAATTGTGCAATTCTGGCGGCGGTATGCTATCAGGAATTACCCCACCCTCTTACAGGCGTTCTCCAGAAATTTCCGGTGGTGAATGGATTTGATGAGGACCAGCTGTTGGTTTTCTTGGACCTGGTCCTGCAGGTGGCAGATTTCCCGGGGGTGTCCGATGGGGAGGTCTTGTCTCTTATATACCCGTATTGCCGGAGTACGTTGGCTGATCTGGTCACCAAGGCTCTGCGTCGGGGTGACAGTGTTGATGCTTTCCATGGGGAGGTGTTGAACTTCTTCCTACCCATTCGACGACGCGCCAAGCTTGAGTTGGAAAGATTCTATCGCCCACAGGCATCGCGGAGAGGCGTTAGGAGACTTCGTGCGCGATATACGGAAAGCTTCCCGGGTGTTAAGATTGGGGTTGCCCGAGACAGAAGTGATACAAGCGATTCTGGAAGGACTGACTCCCCAGGAGAGATCTCGTTTGGCATTCGCGGACCGTCCACGTTGTTTTGCGGACCTTGAGCGACTGTTTGTGCTTTCAGGAACTGTCAAGGAGGTTGACGAGTCCCGGGGAAAAGAGGCTGCCGATGTCCAATACTCCAGCGGTTCATCAGGAAGAGCCAAAAGGGACAAACATGGTGGTTGGAGGAGAACCCAAGAGACGCTTAGAAAGCCAGAATATTCCGGAAGTGATGGAGGCTACAAGGGGGTGGCAAGTGTGAAGACGGTAACAACAGCTACAGCACAGAAAACAAAGAAACATGAAATTAACAGGGGAAAAAGAAATTATGTTAGGGAACAACCATCGGCAAGTAGGGAGCCTGTAGTTAGGCGTTATTCTTATTTGCAGAAAAAGGAGAGTTTAAAGGTTCCAGAGGAAGTACAAGTGCCTAAGAGAGTAGTGGATGAAGAAGGTGAAGCAGAAGAAGACAAGCGGAATAACTTCTGTGGATCAATACAAGAGGATAAGAACGCGCCAGTTAATACTGAATTACCGGACGCAAAGAGGACGTCATGGTTGAATCCAGAGGCCGCAGAATTTGTTCCGGTATTCCCATCTCGGTTCGTGAGGGATCCAGATCCTGTAACATCACCATCGCCAGTAGAAATTAATTTAGTCATCGCACATGAACCTGGACAGCTGGATTCCAGGGTGGAAAATGTTGATGATGTTGTTGTTGCTGACAATGGTCAAGGAGTGGAATCGACAGAAGAGTCAGAAGAGCGGTCTGCAGATGCTGCGCAGGTGAGTATAGTTGTAGGTGTTAGGGAGACTGTAGAGTCTGAAGTTGCAGATGGACACAGGGATGTCCGGGCTGCGAGTGTTTCTGAGGTTGTGGATGGACAAGGGGATGTCCATGCCGCAAGTGAGGTAGAAGTTGAGGAGAGATTTGGTGGCAGCGTTGTAGAGTTTGTGAGTGAGAGTGATGTAGTGTGTGAAGATGTGCAGACGCCTTCTGTAAGTAGTGTTGAGGATTCCGAGGAACGGGAGGAAGTTTCAGGTGGACCAGGTGAGCAACTAGAGGAGGACGAGGATGTGCAGTGTTCAGATGGTGGTAGTGGCGATGATGTTGATGATAAATGTGTTGGTGAAAATGAGATTGGAGAAGAGGTTAGTGAAGAAGTTTGTGAAGCGGCTGGCGATGCGTGTGATGAAGAAGATGGATCAGAGGAGCAACGGGAAGATGCTGAGGAGGTGCAGTGTCAGGAGGTTGATTTGGATTATGTGGACGAAGACGGGGAAATTGTAGAAAAGGAAGAAATTGTAGAAGGGGAGTTAGACGACGAGCATAATCCCCTTGATTCTGATTCCGAAGAAACCAGTCAGTACAGCTCAACACGAGATAATTTCTTAGAGAGTGGTGTCCGAAAGGAGCGAATACCTAAAGTGCGGCATAGAAAGGTGAGAAGAAGAGGTTAACGGGTAGCGGGTAGATGTTCCCCACACTCCCAGTGGTGTTCATCTATTTCAGGGTCGCGCCCCTGCCCACGCGAGCCTTGGTTTCCTCCATTCATCCTTAGTTTCGGAGGGAACCAGGTCCTTACCCTCAGTCCTAGCTATTGACCTTTAATGATCTTTGCCCTGTTTCATCTTCCCGATTTTCCTACCCCTCCCCTTAGTAAAAAAAAAACTCGATAAGGAACTGGAGAGAGACTTCCCGGAAGGGAGTAGATTGTGGTCCTCGAGATGGTCGTGGTCTTTGAGATCGTCAGTTTCCCCTGTTAAAGGTTAGATGGAGTGATGGTGTGCTGTTGCTGATTGTTAATAGTTGTTGATGTTGTTCATTATAGGGTCCGAGCCATGCCGCATTCCCCGGTTGTTTTCCTGGTGTTCTTTTTGTTGCGAGAGAAAGTTGTGTAGTAGGTGCTGTAGAAAAGTAAACCCCCTCTAGTTATGGTGTATTTGAATGAGTAAATGATGGGATTAATGTTCGTGTGCCCTTGGTGCGGTCCTCTCTGTCTGGCTGAGCGGGGCCGTCCGCCCTTGTGTAGGGAAGTGGGCCAGCCATATGGCGAGGATGGAGATGCCTTGTGGGCCCATGTGGCTGGTCGGTCCAAGTGAGGGACGAGGAGTAGCACGGTCGCTCACATATCAAGGTGTGAGATGCCTTGTTGGGTCTTAAGACGAATATGTGAGTGGGACCGGTGGGAGTAGGTGATGGTCACCGGAGAGGGTGACGTGTTGGGGAGGTCCCGTGGGGTTGGCATAGCGGAGAGGGTCGCATGGGGATGGTGGTTCTCCTGGGAGCAGAGGCCGCCGGGCCACCTTATCCACGATGTCTACCGGAGTATTTAAGAAGGGGGTACACTGCAGGGTACTTTCCCGAGTTTCAGAGTGCGGCAACCGGGTTGCCCGTTCGGGGTGGGGGTGTGCCGGTGTGAATCCGGCTATCGAAGATTTTAGTTAAAGCTTTTTTTTGTAATATAATGCGCACGAGAGTATGCTAGGCGACCCTTGTATTATGAGATAAAAGGGGACGGATGCGCGCGCAGCTGATGGTTGGGGTCGACTTGCAGATCGGGTGCAGCGGCAGACTACACTCCGCCTGGCTCAGAGAATTAACCGTCTCTCTCTTCGAATATTACGACGCAGTTTTCTGTCTCCTTATGACTGGCTAAGGCTTAAACGACTCCCGAGTTCTTGAACTAAGCCGGATTCCTGGCTCGCTGATGGCTGTACACCTGCCTAAGCCGTGAACCATGAACAAGATCCTGTCGGAAGAGGGAGATGGTGACTCGTTCTCAATGCTGCACTTGCCAGCTGTGATGAGGTGATATGCACTCTATTATTTTCTTACCAATTATCATTACATCTATGGGCCCACGTGTGCAGACTTTCTGCTAGATTGGGAAGCCGCTGTTCATGACTCAGAACTTTACTAGTTAAATTCAAGTACACTTTTTTAATAATTGAATTACATAACGCTAAGTGCACTGCCTGTAAGTGGGTGATGCACTGAGGGAGCGTGCCAGAGATATTTTCACTTTTGCACATTGTACAGGTTGCTGACCATTCTCATATTAGTTTTTACAAAATTTATTGAACAGGTTAGTTGCTGTTCCGGCTGGAACAGAGATGAACATATTTAACTTCACTATGGTTTCACATTTAAGGGCTGGGGGTTTTCCTGGGGTTTATTGGACGTTTTCTGGTGTTTAAAATGGGACTTAGTTTTCTCTGACTCATGCTGGTGCAACCTCAGACAGGTTGGAGGCCGGTCAAATTTTGTCAACTACATGCTGGCGCGCTGCCACAGATGCTAGAGCACCACCACATTATTGTATTTTTTATTTTTATTATATGTATATAGCCATTCGGGGTTAATAGAAATAATTCGCTATTTTTCTGGAAATATATTAGTTGATTTTGCTCCTTGCACAAGGGCTATACTGATTGTTTTTCTTAACTGGCAAAACACATATTGATTGACTTTCACTGGTAGTAACAGCTGTTTAATTTTCTTTAACTATAAAACATGTACTCATTATTTTTGGTAAAACATATATTGTCAAAATTCTCTGAAATTGTAAAGCCCCGAATGATTAATTTCTGATTGTTAAAATACATAAGGATTTTTGATTCCTTCGGAATTTGTGAAGTAAAATAACCGTTTAGAATTCTATAATCACTGTTTGAAATCAGGTGATGTAGTTCTGTCAATTTTTATTTGATACTGTGAAAGGAACTTAAGGTTCATACGCTCATGAGGGGTCATTGATCAGTGGAATGCTAGACAAATGGGCGGTCCGGTTTTATTCATGCGTTATGAATTATTATCATCTTTCTGGGGTGGCGTTTATGTAATTCTACAAAACGGGTTGTTGATTGGCAAATATTTTATCACTGCTGGGTTATAATATTGTAGTTACATGGCCTGCTAGGCGGGTGCATTCCTGGGGCATTTGTGTTCGAATTGATGTAATTGTGAGTTTGTGTGCCTTATGTTCTGTATGTATTTGTTTGTCTGTGTCTAGCTAGCCACAAGAAAGGGGGGAATTTTCTATTTATATATATATCTGTTTCCTGCATTTATACATATTGGTTATGCTATTATATATATATATATATTTGTTTACTGCATTTATACATATTGGTTATGCTATTATATATATATATATATATATATATATATATATATATATATATCTGTTTACTGCATTTATACATACAGGTTATGCTATTATATTTATATACATATGTTAACTGAATTTACACACTTTGTTATGCTATACACCTGTTGTTTCTTTAATATTGTTGAAGCAGGACTTAAATTATGCATGTATGAATTCTGGGAAAACAATAAATTTGTTATTGTTACATTACGGCGTAGTTTCATTGCAAGTCCCGTCATACTGGACCCGGCACAATTTTTGCTTCTCTAGGCTCCAGCCTAGTCCTAATTGACTTGTGGCTTCTCCTTAAAAAAAAAAAATATTAAAATAAAATAAGTTGTTTCTATACTCATAAAAAAAGAGACATAAAAGGAAAGAGGGGTTACAAATGGTACCGCAGAGCGTGGTTTATAAAGTCTGCTACCACAAATGGTAGCTGAGAGCGTGGTTCATTCGGGGCTTGTACCCTTGGGTCCTGGGGTGTGACGGGGCTTGCAGACTCGGAAATATTAATGCGATTGTGGTGACATAGTTGATATAGGCCCGTGTAGGCTAGTTATAAGTTGTTTAATTTGTGAGTCGGGTCGCACCACTGAGGCGGTTATTTGTGTTTGGAAAAATTGATAGGTTGTACGGCCGGGGAGTCTCGAGCGTGGCCTGGAAGATGGAATGTTGATCCGGGGTCGGAGTTTAGCGTGTTATATTGATGGGATGCGGTATGGCCCGATCGGAAATCGGTACCGGCACTGACTTGTGTCCGGTTGATGTCGAAGTATTAATTCCCAGATTATGACTTTTAGTTGTTAGTTGGTTGTTGTGAGTTATGTGTTGGTACGTCGTGTGTGTCGAGTTGTTGTTTGATGTTAGGTGTGTTTAGTATTGTTGCTTGTCTCTTGTCTCCTTCCGTCGTGGATGTGAATGGTTCAGAATAGGCCAGGTCTCCGCAGCGCTAGAGAACCCGGGGGTCTACTCAAAGGAAGGACAGTACTTGAGTTTTTCCGATTCTTGTTAAAATGTTTTTGTAGGTTATATTTGTGTTAGGTGTTTAGTGGGGATTTGTTTTATGATTGTTTGTTTTGAATTGTGCAATTCTGGCGGCGGTATGCTATCAGGAATTACCCCACCCTCTTACAGGCGTTCTCCAGAAATTTCCGGTGGTGAATGGATTTGATGAGGACCAGCTGTTGGTTTTCTTGGACCTGGTCCTGCAGGTGGCAGATTTCCCGGGGGTGTCCGATGGGGAGGTCTTGTCTCTTATATACCCGTATTGCCGGAGTACGTTGGCTGATCTGGTCACCAAGGCTCTGCGTCGGGGTGACAGTGTTGATGCTTTCCATGGGGAGGTGTTGAACTTCTTCCTACCCATTCGACGACGCGCCAAGCTTGAGTTGGAAAGATTCTATCGCCCACAGGCATCGCGGAGAGGCGTTAGGAGACTTCGTGCGCGATATACGGAAAGCTTCCCGGGTGTTAAGATTGGGGTTGCCCGAGACAGAAGTGATACAAGCGATTCTGGAAGGACTGACTCCCCAGGAGAGATCTCGTTTGGCATTCGCGGACCGTCCACGTTGTTTTGCGGACCTTGAGCGACTGTTTGTGCTTTCAGGAACTGTCAAGGAGGTTGACGAGTCCCGGGGAAAAGAGGCTACCGATGTCCAATACTCCAGCGGTTCATCAGGAAGAGCCAAAAGGGACAAACATGGTGGTTGGAGGAGAACCCAAGAGACGCTTAGAAAGCCAGAATATTCCGGAAGTGATGGAGGCTACAAGGGGGTGGCAAGTGTGAAGACGGTAACAACAGCTACAGCACAGAAAACAAAGAAACATGAAATTAACAGGGGAAAAAGAAATTATGTTAGGGAACAACCATCGGCAAGTAGGGAGCCTGTAGTTAGGCGTTATTCTTATTTGCAGAAAAAGGAGAGTTTAAAGGTTCCAGAGGAAGTACAAGTGCCTAAGAGAGTAGTGGATGAAGAAGGTGAAGCAGAAGAAGACAAGCGGAATAACTTCTGTGGATCAATACAAGAGGATAAGAACGCGCCAGTTAATACTGAATTACCGGACGCAAAGAGGACGTCATGGTTGAATCCAGAGGCCGCAGAATTTGTTCCGGTATTCCCATCTCGGTTCGTGAGGGATCCAGATCCTGTAACATCACCATCGCCAGTAGAAATTAATTTAGTCATCGCACATGAACCTGGACAGCTGGATTCCAGGGTGGAAAATGTTGATGATGTTGTTGTTGCTGACAATGGTCAAGGAGTGGAATCGACAGAAGAGTCAGAAGAGCGGTCTGCAGATGCTGCGCAGGTGAGTATAGTTGTAGGTGTTAGGGAGACTGTAGAGTCTGAAGTTGCAGATGGACACAGGGATGTCCGGGCTGCGAGTGTTTCTGAGGTTGTGGATGGACAAGGGGATGTCCATGCCGCAAGTGAGGTAGAAGTTGAGGAGAGATTTGGTGGCAGCGTTGTAGAGTTTGTGAGTGAGAGTGATGTAGTGTGTGAAGATGTGCAGACGCCTTCTGTAAGTAGTGTTGAGGATTCCGAGGAACGGGAGGAAGTTTCAGGTGGACCAGGTGAGCAACTAGAGGAGGACGAGGATGT
This sequence comes from Magicicada septendecula, assembly GCA_034769895.1. Taxonomy (NCBI): domain Eukaryota; kingdom Metazoa; phylum Arthropoda; class Insecta; order Hemiptera; family Cicadidae; genus Magicicada; species Magicicada septendecula. The sequence goes on from CM068372.1 coordinate 36,439,166, forward strand.
GCAGTGTTCAGATGGTGGTAGTGGCGATGATGTTGATGATAAATGTGTTGGTGAAAATGAGATTGGAGAAGAGGTTAGTGAAGAAGTTTGTGAAGCGGCTGGCGATGCGTGTGATGAAGAAGATGGATCAGAGGAGCAACGGGAAGATGCTGAGGAGGTGCAGTGTCAGGAGGTTGATTTGGATTATGTGGACGAAGACGGGGAAATTGTAGAAAAGGAAGAAATTGTAGAAGGGGAGTTAGACGACGAGCATAATCCCCTTGATTCTGATTCCGAAGAAACCAGTCAGTACAGCTCAACACGAGATAATTTCTTAGAGAGTGGTGTCCGAAAGGAGCGAATACCTAAAGTGCGGCATAGAAAGGTGAGAAGAAGAGGTTAACGGGTAGCGGGTAGATGTTCCCCACACTCCCAGTGGTGTTCATCTATTTCAGGGTCGCGCCCCTGCCCACGCGAGCCTTGGTTTCCTCCATTCATCCTTAGTTTCGGAGGGAACCAGGTCCTTACCCTCAGTCCTAGCTATTGACCTTTAATGATCTTTGCCCTGTTTCATCTTCCCGATTTTCCTACCCCTCCCCTTAGTAAAAAAAAAACTCGATAAGGAACTGGAGAGAGACTTCCCGGAAGGGAGTAGATTGTGGTCCTCGAGATGGTCGTGGTCTTTGAGATCGTCAGTTTCCCCTGTTAAAGGTTAGATGGAGTGATGGTGTGCTGTTGCTGATTGTTAATAGTTGTTGATGTTGTTCATTATAGGGTCCGAGCCATGCCGCATTCCCCGGTTGTTTTCCTGGTGTTCTTTTTGTTGCGAGAGAAAGTTGTGTAGTAGGTGCTGTAGAAAAGTAAACCCCCTCTAGTTATGGTGTATTTGAATGAGTAAATGATGGGATTAATGTTCGTGTGCCCTTGGTGCGGTCCTCTCTGTCTGGCTGAGCGGGGCCGTCCGCCCTTGTGTAGGGAAGTGGGCCAGCCATATGGCGAGGATGGAGATGCCTTGTGGGCCCATGTGGCTGGTCGGTCCAAGTGAGGGACGAGGAGTAGCACGGTCGCTCACATATCAAGGTGTGAGATGCCTTGTTGGGTCTTAAGACGAATATGTGAGTGGGACCGGTGGGAGTAGGTGATGGTCACCGGAGAGGGTGACGTGTTGGGGAGGTCCCGTGGGGTTGGCATAGCGGAGAGGGTCGCATGGGGATGGTGGTTCTCCTGGGAGCAGAGGCCGCCGGGCCACCTTATCCACGATGTCTACCGGAGTATTTAAGAAGGGGGTACACTGCAGGGTACTTTCCCGAGTTTCAGAGTGCGGCAACCGGGTTGCCCGTTCGGGGTGGGGGTGTGCCGGTGTGAATCCGGCTATCGAAGATTTTAGTTAAAGCTTTTTTTTGTAATATAATGCGCACGAGAGTATGCTAGGCGACCCTTGTATTATGAGATAAAAGGGGACGGATGCGCGCGCAGCTGATGGTTGGGGTCGACTTGCAGATCGGGTGCAGCGGCAGACTACACTCCGCCTGGCTCAGAGAATTAACCGTCTCTCTCTTCGAATATTACGACGCAGTTTTCTGTCTCCTTATGACTGGCTAAGGCTTAAACGACTCCCGAGTTCTTGAACTAAGCCGGATTCCTGGCTCGCTGATGGCTGTACACCTGCCTAAGCCGTGAACCATGAACAAGATCCTGTCGGAAGAGGGAGATGGTGACTCGTTCTCAATGCTGCACTTGCCAGCTGTGATGAGGTGATATGCACTCTATTATTTTCTTACCAATTATCATTACATCTATGGGCCCACGTGTGCAGACTTTCTGCTAGATTGGGAAGCCGCTGTTCATGACTCAGAACTTTACTAGTTAAATTCAAGTACACTTTTTTAATAATTGAATTACATAACGCTAAGTGCACTGCCTGTAAGTGGGTGATGCACTGAGGGAGCGTGCCAGAGATATTTTCACTTTTGCACATTGTACAGGTTGCTGACCATTCTCATATTAGTTTTTACAAAATTTATTGAACAGGTTAGTTGCTGTTCCGGCTGGAACAGAGATGAACATATTTAACTTCACTATGGTTTCACATTTAAGGGCTGGGGGTTTTCCTGGGGTTTATTGGACGTTTTCTGGTGTTTAAAATGGGACTTAGTTTTCTCTGACTCATGCTGGTGCAACCTCAGACAGGTTGGAGGCCGGTCAAATTTTGTCAACTACATGCTGGCGCGCTGCCACAGATGCTAGAGCACCACCACATTATTGTATTTTTTATTTTTATTATATGTATATAGCCATTCGGGGTTAATAGAAATAATTCGCTATTTTTCTGGAAATATATTAGTTGATTTTGCTCCTTGCACAAGGGCTATACTGATTGTTTTTCTTAACTGGCAAAACACATATTGATTGACTTTCACTGGTAGTAACAGCTGTTTAATTTTCTTTAACTATAAAACATGTACTCATTATTTTTGGTAAAACATATATTGTCAAAATTCTCTGAAATTGTAAAGCCCCGAATGATTAATTTCTGATTGTTAAAATACATAAGGATTTTTGATTCCTTCGGAATTTGTGAAGTAAAATAACCGTTTAGAATTCTATAATCACTGTTTGAAATCAGGTGATGTAGTTCTGTCAATTTTTATTTGATACTGTGAAAGGAACTTAAGGTTCATACGCTCATGAGGGGTCATTGATCAGTGGAATGCTAGACAAATGGGCGGTCCGGTTTTATTCATGCGTTATGAATTATTATCATCTTTCTGGGGTGGCGTTTATGTAATTCTACAAAACGGGTTGTTGATTGGCAAATATTTTATCACTGCTGGGTTATAATATTGTAGTTACATGGCCTGCTAGGCGGGTGCATTCCTGGGGCATTTGTGTTCGAATTGATGTAATTGTGAGTTTGTGTGCCTTATGTTCTGTATGTATTTGTTTGTCTGTGTCTAGCTAGCCACAAGAAAGGGGGGAATTTTCTATTTATATATATATCTGTTTCCTGCATTTATACATATTGGTTATGCTATTATATATATATATATATATTTGTTTACTGCATTTATACATATTGGTTATGCTATTATATATATATATATATATATATATATATATATATATATATATATATATCTGTTTACTGCATTTATACATACAGGTTATGCTATTATATTAATATACATATGTTAACTGAATTTACACACTTTGTTATGCTATACACCTGTTGTTTCTTTAATATTGTTGAAGCAGGACTTAAATTATGCATGTATGAATTCTGGGAAAACAATAAATTTGTTATTGTTACATTACGGCGTAGTTTCATTGCAAGTCCCGTCATACTGGACCCGGCACAATTTTTGCTTCTCTAGGCTCCAGCCTAGTCCTAATTGACTTGTGGCTTCTCCTTAAAAAAAAAAAATATTAAAATAAAATAAGTTGTTTCTATACTCATAAAAAAAGAGACATAAAAGGAAAGAGGGGTTACAAATGGTACCGCAGAGCGTGGTTTATAAAGTCTGCTACCACAAATGGTAGCTGAGAGCGTGGTTCATTCGGGGCTTGTACCCTTGGGTCCTGGGGTGTGACGGGGCTTGCAGACTCGGAAATATTAATGCGATTGTGGTGACATAGTTGATATAGGCCCGTGTAGGCTAGTTATAAGTTGTTTAATTTGTGAGTCGGGTCGCACCACTGAGGCGGTTATTTGTGTTTGGAAAAATTGATAGGTTGTACGGCCGGGGAGTCTCGAGCGTGGCCTGGAAGATGGAATGTTGATCCGGGGTCGGAGTTTAGCGTGTTATATTGATGGGATGCGGTATGGCCCGATCGGAAATCGGTACCGGCACTGACTTGTGTCCGGTTGATGTCGAAGTATTAATTCCCAGATTATGACTTTTAGTTGTTAGTTGGTTGTTGTGAGTTATGTGTTGGTACGTCGTGTGTGTCGAGTTGTTGTTTGATGTTAGGTGTGTTTAGTATTGTTGCTTGTCTCTTGTCTCCTTCCGTCGTGGATGTGAATGGTTCAGAATAGGCCAGGTCTCCGCAGCGCTAGAGAACCCGGGGGTCTACTCAAAGGAAGGACAGTACTTGAGTTTTTCCGATTCTTGTTAAAATGTTTTTGTAGGTTATATTTGTGTTAGGTGTTTAGTGGGGATTTGTTTTATGATTGTTTGTTTTGAATTGTGCAATTCTGGCGGCGGTATGCTATCAGGAATTACCCCACCCTCTTACAGGCGTTCTCCAGAAATTTCCGGTGGTGAATGGATTTGATGAGGACCAGCTGTTGGTTTTCTTGGACCTGGTCCTGCAGGTGGCAGATTTCCCGGGGGTGTCCGATGGGGAGGTCTTGTCTCTTATATACCCGTATTGCCGGAGTACGTTGGCTGATCTGGTCACCAAGGCTCTGCGTCGGGGTGACAGTGTTGATGCTTTCCATGGGGAGGTGTTGAACTTCTTCCTACCCATTCGACGACGCGCCAAGCTTGAGTTGGAAAGATTCTATCGCCCACAGGCATCGCGGAGAGGCGTTAGGAGACTTCGTGCGCGATATACGGAAAGCTTCCCGGGTGTTAAGATTGGGGTTGCCCGAGACAGAAGTGATACAAGCGATTCTGGAAGGACTGACTCCCCAGGAGAGATCTCGTTTGGCATTCGCGGACCGTCCACGTTGTTTTGCGGACCTTGAGCGACTGTTTGTGCTTTCAGGAACTGTCAAGGAGGTTGACGAGTCCCGGGGAAAAGAGGCTACCGATGTCCAATACTCCAGCGGTTCATCAGGAAGAGCCAAAAGGGACAAACATGGTGGTTGGAGGAGAACCCAAGAGACGCTTAGAAAGCCAGAATATTCCGGAAGTGATGGAGGCTACAAGGGGGTGGCAAGTGTGAAGACGGTAACAACAGCTACAGCACAGAAAACAAAGAAACATGAAATTAACAGGGGAAAAAGAAATTATGTTAGGGAACAACCATCGGCAAGTAGGGAGCCTGTAGTTAGGCGTTATTCTTATTTGCAGAAAAAGGAGAGTTTAAAGGTTCCAGAGGAAGTACAAGTGCCTAAGAGAGTAGTGGATGAAGAAGGTGAAGCAGAAGAAGACAAGCGGAATAACTTCTGTGGATCAATACAAGAGGATAAGAACGCGCCAGTTAATACTGAATTACCGGACGCAAAGAGGACGTCATGGTTGAATCCAGAGGCCGCAGAATTTGTTCCGGTATTCCCATCTCGGTTCGTGAGGGATCCAGATCCTGTAACATCACCATCGCCAGTAGAAATTAATTTAGTCATCGCACATGAACCTGGACAGCTGGATTCCAGGGTGGAAAATGTTGATGATGTTGTTGTTGCTGACAATGGTCAAGGAGTGGAATCGACAGAAGAGTCAGAAGAGCGGTCTGCAGATGCTGCGCAGGTGAGTATAGTTGTAGGTGTTAGGGAGACTGTAGAGTCTGAAGTTGCAGATGGACACAGGGATGTCCGGGCTGCGAGTGTTTCTGAGGTTGTGGATGGACAAGGGGATGTCCATGCCGCAAGTGAGGTAGAAGTTGAGGAGAGATTTGGTGGCAGCGTTGTAGAGTTTGTGAGTGAGAGTGATGTAGTGTGTGAAGATGTGCAGACGCCTTCTGTAAGTAGTGTTGAGGATTCCGAGGAACGGGAGGAAGTTTCAGGTGGACCAGGTGAGCAACTAGAGGAGGACGAGGATGTGCAGTGTTCAGATGGTGGTAGTGGCGATGATGTTGATGATAAATGTGTTGGTGAAAATGAGATTGGAGAAGAGGTTAGTGAAGAAGTTTGTGAAGCGGCTGGCGATGCGTGTGATGAAGAAGATGGATCAGAGGAGCAACGGGAAGATGCTGAGGAGGTGCAGTGTCAGGAGGTTGATTTGGATTATGTGGACGAAGACGGGGAAATTGTAGAAAAGGAAGAAATTGTAGAAGGGGAGTTAGACGACGAGCATAATCCCCTTGATTCTGATTCCGAAGAAACCAGTCAGTACAGCTCAACACGAGATAATTTCTTAGAGAGTGGTGTCCGAAAGGAGCGAATACCTAAAGTGCGGCATAGAAAGGTGAGAAGAAGAGGTTAACGGGTAGCGGGTAGATGTTCCCCACACTCACAGTGGTGTTCATCTATTTCAGGGTCGCGCCCCTGCCCACGCGAGCCTTGGTTTCCTCCATTCATCCTTAGTTTCGGAGGGAACCAGGTCCTTACCCTCAGTCCTAGCTATTGACCTTTAATGATCTTTGCCCTGTTTCATCTTCCCGATTTTCCTACCCCTCCCCTTAGTAAAAAAAAAAAAAAAAAAAAACTCGATAAGGAACTGGAGAGAGACTTCCCGGAAGGGAGTAGATTGTGGTCCTCGAGATGGTCGTGGTCTTTGAGATCGTCAGTTTCCCCTGTTAAAGGTTAGATGGAGTGATGGTGTGCTGTTGCTGATTGTTAATAGTTGTTGATGTTGTTCATTATAGGGTCCGAGCCATGCCGCATTCCCCGGTTGTTTTCCTGGTGTTCTTTTTGTTGCGAGAGAAAGTTGTGTAGTAGGTGCTGTAGAAAAGTAAACCCCCTCTAGTTATGGTGTATTTGAATGAGTAAATGATGGGATTAATGTTCGTGTGCCCTTGGTGCGGTCCTCTCTGTCTGGCTGAGCGGGGCCGTCCGCCCTTGTGTAGGGAAGTGGGCCAGCCATATGGCGAGGATGGAGATGCCTTGTGGGCCCATGTGGCTGGTCGGTCCAAGTGAGGGACGAGGAGTAGCACGGTCGCTCACATATCAAGGTGTGAGATGCCTTGTTGGGTCTTAAGACGAATATGTGAGTGGGACCGGTGGGAGTAGGTGATGGTCACCGGAGAGGGTGACGTGTTGGGGAGGTCCCGTGGGGTTGGCATAGCGGAGAGGGTCGCATGGGGATGGTGGTTCTCCTGGGAGCAGAGGCCGCCGGGCCACCTTATCCACGATGTCTACCGGAGTATTTAAGAAGGGGGTACACTGCAGGGTACTTTCCCGAGTTTCAGAGTGCGGCAACCGGGTTGCCCGTTCGGGGTGGGGGTGTGCCGGTGTGAATCCGGCTATCGAAGATTTTAGTTAAAGTTTTTTTTTGTAATATAATGCGCACGAGAGTATGCTAGGCGACCCTTGTATTATGAGATAAAAGGGGACGGATGCGCGCGCAGCTGATGGTTGGGGTCGACTTGCAGATCGGGTGCAGCGGCAGACTACACTCCGCCTGGCTCAGAGAATTAACCGTCTCTCTCTTCGAATATTACGACGCAGTTTTCTGTCTCCTTATGACTGGCTAAGGCTTAAACGACTCCCGGGTTCTTGAACTAAGCCGGATTCCTGGCTCGCTGATGGCTGTACACCTGCCTAAGCCGTGAACCATGAACAAGATCCTGTCGGAAGAGGGAGATGGTGACTCGTTCTCAATGCTGCACTTGCCAGCTGTGATGAGGTGATATGCACTCTATTATTTTCTTACCAATTATCATTACATCTATGGGCCCACGTGTGCAGACTTTCTGCTAGATTGGGAAGCCGCTGTTCATGACTCAGAACTTTACTAGTTAAATTCAAGTACACTTTTTTAATAATTGAATTACATAACGCTAAGTGCACTGCCTGTAAGTGGGTGATGCACTGAGGGAGCGTGCCAGAGATATTTTCACTTTTGCACATTGTACAGGTTGCTGACCATTCTCATATTAGTTTTTACAAAATTTATTGAACAGGTTAGTTGCTGTTCCGGCTGGAACAGAGATGAACATATTTAACTTCACTATGGTTTCACATTTAAGGGCTGGGGGTTTTCCTGGGGTTTTTTGGACGTTTTCTGGTGTTTAAAATGGGACTTAGTTTTCTCTGACTCATGCTGGTGCAACCTCAGACAGGTTGGAGGCCGGTCAAATTTTGTCAACTACATGCTGGCGCGCTGCCACAGATGCTAGAGCACCACCACATTATTGTATTTTTTATTTTTATTATATGTATATAGCCATTCGGGGTTAATAGAAATAATTCGCTATTTTTCTGGAAATATATTAGTTGATTTTGCTCCTTGCACAAGGGCTATACTGATTGTTTTTCTTAACTGGCAAAACACATATTGATTGACTTTCACTGGTAGTAACAGCTGTTTAATTTTCTTTAACTATAAAACATGTACTCATTATTTTTGGTAAAACATATATTGTCAAAATTCTCTGAAATTGTAAAGCCCCTAATGATTAATTTCTGATTGTTAAAATACATAAGGATTTTTTATTCCTTCGGAATTTGTGAAGTAAAATAACCGTTTAGAATTCTATAATCACTGTTTGAAATCAGGTGATGTAGTTCTGTCAATTTTTATTTGATACTGTGAAAGGAACTTAAGGTTCATACGCTCATGAGGGGTCATTGATCAGTGGAATGCTAGACAAATGGGCGGTCCGGTTTTATTCATGCGTTATGAATTATTATCATCTTTCTGGGGTGGCGTTTATGTAATTCTACAAAACGGGTTGTTGATTGGCAAATATTTTATCACTGCTGGGTTATAATATTGTAGTTACATGGCCTGCTAGGCGGGTGCATTCCTGGGGCATTTGTGTTCGAATTGATGTAATTGTGAGTTTGTGTGCCTTATGTTCTGTATGTATTTGTTTGTCTGTGTCTAGCTAGCCACAAGAAAGGGGGGAATTTTCTATTTATATATATATCTGTTTCCTGCATTTATACATATTGGTTATGCTATTATATATATATATATATATATATATTTGTTTACTGCATTTATACATATTGGTTATGCTATTTTATATATATATATATATATATATATATCTGTTTACTGCATTTATACATACAGGTTATGCTATTATATTTATATACATATGTTAACTGAATTTACACACTTTGTTATGCTATACACCTGTTGTTTCTTTAATATTGTTGAAGCAGGACTTAAATTATGCATGTATGAATTCTGGGAAAACAATAAATTTGTTATTGTTACATTACGGCGTAGTTTCATTGCAAGTCCCGTCATACTGGACCCGGCACAATTTTTGCTTCTCTAGGCTCCAGCCTAGTCCTAATTGACTTGTGGCTTCTCCTTAAAAAAAAAAAATATTAAAATAAAATAAGTTGTTTCTATACTCATAAAAAAAAGAGACATAAAAGGAAAGAGGGGTTACAAATGGTACCGCAGAGCGTGGTTTATAAAGTCTGCTACCACAAATGGTAGCTGAGAGCGTGGTTCATTCGGGGCTTGAACCCTTGGGTCCTGGGGTGTGACGGGGCTTGCAGACTCGGAAATATTAATGCGATTGTGGTGACATAGTTGATATAGGCCCGTGTAGGCTAGTTATAAGTTGTTTAATTTGTGAGTCGGGTCGCACCACTGAGGCGGTTATTTGTGTTTGGAAAAATTGATAGGTTGTACGGCCGGGGAGTCTCGAGCGTGGCCTGGAAGATGGAATGTTGATCCGGGGTCGGAGTTTAGCGTGTTATATTGATGGGATGCGGTATGGCCCGATCGGAAATCGGTACCGGCACTGACTTGTGTCCGGTTGATGTCGAAGTATTAATTCCCAGATTATGACTTTTAGTTGTTAGTTGGTTGTTGTGAGTTATGTGTTGGTACGTCGTGTGTGTCGAGTTGTTGTTTGATGTTAGGTGTGTTTAGTATTGTTGCTTGTCTCTTGTCTCCTTCCGTCGTGGATGTGAATGGTTCAGAATAGGCCAGGTCTCCGCAGCGCTAGAGAACCCGGGGGTCTACTCAAAGGAAGGACAGTACTTGAGTTTTTCCGATTCTTGTTAAAATGTTTTTGTAGGTTATATTTGTGTTAGGTGTTTAGTGGGGATTTGTTTTATGATTGTTTGTTTTGAATTGTGCAATTCTGGCGGCGGTATGCTATCAGGAATTACCCCACCCTCTTACAGGCGTTCTCCAGAAATTTCCGGTGGTGAATGGATTTGATGAGGACCAGCTGTTGGTTTTCTTGGACCTGGTCCTGCAGGTGGCAGATTTCCCGGGGGTGTCCGATGGGGAGGTCTTGTCTCTTATATACCCGTATTGCCGGAGTACGTTGGCTGATCTGGTCACCAAGGCTCTGCGTCGGGGTGACAGTGTTGATGCTTTCCATGGGGAGGTGTTGAACTTCTTCCTACCCATTCGACGACGCGCCAAGCTTGAGTTGGAAAGATTCTATCGCCCACAGGCATCGCGGAGAGGCGTTAGGAGACTTCGTGCGCGATATACGGAAAGCTTCCCGGGTGTTAAGATTGGGGTTGCCCGAGACAGAAGTGATACAAGCGATTCTGGAAGGACTGACTCCCCAGGAGAGATCTCGTTTGGCATTCGCGGACCGTCCACGTTGTTTTGCGGACCTTGAGCGACTGTTTGTGCTTTCAGGAACTGTCAAGGAGGTTGACGAGTCCCGGGGAAAAGAGGCTGCCGATGTCCAATACTCCAGCGGTTCATCAGGAAGAGCCAAAAGGGACAAACATGGTGGTTGGAGGAGAACCCAAGAGACGCTTAGAAAGCCAGAATATTCCGGAAGTGATGGAGGCTACAAGGGGGGTGGCAAGTGTGAAGACGGTAACAACAGCTACAGCACAGAAAACAAAGAAACATGAAATTAACAGGGGAAAAAGAAATTATGTTAGGGAACAACCATCGGCAAGTAGGGAGCCTGTAGTTAGGCGTTATTCTTATTTGCAGAAAAAGGAGAGTTTAAAGGTTCCAGAGGAAGTACAAGTGCCTAAGAGAGTAGTGGATGAAGAAGGTGAAGCAGAAGAAGACAAGCGGAATAACTTCTGTGGATCAATACAAGAGGATAAGAACGCGCCAGTTAATACTGAATTACCGGACGCAAAGAGGACGTCATGGTTGAATCCAGAGGCCGCAGAATTTGTTCCGGTATTCCCATCTCGGTTCGTGAGGGATCCAGATCCTGTAACATCACCATCGCCAGTAGAAATTAATTTAGTCATCGCACATGAACCTGGACAGCTGGATTCCAGGGTGGAAAATGTTGATGATGTTGTTGTTGCTGACAATGGTCAAGGAGTGGAATCGACAGAAGAGTCAGAAGAGCGGTCTGCAGATGCTGCGCAGGTGAGTATAGTTGTAGGTGTTAGGGAGACTGTAGAGTCTGAAGTTGCAGATGGACACAGGGATGTCCGGGCTGCGAGTGTTTCTGAGGTTGTGGATGGACAAGGGGATGTCCATGCCGCAAGTGAGGTAGAAGTTGAGGAGAGATTTGGTGGCAGCGTTGTAGAGTTTGTGAGTGAGAGTGATGTAGTGTGTGAAGATGTGCAGACGCCTTCTGTAAGTAGTGTTGAGGATTCCGAGGAACGGGAGGAAGTTTCAGGTGGACCAGGTGAGCAACTAGAGGAGGACGAGGATGTGCAGTGTTCAGATGGTGGTAGTGGCGATGATGTTGATGATAAATGTGTTGGTGAAAATGAGATTGGAGAAGAGGTTAGTGAAGAAGTTTGTGAAGCGGCTGGCGATGCGTGTGATGAAGAAGATGGATCAGAGGAGCAACGGGAAGATGCTGAGGAGGTGCAGTGTCAGGAGGTTGATTTGGATTATGTGGACGAAGACGGGGAAATTGTAGAAAAGGAAGAAATTGTAGAAGGGGAGTTAGACGACGATCATAATCCCCTTGATTCTGATTCCGAAGAAACCAGTCAGTACAGCTCAACACGAGATAATTTCTTAGAGAGTGGTGTCCGAAAGGAGCGAATACCTAAAGTGCGGCATAGAAAGGTGAGAAGAAGAGGTTAACGGGTAGCGGGTAGATGTTCCCCACACTCCCAGTGGTGTTCATCTATTTCAGGGTCGCGCCCCTGCCCACGCGAGCCTTGGTTTCCTCCATTCATCCTTAGTTTCGGAGGGAACCAGGTCCTTACCCTCAGTCCTAGCTATTGACCTTTAATGATCTTTGCCCTGTTTCATCTTCCCGATTTTCCTACCCCTCCCCTTAGTAAAAAAAAAAAAAAAAAAAACTCGATAAGGAACTGGAGAGAGACTTCCCGGAAGGGAGTAGATTGTGGTCCTCGAGATGGTCGTGGTCTTTGAGATCGTCAGTTTCCCCTGTTAAAGGTTAGATGGAGTGATGGTGTGCTGTTGCTGATTGTTAATAGTTGTTGATGTTGTTCATTATAGGGTCCGAGCCATGCCGCATTCCCCGGTTGTTTTCCTGGTGTTCTTTTTGTTGCGAGAGAAAGTTGTGTAGTAGGTGCTGTAGAAAATTAAACCCCCTCTAGTTATGGTGTATTTGAATGAGTAAATGATGGGATTAATGTTCGTGTGCCCTTGGTGCGGTCCTCTCTGTCTGGCTGAGCGGGGCCGTCCGCCCTTGTGTAGGGAAGTGGGCCAGCCATATGGCGAGGATGGAGATGCCTTGTGGGCCCATGTGGCTGGTCGGTCCAAGTGAGGGACGAGGAGTAGCACGGTCGCTCACATATCAAGGTGTGAGATGCCTTGTTGGGTCTTAAGACGAATATGTGAGTGGGACCGGTGGGAGTAGGTGATGGTCACCGGAGAGGGTAACGTGTTGGGGAGGTCCCGTGGGGTTGGCATAGCGGAGAGGGTCGCATGGGGATGGTGGTTCTCCTGGGAGCAGGGGCCGCCGGGCCACCTTATCCACGATGTCTACCGGAGTATTTAAGAAGGGGGTACACTGCAGGGTACTTTCCCGAGTTTCAGAGTGGGGCAACCGGGTTGCCCGTTCGGGGTGGGGGTGTGCCGGTGTGAATCCGGCTATCGAAGATTTTAGTTAAAGTTTTTTTTTGTAATATAATGCGCACGAGAGTATGCTAGGCGACCCTTGTATTATGAGATAAAAGGGGACGGATGCGCGCGCAGCTGATGGTTGGGGTCGACTTGCCAGATCGGGTGCAGCGGCAGACTACACTCCGCCTGGCTCAGAGAATTAACCGTCTCTCTCTTCGAATATTACGACGCAGTTTTCTGTCTCCTTATGACTGGCTAAGGCTTAAACGACTCCCGGGTTCTTGAACTAAGCCGGATTCCTGGCTCGCTGATGGCTGTACACCTGCCTAAGCCGTGAACCATGAACAAGATCCTGTCGGAAGAGGGAGATGGTGACTCGTTCTCAATGCTGCACTAGCCAGCTGTGATGAGGTGATATGCACTCTATTATTTTCTTACCAATTATCATTACATCTATGGGCCCACGTGTGCAGACTTTCTGCTAGATTGGGAAGCCGCTGTTCATGACTCAGAACTTTACTAGTTAAATTCAAGTACACTTTTTTAATAATTGAATTACATAACGCTAAGTGCACTGCCTGTAAGTGGGTGATGCACTGAGGGAGCGTGCCAGAGATATTTTCACTTTTGCACATTGTACAGGTTGCTGACCATTCTCATATTAGTTTTTACAAAATTTATTGAACAGGTTAGTTGCTGTACCGGCTGGAACAGAGATGAACATATTTAACTTCACTATGGTTTCACATTTAAGGGCTGGGGGTTTTCCTGGGGTTTTTTGGACGTTTTCTGGTGTTTAAAATGGGACTTAGTTTTCTCTGACTCATGCTGGTGCAACCTCAGACAGGTTGGAGGCCGGTCAAATTTTGTCAACTACATGCTGGCGCGCTGCCACAGATGCTAGAGCACCACCACATTATTGTATTTTTTATTTTTATTATATGTATATAGCCATTCGGGGTTAATAGAAATAATTCGCTATTTTTCTGGAAATATATTAGTTGATTTTGCTCCTTGCACAAGGGCTATACTGATTGTTTTTCTTAACTGGCAAAACACATATTGATTGACTTTCACTGGTAGTAACAGCTGTTTAATTTTCTTTAACTATAAAACATGTACTCATTATTTTTGGTAAAACATATATTGTCAAAATTCTCTGAAATTGTAAAGCCCCGAATGATTAATTTCTGATTGTTAAAATACATAAGGATTTTTGATTCCTTCGGAATTTGTGAAGTAAAATAACCGTTTAGAATTCTATAATCACTGTTTGAAATCAGGTGATGTAGTTCTGTCAATTTTTATTTGATACTGTGAAAGGAACTTAAGGTTCATACGCTCATGAGGGGTCATTGATCAGTGGAATGCTAGACAAATGGGCGGTCCGGTTTTATTCATGCGTTATGAATTATTATCATCTTTCTGGGGTGGCGTTTATGTAATTCTACAAAACGGGTTGTTGATTGGCAAATATTTTATCACTGCTGGGTTATAATATTGTAGTTACATGGCCTGCTAGGCGGGTGCATTCCTGGGGCATTTGTGTTCGAATTGATGTAATTGTGAGTTTGTGTGCCTTATGTTCTGTATGTATTTGTTTGTCTGTGTCTAGCTAGCCACAAGAAAGGGGGGAATTTTCTATTTATATATATATCTGTTTCCTGCATTTATACATATTGGTTATGCTATTATATATATATATATATATATATATATATATATATATATATATATTTGTTTACTGCATTTATACATATTGGTTATGCTATTATATATATATATATCTGTTTACTGCATTTATACATACAGGTTATGCTATTATATTTATATACATATGTTAACTGAATTTACACGCTTTGTTATGCTATACACCTGTTGTTTCTTTAATATTGTTGAAGCAGGACTTAAATTATGCATGTATGAATTCTGGGAAAACAATAAATTTGTTATTGTTACATTACGGCTGAGTTTCATTGCAAGTCCCGTCATACTGGACCCGGCACAATTTTTGCTTCTCTAGTCTCCAGCCTAGTCCTAATTGACTTGTGGCTTCTCCTTCAAAAAAAAATATTAAAATAAAATAAGTTGTTTCTATACTCATAAAAAAAAGAGACATAAAACGAAAGAGGGGTTACATGGTTTGCCTCAGAAAAAGCCATAACTTTTGTTTTGGATAAGGAAATGGTTTGATTGTAATCTGTTAAAATGTTAGTAACATAGAACAACGACCTTTGGAGGTCGTTTTCAACCTCTTGGATGGCTACAAGATCGTCTGCGTACATTAAAATATTTGAATAAATCTTTTCCCCAAGTGTAAGCCTTTGGGGGCGTCCAATTTCCATTTCCTTAAGGCATCATCTATACAGACATTAAATAGAAAGACTGCAATCCCGCCGAACGCCTTGGGTTATTCCAATGGGCTCTGATAATATGTTAGTTTTTATCCGTATCTGCTTTCCATTATATAAACTTTTAATTACCTTTGTTAAGTTATTAATTACCTTTATCGTCACAGTATAGCCCGTAATTTTGAGACTATCGATTTGAAACTTGCACAGAGTTGGGGGGAGGGGCGTTTATGCGAGAAAATGAACTTAAAATGGAAGAGTTAAGCGTCGATACGAAAATGGTTCCGTATTTAATGGGTTTCCAAGCCGTAGTTCTTTACGGGCCCTCGTGCTCTCGGTAAGATGACCTACATAGGGCAACATTTACATTGACATTCTTGTACCTTTTTCTTGATTTCTTTAAACGGTGGGGGGACTAGGTATTGGACGTTGCTGACGGATACGCAGCTTGTTTTCCACGAAGAATAGTGTGAACCCTCCAGATCGATCCCAGCCATGGCCGACTCTAGTAGAAGGCCGGAATATTAAACGTGGTAACACTGGAATCAGCTGATATTTTGAGGCCGACTAGACGAGCTCTTAATTTATGATTTCAATAATCAAATCGCGTCATTTTTAATTGGCAGTTACCAGCAGTTTTATAATTCTTAATTTTTTGCAAATTAAAAGCTTATTACCTATGTAAAATACTGTTATATTATTTAAGAAATATAATAATTAACTCATTCATTTATTATTATCACAATAACCTTATACCATATTGGTGTTGGGTTACATCAACTACACTCTATAATTTATACAAATTTTTTCCATCTTACTCTATCCATTGACAATGTCTTGGCTTCACTCCAGCCCAAGCTTCTTTCTCTCAAAATGTTTCCTAACATTCCATCTCAAGTCAATCGCGGTCTTCCTATCTTCCCCCCCCCCTTTTTTTGCCTCCCAAACATTTTTTACCACTCTATCACTATCCATTCTCTGCATGTGTCCCCACCAAACTCATTCATATGATCCGAATTCAACAATTCGAACAAAATTAATTCATTAAGCCTAACCCGCCCAACACTAATGTCTTCAACTTAAACGTATAGTACCTAAGTGCGCACAGACCTATAATTTATATTTAGCTATAAATAGGCCTACCCATAAGTTTAGTAATGCTATGAAATTAAATCAGAATATAACACGTTCACTTTAGCTGCTTTATTACACTATGCTTACAGGCCTCAGACGCAACGTTGCCACGTTTAATATTGCGGGCTTCTACTAGAACCCCAGCTCATGATTCCACGGGCACATTCTAAAGTGTTGACTAGAATACTGCCGTGTAGTAGTAATAGCAATGGCTTCGTGTGCTTCCTCACAGTTTCAAGTTGTATCACGACTACAGTGTCCCAATGTCGCTGGCCTTTCTGACCGTCCGTCACATCTTCAATTGTCATTTAACCTCCTCGTAAGTCCGTCCTAGACTCGAGCATTAATTACTTCTGTGTAGTGTGTGTGTGTGTGTGGGGGGGTGGGTGCGCGCGCTGGCAAATAGTGTTACCGAGGCACCTTCACATTTATGTCGACCAAATAGATCTGTGCTACCGGGCAAAATTTGCCGTCCGGAGACATAGCGTTATCATTGAGTCATAGCGTGCCGTCCATTCATTTGTAGCCTGACACGCTTACCCAAACTGTGTCATTAGTAATGGGGGGGGGGGGGGTTACAACTATTTAAATAGAAAAAAATAAATCGTTTTGTGGTCGCCGTCCTATTTTTCTGGAAAACTGAAATTACAGAGCAGATTGTAGAGCGAGAGAGAGACAAGGCCAAGAGGAAAGAAGTAAGAATTGAAGCCGCGACACAAATGATAGCGTAGTGCGTCTGCTTCCGCCATTTCAAACGATAACCCATCTAAGTGGTCATTACAATCGACCTTCATGTGTTCTTCCAGTACAACAAAAAGCGCATACTCTATTGTTTCACAGACGTTCGATGCTTTGTTATCACTTACTTCACTTGCTACAATAATAATTGTGGGAATTCATGACGTTAACCAGTAGACAATAGTCAAGTAGTTTCTCAGGGAAATTTTTTTATTGGTTTTTTGCTGAAACGAACATGCTATAAACTTGTATGTCTTCTTCTTCTTCTCCATGTTCCTCCTCCTCGTCCTCCTCCTTCTTCTACTACTACTACTACTACTACTACTACTACTACTACTACTACTACTACTACTACTGCTGCTACTACTACTGCTGCTGCTGCTGCTGCTGCTGCTACTACTACTACTACTACTACTCGTACTCCTTCTCGTTTTCTTCTTCTTCCTCCTCCTCCTCCTCCTCGATCCCCTCGTCGTCCTCCTCCTCCTTCTCCTTGTTTTCTTTCGCCTTCTTCTCCTCCTCCTCATTCTCCTTCTTCTTCTTCTCATCCTCCTTCTTCTCGTCTTTGTTCTTCTTCTACTACTACTACTATTACCATTATTTCTCATTATATTCGTCTTTTTCTCCTTCTTCCTTTTCTTCTTGTTTACTTCATTTATTAAGCTAAACCCTAAAGCACATTTGGACTAGATAAGCAAGGGTTCAATACGAACAACCAATTTTTTGTGGTAGAATGAATTTGGACTGGACTAAAGGAAGCGATCGGTACAATGTTTAGGGTTTATACTGAGTTTATAGGAGAAAAAAGGGATAGAGGTAGGCTTGAGGCATTGGAAATGTGAACCTGGAGACGGCCGGAAAGAAAACGGTGGATGAATACAAAATAAGTATTGAAGAGGTGCTTAAAACTATAAATGTGGTTGGACAAAATCTTCTGCAGATTATAGTGGACTGTTGGAAACCGTATTGGACATACACTGAGAACGAAGAGACAAATAACATCGCTGAGGAAACAGTAGAACGAGAGAAAACGGAGTTATTAAGAAATAGAAACTCCTAATAACATACAATAAAGGATCAACAAATACAATGGCTAGATCACTTAGAACGGATGAATGATCAGAGTATGCCAAAGAAAATCCTGAGTGCGCAATACTATAAAAGCAGAATGAGGTGCCGGCCTAGGATAAGATGGTTGGACGATCTGCAGGAAGATCTCAGAAGAATGGATGTGAGGAGTTACGCAGAGGTGGCAACGGGTAGGAGACATTGGAGGAAAATGGTGTTAGAAGCCAGGGCTCACGTTGGACTGTAGTGCTAAAAAAGAAGAAGGAGGAGAAGGAGAATAGCATACAATGTACGAGCTGCCGTATGAAGATATAGAACCTCAAGCGTGGACTGGAGACGGTAATGCCAAACAGTAGAATACCATCATATGATAATGATGATTATTATTTTTTCATTTTTATTCATTAGATATTTATATAGTATATTTACTAACTCTGTTTTCTCCCGTTCTACTGTTTCCTCAGAAACCGTTGTTATTTGTCTCTTTGCTCTCAGTGTATGTCCAATACGGTTTCCAGCAGTCCACTATAATCTGCAGAAGATTTTGTTCAACCACATTTATACTTTTAAGCACCTCTTCAATACTTATTTTTGTATTCATCCACCGTTTTCTTTTCGTCCGTCTCCAGGTTCCCATTTACACTTCCTCAAGCCTACTTCTATCCCTTTTTCTCACTGCCCATAAAGTTAGTATAAACCCTAATAAATATAAATATTAGCTATTACAATCGGCTCGCAAGGAGCAACGAGTAAATATGATAAGTGTACAATACATATGAATGGTGAAGCCATCCAGTGATGACATTTTCTTAATTATTAAACCTCATGTACCTGCCCGTATAATGCCGGGCATTGACTGTTATCCCTAACTAGATTAGGCAGCACAATTCTCTTGTATGTTCCTCAGCTTCCTTATCGACGTTCAGCATCCTCAGTGATTGCCGTAAGCCAGCACACGGTGACACCTTGAACTCGATCTGTAGCCTGTTTGAAGCATCGAATAGAAGACTAGATCCTTTTTTCCGTGCACACCGCGCCTACAGCCCGCTCGAAAAACTCAACTGGGTAGATTTATTGTGCGTCTGATACGTGTCCGTTATAAGATTTTTACAGTTTTGTAAAATTGGGGAAGATTTTTCTTGCAATAGTAAACAAAAGTCTCACCAAAAATTTTCTAAATGTCGCCAATGGCGACACGATCCCCCCCTGTTGTTACCTCTCGTTGTTACTGACATACCACGGGGATGGGGGTCCAGAAGAGTTCGTAGGAGTCTCTGGATAAACATGATGTTGGATGGACAGGCACAACCACTCAGTTGGACTCCGTACGACGAAATAGCTGTGATGAGCGGATGAGCGTCTTATATAAAAGTGTAGTTTGTTCTCTACTGATAGTTTTGATTTTCTTTCCAGAAGCCAGTAAAGTTGTTGGAGTTTAAAATTGATCTGAGAGTTTTTTGGTTGTAACGTGTGGTAGCTTCCAGGTAAGTTTTTTGTCTAGCATTTGGTCAGGTATTCGATCAATTGTTTTATTGGAATCGGAACGTCTTTTGGTTTTACCGCTGGGCACTGGATATGTCGAGTCGTGAATGTGACTTGGGCTGGCTTAGTTTGGTTGGTGTGTATCCGCTATGTGTATCACACAATGTTTCTAGTAGGTTTTGTAGATGATGATGATGATGATGAGGAGTGTATGCGGCGTATTGCACCACAGGATGACGGACAGTAGCGGCCACACTCGCCCGTCGCGTGCAGTCCTGTCTATATTTAGCCAGACTGGAGTTCCCCTCATTGACGTACAGTATGTAAACAAGCCGGCGTTCATCGTATGTGACGTAATCGGGCCCGGTCTCGTACCTGTGGCGTAGTGACTACGACGGGTTTTGACGACTAAGGTGAATGAGTTTGTGTTTTGTATGTTTGTGGCGCAGTATGGAGCTGTATGAGCTGCGTACAGGATTTATGTTGTCACCTTACTATAGGGCCTACTGTACTTCCTCACCACATAAATTCCACTTCTTATATACCGTACTTATGTTTTATTTTATATATTTTATGGTTTATACTTATTTTTTATATACCACATTATATACGTACTTTTTTTAGTTTTTTTGTTTGCTCTTTTAAACACGTAATCCAAGGGAGTCCACAGCGGGGAGGTCGTGATGCAGACTGCGTCATTGAAATTTTGGGAGGGTTTGACAGAAAACTTTGGGAAAGTATGAAGAATTATAACTACGTTGCCATAAAAAATTCAATGTTGATAAAAGTTCATGGTTTGTTAGTAGCCTATATGGTTTCTTCATAATTTTATGCCCCAAATTAGACTTACACAATTTTCAGAATTTCGACCATTTTTTATCCGTGAAGCCCCAAAAGCTAAAAATTTTTCAAAGCACTACCTTCGAATGTGGATTAAAGTCCGTTTAGTCTGATACCCGACATGGATTTTTACAAATTTTACAGACTTTCGATCCGCTTTCTGGCTTCCTAAAATTTTGGACCTCTCAGATTTTGCCTCCTCCTCCTATTTTGAGGGAGGGAATCAATCTCAGAAATAGTAGGTGTTTGTGGTATAAAAGTATGGACACACGTTCTACGTTTTACGAAAATCGGTTGATCCATTCAAAAGTTATGTAGAGACATTTCCGAAGTAGATAGACAGACAAATGTTGAAAGGTCAAATTAAAACTAAGAATTCTTTTTACTCGTTCAATCACGTCAGTCGAGGAAAAAGTAGTACCAGTATGGAAATAACTCCAGAACGGGTACAGTCAAGAACGTCCAATGGGGCAATAACGTCACTTTAACATTCTGCAGAATGACACTCCACATTATAATTGTAGCGGTCACAGGACCGTAGGTAATATTTAAGACTAGGTTAATGAACGGAGAACTTAGAGGAAGCGGAAAGTGTGCTGGAGCTTAACAGAGTGACAGGATTTGCAGTCAACACATTTTAACAAAATAACAAGAGTTATTAGATTTTACGTTGCTGACACAACTTAAGTGTTGAGAAGTATTGATAGTTATTAATTTATAGTAGGCCTAAATGGACATAAAAGATATACATATATATTTTTCCGGACTAGCATACCCCATGAGGGAGAAAAACGCGAACATTAATCCAGTAGAAATGACGGACCATACAAACGTTAACCCTACCACATAATTAAAGAAAACGGTAATTAATTTTGAAGAATGATTATAATAAAAATAATGGTAATAAAGATAATCTGACTCCACATAGCTTAAGCAAAGCAACCATGCTTTAGTAGAACAGTTTAACCACCCCCTCATGGTGTATGTTAGACAAGTTACAATGGAGCCAGTTACAATTTTTACAACTTGAGTTCTGACCTTGAGATACTTTCAGTTCTTAATAAGTTGTTACACGGATTGAGTTGACAGATATTTAATGTCGAAAGCAAGGGTAGCCAGTCTATGGAGTTGATGTAGTTTGAAGAGGGATAAATGAAACGCTCCCACCTGTAATTATGTAGCGACGAACTCAAGTTGAAACCGGATGAACTGTGGACGAGCAGATGTTCCGAAAATTGTCCATGTGCGCGTATTTTGATTCTTCCGCATTTCTTGGTCTGACGACTTCGGGGAGAGCCTTAATGTAGAACCGCTCTGCTGGTGGTCACAGATGTTCGCATGACCACCGATCTTCTCCCTTTTTCCTGGCTGAGGCTGGGACCCTATAACATTTTATTTGAGGATTAGCCGCCAGTTAATACACCCTGACATTACACTCTCTCGCCTCGGAACACAACCACCACAATCACTTTGACAATTAATCTTATTAACACATTATTGACTTCAATTAAATCCAAATCGTTTAATTTCATTAAATAATAATAATTAATTTCAATACGCGTTAACTAAATAAGAGTTAACAAAAAATAATTTCGTCCTTAGACAGAAAGTAACTACAGTAGTACATTAAAATTTTACCAAGCATAAGGTTGTACAATAACGAATAAACCGGGCCACACACACGCTTACACAATCGTAACACACATAATCCATAATTAAATAAAAATGAAATAAAATAATTAAGTATACACACCTGAACGTCTTGAGGAGTCTACTCGTGCATGAAAGAATTCAGACACATAACTTCGGCCATCGGACCAACGGGAATGTCCTGGTTGAAGGCTTGCTGAGAAATGAGGCCGAAGCCGGGACTTGTTGGTCGTACCTGCCTGCGTAAAACAAACCTGTCCCAGTTTGTCAAAAATAAAGCCTTTGGCTAACCTAACTGCGAACAAAAATATAGCGAACAGCTGACCCCCCAACCTGGTCACTAAATCGCGTCGCCGCTGCTTCGACAATGGTCTCGGCAGTGCTCCCAACCGAGTTGGTAGCCCTGAACAAATCTACACGCGCCGGGAAAATTCAAAGTTCCACGCTCCACATTATAATTTATATAATTCAAATAGATATTTTTACTTAATTTTAGTATATTCTTCTTCTTCTTCAGCACTACAGAACAACGTGAGCCCTGGCTACCAACACCAATCTTCTCCAAACGTCTCCTGTCCATTGCCATGTCGCATCTGAGATCTTCTAGCACATCATCCAACCATCGGTCGTGTTATATTCAAGTGCGTGTTATATTCATATACAGTACAAAGTTTTAAAAATAAATATAAACTCAAGTTTGACGGCTAAATTACAGACTTCCAATGATTTTTTTAAACATTAAAATATCTATATTTTTAAAGTTCTAATAGGATTAACGTCTTAATAAGTAATTTACATTATCAAACAGCTACACATGTTCTACTTCTTGTCATCTGTAAAGTAGTTCGTTAGATATGTTAGACGCTGGTATGATAGTATGGTAAAGTGTATGGTACAGTACGGTGGTCATTCATGTCCTTTTTAAATACCGGACCTGCGCCCTCAGAATTTTCTTTGGTATACGCTGATCGTCCATCCGCTCTAGGTGACCTGACCATTGTTTCGATGAGCCTTTATGACGTCTTCGTGATTCAGTAGCTCATCTGTCTCCTGGTTATTTCTTATTCTCCATTCGTCATCTTCTTTAACCGGACCATAAAAGCATCTTAAGCTCTTTCTTTCAAACCTTCTTGCGTTTCTTGTTCTTGTTCAGTATATTACTGGAGATTAATGTCTGTCAATTACAGTGGACAAACTTCTCTAGGCTACTTCTTAAAATGTGATGGTAATAGAAGACGTTGATCAAACAATTAATAACTCTTAAAAACTGATAACAGACAGAAGAATACAAATTTTAAAGGCAAGAAATGTGAAATTACACAGATTAGTAAAGAAATTGGTGTCATTTCTACTGTTTTTGGCATATGGTATAACTAAAGATATTTACAATAAAAAGTGCACATCTAAAAATGTGAAAATAGGCATTACAGTACAGTGTGAAGCCAGAATGCCTATATGCCAGTGAATGTCTAGCATTGAATTATAATTTAGACAAACTAGAAATATTGGAAAGACGAATTATTAGGAAAATAGTAGGCTCACGAAAAACTTCAGAAGGTTGGAAATTAAGAAGTAATAATGAAATACATCAAAGTATAGAAAATATAACAGAAACAATGAGAAAAAGAAGACTATTATTTTTTGGACATTTATATAGAATGGACGACAATAGGTTAACAAAGCAGATCTTCAAATATCTGTGGGTGAAGAAGTTTACATCAAGTTGGATTAAAGAAGTCCAAAACGATTTAGAAAAAGTAATATGCACACAGAAGAAGCAATTGAAAGAGAAGTTTTTCGGCAAAAGTGTTAAAAATGGAATGAGTCCAGAATAGGAGAAAGAAAAACGCAGGTTCAAAGTGGACTGAAGACCGGAAGACGATGTAATAATGAACATCTTGTTCATCTTTTCAACACAGTGAAAAGATGAAAGAATATTGAAGAAAAAGAAAAGAACAAAGAATAAAGAATTGAAATTGGCATGTGGTCCTCAGATGGCCGATACAATTGAATTTTACCTCATTAATCTAAATTTTATTTTGAAGTCTGCTTTAATAAGCTACCTAATTATGTAATATATCAGGGCAGTTTATATAAATCACCTCATTGTGTTGTAACATAAAACTTCCACTAGCAGTGTACACATTGGTCTTATCTATCCGACCCTACACTAAACGCATGACTGATTAGTTGGATGCTATTGAGTAAAATCACTGGCTAGATCGGGACGAATATAATCACAGTTTTCAGGTTGTAATTGCACGAAACGATTGTAATTATAGCTGAAAAAGCACGCTCAGGAAAGGAAGATGATTTAGGTGACAACAAAACAAACAACTGCCTTTAACAAAATGTAGCATTTTGGTGACGAAGTGAACCGGTTAGAACGACAAAACGAATTTGGCGCAGTTGAGCTATTCTGACAATATTATATAGTTCATAAGTTATATTATTCAGAATTTTATATTCTTCACATAGTTCAGAATATTATATTCTGATGAGCTATACAGTTCATTTTTATTCATGGTTAAGGCTCAGTAATTTAGTTTATAATTTGGTTCTTCTTCTAATGTTAATTTCATTTTGTTATGTAAATGACTAGTAGAATTTAATATATTAGAAATGTTACTGCCTTTGTTTTGGAAGAAGGTAGAATCCCCAAAGCAGTGGCAGAATGGGGAGCCAGAGGGAAGAAGAAGAAGAAGGGAGAAACCCAGGAAAAAGTGGATTGACTCTGTACAGAAGGATATGGGCAAGTACGGCCTTCAGTTAGAAAACGCTGAACACAGAGATAAGCGGAGAACTACGATCAAAGGAGAATGATAAAAAATGATAAAATAATAAATGCAGTTTGTCTTTGCAGTGTACCGGTAGGAGAAACTCTTAGCAATGAGGAAATTCTGTAATAATAATAAAAAAAATATACGGTAGACTTATTGTCTATTATTGTCTATATTTGTAAACATATTAAAAATCACGACTATTGTTTAAAGATGAATTATACTTATTTAACATGAACTTTGAGATATGTCGTGGCTATCAGTCGCAAACACACTGACAATCAGATTCATTAACGGACTTGTGATTATTATTTTTTTCGTGCCTATTGTGAGACTTTCTAGAAACAGCTTTGTTTGTGTCTAGCTTTCAGCGAAATCTGAAGTCTATTAACACGCAAATAGCAGGCTACTGTATCTCTCTATTAACACGTGGAGAGGGAAAAGCCACGTGTTAATTCGCCGTACACGCGCGTTTGTTAAACGTATAGATTCGCTTTCGTTACGATGAATCGAACTGAAGTGGTAAACAAGTTTGTTGTTTACAACTGCAGAGCCTCGGGACTGACACCTGGATGTTTATGCACCTGGCGTGCGCCCTGCCGCTGCACAACAGAACCCGCTCAATGCATTTCTCCTTCTCAGAATCCGTAAAACGTTAAAGAATTAACGTTAAAAATACACGTTGAAGAATTGCTCTGTCTGATTGCTTGTGTGGATATCGCTTAAATAAGCATCATAGTTTTTTCGTTCGAAGGTTGACTATTTAACGTACCTGCTTCATGGTTTACACTACATCATCATCATCATCATCTTCTTCTTCTTCTTCTTCTTCTTCTTCTTCTTCTTCTTCTTCTTCTTCTTCTTCTTCTTCTTCTTCCATATCATCGTTTGGTCGTTTGTGATTTATTGACCTACCCGACTCCTTTTCTCCTGCCAATATTTCTCTGCACTATGAGTGTATAAAATAGGACACTTGTATGGCAAGCGTTCTTAACACGTGTCCTTCCGCCCTTGTATGTGTACTTTCATATACACATATATTTTTCTTTTAATTATAGATTCCAAAGGCTCTTCCTGACTGCTTCATTTGTGCCTTCTTGTTGCCCCCCCCCCCCGGAACTGATCTTAGGAACCTCATCTTAGCTGAGTGGGTTTTACTACACGATCTAATATTAGGGTCCAGGTTTGAAATCCGTTTAGCTCACTAGACAAAGCCATAACGCTACAGAACTTCAACTTTAGAATTACACTAAATATGATCTTTTTGTGGAAGTGATCTTTATTTGCTATGGTAAGAATTATATGATACTGGCATTAAGTTAGGTAAGCTCCAGACGATCTGTGACACAGTCAGTCGTATTTTTAGAAACAAGCTACGTCGAGATACAAAGTTAAAGTTTTACAATGCTACGGCGGTGCCTGTGCTGTCCTATGGACAACGACCAAGAAACAAGAAAGTAAAATACAGGCTTCGGAAATTGAGTTCTTTTCTTAAGAGGAGTGAAAACGTGTTCTAAACTTGATCGTATGAAGAATGAGCCCGTAAGAGAATAATTACAACTTTTTAACTTGTAATTTGGGTTACAAGTTAAAAACTTGTAACTTATAAGTTGGGTTAGATGGGAAAGACCTAAGGATAATAGCTACACTGTAGTGGAACCATCTGCAGTGGTTAGAGTAGATAAAGAGAAAACTGAAGAGATACAGATTCTGCGTGGAGTAAGACAAGGGATGTATAGTATCTTCGCTTTTATTCAACATCTACTCGGAAGGTATTTTTAGAGAAGCTGTAGATGAATGTGATGTGGGAATCTCTCTGAACGGTGAAAGAATAAATAACATACGTTATGCTGATGATACCGTCATATTCGCAGATAGCTTAGAGGGGCTGCAACAACTAATGAATAAAGTGACAGAAAGCAGCCGCAGATATGGTCTAGACATCACTGTTAATAAAACGAAGCTAATGATTGTATTTAAGAACAAGTTCACAAACTGATGATGATGATGATGATGATATTTTTATCACGCGAAGCAAACCTGAGCTGACGTTTGAGCGTAAGTGATGTGTACCGAATGGAAAATACAGACTGAAGAGTCACACCAGTAACAAGTAGGAGTTGAACGTAAGATGTAGGAATTGGTAGATATTTTTAAGTGTAATCTGGGTTAGAATTTATAAGCGGAAGAAGGTTAAGTTGATGTAAACGCCTGCCTGCAGCGTATGCAACAGACAAGACGTTCGAAAAGCAAGAACCGAAAAAAACGATCCTTTGTTTAGTCCGGAAAAACCTGACATTAAACAATTGGAAGAAATGGAAATGTAATGGAAAAAGCGATTGGCACAGAACAAAAAGAAAGAGTAATTTGTGCAAAATTAATAATCGTATTTAAAATATACCTTTCGCTGTCGCATGGAACTGGGTTTGAAACACACACACACACACAAACGATAATATTCTAGAATGTTGCATTTGCCCAGTTATTCCAAATGTTATCAACTGTATTGTTTACAAAACTTCTAGAAAAATGTTTTACGTAATAATAGTATATTTAATAGTTCCGATACGACGCTGATAAGATTGTTATATTAATTTATGGTTTACTAGAAAAATATGACTTTGTTTTTACAATTCTGACAACAATAAAGAGCGACCCGAGATTTCCGCTATTAATGGCTAAGGTAGAAAGTGCAGACTATTCTGTTTTTTTTTTTTTTTTTTTTGTCAATATCAGGCTTTGGTCGCCTTCAGATACCCAGTATACACAGATCTTGTTCAACGCCCTCATTAGAAATGTTTTCCGTCCAGCGCTTCTTCTTCTTCTTCTTCTTCTTCTTCTTCTTCTTCTTCTTCTTCTTCTTCTTCTTCTTCTTCTTCTTCTTCAGTGGCGCGACAACCCATTACTGAGTCAAGGGCTCCTTTTCAGGTTTCTGCACATAAAAGAGTTTGACAGATGGTATATGTGAATTCTCCGATCCGACCTGAAGGACCAGGAACTTTGATTCCAGGGTGCTCTTCACCTAGAGAGTTGGTTTCACCTCAGCTGACGAGGTGTCTGTCCGATCGCAGTAGGCTAACTGACCAGCTCTTCCTCACTCTACCTCATTTTCTCCTTCCTTGCGGTTTCCATTGTACAGTCTGTTTCGGTAAACAGACTACTTCCGTCCTTCATCACGGCTGTAACACTGTCTCAGTCGATTTGTCCCGACCTGTTCGTATGGAGTACCTCTTAATTTCGATACGCTATTCTGGAAGTAAAGAGGACTATTCGCTAAGCTAGTTTTTTTTCAAGTAAGGGCTGAATGGTTGAGGGGACTCGGACGAAAGGAACAGAAACTTAAATCCCCACGCTTCTTGTTCTTATTTTCTCGTACAGTAAGTAATGTTGCGCTTTTCTTTTTCTTCCTTTGACGTTACACGACTTTAACTTTCAGTACTACAGACAACCGCTACTTTTTATACTCGGCAACTCTTCTGTTATGCTCCACATACGACAGTCCGTCTTTCTTGGTTTTCCTTTTCTTCCGGTTTCCATCCAGTCATTCTTCCGGTATTTATAGTGTTCTATATACAATGAACACTGCCTAGTCATACCACCCTACGGAATTTTATTAGCATGCATGTTTACATTGGTATCCAAGTCACTTGTATGAATAGACAAACTAACCTTTTTCAATACCGTATAACCTACTGGCGCGAATACAATGTAAATGTTATTGGAATTTTAGCCAATAACGATCTCCTACGAGTGATATTTTAAGATCTGACTATGAAGTATAGGCTTCGAAACGCGTTATCAATATAAAATATCAGTATGGAGGACCATACATGACTTCCATGTTGTAAGATTGATATTTAAAATCATTTTCGAAATGAAATATTTCCATAGAAACTACTTCTTTTTACTTCTTTCTTCAGCCTTAACCACAGTACTGTGGTCACTAACGTTAGCGCACACGATTTTCACTGATGATGGCAGTCGATGGCACTGCCGAAAAGTCTGGTTTTGCAGAAAACATTGGACCACGACCAAACAGCCCGGGAAGGAATTTTAACAACATACTACTTCTTTGTTGCCGATAACGTAGTACGCATATAAAAAATTACCCCCTCCCCCTTCAACTACTCTTTTCATGTATATAGATATTTCATCTACCTTTCTACATTGGATTATTATGACCTTCTTTTCAGGATACTTTATTTATCAAAATTAAGTACTTTACTCTTGTTAAAACATAAAACGTTGCAGGTAAACTACCCCTTCCCCTTAACTGATCTTCACTAAAACCAATAGGCCTTGAGTCTATTGGTGCCTTATACAATTCAGGCACATATGCAAAAAATTATTCGATTCTGTTTGAAATTGCTGCAGTTATCGTTCGCCATAGAAAAAATTCTACGCACAGACACTTTTCGGAAAATAATTGTCTTCATGTTTTGAGGGTAGTACAATCAGAATCAGCCCTTATCTCGAACACGATTTTTTTCACGATCATCATACTTCCCTTTCCTTACGGAACATGGAAGCAAAAAGAAGTCACAAGGCCGGTTAGTTTGGAATTTTGTTTGTTTAAGTATGTCCTTTTAAGGCATTACTAGTCGATATTATATTATAAAATAATTAGCTATTGTGTAGGCATGAGCATTCTTTTTTGTGTTTCAAAGAACTTACGCCTGAGATATAAATAATATTAATGTTTAACGGAAAGTTTATGTGGACTTAACCAGAATTATTGTTTATGCTCTGAGCCAGTCATATAGGGTATGTAACAAAATATTCGGGCTGTTTTGGAGACGAGCTCCCTTCAGCCGTGTGGGTAAGGGGTTTTGGGGGGGGACGTACGCCAGACGATCGGAACTCAGAGAAGGTGGAGGCACTTTAGTTGGGAGAGTACTGTTTGTTGGTTATATTGTGTGAGGTGTAGTGTGTAGCCATACTCGAGCGGGAGAGGTAGATGGATGTGGCCGTTATAATGTTTCTGGGGCATCTTTATTTATGCATTTTGTTTATTTAGTTTATTTCTTCTTCATATTGTTCTGCGACGTTCTTGCAGGGGGGGGGGCCAAGACTGGGACGTGTGACGCTGGTCGCCAAAGCTGTTGGGTGGCGACAGGAAGCCGTCAAGGGAGGCGGAAGGAACAGATTCGGGTTATGTTCGGGTACGTAAGTGTGGGGAACTAGAGTGTGTGTTTACTGTGAAGAGAAGAGAGTGTGGGGGAGTTTTATCGCGTGTTGGGTATTGAGGCTGCTTTAGGAAGACAGGTCGCTACTGCCTGGGAGAGATAAGTCCGTGGCGGGGAAAAGGTATGTGTTACTGCTTAAACAGGTCTGTGTCGTTGACGCCGGCGTGGTTGGAGGCGAGGGGGAGGACCATTGGCTATTGCGAGGAGGCGATTTAGTAAGTAGGAAGGTCGGCTTGTATTGCGGGTGTTTCTATTAATTGACGGGACTATCGTTTGAATGGAATTGCGGCGGGAGGCTGTGCGGGAATACTTCCAGTTGAGTTTAACAAGGAAGGAATCAAGGTCAGGGAAGCGGGTGTTAAGCGCATACAGGGCGGCATTGGAAGTCTTCGTCAGGCGTGGTCGGCGGTATATGAGTCTTAGGGCCCGTCGTTCTGTGAGACGGTGGAGATCGAGGTAGGCTGGAGAGGCAGTAAGGAGAACTGGGTGTGCATATGTGAGGATGGGTCGGATACATGTAGTATAGATTCGGCCTAGTAAGTCGCTGGAGCAGTGGTTTAGTCGGCTGAGGGTTCTGAGAGAACGGAGGCGGGTGCGGGCGATGGTAGTTGTGCGTTTGATGTGTGGTCGCCAGGTAAGTTTGGAGTCAAGCGTGACGCCTAGATATTGGCAATCACGCTTCGGGCGTACTGATGATGGGCCAACGCGGACGGGCGTTGTATAGAAATGCGACATGTTGCGTCCAGTGGAGTTGAAAACACAGAGTTGGGTCTTGTCCGCGTTTACAGTTATTCGCCAAGTATTGCAGTAGGCGAAGAAAGGTTCTAGGATTTGCTGTAATTTGATTGGGATCTGCCGGTGTGCGCCTGCTGAGACCCAGTAGGCAGTATCGTCGGCGTACTGGGCTAGGCCTGCAGATGGGTAGGGTAGAGTAGGCGGAGGGGGAGGGGTGTCTTTCGTAAAGATGATATAGAGTAGCGGGCTAATGGCGGAGCCTTGGGGGACACCGGCGTGAAGGCTGAAGGGTGCCGAGAGATGCTGACGGACTCGGACTTGTGCCGTGCGGCCATCCAGGAACTGGGAGAGCCATTTGACGATGGTTGGGGGAAAGTGACATCCGAGGATCTTAAAACGGAGGCCATTGTGCCAGACAGAGTCGAAGGCTTTGCGGATGTCGAGTAGGGCTAAGATGGTCGGGCGTTTGCGGGCCGAGTTGTCCTGGATGGCGCTGATAACCCGAACGAGTTGATCGTATATGTTGTAGCCAGGGCGGAACCCGCCCTGGGTACTGGGGAGGACGCTATGAGTTTGTAGGTGGGGATGTATCCTGGCGACGAGGATTTTCTCGAAAAGCCTGCAGATTGCAGGGGTGAGAGAAATCGGGCGATAGTTCGACGGGAGGCTGGCGCTTTTCTTAGGTTTGGGGAACATGAGGACATGGGCGTGTTTCCAGGCCCGCGGGACGTAGCCAAGGAGGAGACTAGCTGTGTACAGATGGGCTAGGGCTTCGATAGCAGTGTCGGGGAGCGCTTTTAAAATCCGGTTGGGGATTCCGTCAGGGCCGGGGGCTGTATTTCTGCATTTACTAAGTCGGTCTTTGATGTCGTCTGGGTCTATGGGCCGCTCCAGCGGATGGTCGTGGTCTGCGGTCAGGACGTCGTGTGGGGTGAAGAGGTCTGAGTGAGTGGTTAGAAAAGTGTCTATAGTATTTTCGGCGATGGCGTCAAAGTCCGGGCTAACGGGGTGACTATGGATGGTCTGGAGAGAGTCCCGAAAGGCAGCGGCCTTCTCCTCATCGCTGACGAGAAGGCGGTCGCCTAACTGGAGAGGGGTATCGGCTTTGGGCGGGTTGTGTAGACGTTTGACCTGTTTCCAGAATCTGGGTGCGTCGTTGTGAAAGGAATCCTGTACAGAAGTACAGAGGCTCTCAATGCGGGAAGATCGAAAGTCTTTTATGGCGATCTTGACGGCATTTGAAAGTCTCCTGTATTCCAAGCAGAGATGCTCGTTCCGCCGATCTCTGCTTAAGAGGCGGCGGATCCAGCGTTTCCGGCGTATCAGTGTAAGGACCGGGGGAGGGAGCCTGAGCTGGGAGTAGCGGACATGTTTCGTCGGTATGGCTTGTGCCATCGCCGTCTGAATAGATGTCGTGATTAGGTCGTTGTAAGCGTCCGTTTGCGTGGGGGTGGTGGGCGGGGCAGGAAGAGGGGATATAAGGGAAGCTAAAGCTTGAGAAAAAAGAGGCCAGTCGGCAGCGTGAAAGTCTGTTACGGCCGTCGTGCGGGGTTCCAGGGTGGGGTATTTTACGTGGCCGTAGGAAATTACAAGTAGAATAGGGATGTGGTCAGAGCCAACATCCGGGCCTTGGGAGATCCCGCTTATTTTACGGGAGATGTCGGCTGAGGTAAACAGCTTATCGGGACAGGTAGGTCGTTGGGCCGGAGTCACCGGCTGGCGGGTAAACGGGGTACGATGGTGCCTGAGACCGAAGTTATTGACCGCCTGAAGCACACTCGTACCTCGGGCGGTGTTATAACAGTCTCCGAGTTGTCGGTGGTGGGCGTTTAGATCTCCGAAGAGAAGTAAACGGGGGTAGGTCATGGCCAAGTGATGGAGGTAGTTGACGTCTATGTCGGCACGTGGGGGGCAGTAGTATGTTGCTATGAAGAGGGGAGGGGAGTTTGCGAAGCTGAGTTTGACTAGAAGTGAGTCAGTCGGGCTGCTTGATAGGGGTACTACTTTCGCTCGGAGAGAGTTACGAACAAGTATCGCAACTCCGCCCGAGTGAGATCCGTTGTCCTGCCTGAAGAGGGTATAGCCCGAAGTATTTCTTCGTTTTGATTGAGGTATATAAATCGAAGTTCGTCCTAATTCACTTGGGTCGGTCCGAATATTGTTCGCAGTATTTTCTGTTGGAAGGTCAAGGTCGCAGTGTTATGTTGACCTCGGTAATGTGGAAATGTTCGTGTGCATTGTGCTTGTGTGGTTTTGCGTGTGATGTGGGTTTTTGTAGTAAATATTTATTTGTAGCCTGTTATTTAGTTTTTTGATCATGTACTATGAAAAAGCTATGAGAGATGCTGGAATAGATTCCTCCGGGACTGTATTCAACAGGTTGGTGCAGGTCCTAGGATACGCCGATGACCTAGATATAATCGGGAGGTCCCTTCGAGCAGTCATTGAAGCCTTTCTTGGTCTTGAAGGTCCCGCAAGGAGGCTGGGTCTTATAATAAACAAAAGCAAGACAAAATACATGGTCACAGGACAGGAAGCTAGAGAAGGAGAGCGCGTCAAAATTGCCATTTATTCCTTCGAAAAAGTCAACAACTTTATTTAGGATGCCAAGTTAACTCTGAAGAAGAAGAAGAAGAAGAAGAAGAAGAAGAAGAAGAAGAAGAAGAAGAAGAAGAAGAAGAAGAAGAAGAAGAAGGAAGAAGAAGAAGAAGAAGAAGAAGAAGAAGAAGAAGAAGAAGAAGAAGAAGAAGAAGAAGAAGAAGAAGAAGGTCATATACAAAGCGAACATAGTATTTGTTATTGTTTTGTTTTGAGTCGTCGATAGAGTATTATTTTTACTTATATCCATCATGTAGGCCTGAAGACAGCTGCTGACTGTTTTCATGACCGAAACGTCGCTCTTATAATGATGGCAGAGTCCGCAGTTTGGATTCTAATGGCCGTAAACCAATACAGCCATATTTTAAAGAAGTTGTAGAATGAAAAAATAGAGAAATTCGAAAGGCTGTGGATATCGATAGTGATATGGTTAAAACCACAGAGTGGAAGACTGAGGTGGTATAGAAGGTGGGCAATGAGCGGTCGACTGTACGAATAATTGCGTGGATTCCCTTATAGCCAGTTGAAACGCAGAAGTAAGCATCGACATGGAAAACTGGAACATGAAGAACGGAAGCTGCAGGCAGCGACAGCCGTCAGATAACTAGTATATAAGAAGAGAACTTTGTGTATTTATTAATTTACTTATATATAATATATAATTTACTTACTTATAATTTACGATATATAATATATACAATTATATATATATACAATTATCAATTATATATATACAAAATTTAGTTTGTATTTATTATAATAAATTTATAGTACCCTATATAACAAATTTTAATTTTTTTATTTCCATGTTCCTTAAGGAAATGGAAGTATGTATGGTGATCGTGAAAAAATCGTGTTCGAGATAAGAGCCCATTCTCATTGTACTACCCTCAAAACATGAAGAAAAGTCATTTTCCGAAAAGTGTCTGAATGTAGAATTTTTCTATGGCGAACGATAACTGCCGCAAATTCAAACAGAATCAAATATTGTTTTGCATGTATGCCTGAATTGTAGAAGACGCAAGGCCTTTTGGTTTTGGTGAAGATCAGTTAAGGAAAAGGGGTAGTTTACCTGCAACATTTTATGTTTTAACAAGAGTAAAGTACTTAATTTTGATAAATAAAGTATCCTGAAAAGAAGATCATAACAATCCACTGTAGAAAGTTAGATGAAATATCTATAAATGAAAAGGGTAGTTGAAGGCGAGGGGATAATTTTCTATATATGAAAATGATAGTTGTAGGGGGAGGGATAACTTTTATATGTGTACTACGTTATCGGCAACAAAGAAGTAGTTTGTTGTTAAAATTCCTTTCCGGGCTGTTTGGCCGTGGCCCAATGTTTCCGGCAAAACCAGACGTAGTACCGTGCTATCGACTGCCAACATCAGTGAAAATCGAGTGCGCTAACGTGAGGTGGTGTACGTTAGTGACCACAGTACTGTGGTTAAGGCTGAAGAAAGAAGTAGAAAGAAGTAGTTTCTATGGAAATATTTCATTTCGTAAATGATTTTAAATATAAATCTTAGAACATGGAAGTCATCTATGGTTCTCCATACCGATATTTGATAAGTGAATACGTATCTGAAAATTATTGAACGAAATACAATATAGAATACGGTATGTAAAACAGGTACATCTCAATATGATCACATGTAGGCTAACAGAGACTTTGACCGATGGAATACAATAGGCCTACATCTGGCAGTTTGACCGGACAACGCACAATGTACAGCCTTTGTTCAGATAAATCAATTAGTTATATCAGTTAGCAATAAAAAAAAAATTAGGCAGTCTGTGGGAGGCAGACCCGCGCTCGCTGTAAACAAATAAATACGTATTATCACTGATCAGAATATACACTTGGTTTTGTTTACTTTTGTGTAAAGAAAAATCTAGAGACACGCGTGGAAACAGTAATCTCTGATGCATTATACGTAATAACTTGAAACCCTGGCAACTTGCACAAAATGTTGCTAAACAGACTGACTCTGTTTACTTCATGTGCTCACTTGATTGGGTTTCTGATCGTGCCTCGAGTCTGACCATTTTACTTCCATGTTCCATAAGGAAATGGAAGTATTGTGATGGCAAAAAAAAATCGTGTTCGAGATAATTGCAGATTCTGATTGTACTACCCTCAAAACATGAAAAAAGTCATTTTTCGAAAAGTGTCTGTGTCAACAACCAACCTTTGAAAAATAGTAGAGACGACAAAAAGAGTGGGGTCACCTATAATGAAGGCGTACACGATTAAAACTTATGAGAATAGAATAAATAAGAAACAAGAAAATATTAAAAATTGTTTTAAGTAAAGGGATGGAGTGAGAAAGAAAGAAAGAATATAGATTACAGTATTGCGTACCATATTTAATTTAAAGAACATATTTCAACATGTTTTAAAATAATTTTTAAACAATACTAGACTGAATTTACAGTAATGAACATAAAATAAAAATTCAGAGATTTTTAATCTTTAAGGAATTTTCATCTCTGAAAATTCTGTGTCGTGTACTTCATTTCAAAGTAGTGCCAGGGGGCTTCAAATGCTTCAAATACGGCGCAAATAACGTATCCAACAGCATTGGGCAAACTGTCCGACCATACGGAAGTGTGTACTAAAGTTTCACCTTCCGTATGACGTCACTTCCGACGACATTATTCTTCTTTTTGCTTGAAGTCAGTGTCTGACTGTCACATCCGTATATTGAAAATGGTATTGACCAAACCAATTAAAGTGACTAATGTGCTCAGTTGTTTTACAATATCATAAATAAAGGCTTGATTGTAAACGAGGTGTTGTTTAGCTCTTGTTAATCATATTTGAAATGAATCTGTATTGTACTAACGGCCTCACATAAACTATGCCATATTCTATATACGTAAATCTGTATTGTACTAACGGCCTCACATAAACTATGCCATATTCTATATACGTAAATCTGTATTGTACTAACGGCCTCACATAAACTATGCCATATTCTATATACGTGAATCTGTATTGTACTAACGGCCTCACATAAACTATGCCATATTCTATATACGTAAATCTGTATTGTACTAACGGCCTCACATAAACTATGCCATATTCTATATACGTAAATCTGTATTGTACTAACGGCCTCACATAAACTATGCCATATTCTATATACGTAAATTGACGTTTATTGCGTGGCGTCCATGTAACCGCTGTTGCCGGCAGCAACATTCAAGCAATGAAAGGAAAACTTATCACACAATAAATACTTTAGTTATTGAATAATTTGAAATCCGAACAACATTAGTAGGGAATCTTGAAGAAAAGCGTAGCATTGCTTTCGAACTGCTGGGCACTTGGACCGTCTTGTGTTGCCGGCTCAGACATCGGCAATGTTTTACTGCGTACGGTCATTGACCTCGTACTGGTTGTCACTGAACAAACTGAGGAGGGAGGGACACTCGTCTGTCCAATGTGTTGCCGCTGTATAAACCGACAAAACGCTCAGCAGCCATGTTCGTTTTCGGAACCGACGTGCAGCAGATACTATGCACCTATTTGTGTTTCGTTCGTTTAGTCATGTGTTCCTCTGTTTGTCTTTATTATTTTCAATTCGATTATTTGTGTTCTGATTTATTCTGTGTAAGCATAATGAGAGTCAGATCCCGTTGAACCGGGACCCTCTTCTTCTCCCAGCGAATGATATAAAATGCTCTAAAAACAACACTTGGTACAAGAAAAAGTAAGAATTTTTTTAGGTTGAGTTTTAGGCATATTACAACCGGCGACAGGTGTTATGTACCCACGCCACGCCACGCCACTGTGTTAATCATATTTGAAATGAATCTTTCTGTATTTTACTAACGGCCCGACATAATTTTATAAAAATATGCCATAATTATGAACCATGGCTAACCAACCAAACATGAACATAAGCAGTATTACTTAGGCGGCAAATTTGGACCGTTCCCAAGGAAGCCCTCAACTGACAGGTCCACCAACTGAATAGACGCTGAGATTTCAACAGTAAAGCCACTTCTGCTATTAGTGTTTTTACATGCTTTTACTGTATCGAGGTGAATATTAATGACAACGTTTGCTGCGTTATCGTTGGAAGCCTACTAATTATAGTGCTTTGTACGTTTCCTAATGGCCCGTTACTTAACCTACCGATTAGCGGGGCGTGTGTTGACATATGGCACTGTGTGTGTCACGCCATGATAACGTTATTATGCTCAGATATATTTTCGATATAAAGTTGTTGTTTTTTTAGGTTCCTTTATGTAAGTGTTTCAGTTGGGAGTTGTTGTTAGGAGGCAGATCTGGGAAATTCGGTTACAACTGACAACAAACACGATTCGTCAATGTGTCTGGTGTGGAGCAACTCTTTTTTTTTCGTAACGTGTTTCAATTTCGTAAGTAGTTTCATTTTTCCGCTACCTACGTCTGTCTGTTGAGACATTTTCGCTACAAATAGATTTTTTTTGTAATAATTAAAAATGCGTTTTTCATTTTGCGATTTCCTATAATTTTGCGAGACTTTGTCATGTTCTGTTGTGTTATCTCTGCACTAGAGGTGGGCCGATATACCTAAAACAGATATTTTGGAACGATATTTTTTTGTGGAACAGATATAACAGTGACTGAAAAGTTGAAATACCTGTTCCTATTCAACAATAACTGAAAGTCGAAATATCCATTCCGATTACTCGCGGCCTCGCGGTTCCGAGTCGCGGGACCCCCCCTACGCAACTAACGAGTAAACAAGTACACAAGTAACAGCAAGTAAACGAGTACTACGAGTATTAGGAGTATTACGGGTTCACACGTAACAACAGTTAAACGAGTACTAAAAGTATCTCTGCTTAGTCTCTACCGTATTAGTCTGATATCGTCCCTAATCATACTTGTCTAATGTAACACCTTTTCCTAATTCACTGTTTTCTTCACATCATCAGCCATGGTTCTACAACCCTTGGTTCTACAATCCAAGAGTCGATTCCATTCCTCCCTATTGCGTGCCCTGGCTTTCCAGTTTCTTATGTTCAGCTTTCCAAGGTCCTCCTCTATTTGGTCTTTGAATCTACTTCGGGGTCTTTCCCTTTTTCTACTACCCATTGGTTTCTGGTAGAAAATATGTTTCGTAGGCTGTCCTTCCTCCATTCTCTCTATGTGTCCAAGCCACTTTAGCCTGTATATTTTGATTATCCTGAGAATGTCCGGCTCTTTGTAAATATGGTATAGTTAATAATTATAGTGCTTATAATTATAACCACATTCCATTTTCTTGTACTCCTCTAAATATTGTTCTTAGAATCCGTCTTTCACAGCAACCTAGAAGTCTCTCGCTACTTTTTGTCATTGTCCAGGTTTCTGAAGCATAAGTCAGCACTGGCCTGATAAGTGTTTTGTAGATTTTGCATTTCGTGCTTCTTGAGATGAAGCTAGATGTCAGGTGCTTTTTTAATCCATAATTGTTATGTGTTATGTGCGAGGTATATTCTTCTTCTTATTTCAGTGTTGATGTCGTTAGTGCTGTTTATCTGGGAATACAAAGATATTGCGTTTTATTAATGTTCACAGTTATACCAGTGGCGATTCTTGAGTTGCGGGCAACTTCTAGTCAACGGACACTCGACTTACCGCTACGTATTCCAATGCGTTCTCTGCGGCTGCTTCCTCCATGTTTTTCTTGATCACCTCTTGGTTTTTTCTCCATTCACTTGCTCTGTAATACCCTCTTCGGGTTTCGACGTTCTTCCATCCACATTCCATGACCTACTCATCCCGGCTCATCTGAATTAGCCTATTGTATCTAAATAAACTGTTGATTCCTTGTGCGTATGGTATAATTCGTAACTGAATTCTTCAGAGTCCATTATCGTTCACCGATTACAGGATTTCCCTTTCAAAAGTTAATCTTTTCCTTATTAATCTGTCGGGACTATAACGATAATAACGACTTATAATGTATTATAAATGTATATAATTTATGCATAGGGGATAATTAATTTGATGCAGTTAATAAGTTCAGATACCTGGGTAACATAATAGATAATGAAGGGTCCGTAAAAATGACAATACATTACAGGATACAAATAGAAAACAGGGCATCTTATGCTAATAGTAGACTGCTGAGAAGCAAACTCCATTAGTCATAACATAAAAATAAAAATATACAAAACACTTCTCAGACCAGTTGTTACTTATGGAGGCGAGACATGGACATTGACAAAAGAGGAACAAGTAACGCTAAGAAGGTTTGAAAGGAAGATCGTAAGACTTGTTTACGGACCGGTTAAAGAAGATGAGGAATGTAGAATAAGAAATAACCAGCAGATAGACGGGCTACTGAATCTGATGTAGGTCGCCTAGAGCCTAGAGGTGGATGGTCAGCGTATACCATAGAAACTCTTGAGGGCGCAAGTCTATAAAAGCAGAAAGAGGGGCTTTTATAAAATAAAATAAGATAGTTGGATGATGTGCTAGAAGATCTCAGAAGAATGGATGTGAGGGGTTATACTGATATGGCAATGGACAGGAGACTTTGGAAGATGGTGTTGGAACCCAGGGCTCACGTTGAGCTGTAGTGCTGAAGAAGAAGCAGACAAACCCGTTTCTTGAGTTCACAAAAAAACTTCACCAGCAAACAAAACAAAGGAAACAGCTACACTGTTAAAACAAAAGATAGCTTTCACACCTATCATTAAGATGTCCTCTACCTGACGCATTGAGTTGTGTAATTATTTTGTCAACTTTACGTAATGTCGCCTGCCGCAGAGTG
The DNA here is from genome assembly GCA_034769895.1 of Magicicada septendecula. Taxonomy (NCBI): domain Eukaryota; kingdom Metazoa; phylum Arthropoda; class Insecta; order Hemiptera; family Cicadidae; genus Magicicada; species Magicicada septendecula. The sequence continues at coordinate 36,479,193 of CM068372.1, forward strand.
CACAGTGGTCGCGCGCGGAACAATAACGAAATAGTTTGTACAAGCAGCGTGAAACACTGAAAACTGTGGTCACTAACGTATACCACCTCACGTTAGCGCACTGGATTTTCACTGATAATGATAGTCGACGGCACTGCCGAAACGTCGGGTTTTGCAGAAAACATTGGACCACGGCCAAACAGACAGGGAAGGAATTTTAACAACAAACTACTTCTTTGTTGCCGATAACGTAGTACACATAAAAAATTATCCCCTCCCCCTTCAACTATAATTTTCATTTATAGAAAATTACCCCCACCCCGTCCAACTAGCCTCTTCATTTATAGATATTTCATCTACGTTTCTACAGTGGATTATTATGATCTTCTTATCAGGATACTTTATTTATCAAAATTAAGTACTTTACTCTTGTTAAAACATAAAACGTTGCTGGTAAACTCCCCCTTTCCCTAACCGATCTTCACCAAAATCAATAGGCCTTGCGTCCTCTACAATTCAGGGATGTATGCAAAACATTATTTGATTCTGTTTGAATGTGCGACAGTTATCGTTCGTCATAGAAAAAATTACCCTTGTTAAAACAAAATGTTGCAGGTAAACTACCCCTTTCTCTTAACCGATCTTCACCAAAAACAATTCGTCTTGAGTCATCTACAATTTAGGAATGTATGCAAAAATTTATTTGATTCTGTTTGAATTTGCGGCTGTTATCGTTTGCCATAGAAAAAATTCTACACAGACACACACACACAGACACTTTTCGAAAAATGACTTTTCTTCATGTTTTGAGGGTAGTACAATCAGAATCAGCCGTTATCTAGAACACGATTTTTTCACCATGACCATACTTCCATTTCCTTATGGAACATGGAAGTTAAAATTACCTTTGTTAAAACATAAAACGTTGCAGGTAAACTACCCCTTTCTCTTAACCGATCTTCACCAAAACCAAAAGACCTTGAGTCCTCTACAACTCAGGTGTATGTGCCAAATATTATTTTATTCTGTTTGAATTTACGGCAGTTATCGTTCGTCATATAAAAAATGTCCCTTGTTAAAACATAAAACGTTGCAGGTAAATTACCCCTTCCCCTTAACCGATCTTCACCAAAATCAATAGACCTTGCGTCCTCTATAATTCAGGAATGTATGCAAAAACTTATTTTATTCTGTTTGAATTTGTGGCTGTTATCGTTTGCCATAGAAAACAATTCTACATATAGACACACATACAGACACTTTTCGAAAAATGTCTTTTCTTCATGTTTTCAGGGTAGTACAATCATAATCAGCCGTTATCTCGAAAACGATTTTTTTCGCCATGACCATACTTCCGTTTCCTTATGGAACATGGAAGTAAAAATTATCCCCTCCCCCTTCAACTATCATTATCATTTATAGAAATTACTCCCTCTCACTTCAACTACCCTTTTCTGTTACAGATACTTCATCTACCTTTCTACAGTGGATTATTATGACCTTCTTTTCAAGATACATTATTTATCAAAATTAAGTATTTTACTTTTGTTAAAACATAAAACGTTGCAGGCAAAATCAATAAGCCTTAAGTCCTCTACAACTCAGGCTCATGTGCAAAAAATTATTTGATTCTTTTTCAATTTGCAGCAGTTATCGTTCGCCATAGAAAAAATTCTACACACAGACACACACACTGACACTTTTCGAAAAATGACTTTTCTTCATGTTTTGAGGGTAGTACAATCAGAATCAGCCAACACGATTTTTTCGCCGTCACCATACTTCCATTTCCTTATGGAACATGGAAGTAATAAGAAGAATGTATTATAAGAACTGGCCGTATAACAGTTTTATGTATCTTTACTTTGATTTTCTTATGTTCATATTTGATTTTACTTCCATATTCCTTAAGGAATGGAAGTATGGTGATGGCAAAAAAAATCGTGTTCGAGATTATTGCAGATTCTGATTCTACTACACTCAAAACATGAAAAAAAGTCGTTTTCCGAAAAGTGTCTGTGTGTGTGTCTGTGTGTCTGTAGATTTTTTCTATGGCAAACGATAACTGCCGCAAATTCAAACAGAATCAAATAATTTTTTGCATACAGCCCTGATTTGCAGAGTACTCGACCTATTGTTTTTGGTGAAGATCGGTTGAGGGAAAGGGGTAGTTTACCTGCAACGGTTTTTTTTTTAGCAAGGGTAATTTTGTTTGTTTGGCAAACGATAACAGCCGCAAATTCAAACAGAATCAAATAATGTTTCGCATACAGCCCTCAATTGTAGAGTTCTCAAGATCTGTTGATTTTGGTGAAGATCGGTTAAGGGAAAGGGGTAGTTTACCTGTAACGTTTTATGTTTTAACAAGGGTATTTCCTATGGCAAACGATAACAGCCGCAAATTCAAACAGAATCAAAAGATTATTTGCATACAGCCCTGATTTGTAGAGTACTCAAGACTTATTGCTTTTGGTGAAGATGGGTTAAGGGAAAGGGGTAGTTTACCTGTAACGTTTTATGTTTTAACAAGGGTATTTCCTATGGCAAACGATAACAGCCGCAAATTCAAACAGAATCAAAAGATTATTTGCATACAGCCCTAAATTGTAGAGTTCTCAAGACCTATTGTTTTTGGTGAAGATCGGTTGAGGGAAAGGGGTAGTTTACCTGCAACGTTTTTTTAACAAGGGTATTTTCTATGGCAAACGATAACAGCCGCAAATTCAAACAGAATCAAATAATGTTTTGCATACAGCCCTGATTTGTAGAGTACTCAAGACCTTTCGTTTTTGGTGAAGATCGGTTAAGGGAAAGGGGTAGTTTACCTGTAACATTTTATGTTTTAACAAGGGTATTTCCTATGGCAAACGATAACAGCCGGAAATTCAAACAGAATCAAAATATTATTTGCATACAGCCCTAAATTGTAGAGTTCTCAAGACCTATTGTTTTTGGTGAAGATCGGTTGAGGGAAAGGGGTAGTTTACCTGCAACGTTTTTTTAACAAGGGTATTTTCTATGGCAAACGATAACAGCCGCAAATTCAAACAGAATCAAATAATGTTTTGCATACAGCCCTGATTTGTAGAGTGCTCAAGACCTATTGTTTTTGGTGAAGATCGGTTAAGGGGAAGGGGTAGTTTACCTGCAACGTTTTTTTATCAAGCGTATTTTCTATGGCAAACGATAACAGCCGCAAATTCAAACAGAATCAAATAATTTTTTGCATACATCCCTGAATTGTAGAGGTCTCAACGACTTTCGATTTTGGTGAAGATCGGTTAAGGGGAAGGGGTAGTTTACCTGCAACCTTTTACGTTTTAACAAGAGTAAAGTACTTGAAAATTTATTTAAACTTTTTGAAACAATGGTAATTGTTAAAAATAAAATAATTTTGTTGCCAGGCAATAAAATTATAATTTTTTCATTTTAATGTAATATAATATTTTTCATTTAATACAGCAATAAAAAGGCAGGTAAGACACAGCCTGGCTGTTTGGCTGAAAATGATTTTAAATATAAATCTTAGAATATGGAAGTCATGTATGGTTCTCCATACCGATATTTTTTCTAGTTATCAGAACAGTTCTATTGATGTTTCTCCATATGATTGTGTCAGGTTTCTCAACCATCGTGTAATACATGAACTTCCGGTATTCGGTTTTGCGATATCTCGTTAGAATGTCGATACAATACCACCAGAAAATGCCACACACCTAATGCAACGTACAGTACGATTGCTGTCATAATATTGCGATTGTTTTCCGCGTATTTGAATATTAGGTGCCACCATCAGTAGTTATACTGTTTGCGCAAAAATCACTGTCGTTAAAACTGATTGCGTACGCTATCGTCCAATTAAAAAGTGAATAGTTTTTGTACTGATTGTGACATTGATAACACTGATATTTATTGAACAGCTTGTTTTGAAATAACAATATTGAATAATAATAATAATAATAAATTATTCCGAAAATGTGTTGTAAACAGGGTTATATAAAGACCGGGTACAGTCGTAATAGCGGAAATGATTGCTTTTGGTCTGCTATAACAAGTTACAGAAACATTTTCGGAAGCTGATTTTCTCTCTCTCAAAGGGATTTTTATCGGCTATTGCCGCATACCCACACCTAACCGCCATCTGTTTATGTCCTGTAAATTTTCTGCCAAGTAATGATGTTCCATGGCCTTCATGTTCATGTTTTCGTACCAGGACAGTCTAGGTATGCCCCATTTTCCTCTGCCTGGGGGCTTCCACTGAAATATTTTCCTCGGCCATCTCTGTTTATCCATTCGGAGTAAGTGACCGAACCACTTTAGGCCTCTTCGTTCTACTCTGTTAATAATTGTGTCTTCTGCATGCATCCTTCTTCTGATCTCTCACTTCTTGAGACTCCGGCACTTCTACGGAGATAATCCATTTCTACGGTATTCAATTGTCGTATAATTTCCGTGCTCAACGTCCATACCTCACAGCCGTAAGACAGAACTGATTCAACAAAAGCTTTTCCTATATGAATCTTTGTGGCTCTCGAAATATATTTGTCCCACCAAATAGAGTTCAAGCTTCCTAAAACATTCTTGCTCTGTTCTATTCTTTTTTTTTTTTGATTTCGGGTTTTCCTAGGCCTTCCCGTGTTATTAATGCCCCTAGGTATTTAAATTCATCGACCTGTTCAATTGACGTACTGTCTTTAATCAATACTTCAAATCTGGCATCGGAATTAACGACTATATATTCTGTTTTATTTACATTAACATTCAATCCCCACGTTTCATATGCCTTGTATAGTCGGGTGAGCATAAATTCCAGGTCATAAGAATCTTGTGCTATTACTGCTTGGTCACCATAAAACTGGATATTAAACGCAGTCTTCTCCGATAGTGATACTTATTCTACCGCACCTTCTTCTCCATTGTTGTAGCGCGACTTCTAAGTCGGAAGATGATTTTAATTAAAATAATTAAGTCATCAACTTACAGCTGAAACAGCGATTTTCTTCAGGGGTCCGGGATACGGGTTTAGCACCCCTAGCTGGATTCTCACCTTGCTTCAACCTGTCTTGAGTGAAATCCCTTTCTTATCTGGTCTCTCTTAACCAACTCTTGGTTTTTTCCACCCCAACGCTATTAGGTTTTCGAAGGCTAGGGAATCTTTCATTGTTTTCATAGTTCAGCTGTACTCTGTAATTCTTGTTTTCTTGTTTTCCTTTCGCACTACCCGGTTAGGGCCAGGCCAGGGTGAAGGGTGTCAAATGGTCAACGGTTCTAGGTGCGGAAGACGAAGGTATCCCAACGGGACTAGGGGCGGAAGAACCTAGGAGTTGGGTCTCCGAATGAAACCCAGAGCAAGACCAGAGGCTCAAAGCTAGCACTCCTACCATTTGTCTTACTGTACAAGACGCTGGTAACGTCCTTAAAGGACATTTATCCTGCTCGAAAGTCACAAAGAAACAACAAATCGGATGGAAATAACATGTTCAGTGTTCAAGATCGTATTGAAGAGAACAAAGAGAGATCGATTGCTCATCTGAATAGAATACCAGATGGCGGATTGCCTAAGAAAGTGTTGCTATAGAAGCTTGTTGAACAGCGAAGTGTAGGAAGCGTTGGTGAAATTTATATATTCTTTTGGGACAGGAACAGGTGATTCGCCTAGTCCCTGATAGAAGAAGAAGAAGAACAGTGATTATGTGCCTTATTTTAAGCTCATTTTTGAAAAGATTTTCTAGGGGAGGACTCCGGTTTCCTTCTCAAGCCTCACAGAAACCGAACTGTAGAGCCATCGAAGACGTCTTCGGGAACGCTTTATGTTCGAAAGTCGAGGACCCTCTGTATTTTGTCAGCTTTATCTCATGTTAGTCTAGTCTGTTGTCCGCTTGACTAGTCTAGTCGCAGTGTTTGTACTGGTTTTTGTTACTTTAATCTTGCACTTTCAGCCCATATTTATCTCTTTGTAGTGTGCCCATTCCATTCGCCGTCTTGCCCAATTTTCTCTTCTTTTTCATCAGAAGTCACAGCTAGGCAAAAAATGAACATAAAGACATTCTGAATTAATATCGAATACGAGCGACAACAAAGTCATCCGATGTACATAAACGTGTGGGCGGGATTGAATCCGAGTATCCTGTGCCACATAAATAAGTTATAAGATTTGGCATCGAACCAAAGAACTCTATTATTCAGTGTACGTAAAAACTGCAAGAGAGGTCTCGAACCAAAGCCCAAAGATCTGGCATGCAAACAAAGAAATATGACTTAAACAAAAAGCGTTTGTGTAAAAGTTGTCAATTAAAATAAAAGAGATGAACAGAACCGAACTCAGTATGGTTGTGATTGTTGGTATCGTAAATATTACACAACAATATACTGAGTTTACCTTTCTTTGTTATCGAACTCAATGGAACAGCGCACTTAACCTAAATCCAGTCTTTAAACTGATTACGTCGAGCTACGAGATGTCCCTCGTATTATTATTTGTGTGAACGCTTTTTAATTACATGATTTCCATATAATGAGTTGTTGGTTTGACCTTTCCTCGTTAAATAACAAGGTTAGTCTCTATGCAATAAACTATACAAGTGATTCTATAACAACTTATATAACAGAATCACAACGGACAGACAGACCCTTGGGTCCCGGCTGTTATTATTATTATATAAAGTGTCCCGAGCTTTTCAATACATGACTTGCTGCTATTTTGTTGTTGCCCACTGCCACTATAATCTTGACCGCATCGTCGTGTTCTGTACTGGCAAAAAACTTTTATGTGTGGTGATTAATTAGAGTAAAAATGTTGGAACCGTCTCTTTATCGGTTCCTGCAGTACATTTTCGATTTTTTAAATGTGTAGTTCTATCGATATATTACGATGTGGAAAAGAAGATACTGTTGTTATGTCATTGTACAGAATATAAGGCGGTCCTGAATGTAAGCCCCGCGATCTTCAATTGCGGGACTAAATTATAAGAAAACAAATTTTCTCTTAACCCATACGCAAATGGTAAAAACAAAATCAGGTTGACTTAAAAACTTTTATTTAACAAAAAAAATATTTTAAAACTTGAATGATTAGAGTATTTTTACTTCCATGTTCCATAATGTGTGCTGACTGTGGAAATGGAAGTATGGTGATGGCGAAAAAAATCGTGTTCGAGATAAGGGCTGATTCTGATTGCACTACCCTCAAAACATGAAGAAAAGTCATTTTTCGAAATGTGTGTGTGTGTGTGTGTGTGTGATTGTTTCTATGGCGAACGATAACTATCGCAAATTCAAACAGAATCGAATAATTTTTTGCATATGTGCCTGAGTCGTAGAGGACTCAAGGCCTATTGATTTTGGTGAAGATCAGTTAAGGGGAATGGGTAGTTTACCTGCAACGTTTTATGTTTTAACAAGAGTGAAGTACTTAATTTTGATAAATAAAGTATCCTGAAAAGAAGGTCATAATAATCCACTGTATAAAGGTGAAATATTCATAAATGAAAAGGCTAGTTGATGGGGTGGGGGTAATTTTCTATAAACGATAATGATGGTTGAAGGGGAAGGGGATATTTTTTTATGTGTGCTACGTTATCGGCAACAAAGAAGTAGTTTGTTGTTAAAATTCCTTCCCGGGCTGTTTGGTCGTGGTCCAATGTTTTCTGCAAAACCAGACGTTTCGGCAGTGCCATCGATTACCATCATCAGTGAAAATCGAGTGCGCTAACGCGAGGTGGTATACGTTAGTGACCACAGTACTGTGGTTAAGGCTGAAGAAAGAAGTAGTTTCTACGGAAATATTTCATTTCGAAAATGATTTTTATTATAAATCTTAGAACATGGAAGTCATGTATGGTTCTCCATACCTATATTTTTATACTGCTCCCCGGTTTTGTTGATACAAAATCTGAATTCAAGTGTAAGTCGCTTGAATTAAAAATTATCCACAGTTTTCTTACGATTCGGCTCGAGATCACTTGTCTCTTGTGTATCATTAGAGTCCTCAGCTTCTTCCTCAGTCAGGGTACGTTCGGCCTACCATCCCTTTATCGAAGGTTTTTAAAACTTTTACTACTACTGAAGAAGGCGTCCGGTGGATGGCCGAAACGGCTAGAATATTAAAACATGTCATCTGAAAGCAATCGACCCCACGACCCAATAGCTCGGATTTTATAAACAATTTTTAATAGTGACTAAGGTCGTGACAGCTTACGCAACAGACTTTATGAAAAACATTTTTAAAAAAACAATGTGTGACGCGCTCGTGATAAAATCCGGTCAGGTATAGTTAATACAATACAACACTTACTTAACCTTACAATCTACGTCAGCAAAGGCATTCATTATATACATGTTACAGAATAGAAAGCGTGTACCCGGCAGTGTAAGTTCTTCTTCTTCTTCTTCACTTCATGTTTTAGGCATTCTGCCTGTTACGGTTCCCACCTTTTCCTTGGTCTACCTAAATTTCTTCTTCATCTGGCTTTGTATTTTCTAGCTTTTACTGGAATCCTGTATTGTTGCAGTCTTTGTAAATGTTGTTTCTATTAAATTTTATCTTTTCATTTAAGTTGAATACCTGACGTTCTTGTCTAATCGTTTCATTTCTTATTCTGTCTATTCGACTACAGCCCTTAACTCGTCTTAAGAATCTCATTTCCTGTGCCTGAATTCGATTTTCTTGTGCCTTTGTCGTTACCCATGTTTCGCTGCCATGTATAAGTGCGGGGACAGCCATTGTTGTATAAATTTTCAACATTGTCTCTTTCCTGGCTTTATTTTTCAGGCACCGACTGATAGTTCCGCAAATACGGTTAAAAGTACTAATTTTTTTGTCAATATCTTTACTGTAATCGAAGGAAATATCACGACCTAGGTATTTAAAATGTTTTATTTGATCCAGTGTTTTATCGTTTAAGATGATTTTGGCTCTTATTGGCTCTTTTCCTGCGAATGCCGTTATTTTTGTTTTAGGAATTGAAATTTTTAAATTGTTAACTTCGCTAATTTGTTGCAGTTTGTATAATCCCTTTTGCAGTTCTTCCTCTTTTTCCCCAATTAGTGTGAGGTCGTCAGCATATAAAATTACATTTAATATTGTGTCTTTGTCTAAATATATTCCCTCTTTATGCAATTCTTTCCAGTTTTAGATTATATCATCTATATAAATATTAAATAACGTGGGTGATAAACTGCATCCTTGCCTTACTCCTGTATTAGTCATTACTGAATTACTTATCTTTCCGTTTAGTCTTATAAAAATTTTTGTTTTGTGATATAGACTTTGAATTGTTCTGATAAGATGTGGTGTGGATATCCTCTTAAGAACATGATCTCCCATAATTTTTCTCTGCTGACACGGTCAAAAACTTTATCAAAATCAACGAAAGCTACTTAGTAGGATGTATTCTCGGCGTTTCTCAATTAGTTGTTGCAATGTAAACACAGCATCTATTGTGCTTCTAAATCCCGTCTGTTCTTCGCAATGTAGTTGTAAATATTAAATTACCTGTAGTGTGTGTGTGTGTGTGTGTGTGTGTGTGTGTGTGTGTGTGTGTGTGTGTGTGTGTGTGTGTGTGTGTGTGTGTGTGTGTGTGTGTGTGTGTGTGTGTGTGTGTGTGTGTGTGTGTGTGTGTGTGTGTGTGTGTGTGTGTGTGTGTGTGTGTGTGTGTGTGTGTGTGTGTGTGAACAAGTATTTGATGTACATATTGTTGAATAAATAAAGCGAAAGGAGCATTTGCACAGTTACGACCAGTATGGAGGTCACCCAATATACGCAGGAAGACAAAACTCAGAATATTTTACTCAAATGTCATATCGGTGTTGCTTAATGTACTTGAGACCTGGAAAGTGACAAAGGACATCACCACAAGGTTACAAGGTTACAGACTTTCATAAACCGTTGTCTGAAGTACGTAATGAGAATTTGGTGGCCCAAGACCATCTCGAACAGAGATCTACGGGAGGCGACAAGTCAGAGTGCCATCCAACTACAGATAAAGAGAAGAAAATGGAGGTGGATCGGTCACACCCTGAGAAGACCGCCAGAAAATATCGCTAGACAGACACTGAATTGGAATCCGCAAGGTAGCCGCAGACGTGGAAGACCGAGGAACACCTGAAAGAGGACTATGGAAAGGGAGCTGGCTGTTGTCAACAAGACATGGAGGAAGGTGAAGGCCTTGGCAATGGACAGAACACGCTGGAGAAATGTCGTCGAGGCCCTACGTTCCACCTAGGAATTTAAGGACTTAAAGACTTAAACTAAACTTAACAGCAAAGTTTCTAATTATTGAAATTAAGATCCGGGCTATTGGGCCGTCGTTTACTATAACTATTATCATTCTGACGGATGTTGTTATCACACTTCTGAAGCCCATCTTCAGTGAAACACGGTTTTAAATACAACTGACACGGTGTTCGTCAGTAAAACCACAGTACTGTGGCAAAGGCGAGCACCGTGTCACTCAGTTGTATTTAAAACCGTGTTTCACTGAAGATGGCGTCCAGAGGTGAGGCCGAAATGTATAATAACAACATCGGTCAGAATGATAATGATAGTAAACGACGGCCCGGGTCTTAATTTCAATAATTATGAGGCCAACCGTGAAAGCCTCAGCTATACATTAGGTAACTTTCTTATATTCATAATTCAGTCATCATCATCAGCCGTGGCTCTACAACCCTTGGTGGGTCTTGGCCTGCTCCGAGAGTCGATTCCATTCCTCCCTATTACGTACCTTGGCTTTCCAGTGTCTTATGTTCAGCTTTCCGAGGTCCCCACCTCTATCTGGTCTTTGAATCTACTTCGGGGTCTTCTCCTTTTTCTACTACTCATTGGTTTCTGGTAGAAAATATGTTTCGTAGGGTGCCCTTCTTCCATTCTCTCTATGTGTCCAACCCACCTTAGCCTGTGTATTTTGGTTAGCCTGACAGTGTCCGGCTCTTTGTAAAGATGGGATAGTTCATAATATTATAGCGCCTGCGCCACATTTCCATTTTCTTGTACTCCTCTAAATATTGTTCTTAAAATCCGTCTTTCACAGCAACCTAGAAGTCTCTCGCTATTGTTTGTCACTGTCCAGGTTTCTGAAGCATATGTCAGCACTGGCCTGATAATCATAAGTCAGTAGTTGTAAAACTAATTATTTTCTTCTTATAGGTATTAAAGTTGTATCGGCTGACGCAGTTTTCACGGCAATTTGTTCTGCGCGTACGCCAGAGAACTAGTTGGCACAAGTGACTGATATAATCACGCTTCTCATTTTCGAGTCAGTAACTATAACGAAAATAGGCCTATAAATTATTATCGTTGAGATAAACTTGACGGAGGCTTATATAGAACTATTCAAACACTTGACAGGACTCGTAGCCATGGCACACGTTGTTTGCCCATTCAAGTTTCATTGAACTGTTTCCTGCTGCCAGTGGTGAGACTCTATCTCGTCCAGAGAGAGAGAGAGAGAGAGAGAGAGAGAGAGAGAGAGAGAGCGTGCATTGACACTGTCGATAATCACTGCAGCGTACACACACATTACGTATGTAAAGCACACTGATTTTGTGTTCAGTGATCTCTCGCGTAATTTCCCTCGTAAAACGCTTTCCAAGAAAATATTCCGTATTAGGCATGTAGACGACTCCGGTCCAGTGACCCTCGTGTGTGTGTGTGTGTGTGTGTGTGTGTGTGAGCGCTGCACGCCGTCGGTTCAGTACAAAATAGCTCTGTCGTCAACGCACTCGATTACAAAACGTGAGGCTCCGTACTTGGAAACCATCTGAAGGCGGTCGATCGTTGACCGGATATTGCGAAGAAGAGAATTACTTAGGAAAAATTTGGGGGTAAGGCTACGGTCAGAGACAATAATTCTGCCCAGGACAATTCTCATAGGCAATACTGACCGGTTCTTCTTCTTCTATGGCGTCACAGTTCGAAGTCGAACCTTAGCCTCCATAATCATCCGCCTCCATTTTTCTCTGTCCTTGGCGATCGATGTCCATCATTTTATTTTAAGTAAATTATCAGCATCCCTCGCCACTGCGCCAACCCAGTGTGTCTTGGGTCTTCCGACAGGTCTTCTACCCACGATTTGACTAAACAGTACCTTCCTAGGTATTCGGTTGTTTTCCACCCTAATGATGTGTCCTGCCCATTGCAATCTACGCAGTCGGATGGTCGTGGCCAGATCATTGTCTTTATACTGCTTGTATAGCTCCTCATTGTGACGCATTCTCCATATCCCGTTTACTTGGATTGGTCCATATATTCTCCTCAAAATTCTCCTTTCAAAAGTATTGACTATGTTAGCGGCTTGTTTGTTAACAGTGCAAGTCTCGATGTTATATGTTATCACCGGTCTAATCATAACTTTGTATAATGTGACCTTGGACTGATGGTGGATATTCCTTGTCTTGAATATAGATGTCAACGAAGCATATGCTCTATTTGCGGCCTGTATCCTTTTCCTTATTTCATTAATTTCTTCCTCGTTTTCTGCCATCCAACATCCCAAATATTTAAACTGATTCACTATTTCCTGGTTGTAATGAAACGTGACCGGTTAGTGGTTGTATTTATGAAACGTTGCCTGGCGAGTAGGCTTTGGTACTACAGGAGTTGGCGTGTCCAGACGGCTCTCAACGCATCTGCGTCAAGACGGCGTAACTGCTTTGTGTCGTGACGGAAGATTCTGGAAAAATTAAGATCACCGGTAGTTGGTTTGAGGGCTTTCCGAACAGTACACTCGAGGCCACACCTTTCGGGGATCATTGTCATGACGACCGGCCGGACTGTCAGCGGCGTATTTACGGTAGGGACGAACGGGACCGCACCCCTTCCCTCGGATGGTCGAAAAAGTTGGTGAATTTTGTTAATCTCTTAATTTTTAGCTGTTTTATTTTATTTTTCAACTGTGCACGCTAATATACCGGTAGTAGTAGCTATTTTTTAAATATATAGAAACCGTTTTATTACACAGCATTAGGATATACGTTTGAAATACAAAATATAGGAACAGCAATTCAGTCAATGAGTATCTTATAAACAATGTTTCAGTATCGCGTATTTTTACTGTGTTATTATCGCTTACTTTAATGGTACTGATTTCAGGATATTGTCACTCGTTTTTCAACCACTGTAAAGATAGTACTATTGATTCGTCTTAACTTGTTCTCTTTTGTATGAAGCCGACATGACCCTGAAACCCCGAACTGATGATGAGCTGTGAAGCTTGAAAGCGGTAATCGGAATAATTTTTCTATAGTGGTGTGCAACAGTGTTAATTCTGTTTGAAAATCAATTAGTCAATAGTATCTAGTTAACAATGTTTCAATCACGCGTATTTTTATTGTGTTATTAACGTTTACTTTAATTGATTTAGCCACTTTAAAGGTAGTAATATTGATTAGTCGTAACTTGTTTTTTCTTTTGTATGAAGCCGACCCGACCCCGGACCCCCTCCCCCAAGGCCAAATTCTAGATACGCCACTGAACACTACAGAGACTGTTTAAGACGTCTGAGAGAACAGCTTCAATTGTGGACGCTAAATCACCGCGTGGTAGTCGATGTTTTGTAAACATCACCGTGACGTTGACGCGAGACCGTGTGTCGCCTCGCTACGCAACTTACGGTTGCTGTCGACGAACCGCAAATAACGTCCGAGCTCGTGGTGGAGTGGAGTTTCGTCGTGTTCGAATTCGGAAGAATTGATCCGCAATCGTGCGGAAAGGTCATCGAAAATATTCGTCGAAAGAGGGAAGTGTACCAATACAGTTGCGGGACTTATTTCTTCATATTATATTCCACAATTAACCACAGTAAGTACACTTTGTAATAAATTTACAATACCTGTAATTTTGTAATAAATTATGATTTTAATCAGATGTTAAATATTACGTCATTCATGGGACACGCTGTATACAGGAAGTACTGCCAAACGTTACTGGCGTATTCCTCTTTATGAGTTTCTCCCTTGTTGACCTTAAAGGTAAAACAGTGTGGTACTCCACTCACACGAACACAATACGCGACCATAGCGAAGATTCATAACTATTTTCCGCGGGTGATAAGAAAGGCGAGAAAAATTTATAAAAATAAGAACAGTCTTAACAAAGACGATAGCTGTAAATTTGGCAACCTGTTTTGAATAACGTGACAGGGATCGTTATATCAATATTTGTGTTGTAAAAGTGGTAAAAATTATTGTGTTTTAATTTTTTCTGTGAGATATTATGTTTAAATTTCTAAATTAATTTATATGAGTAATACTATATTGTAAAGTGTACAGTATGTAGAGTCTACATAAAGTGTAATCTATGTAGCCTACTTTATGTAGGAAGGTATTGAGTTATTGAGTATTACCACTGCTGTAGTACAATGTGACAAAGATAAACTACATAAATTATTATCACGTCAGGTTTCAAACAAAACCAAAAGCGTCCTTTCATTTGTAATTTGAGTATTTGATGCTATTAAGGTCTTAGGTTCACAAATTGCTTAGAACAACTCTTGTATAAAGTCCCGCATCGTACGTGGCAACAGGTGTTATTACTCTTATGAAAAGCTTTTCAAATCCAGGATGTTAAGCAAACAGTTTAAGCTGACTATATACAAAAGTCTTATACGACCGATAGTAACATGCGAAGCCTGGACATTAGCCAGCACAGACGAGTAACATCTAAGCTGACTATGTACAAAGTCTTATACGACCGATAGTAACATGCGAAGCCTGGACGTTAGCCAGCACAGACGAGTAACATCTAAGCTGACTATGTACAAAGTCTTATACGACCGATAGTAACATGCGAAGCCTGGACGTTAGCCAGCACAGACGAGTAACATCTAAGCTGACTATGTACAAAGTCTTATACGACCGATAGTAACATGCGAAGCCTGGACATTAGCCAGCACAGACGAGTAACATCTAAGCTGACTATGTACAAAGTCTTATACGACCGATAGTAACATGCGAAGCCTGGACATTAGCCAGCACAGACGAGTAACATCTAAGCTGACTATGTACAAAGTCTTATACGACCGATAGTAACATGCGAAGCCTGGACATTAGCCAGCACAGACGAGTAACATCTAAGCTGACTATGTACAAAGTCTTATACGACCGATAGTAACATGCGACGCCTGGACGTTAGCCAGCACAGACGAGTAACATCTAAGCTGACTATGTACAAAGTCTTATACGACCGATAGTAACATGCGAAGACTGGACGTTAGCCAGCACAGACGAGTAACATCTAAGCTGACTATGAACAAAGTCTTATACGACCGATAGTAACATGCGAAGCCTGGACGTTAGCCAGCACAGACGAGTAACATCTAAGCTGACTATGTACAAAGTCTTATACGACCGATAGTAACATGCGAAGCCTGGACGTTAGCCAGCACAGACGAGTAACATCTAAGCTGACTATGTACAAAAGTCTTATACGACCGATAGTAACATGCGAAGCCTGGACATTAGCCAGCACAGACGAGAAACATCTAAGCTGACTATATACAAAAGTCTTATACGACCGATAGTAACATGCGAAGCCTGGACATTAGCCAGCACAGACGAATAACATGTAAGCTGACTATATACAAAAGTCTTATACGACCGATAGTAACATGCGA
Source organism: Magicicada septendecula (assembly GCA_034769895.1). NCBI lineage: Eukaryota > Metazoa > Arthropoda > Insecta > Hemiptera > Cicadidae > Magicicada > Magicicada septendecula. The sequence continues at coordinate 36,494,783 of CM068372.1, forward strand.
AGCCTGGACATTAGCCAGCACAGACGAATAACATCTAAGCTGACTATATACAAAAGTCTTATACGACCGATAGTAACATGCGAAGCCTGGACATTAGCCAGCACAGACGAGAAACATCTAAGCCTGGACATTAGCCAGCACAGACGAGTAACATCTAAGCTGACTATATACAAAAGTCTTATACGACCGATAGTAACATGCGAAGCCTGGACATTAGCCAGCACAGACGAGTAACATCTAAGCTGACTATATACAAAAGTCTTATACGACCGATAGTAACATGCGAAGCCTGGACATTAGCCAGCACAGACGAGTAATATCTAAGCCTGACTTTAGCCAGCACAGACGAGTAACATCTAAGCCTGGACATTAGCCAGCACAGACGAGAAACATCTAAGCCTGGACATTAGCCAGCACAGACGAGAAACATCTAAGCTGACTATATACAAAAGTCTTATACGACCGATAGTAACATGCGAAGCCTGGATATTAGCCAGCACAGACGAGTAACGTCTAAGCTGACTATATACAAAAGTCTTATACGACCGATAGTAACATGCGAAGCCTGGACATTAGCCAGCACAGACGAGTAACTTCTAAGCTAACTATATACAAAAGTCTTATACGACCGATAGTAACATGCGAAGCCTGGACATTAGCCAGCACAGACGAGTAACATCTAAGCTGACTATATACAAAAGTCTTATACGACCGATAGTAACATGCGAAGCCTGGACATTAGCCAGCACAGACGAGAAACATCTAAGCTGACTATATACAAAAGTCTTATACGACCGATAGTAACATGCGAAGCCTGGACATTAGCCAGCACAGACGAGAAACATCTAAGCCTGGACATTAGCCAGCACAGACGAGAAACATCTAAGCTGACTATATACAAAAGTCTTATACGACCGATAGTAACATGCGAAGCCTGGACATTAGCCAGCACAGACGAGTAACATCTAAGCTGACTATACACAAAAGTCTTATACGACCGATAGTAACATGCGAAGCCTGGACATTAGCCAGCACAGACGAGAAACATCTAACCCTGGACATTAGCCAGCACAGACGAGTAACATCTAAGCTGACTATATACAAAAGTCTTATACGACCTATAGTAACATGCGAAGCCTGGACATTAGCCAGCACAGACGAGTAAGATCTAAGCTGACTATATACAAAAGTCTTATACGACCGATAGTAACATGCGAAGCCTGGACATTAGCCAGCACAGACGAGTAACATCTAAGCTGACTATATACAAAAGTCTTATACGACCGATAGTAACATGCGAAGCCTGGACATTAGCCAGCACAGACGAGTAACATCTAAGCTGACTATATACAAAAGTCTTATACGACCGATAGTAACATGCGAAGCCTGGACATTAGTCAGCACAGACGAGAAACATCTAAGCCTGGACATTAGCCAGCACAGACGAGAAACATCTAAGCTGACTATATACAAAAGTCTTATACGACCGATAGTAACATGCGAAGCCTGGACATTAGCCAGCACAGACGAGAAACATCTAAGCTGACTACATACAAAAGTCTTATACGACCGATAGTAACATGCGAAGCCTGGACATTAGCCAGCACAGACGAGAAACATCTAAGCCTGGACATTAGCCAGCACAGACGAGAAACATCTAAGCTGACTATATACAAAAGTCTTATACGACCGATAGTAACATGCGAAGCCTGGACATTAGCCAGCACAGACGAGTAACATCTAAGCTGACTATATACAAAAGTCTTATACTACCGATAGTAACATGCGAAGCCTGGACATTAGCCAGCACAGACGAGAAACATCTAAGCTGACTATATACAAAAGTCTTATACGACCGATAGTAACATGCGAAGCCTGGACATTAGCCAGCACAGACGAGAAACATCTAAGCCTGGACATTAGCCAGCACAGACGAGAAACATCTAAGGTGACTATATACAAAAGTCTTATAAGACCGATAGTAACATGCGAAGCCTGGACATTAGCCAGCACAGACGAGAAACATCTAAGCTGACTATATACAAAAGTCTTATACGACCGATAGTAACATGCGAAGCCTGGACATTAGCCAGCACAGACGAGAAACATCTAAGCTGACTATATACAAAAGTCTTATACGACCGATAGTAACATGCGAAGCCTGGACATTAGCCAGCACAGACGAGAAACATCTAAGCCTGGACATTAGCCAGCACAGACGAGAAACATCTAAGCTGACTATATACAAAAGTCTTATACGACCGATAGTAACATGCGAAGCCTGGACATTAGCCAGCACAGACGAGTAACATCTAAGCTGACTATATGCAAAAGTCTTATACGACCGATAGTAACATGCGAAGCCTGGACATTAGCCAGCACAGACGAGTAACATCTAAGAATATTTGAACGAAAAGTCGTGCGAAAAATCTTGGACCTCTACAAACTGAAGGCGGCTACCGGAGGACTCGAATGAACCATGAAGTAGACCAACTGATTCAGGGTGCCGACATAGTCCTGTTTATTAAGAGTAGGAGGCTTAAGTGGCTGGGCCACGAATGGACGACAGAAGAATGACTAAGAGAATTGCAGATTGGAGACCCGTAGGAAGAGGAATTAGAGCCAGACCCAGAAAGAGATGGTTGGATGACGTGGAGGATGATTTGAGATGTGTGAACGTAAGGGGATGGAGACGGATGTGTAATGAGAGGGCGGAACGGAAGAAAGTCATTGAGCAGGCTAAAACCCACGCCGGGTTGTAACTCCAGGAAAAGGAAAATGAAGGAAGGATGCTATTAAGGTAAAACTTTACGAATAAACAACAGTAAATGAATGCTTGCAATTTGTGTGTGTGTGTGTGTGTGTGTGTGCACGATAGTTATCACAAAGATAATTGTAATAAAGATGTAGGAAACTCTGATGTTACAATATAACAACACATATCTTACAGTGAAGGCATCGAACCTGTGTACCGTTGTAGTTTGATCTGATCTGATCCGATACGATGTTTGTAATAACACACTAAGCAATGTTGTCGATTATTATTAGTTAGAATAAAATATTCCATTGCCTCTGTGATCACGATTCTCTGTAACCGTACTTCCTGATAAAAACGTTTTCTTCTTTCACCTTCTGGGACGTGTGTGTGCGCGCACGCGCGTGGACTCTTAGCGTATACGTTGCAGGTTGCTTTGGTACTTAGATTGAATTATGCAAATACTTTACTGGTAATTCAGCCAGCACTTAAGTATTCAAATGTATAACAGATGTTCTTTATCAGGAAGTCTTAAGAAGAAAATGTTTGTGTATGCGATCGAGAAAAGGAAAGAGGCGGTGATGGTGAGCAGAAACAGGGGGGGGGGAGACAGAGAGTGAGTGTGTGGGCTGTAACGTGGTGTACCTTCTGTTTTAATGTAAAGCCTAGGTTAACGAGAAACAAACAATTGAAACTATAATACAGTAGTACAATTACTACGATCAGTTTTCCTTATTGCTGTTAACTTGTTATTGCTGTAAGGTTTATCTTCAGAAATAATTAACTTTACACTTGACCGTTGAACTTAAAATCATTATGGTGCCCAATTATGGTGCCTCAGGTGGGCCATAATAAAAGAGAGGGTTGTGCGAGACGAAGGGCAAGCCGTGGCCGGCTCTAGTAGAAGGCCGGAACCTTAAATGTGGCACCACTGGAACCAGCTGATATTTTGAGGCCGACTAGACGATCTCTTAATTTATTTCAATAGTCAAATCGCGTTACTTTTAATTGCTGGTTAACAGCAGTTTTATAATTTTTCATTTTTGCAAATAAAACGTTTATTATGTAAAATACTGTTACGTTATTTAAGAACTATAATAATTAACTCATTCATATGATACGAATTCAATAATCCTAACAAAATTAATTCATTAGGCCTAACACTAATTCACTAACTTCTTGAACTTAAACGTGTAGTACTAAGTGCGCACATACCTATAATTTAGATTTATCTATAAACAGGCCTACTCATGATTGTAATAATGCTATGAAATTAAATCAAAATATAACATGTTCACTTTAGCTATTTTATTACACTATGCTTATAGGCCTCAGACGCAACGTTGCCACGTTTAATATTCCGGCCTTCTATTAGAGCCGGCCATGGGCAAACCCGTCGCCCGCTCATGTGCTACGTCCCGAACTTCAAGTAGAGCTCCTGCCGCAGGGACCATAGATGTTGGGGGGTTCAAATAGTTATCTAACTGAGGTTGAGGCCGGGTCCAAGATGGGTTGCCACCGAGCATAAGGTGATTGCCCTCGGAGCGGGCGGTACAACTTTCGGGGAAGTGTCCATATAGTGGCGTCCAGGTAACGAACACGTAGGGTTCTCTGATAACTGTGGGCCATAAGTCACTTAATACTAGAAATTGTCCTTAGCTTTGGATTAATAATAATAAAAGGTGTTGTGAGTATTTAGTAGACATTCTTCTATGGCGTCACAGTTCGGAGTCGAACCTTAGCCTCCATAATCATCGGCCTCCATTTTTCCCTGTCCTTGGCGGATTGATGTCCATCGTTTTATTTTAAGTAAAGTGTCAGGATTCCTCGCCACTGCGTCAATCCAGCTTCCGACAAGCCTTCTACCCTCGATTTGACTAAAGGTATTCCTAGGTATTCGGTTGCCTTCCATCCTAATGATGTGTCCTGTCCATTGCATTCTACGGAGTCGGATGGTGGTGGCCAGATCATTGTCTTTATATAGCTTGTATAGTCCCTCATTGTGACGCATTCTCCATATCCCATTGACTTGGATTGGTCCATATATTCTCCTCAAAATTTTTCTTTTAAAGGTATTGTCTATGTTAGCGGTTTGTTTGTTCAGAGACCAAGTCTCACTGCCATATGTTATCACCGGTCTAATCATAACTTTACATAATGTGACCTTGGACTGATGGTGGATATTCCTTGTCTTGAATAGTTGTCAACGAAGCATATAGGCCAACTCTATTTGCGGCCTGTATCATTTTCCTTATTTCGTTTATTTCTTCATTATCTTCTGCCATCCAACATCCTAAATATTTAAACTGATTAACTATTTCCAGGTTTAGTGGTTCGATTTCAAACTATTCAGGTTTCCTGGTTTTCCTTCGAGTGGTGATCGTAACCTTTGTTTTGTTTGTACTAACCTGTAATCCTATCTCTTCTGCTTCACCTTTAAGTTCCTGGAAGGCCTCTTTATTTAGTACACATTAAAAATACACAATTTCCATCGTTTTTCTCGTTGTTTCGACGAAACATATTGTGATCTGTACCTATACGGCAATACACAGTAACTATTAAACATATATAATTTATTTAATTAACAAACTTTTCTTAATAGATTCACAAATATTTGTGTTATATAACTATATTAATTAGTGTTGCTCTCCATTAATTTCGAGCTTTTAAGGTCCTCTCCAAATTTGGGAACAAAATCAATGATCCCGTCAGATCATAGTGACCATTGTGATTTTGTATCTAATCTGAATATTGTTTTTTTTTTAATTTATTTACAGTAGCAATCTAATTGCACAGTTAACAATTGATTTCTATAAGCTGTTTTGCAGACTCAGGAACTAGTTGTTAAGCTCCACTGCATTCGTTACGTGGAGAGAAATGAATGTGCGAGCAGCGATTGAGAGAGACGAGTGTAGGAAAATAATCAGGAGACCAAGCCCTGTGATGGAGGAGGAGGAGGAGGAGAATTCTTCTTCTTCTTCTTCTTCTTCTTCTTCTTCTTCTTCTTCTGGTTGTAGTTCTATAGCCCTGCGGGGCCACGACCGTTTCGTAGCCAGTTTGTTACATTCATTAATTCTTGACCGTTCTGTCCTTCTAATATTATCTCACCAGCGAGTTCTTGGTCCCCTCCTACTCTGCTATCAGTTGTCTCTTTGTTGCCATCTTCGCCATTCGATGATCGACCATTTTTTCCACTTTACCTGCCCACTCAAGCCTTTATGCCCGCTAATATGATATGGTTTACTAAATAGAAAGACTTTTATTTAGTTGTTATGTTCCATATATTTTTATATAGTTGTGTCTGATAAGCCATCCTCTTCCTTCTTCTTTTATAAGCCCATATTTCTTTCTTAGGACTTTACTTTCAGAAGTGGCCAGCGTTTCATATGTTTGCTTTGTCAGTGTCCACGCTTCTTAAACAAAGATAACAAACGGGGTTATCAGTGTCTTGTATGTCTTTCCATCTACACATTTGGATTTAAAGGTTTTTTTTTCAAGGTGGCCTATATAAAGCTTTAGAACATGGAATAACAAACGCTAAAAATACGCGTACATTAATATTATAAATACCTTGAGGTCACGTTGTGGTAATAATTGCGATGTGTCCTGACACGAGTTAATTAACGTTTGTTCACGTTTTCTGCACGTAGGCCTACGTCGTCTTTGATTACCATATTTACCGGTATGCATCGTGTATAACGGTTGTTTGTTGTGACAGCTGATATATCGCTGCTAACTGTATTACGTCGACACGTAAAAGCTGGCAGATTTAATACATCCGTGGCACCGATACCGGGGACATTAAGTCTTCTAAAAGAAAATGTGAATTAACAAAGTTGTTTCGCGTACTATAAAAGATAAAAAGACCTAATGGATTTAGCTTTGATTTCACTGTATTGCTTGACGAAGGCCCGTTTTCAGCCTCTTTAATCCCGCGGCTCCACAGACCAACAGCGTTCATTCAGCAGTACCATGTGAGATATCTAGTAGAAACTCCAGTAGCATACAGACATTTCGCGTAATAATTTTGAGAAAGAGAACTTTCTGAAAACTTCTTAAAGCCAAGCGCATCATTTGCCCATATAATGGATGATTCCCAACAAGATAAAACCAAAAACAACTTCAAATACGAAATTAATTTTTATTAAACAGTTTTTAAGTAAGTATTTTATTTTTTATTAATTTTTTTCTTGTATCGGCCATCTAAGGACCACATGCCAATTTAAATTCTTTACTCTTTGTTCTTTTCTTTGTTTCCAATATTCTTTCATCTTCTCACTGTGTCTCTTCTTCCTGTCTTCAGTCCACTTTAAACCTGCGTTTTTCTCTCTCCTACCCTGGACTCTCTCCATTTTCAACACTTTTGCCCGAAAAACTTCTCCTTCAGTTGCTTCATCTGCATGTATATTATTTTTTTCTAAATCCTTTTGGACTTCTTTAATTCAACTTGATGTTGACTTCTTCCCCTACAGATATCTGAAGATTTCCTTTGTCAACCTATTGTCGTCCATTCTATATAAATGTCCAAAAAATAATAGTCTTCTTTTTCTCATTGTTTCTGTTATATTTTCTATACTCTCATATACTTCATCATTACTTCTTAATTTCCAACCTTCTGAAGTTTTTCGTGGGCCTAATATTTTCCTAATAATTCGTCTTTCCAATATTTCTAGTTTGCCTAAAATAAGTATATTATTTTATTTTTTATTTTTAAAATATTTTAGATTAAAAAGAATTTTTAAGTAAAAATATTTTATGGTTCCGCTTTTGTGGTCTCGCAGGATGACCAACAAAACTTCTTAGAGCTCTTTTTTTTTATGATTAAACACTAAACAAGAATATGCATGGCCATTTGGGTCCCTCATGGATTCGATTACACATGCACGGAACGCACAGTAGTCTTGTCCGCACAGTTAGTTCGGAATCATTACGCTAAACACTCCGCAGTAGCGTTATTACATAAAACCGAGAAATAATCAAAATTAGTAAATCTCAGTACTGGGAATACGCCGCATTTGTCTGTTTCAAAAATAGTCGCTGTTTACAACGGTTAGAGGAAAGTTGGTGAATAATGCGTTTCGGGGAATTCCGCTTGTGGTTCAACTGTTTGTACATCTGTCCGTTTCGTATGTTCCTGGAAAATACATTCCTGTTTTAGACCGTACGGGTGTCGAACTCATGGTTTCCAAAGCGGAATTGCGTCAACAATGGCGCACCGAACATTTTCTTACCAGTTACTGTTTCTTTTTTTCTTTTTCGTTACTAAAGTAACTTCTGTAATATAACTATCTTTGTTGCGCCACATACGCTTGTTATATGTATAAGTGATCGAACCCGTGTTACATGTCTCGTGTAGCTCGTAGAATCGATTCAGATCCACTTGCAGATTTCATCTTTTAGAATCATCATAATATCATACTCAGTTTGCACTTAATTTTAATTAAAAACGGTCAATTCGTAGTACTGTGTCACTATGCCTAGTTGTGAGCATAACTGTTAATAATTTTTCGGTGAAGGGTTTTTGAGGATCGGTCAAAAATATAAACAAATTTTCGACGTTTCGACAATGCGTGTCGTCATCATCAGGGCCTGTGTATGAATACAAAAAAAAAGGCAAACACAACAGATCAATTGTTTGGGTGAACGTGTTTGTGTATGTGTGAGTGAAAACCATATAGGCCGGCCTACCAGTCAACATATAGCATAGTATGTTAATGTTTGACCGATCCTCACAAACCCTTCACCGAAAAATTCATTCATCGTCGGTCACTACGAATTTAAGGAGTTAATAATTTTGTTTTCACTTTTACGAAAGATAACGACGACATGAAATGTGTGGAGCAGGTTTATATCAGTGACGTATGTTACTCATTAAACATATCATAGGCCTACAAACTTGAATGTTAGTTTTTCGTGAAATTATCGTACAACTAATTTCCGTGTAGTTTTGCACCAGTTTCTCAAAGTCTGTTCAATGTGTCAGGATCAAATTTCGTTCGTTCGTTATGTTTATTTTGACTCATGATACGATCGTGTGGTTAATCGTGTCTTCGCTTATAAAGTGGTCAAGTGATCGAGGCTTCAAGTCATGAGTGATTAGAAAACTGAATCTGGATACACGACCACACGGCAGCTCGGAAACCGAGGAACCTCTATATTCGTTAAGAGTAGAAGAGGCTGAAGATTGAAATTTATTCGATGAAGAAAAAACACTCTGTCTTTCATACGTTAAAAAACTCGTCATAATATGTATTGTCAAATTCCAATCTACGTGAGCGTTGATCAGCCCGAGCCCGTGATTTGTTATGGTGTAGGGCTACTACTTTTCGAGATGAGAAAGAATAGTGATATGAATCCCAAACGTGTAAAAACAACACTCAGCAATACGTGTTTAAAACGTATAAAAGAGAGTAAAAAGTCACGCTCAAATCGTAGGAAGAAAACAGCTTTCGTGGTACGGTCGCGTACTAAGCGAGGAGATGGAAGAACGCCCAAGATCGTTTTTAACTAGTCACCAACCGGGCAGAAGAGGAAGGCCAGAAACATAAAGCAACCGGTGAGTTGATGAAGCGATAAATAAAAAAGGTTTAACATAAGCCTAGTAGGAGTTTCCCGATAAATGGCAAAAGAGAGACGGGTTGCGACAGCAGTCATATGGTCTCCGGCTACATATATATATATATATATATATATATATATATATATATATATATATATGGTTATTTTTCATTGCATATTATCTCTTGCCCTTCGCATGCTACTAATTCTATCACCGAAGTATGGGATACAGAACCGCCATATCGAACGTCGAGAATGAGGTTTCTGATACAAAAGGCCGTGTCGTTGAGATTTATTTTCTACATTTCTCGTCAGCTTAAGGTGAAAAACGAATCCTCTCTGTAGATACAGTAGATCAGGCCCAATTCGCGTTCGTGCTGGGACAACATTCTCGCATGGAGCTCAGTGAAAAGTAGATTTCTGTAAAAACCTATACAAGACACGGTCCCAGAAAAACGAAAACTCAAGTATACTGTACGAATCAGAATAAAATTTGACAGGTCCATGTGTCAAACGAAACTAGGAACGTGTGTACGTGTACGAGAGAGAGAGAGAGAGAGAGTTAATATTAACCTGAGTAACAGCAATAACATTCGTAGGGACAAAACGGCCCACGCTCCAGACCGCGATTCTTGTCTACAACGTTTATATTTATTATCAAAAGAAAATTTTAAAACATGGTTTTGATTAAGCAATAAACTCTATGCCTTGCAAACTTCTTTAATGTAAAACAACCAAACGAAACACGACAGTTTGATTCCCAACCATGAATTTATTATATTCCAAACTAATTTCTTTGGCTCCGATACGGACGTTCAGCACGGCTTTATTAATAATAACCAATTCTTCGGCTACTAAAAATTCACAGCTGTTACGTTAAAAAATTCCCACAAATTCGATTCCCACCTACTCGCTACAGTAAATTTTATTTATTCACGAAGGGAAAAACGTCGTGCGTCTGACCTTGTCATTCAGTTGGCACTGTAATTATGTGTTTGGAGCGCGGCCAAGTCACTTGCTTATTAATTGTAAAGCAGTGTGCAAAATGTTTGTATTATGTAACTGTACAAATGCCGGGCCGCTTTGTTATGACTGACAACTGTCTTTACAACGACCATTAGAGTAATGCTAGTTCTTGTTTGTGTGACACTGCCTGTAGAATTACGGTACCTGAAAACTTCGTATACATAAGTCTATCGTCGCAAAGCGGTCCCGAAATAATATTTCTCGTTCACAATTCTCCCGAGCCCTTAATTCTTAACAGATTCGAACATTTTTGTTTTAAATACTCGCTACTAAATTTCTCAGAAACCTCTCCAAGCCAGTTTTTTGAATGTCATGTTCGTAATTCCTCATGACGAAATCCAATCATGCATGCGTACACTTCATGCCACTTTTGCCAAAAATTGAGAAGATATCGTTGGTGGGCTCCAACTGGCAAGTATTGCAGTTCTAACTTCGGATCCTTAGTCCGCGACCACAACGAGCATTACTGTCCTACTTTCAATTCATTTAACAAGTGTTTGTAAATATCCTAGGTCATTGGCTAACATTTATAACCTACTTTAACTTTTTCAAACTTTTTTACGTATTTATGGTATCGTAAAAAAAAATTCGAGGCAAAACTAAAAATTTCGAATCCGCTACATAAAATGGCAGCCGATAAACACTTTCGAATGTTACCTGTCATCATCATCTATAACAGATTTTCTGGTTTAATTTCTAATAATATTTCTTATAAAGAAGTATCATAACAGTTTCTACTAATCTATTATATATAACTCTTACTCAGGGTATTTAAATAATTTAATAACACAAATATAGATATTATAAATAGTTATTTAATAATTCCTTTTCATTCACTTATTACATTAATATAAGCTTTATAAATTCAATAATATTACAACATCAGTTTGCTCAGAACGTTTGATATTTTCTTTTAGTGGATTCTTTTAGAACGGATTGAGTTGCCAATACGAATTTAATAAACTTTAAACATGAATACAATATAATTTGAGTGTTCTATAATTCTATAAGCTTTACTTGTTTGATGAATTCCCAAATCTGCGCTGAGGATTATCCACTCGAAAGTAGTCGCTTCGTGGTCATCCGCGGATACTGTAGATCCTTGTCATCCGCACTCGCTTGATTATTAACACTTTGCATATACACTGGTATCACTTTCACAATAATATATGCACCTCTAATTATATTAGTTACACTACGTATATATATATATATATATTATAACATTGCCAAACCCTGATCACATTTGATATCAATAAGTATGTAAAAAATGCTAAGAAATAATATATATTGATAAATAAATAAGAAATACGAACTAGACTGACAGACAACTGACATTGACCCAACCCCAGAGATTGGCCAGATATTAACCAAAATAAAGCGAGACAAGAAGACAGTGAAGAAAAAAGAAAAAAAAAATTACACTCATACAGGCAGGGAATAGAAATGTGTGCGTGTTTCAATCAGAGAACAAATTGTATAGCCTACTATATACTTTGAAACTTTTACTAGGATTATTTCAGCAGTATGTATTTTATTTCAGCATTATGTGTTTGAAAGTATAAGGTTTTGGAGAGTTTATTTATTCGCTAATATTATTGCTGTTGCTACAGATGTAGTATGTTTCAATTAACACAATATATTTTAACATTATTAAATTGTTGTTATTATTATTAATTATGACATTTCAAACTAATTTTTATCACTTTAATGACACAATGTATACAAAATTATGTTTTATTTGAAAGATGTGTTTACAATACCATGTTGTTTTAATATTATAAAATGATATGTGACAGTCTGAAGTTAATGAAAGAGACATGAACTCATTAGATACAAAAACTTTATAATGATAGTGAGATAGTGAGAAATATAAGGGTAATTAGAGATAGGTAGGGAGTGACAAAGATGAACAGTGAAGTGATAAGTGTAATAGAATAAACCACATATAATCTTAAGAAAAAAGAGTTAAACAAGTGTGAGAAACCGAAAACATAAGCACATGTTAAACGAGCAATTAAGTTAAGTATATTAGACTGAAAGACACAGAATAATTGTGAATGTAAAAAAAAACAGAAAAAATATTATCTCAGTATAAAAATCACCAGGGTGATTATTGTGATAAAAGAGATGGTGTAGGTATAACACTCACCAAATTTGTTCATTTTTTAATTTAAAGAAAGAAGTTGTTGGCTTAATGTTTAAGGCAATAAATACCAGAAGAAATAGTTTTACAGTAATATGTTAGTATGTTTTAAGTAAGTAAGGAATTTATAAAGAAAATAATAGCAATACCTTTATAAGAAATAACAGGCAAAATATAATAATTATGTGTAACGAAAGGGAACATGGCTGAACTATGTACAGACCAGTAATTTAATTATATGTTATGTTTTATTAATAGATATAAGTGTTAACGATGTGGGTAAGAAATGGGAGTAGGGATAAAAATAGTAATGACATAAATTTAACAAAAACCGCAAAATAATAGCAATAATACAAATTGAAAGTAATGTATAAAATAAGAAATTATAAGATGTAACAACTTATGCCCATACAGGACATAGCTGTCGAAGTTAAGAAACCCAATTGTAAACAATTGAAGCCAATATTTAAATAACAAAACAAGGTAAATTATGTAATTACCAACAACTAACAAAAATAACATGGCAGAATTATATTAAAACTTAGAAATAAGTAAATTATGTATTAACATAGTATTATCAATTTTGGACTAAAACATTAATACATGGCTTAGACCAATCTTGTAAGATATCAAACTAATCTTTGAAAGAAAATAGGAACATCTATGTAAAGATTACAACCATTGAAATTATCCCCAAGTAAATATAGCCATTATAAAATATTTATTCAAATTAAACAAAAAATTCAAAGTTTGATAACAATGTGTTTATTTTGAGATCGACCAGGGAGAATAATTACGTTACCATGGAAACTGTGGAGTAACAAGCAAAAAATACCGTTAGATTTTTTTACTGAATAGATGACGCTTTTAATGGTAGAGACGCTAGTTTTCGAGTGACTAAAATTGTCAATTAAAACATAGAAAACATCAGAAGAAGTTATTACTAAGTGAATACCAAGACGTAAGACGAGGACTGGAACCATATTACTGAAGCTGAGGCCAAATTAACGAAAAAAGAAAATAAATTCCTACCAATTAAACTGGAAAAGTTGCCTGATGTCCCAAACCAATGCAAATTAAAGAGGACTGCAGTATAATCATTAATCACAGATCGTGTGAATTCGCCATAACTACGGAAGTGATAAGTACATATTAAATTACCCAAAATTTATAAATAAACTCACGTTAATTATTTCTCACTAAAGGTCGAAATCTCACTAAACTGAAATTAATTACTTTCAAAGATTAAAAAGAATACTAAGTCACTGTCAATTTATAAACTAACCAATATAAACTGTTAATTATCCATAACGTGTAAACACTTTTACTACACTACACCAAACAAATTATAACTACACAATATATTAGTTAAGTGTAACTGATGTAAGGGTGTGTATTTTTATTGTTTTAAACATTTGTAATCCTTTTAACGTAATCTCAAGAACCTATGACAAACAAACATTAATAACTTGTGTACTATTTACAACAGACGCCATTACTAAAAGTCTGTTTATCAATTCAAATATCGATTTGTCAAACCCTGTAGATGTCTCATATAAATAACCGGAGCATTTTGTAGTAGAATAATTTGTATTAAATGAATAACTAATCACGAATAAAAAATATATAAGTATTGAGTGTAACCAAGGTGTTATAATTTCATTAGGAGGTGCACAATATTTTATGTACATTTCAGCAGACGCCTAACGATTTACACAGCCCACGCAACGAATTGCTGAACGCTACAGTTAGCCGAGGCGGGCGGAAATATTTGAATTATTCAAACCGCCTGAGCTGCGCTGGTTATACACCTTTGAATTTTATTTTAATTGTTTTAAGAAAACAATTTGGCGCCACCGGGATTTTCTCACCCCTAGTGAACAACAGGTAAGAACATCGAGACCTGGTTATTCGTACGTTCGCAACGGACGAAATCTGCGGAAGTTGCACGCATTTGAACTACGGATAGAGAAGACACGTTACACCCATTACACACAAATTGTACATTATCCACACTTTACAGAGTAAAACGGTAGCCGTACACACGACTAACATTACAATATATATATATATATATTGTATAATAACGGTTTACCTTTCCTGTTAATTATTATTGAATAGTGTGTAGCGAACCGTTTTATACTTATAATTCGACCTTTTTTCTCGCCGTTAGAAGTTCGTATTTCTCTCTCTTCTAGCTCCAGCGGTTGGTCGTCAATTTGTAACGGAGTCGTGTGTACGGCTACCGTTTTACTCTGCAAAATGTGAATAATGTACAATTTGTGTGTGATGGGTGTAACGTGTCTTCTCTATCCGTAGTTCAAATGCGTGCAACTTCCGCAGATTTCGTCCGTTGCGAACGTACGAATAACCAGGTCTTGATGTTCTTACCTGATGTTCACTAGGGGTATGAAAATCCCGGTGGCGCCAAATTGTTTTCTTAAAACAATTAAAATAAAATTCAAATGTGTATGACCAGTGCAGCTCAGGCGGTTTGAATAATTCAAATATTTCCGCCAGCTAGGCCCACTGGAGCGCACAGCAGTTCGATGCGTGGGCTGTGTAAATCGTTAGTCGTCTGCTAAAATGTACATAAAATATTGTGCACCTCCTAATGAAATTATAACACCGTGGTTACACTCAATACTTACACATTTTTTATTAGTGATTGTTATTCATTTAATACAAATTATTCTAATACAAATGCTCCGGTTGTTTATATGAGACAATTACAGGGTTTGACAAATCGATATTTGAATTGATAACCAGACATTTAATAATGGCGTCTGTTGTAAATAGTACATCAGTTATTAATGTTTGTTTGTCACAGGTTCTTGAGGTTACGTTAAAAGGATTACAAATGTTTAAAACAATAAAAATACACACCCTTACATCAAGTAAACTTAACTAACATATTGTGTAGGTATAATTTGTTTAGCGCAGTGTAGTAAAAGTGTTTACAAGTTATGGATCATTAACAACAGTTTATATTGGTTAGTTTATAAATTGTCAGTGACTTAGTATTCTTTTTAATCTTTGAAAGTAATTAATTTCAGTTCAGTGAGATTTCGACCTTTAGTGAGAAATAATTAACGTGAGTTTATTTATATATTTTGGGTAATTTAATAGGTACTTATCACTTCCGTAGTTATGGCGAATTCATACGATCTGTTATTCATGGGTTATACTACAATCTTCTTTAATTTGCTTGGTTCAGGACATCAGGCATCTTTTCCAGTTTAATTGGTAGTAATTTATTTTCTTTTTTCGTTAATTTGGCCTCAACTTCAATAATATGGTTCCAGTCTTATTGTCTTACGTCTTGGTATACACTTAGTAGTAACTTCTGATATTTTCTATGTTTTAATTGACAATTTTTGTCACTCGAAAATTAGCGTCTATACCATTAAAGCGTCATGCATTCAGTAAAAAAATCTAACGGTATTTTTGCTTGTTACTCCACAGTTTCCATGGTAACGTAATTATTCTCCCTGGTCGATCTCAAAATAAACACATTGTTATCAAACTTTGAATTTTTTGTTTAATTTGAATAAATATTTTATAATGGCTATATTTACTTGGGGATAATTTCAATGGTTGTAATCTTTACATAGATGTTCCTATTTTCTTTCAAAGATTAGTTTGATATCTTACAAGATTGGTCTAAGCCCTGTATTAATGTTTTAGTCCAAAATTGATAATACTATGTTAATACATAATTTACTTATTTCTAAGTTTTAATATAATTCTGCCATGTTCCCTTTCGTTACACATAATTATTATATTTTCCCTATTATTTCTTATAAAGGTATTGCTATTATTTTCTTTATAAATTCCTTACTTACTTAAAACATACTAACATATTACTGTAAAACTATTTCTTCTGGTATTTATTGCCTTAAACATTAAGCCAATAACTTCTTTCTTTAAATTAACAAATTTGGTGAGTGTTATACCTACACCATCTCTTTTATAACAGTAATCACCCTGGTGATTTTTATACTGAGATAATATTTTTTCTGTTTTTTACATTCACAATTATTCTGTGTCTTTCAGTCTAATATACTTAACTTAATTGCTCATTTAACATGTGCTTATGTTTTGGGTTTGTCACACTTGTTTAACTCTTTTTTCTTAAGATTATATGCTGTTTATTTTATTACACTTATCACTTCACTGTTCCTCTTTGTCACTCCCTACCTATCTCTAATTACCCTTATATTTCTCACGATCTCACTATTATTACAAAGTTTTTGTATCTAATGAGTTCATGTCTCTTTTGTTAACTTCAGACTGTCACATATCATTTTATAATATTCAACCAACATGGTATTGTAAATACATCTTTCAAATAAAACATAACTTTGTATACATTGTCATTAAAGTGATAAAAATTGGTCTGAAATGTCATAATTAATAATAATAACAACAATTTAATAATGTTAAAATATATTGTGTTAATTGAAACATACTACATCTGTTGCAACAGCAATAATATTAGCGAATAAATAAACTCTCCAAAACCTTATACTTTCAAACACATAATGCTGAAATAACATACATACTGCTGAAATAATCCTAGTAAAAGTTCCAAAGTATATAGTAGGCTATACAATTTGTTCTCTGATTGAATCACGCACCCATTTCTATTCCCTGTCTGTATGAGTGTAATTTTAAACATAACAGCTGACACATCACCTATAGATAATGATATACATACAATCATATCTACACATGGTTTTTTATGTATAACAATTGCTGAGATACTGTCATTTACAAGTTACCACTAATAAAATTTAAACATAAATTATTAATAATAATAAAAAATTATGCTCTTTTAAAACAATCTTATGAGTTAATTGTTATGGCCATGTAATTTTTTTTTATTTTCTTTTTTCTTCACTGTCTTCTTGTCTCGCTTTACTTTGGTTAATATCCTGCCAATCTCTGGGGTTGGGTCAATGTCAGTTGTCTGTCAGTCTAGTTCGTATTTTCTTGTTTTGTAACCACCTTTGGTTGTATTCTTCTTCCTTCACTATTGATTATATTTACTACTTTCATTCTCGTTATCATTTATCTATCAAAATATATTGTTTCTTGGCATTTTTTACATACTTATTTATATCAAATGTGATCAGGGTTTGGCAATGTTATAATATATATATATATATATCGTATTAACCAATATACCGTCTTAACACCTTGGTATATTTTAATTAAGATAAGTGCTTGCAACACGGAAAGTACAGATCGATACCGCCGGATTCTTTATTAACTTGACGAATTACTCTGTGGAATCCCGCCGCTTCACTGTTACTGTAAAGACTGATCACTTTAACTGTTCATTAACCGTTCTCCGATACTTGAATTGACAATTAGGCCTAAAATTTTAATATTTGTAACTTCTCCGCCGCTTTCACTTCCGAATTCACTATTACTTATTTAATTCAATAAAGACTTTGAGTCAATAGTTGTGAATTGTCCGCTGACTTAAGTAACGGTTATGATTCTTTAAGGTAACTATTACAAGTTCAGTTGTTATAATATCTCCGCTAACTTAAACTAATGGTTACGAGTCCTTTACGTATAATGCTACTTCGATGACTGACTTACTTTTTCAATTACGCCTTTTTTATACACGAACTACTGTTACCCATACTTAATATTTACACTAAACATTCTCATTGGCCTTAAATGCCGCGATATTCAATTCTACCCAATGTGACAAGAGGATTTAACCGCTAAAAAACTGACGCTTTTTCTTATTCGCTAACAAACTGCGCGTTCCGAACTTCTCTCGGTGTAGTGGAAACTGACGCTTAACACCGTTTCTCTCTCTAATTCTCTCGCTTCAACATAACGGTACTCATTGTTATAAGCACTTAACTTTTACAGCTCCTTACCTATTTTTTGCTGTTTCTTAAATATAATACAATTTTACTACCTTATGTCCCGTACGTGACTTTTGCTTATTTTTTGCCGTCTAACCGTCGCCAGACGCCAGGGTGCGTTCTTTTGAAAAAACACCGCTCTGATATTTTCTAACGGTATTTTTTTAACTTTATTTGTACGTATTTGTTCTGATATCTGTTTAATATTGATTAATTCTCGTAAAATTGCAAGGTATACAATTTTGACGTGATATATCTGACAACGAGATAATAACACTCGAAGGCGCTTTGCGCTTATCAGCCATTTGCAGTAGTAGATTATGAATTTTTTCCTTTAATAAAATTTAATGATTTTTGTTGTTGTAAGACATTACTATATATAAATATACTATATTACTATATTACTATATATAATATTTATAAATATATATAATATTTATAATTACTTACCTCAAGATGTCTTTTCTCTTATTTGGAACATGTTTCGGGAATCCTATTGTTCCCATTCTCAGCCTTCTTAATTTTGGATCTTGTGTAGTACTCGTGTTTTGGTTGGTTGTTGTTATGATTTCCTGTTGGTTTTTGGTTATTGTTGTGTGTGACTGTCTGACTGTGGTGTATAGGCTTATATTAGCTTTTTGTGTATTTTCGATGATGAGTGCTTTGAAAATTGTGTCATGTTTTGTTTCAAAGTACTCAACATCGAAAATACACAATAAGCTAATATATACACCATAGTCACACACAATAATAACAAACCCAACCAAAACACAAGTACTCCACAAGATCCAAAATTAAGAAGACTGAGGATGGGAACAATAGGCTTCCTGAAACAAGTTCCAAATAAGTGAAAAAACATCTTGAGGTAAAGTAATTATAAATACTAAATATATTATTTCAATCGCTTTCTGCTACAGTCCGTTTCTTGATGTATATAATACATTTAATATTTATAACTATATTTACCTCAAGATGTTATTTTTCCTTATTTGGAACATGTTTCGAGAGTTCCTGTGCTCTCATCTTCAGCCTTCGCGATCTTTTGTCTGGTGAAGTATTTGTGTGTTGGCTGCTGGATGCTATTAAGGTTGTTTGTTGGTCTTTGGTATTTTAAAGTTGTATTATTGTGTGCGATTGTAGTATATGTATTTGTATTTTGTGTATTTTCGATGTTGAGTGCTTTGAATATTGTGTCATGTTTTGTATTGATTTGTATAAAACATAAAACACAAAACAAACTAATACCAGAACAAATACAATAGAAGAAGAAGAAGAAGAAGAAGAAGAAGAAGAGCGTATTAATTTATGTATAAGTTTGAAACTGACTATTAGATTTGTGTGTGGGGGCGGCTAAAGGAGTTGTAAGTTACTTTAACAATATACCAGCCAGGTGGTACGCGACAGACACGCAAGCTTATAATCTTAGACAGTAAAGATACTGCCATTCATTCATAAATTATTATCCACATGAACATCATGAGACTTAGATATCAGTCCCGAGTGATTGGTAAATAAAAAAACGCACACAAGCAGACAGAGAGTATCTCCGGCGTTGTCTCACTTAATGCCACCTTGATAACGTAATTCCATTGTCTTTTTTTTATCAGACAGCCGAGTGTGTAATAATGATCAGTTTGTAAAAATTGAAAAAACAACAACATTAACCGGAAAAATCTACTTAAAATAGACGAGAAAACACTGAGTTTTTAATACACAATAAGTCCCGGGTATTAGTGTGACATCCGCTCACCAGGTGTGGTCAGAAGAACTACCTTTTACTGTGGGAATCGAACGCACGGTCTTTGTAAAACTAAAACGAACTGTGGGAATCGGACACGTGGCCTGTAAAACGAAAACAAAAGCGTTTGCCGCCCTACCCTGGCCTTAGGGTCGTTGGCGTTACTGAGAAACACTCACCGTAATATGATTAATCCTTGTTTGTCCAGACTGTTGGCCAGCAGCCTGTTTTGAATAAAAATGTGTAACTTAGCGGGGAAAATTTAACGCTTTTTTTATATTTTAATTCATCGTAATTGTCATACTTCGCCAGTGTTTCGTGGAATCTCAACACGTATTCTTAACTGTTTTTACTACAAGGAGACAAATTAACAAAAAACACAAAATAGCAATAAACAAAGGAAAATCCTCCACCACTTAACATTTCAATCAACAGTTAGGAGCGTTACCACCGTAATGGCAAGTATACGCTGGTATTCTGTTTGAGGCTTTCACGGCCGGCTTCAGTTATACGAATACTTCGGCTTGCGGGGCTGTAAGGCCGTGGTCCATGGTTGTTTGGTGCAAACGTTTCGGCCGCGCCTTGTTAAGTGTACCGTTTCGGACACCAAAAGCTTATAAATACGGGTGTCCTACTCACGGGCACTAGCCTTAACCACAGTTCAGTGATGAAGCCTTTGTTAGTGTTTTGCAGCCTTCTGCACTGAAGATGGCCGTCGAAGGCACGGCCGAAACGTTTGGACCACGGCCTTACAGCCCCGCAACCCGAAGTATTCATATCATGCGCTGATATCTTCATTCACATTACATCCAGTGGGTGATCAATACCACACATACACACATCCATATTCTTGACGATTACATGTACACCTTACGTAATTACGTATTACTGTCTCGGCCAAAAGGATTACAGTCGGAAGCTTTGATGTTCTTGAAAATTCGGCATTTCCCGACACTCTCTCTCTGTAAACCAATCAAATTGCGCCGCTAGTAAGATGACGTTACCGTTTTGAGTCCACGTTGCCACAGAAAGTGTTCATCAACCCGTCAAGTCGTCGTCATTCTTCTGTCGGTATAGCCGTTGTTTAAATATGTGCAGAAACCTGTCAACAACGTAGCTATACTGGTGTGAGATAAAAAATTAATTTTGGTTGATAGCAGTTGCTTTGATGCCGACGAGTAACGGTTTAGACAAGGCAGCTATACATTGTTGATACGTGTTTATAGGCTATTAGTCTGTAGATTTTGCTTCAGTGTGTACAGACTGTACTCAACTTCACGTGTAATTCGTTCAAAATGCCGAAGAAAAGGAAGTGCATTAAAAAAAAAACAGCGCAATTAAATTCTGAACAGTCACGAAATGATATACAAAATTGTAAAACCGTGTAGAAATCTGTTTACTCTGCAAATCGCTTGGCTCGTAGTTTTCCGCTGATTCATCAACAATACGCGTTTGTAAAAGGGAAAAGAAAAACTAAACAAAAACTGGATAATTCTTAGTGTTGGGTTTGGGATAGTTTCTGTTCGTCTCGCACACTGCTCGACTTCAGCAAAACGAGTGATATTCAATATTAGTTAGTTAGGGTGATGATATTTACTTAGTACTTGCAAAAATTTTAGTTTTTCAATTTAAAAATTGAACATTAATCGTATTTACAACGGAGAAATAACAGCAGTTTAACAGATAACAGCTAGTTTTGTTGTTTATAACCACGTTGTCAGTTTGTTACAGTATGTTATCATCTCCTGTTTGCGAGGAAAAGAAAAAATATTCTTCTTCTTCTGCTTCTTCTTCTTCTTCTTCTTCTTTTCTTCTTCAAGGATTAGGTTTGCAGCCTGTTCCGACTTCACAGCCACCGCTTTCTTGGTCTGCCATCAGGGGGTTGTCCACGTCTTGTGGATACGGGTTTGACAATCCCGATGTGCCCCAGCTGGATTCTCACTTTGCTTCAACTTGTCTTGGGTGAGATCCCTTCCTTTAGTCTTTTCTGTCTGGTCTTTCTTGATTTACTACCGTCATTTTCTGACCCCGACGCTATTAGACTATTCGAGGGCTAGGGTGTCTTCCTTCTTCATTCTAATTTCTTAGCTGCTGCCGTGCTGTTCGGCGTTGGTTCGTCAAAGGCTAGAGGAAGAAAACCTTGATTGAAAATTACATAACCACTGCCTTGTGGCGTGGAGGGATCCTCAAAGGTGAAGGGAGAAAAACCTAACAGAAAATCAGGCACGTTGGGAAGCCTTAAGCACGTGGCAGCCCCATCACTTAACTACCTAGCTGGAGGCTGGTTACCTCTGAAACACACCTACTCATAATCTTCACGGGAATTATCTGCACGGATTTTATTTGCAATATGTCAAGGAAAAATACTTTGTAATAATGGATAGATTAAAACTACCTACTTGGAACGTAAGAGGGGTAGCTAAAAGAAAAAAAGAAGAGTTGAACAGAAAAAATATTATTATTGTAAAAGACGGAAGTAGCCGAAGCCGTTTCGCTGACAGTGGGAACTGTACGAGAGGAGAAGCACCTTACCTTGAGCCCTGTTTGGGTTATCTATGGGATCTCCTTTCCGTCTGCAGTAACGTGGGGTTATTAAAAATCGGACTTTTTTCAGCAGTAAAAGAAAACCAGTAGAAACCGAAGAAACAATAGTTTTATGGAACACGTTCACAAAGCGTGTTACGTTCGCTTGTTTGAGTCCACATAAAGCTGTACCGGTCCGTGCATTGCACTTGTCAGCTGGACTTTGTTGTACATAGCCTACACACACTGTTGTATAACGACAGGACGAGAAATAATGTTACGCTCGCAAAAGTCCCAGACGATATTTAGTCAGTACAGTCCTTTTTTTTTATACTGTCCGGATCCAACACTGTTCCAATTTTTAGTTTAAACATCTGTTTCAAGTGGGTCATGAGTCGCCGTTTCACTGTTATCACCGAGTCCGTGGACAAATGATGAAACTTATCACCTATCAGTACAAACGCTCGAACCGAGCGTAATCAATAAAGTTAACTGTAATTATACTTGTATGGAATTTTATAAAATAACTAGCTGTTACTCGCGGCTTCGCATGCGAGCCATGACTTTTTATAAGTATTTTAATATAATTTTTATTGTCTATGTCTATTTGGCGTTGTGTCAGCTCGTATAACAGTTTTGTACTCATTAGTCAAATTCTCTCCAAAGCTCTTTTCAACACTTGTACTATTTTAACTTGTACTAAATTATTATGTTGGTGCAACAGCCTTTGGAGATTTAAAAGTACCCGATTGTAAAGCCATTGGCGATATTTATATAAAGTACCTGTTATATAAAAAACGCTAAATTCTTTATTTTAAGTGTTACTATGATAGAAGCATTATATAACACATTAAACGTTATGTTTTCCTCAACCATGACTTTCATTTATTTCAGCAGTAAACTAAAAACAAAAAACCGTTGTCACCTAACCTCACAAATGAAAACAACACGTACTTCCGCTTTGCATTAAGTAATAGGACAATTTACAATTAGTACACTTCTTTTTTTTCACATCGTAATATATCGATACAATCGAATATTATATTATAAAACATCGAAAATGTACTGCAGGAATGGATAAATGTACAGTTCCGATGCCGCTAAATAGCTTTTGTTTATTTACTTGTTACTATGGTAATTAATTCCGGTCACCATAGTGTTGTTGACATCTTTATACACGTCAACGAAAAGGCATAATTAAAAGGGCCTAAATCGTGCAAAAGGGGCAAAATATCAAATTCCAAATTAGACAGTATTTTTCGCCTTGTGCCTAAGGTTACCTGTGCAAAATTTGGTGGCAATCGGTGTGGATTTGTATTCAGTACCCATAATTCCTCAGACTTTGAGTTATATATATATAGATAGATAGATAGATATGTGATACAAAAATTACGTTCTCACATTACTAAACAGTTATGTGTCCTGAAGCCTTATATGTACGCGAATGCTTGGGAGGTGCTTACCGTAAAAAAAGTATTAAAAGTAGAAGAAGGAAAGATTATTGAAATATTGTTTACAAGATACTTATTGATTGACTTGATTTTCCTATATTTCATATTTCAAACGTATACGCTGATGGTGTGTAATAAACCTGTTTGTATATTTAAAAAAGAATTACTACTCTATTAGCGTACACAGCTGAAAAAATAACAAAACAGCCTAAAAATTATGAGATTAACAAAATTCGTTAACTTTTTCGACCCTCTGGGGGGGGGGGTTCGGTCCCGTCCCCCCCGCCGAAAATACGCCCCTGTTTACAGAACACTTAACATTTCAAAACTGCGGACAGTTCATTAACGGTGAAACAGAGAAGCAGATAACGAATGATACAAAAAAATTGTGAGATTAAAAAATATTTCTACTAAGCTTATTAAGTCTTAAGAACTGTGTCATTATTTTGGATTCAAGTTCCCAAATCGATTTTATTTAAATACAAGTTACTTAACTTAATCCATAACCCTTTTACGCCCATTAAGTGTAAGGATTAAATACAAATTTTATATCGTAAAATAACCTGCTGTCTTAAGTTTTTCCTCTATATATGAATATATTTAAATTTCCTATATCTGTAAAGATTCGACGATAAACAAATATGTATTTCATGAAAAATAATCGTCACTTAAATTTCCTTAATCTTAAAAAGGAAAAATACTCCCTTCAGACGAAGCTTCGGGTTTACTAAATATAATTAAGTCACTACCGACTAAATTATATTTAGTTAAATAACGGACACGTCATGGACAACGAAATCCAAGAACTTCGGGTTTAAATTTTCGTGTTTTAAAATATATTTTTGTTCGCTACGAGTTTTACAAGTTTATTACTAATCTTTTTTTTTACTTTATTTTCAACATGGTTTCTTTTGTACAAGTGTTTATTTACTGATTATTATTTTGTAGAAACCTTAATTGGTTTATACAGAAAAATTTAAGTAAAATAGAAAAAATGTACACAAGCTGCAAACTGGTATAAATTTATTAATTCAGTTTTGCTATGACACAAGAAAACATTCGTCTAATTCGTTAAAAAAAATGTCTTTCTAACCACCCTAGTGAATATAAAAAGACACAAAACAAACTAATACCTGAACAAATACAAAACATGACACAATTTTCAAAGCACTCAACATTGAAAATACTCAAAAAGCTAACATGTACACCACAATCACACACAATAACACCAGTATAAAATACCAAAAACCAACAGGACCCCAAAAATAACAACAACCAACCAAAACACAAATACTCCACAGTCCACAAGATATAAAATCAGGAAGGCTGAGGATGGAAACAATAAGATTCCCGAAACATGTAAGGGAAAAAATATCTTGAGGTCAAGAATTTATAAATATTAAATAAGTTATATATGCATAAATAAATAGACTGTAGCAAAGTGTTTGAATGAAAATAAAAAATATTTCATATATATTGCATGAAAAATTGAGAAATATGAATGTTGAGCTATCGAGATTCTTAAATCTGAGGATATTCATTGATAAATGTTAACTCTTACTTCCTTTGTTGTCTTTTTGAGCGTCTTCAAAAACGCGATTTTCACGCGGCTCGTTCCAATGCAGTTAGAAAAGGTGACCAAACTGAATTACTGGGTAAAAAGTTAACCTTTGCAGACCAGTATAACTTATAGGACGGTTTAATAATTCCAAGTCTTGCTGCGTACAAGTGTTTCGAAAATAATTTATGAGAAACAGAAATATGATTAAACATGGGATAATAATATTATTAGAAACTCAGATTTGAACGAAATGGTACAAGAATTATGTTAAAACTGTATCTAACAGTACGTATTTGTAATCTACTGTTCTGTAACTTCGTTAGACACTCTGTTATTAAATTACGAACACTTCGTTTTTGTAAACTCGCTGGCCGGCTGCTCGTTGAAAAATATTCAAACGCGCGATGCGTCCGCGTGGAGCAGCACCGTACAACGAGCGCCGTGGGGAATTATTATATTTTGCATGGGAGGCATCGACCGCGCGACCACGTGACGTAATTGTGGTTTCGGCCGCAGCAGCGCTGCCGGCGCGCACAGCATAAATGCAATGCGAACAGTGAGCGGAGCGTTCAGTTTTGCGGATTTGTGAGTCGAAGAGAGGCTCTTCACGCCTTTGTCGATTTTCAGTGTGTTTAAAAATATTTTTCTTGGCAATTATTCAACAAGTTAGCAAACAGTTTTATTATTTGTCATCGTTTTCTGTTTGTTTACTAAGTTAATAATCATCAGTGATATATATATTGTAATTAAAGTGACTGTGATAAAGTTAATCTGTGTTTAGTGAATTAACATTTTCGGAATTTTCTTTGGATTTACGAAAGGTAAGTTGTAACTCTTTGCCACCTATATTAGTTATATTTTTGTTATTACTAACAGTTAAAAGTACGTATGTGTAAACTTTAATTTTAAGATATAACAAATATTACAAAATATGTTACTTTAATTTATAAAAGTAACAAATACAATTCTAAAATAGAAAAATAACTTGAAAATAATTTATTATTGAGCTTCTAAAAGTGAATATGAATTGAGTTTACAAATAAACTATTATTTTTTAAAGATATTTTTTATTTGAAAATTTGTAGAATCGAAATCTAAATTCCAGATTTAATTTCTTGTCAGTGTATATTTCATTAAAATGTTGTTGATTATTATAACTGTCGTGAATGTGTCCAACATTCACAGTAAAGCGGAAATAATTATTTCGAAAGCAGAAGGTCGTCACTTTCACTTGTGTGTAAAAATGCCAAAACAACAACAACAAGATTCGGTAAGGGGTTCGTAAACACAAGGCGGCAACGTAGAGGGGATGTCCTGGATTAATGTGAAAAGAGTTACTTTCTCGCAGAATGAGGTCGCCACTTTTTTTTTTTACCGTTATGCAATTTTTGTGCCATTCTCGAGTTCTTGTCGAGTCTGCTGCTGCACAGTAATATTCTTGCCTCCGGTCTCTCCCCCGTGTCCTCGTAATGCATAACTGACCTACTTTGGCCGACCCTCGGTGCATAGGCTACACCACTTACCTGCATGCCTGACGTGTGTTCATTTAACGTCAGATGTTCAGAAAACAACTACAAGTCACAAGACATTAAAATAAATATATATTAAGTTACGAGTGAGAATGGTTAAGTAGGGCCTATATTTAAAAAAAATTATATTGGTGATGTATTAACGTATAAAATAGGTATTAAATTTTGCAACTAATTATTTGTTTTACGATAGAACAAAAATGGTCGATTTTGTCAGTTAAATACATTTATAATTTTTTTGCTTGTAAATTTATAAGCTGCAGTGCCAGATTACGGAATTAATAGTTTATTACAATAGGTAGTAGTCTATTCACTATTTTTTACTAGTTACGTAAATAGCGTCACATTAAATCTACTGTACCATTACATTCACCTGAAAAATATTGTAATTAATATTCTTTTTGTAGTACTGTACCAGTCTGCTTTGTTACAGCAAACAACAGTAATTTCATCTTTCAAATTTTAATCGTTATAATCTGTAATTAGTAAGAATTCGTGTTTTGTACATTTAACGATTTACAAAATTAATAGATAAAGTATCGGCTAATTTTTGTAAAAAGTCCACGGAATCGAGACTTATTAAAAAGTCCTCCCGAGCAACAATTCCTGAAACATTGGAAAAAACAAAGGTATTTATAATAGTTACAGCTTAAAACGTTAGTCGTCGTGTAATGAAAGTTTTAAAATAACGAAAACAACTGAAATCTTTGCAAAATAATTTTTTTTTTTTTATTGCATTTAGAGTTACGCTTGAGTAGCGGCGGTTGGTTTTCCAGTCTAGTAAGTAGTAAAATCGTAGGGGAGAGTGAGTACACCACTGTATAGCTAACTTTCCCGTCTGTGTTAGCGTTGCGAAAGGAGGAGAGGCTTTCTTTACCCACCTCCGTCCTGAGACGCGGCGATTATCAAAAACAAAGTAACTAAGAAACGGTTACTTTTCCATATTTCCATGGAATCCCACAAATCCGCCTCATCAATCATATTTTTTTTTTACAGTGATAAAAATTAACTGTAATGGCACTGATAAAATTGTCGTTTCAATACAAGAATTACATGTAATTACTCAGACAGGAAACGTCCATAAAGCAACGTTTGAACACAAAACTTTTCAGTAGTGTATAAAATAAATTTGTTACACCGTTGCGTGTTGAATAAAGTTTATTTGTCCCAACGAACAGAGACAGTTGTAAACAAAAAAATATTTTTAGCAATTGTACTTTGTAACGTTTTCATTTTAAACGTTGTATAATTTCTTGTTTTGAATAAATAATACGTGAAACTATTTGTATATTTATAATTATATCGTGTGGAAAAAACAAAAAGATAATCTAACTAATAGCAGTTATTTATTTCAAAATATTTTGACTTCATTTAACACGGGGTAATCAGTTGTACCAAAATGCTGACTGGCAGATCGTTGTTCTTCTGAAACAGTCAAAACAATTAGAATCGTTTTATGTACAGTATTATAGGCAACATTACAATAGGCTTGTGAATGTTCAATAGTATATTAGTAGTAGTAGTTCCACACATGATATGTGGTCGATTATTGAATCAGCTGTTTTTAAATTTTTGACACCGTAACGTAACTTTTGCGATCGATTTGATTCGCGATTTTTTTTCACTTCACCGGATAACGGTGCAACAGATACGTACAGCAGTGCGAGTGCGGAAATGCAGAGTATATAGTGGCGGGAACCTTCGAGGGATGAAAAAAATCAAGAGGGGTGGCGGTAGACAATGGACGGAATTTTCCATTGGTGGTCGTTTAGCGGAGTGGTGGGAGTTGGGATCGATCCATCCCGTCTAGTCTGAGCGGGCGGGAACTGACTCTCTCCCTTTGGCGTCCGCTGTCTGGCGTGTTCACATCGTTTGGCGAGAAACGTGGTCTTGATTCTAAACGTACAGATTGTTATAAAACGACTTGTTCTTCAAAACAAACACATAGGTCGGTGTTTGGAAACAGGAATTTTATTTGTAATTGTGAAATAAACCAGTTGTTAATTCAAATATGTGAAAAATTTACACGTTATAAGTTGAAAAATTCAACCATGTGGCTGAACGTGTAGTACGCTGTATGTTGAAAATACGGTGTTGTTTCGGTTGAATTGGGGGAGGAATAGTTTTGAAACCTAGTTTTTTGTTTTTTAAACAAACACAGCCCACTGTTCATCATAGAATATGGTTAACTTATGTGTTATATTGTGTAATCGAGATCAGGTTATAAAAGCAGCAAATGTTTGTTTGTTTACAGTGACTCTAACAGCCGGAATGTCTGTGGCAAGTGTACATCCTGGTAGTGGATTAAACCACCGGAGTCAGAGTTTCGGCAGCATCAGTTCCCTGGATGATATCCACGGCAGCTTTTACAGCACGGCCTCAGAGGCTGTATTATCCATCGAAGAACTTCGGCTGCAGCTCAACTCATGTTTCACGTAAGTACCAGCTTTGCGTCATAAATTGTAACTTTATCAACGGGTAGTTTGCTTCAACTGGGGCATATCTAGTATATATATGTATATATTCAAACCCTTTTTGCTACTGCCCGTTTCTTGATGTATATAATATATTTAATATTTATAATGAATTTACCTCAAGATATGTTTTTCCTTATTTGGAACATGTTTAGGGAACCATTGTCTTCCCATCATCAGCCTTCCTAATTTTGAGTCTGGTAAACCAACACACAAGTACTTCACTAGACTCAAAATCAGGAAGGCTGAGGATGGGAACACAATGGTTCCCGAAACATGTTCCTAATAAGGAAAAAAATATCTTGAGGTAAATTCATTATAAATATTAAATATAATGTGTGTGTGTGTGTGTGTGTGTGTGTGTGTGTGTGTGTGTGTGTAACCACTAGTACGACTGAGGTATACAAAGTCATTTATATAGTTATTTAACAATGAAACGATTATTGTAAACATGAAGAATAGGGCCAATGATTTTGTAAACAGAGAGTGTACAGACCATTAAAAGAAAAAGAAATTTATATTCAGATTAATATTTAAGATCTCAATCTCTCAACAAACTTTTGAAATTTCTCTTTCTCATTGTCACTGCATGGAAGTAGATGATCTATGAAAAATCAACAGTAATATATCAGTATTGTTGCTGAAGATGTTACTGAAGTATAGCTGAGATTCAGCTTTAAATGACTTAAAATATAATTACTGTTTCATCCAACTTTATATCAGTTTCAGTTAATAAATAAAATTTATTTTCAAGATTTAATTTAATTTTTTTAGGCGTAAAAAATTGTTTTAACTGACAGTCTGAATTTTTTTATACAGATGTGGTGTAAGTTGGATTGAAGACCACGTTTCTCTGGATTGTTCAGAATGTGGCGGATACTCACTTCAAAGACCGTGCCCCGTCTGTGACGGACAGTGTTCCAGCGTATGGAGGAGGGATCTTACAATGGTGAGCATTGAACAAATTTGGACACATAAACCTACGTTGTATGTAAATGTAAAGAACAACAAACCAATTTCACAATGGGAAAAAATTAAATATGACTTTAATTGCATTCAGTTCAGTTATGTCTAAAATGTGTAGCAGCAGTCAACTAAGTAAAGTTTATTGGAGTTTGCAAGGTTAGGTAAAATGAATTCTTTTTTTTCTGTCAGCACTTCAAAAATAATATGAGCAAAAACTTTCAGTTGTAATTGTTCAGTTCAAATTGTGAGAACAAAGTATTAAAATGTTTGTACATAAAATACAAATCGTGGAATGTGCGTAGTACTTATTTTGTGTGTATTGTGTGTACAGTCGCACGCATGCGGAAAGGCACGGTGGGAAGGACAGTGCAAATTACGCCCAAGCAAACCAAGCGATGCTACCGCCACCATGCTTCTGTTAAAACCCATCGCCACAGACGAGGAAGCGAGGTTATGCAATCGTCTGGAAAAGCTGGCAGCCAGCTCGTGATAGCCACGTCTCAAAGCTAGTGTGTTATTGACTGCATTCAGCCGGTCGGGTACGGAATGCGATGACTGGCAAAAAGTTCCTTGAACAATACTAGCACGACCCCGACATGGAATTTTAACCAGACGTTGTAACTTTCTGGTGGTGTCCTTCATGAAGGGTTGTGGCGGAGTATTGTGTTGCAAGAAAGAAGCATGTACGTACTGCAAGTCTCCCGTGGTGCAGCTTTCACCTTGCGTTTCTAGGTCATTGTGTGTGTGTGTGTGTGTGTGTGTGTGTGTGTGCGTGCGTGCGTGCGTGCGTGCGTGCGTGTCAAAGTTGTGATCTTGTACAGCAACTGTACTGAGAATATGTTTGTATTAGCCTTAAGTAACTTTATGTATATATTTATTAGCCACAGCACATTGTGTACATTATGATATTGCCAATCGTTTTAACGACGTTTATCATTTTATGATTTTTATCAAACCGTTACAATACATGAAAATTCTAGTAATTGATTCAAAAAAAGATCGGAATGTCAGATAAATTCAAATTATCATTATTTATTCAGTTCAGATTTTGTGATGCCATTATGATTGTCAGTTTCTTGGTAGTCTACACAATGTCCAGTATTAAGTTAATAAGTGTCATATTGTAAGATAATGTGATTGTAAGCAGTGCACTGTCGTAGATCTGAGACCTTGCATCACTCTTGACAGAATGTTACTTGTTCTGTATAGTTACCAGAATGCCATCATCATTGTCATTGTCAATCACTTTCAGATCTATTAAAGTATTATTACTTCCCATGTGACACAAGATATTTTTGATTTTATTGTTTACCATAAAAAATAAACTGGCATTTATTTATCAACATCAAAAGAATAAGAAGCAACCAAGTTTCTCAAATGAATATCTGAAATAAAATTTGTGATTTATGTTATAATGTATTGTGTACGTAATTTTATTACAAAAGATTTATTTAATTTTCTTACAATGATGATAATGTGTATGTTATTTATTATTCCTATTGTAATATTATTATTGTATATGTTGTCTATTGTACAAAGTTTTTAATTTTAGGTTGAGTTTTTAGTGTATAAAAATTAATCTGCTAAAGCATTTTTTATACTCGAAAAAATTAATTTAAGATTAAACTGTAAAATTGTCGAAGTGAGTTTTGTAGGTAGTAAATAATTTAATGTCTGTGATTTGATTGTGAATGAACATGATGAATAAACAGATATTAAGTTGATTATATTCTTTTAATGTATTTATTTTGTTTAATTATTGTTCATGCAGTGTTCATTTTTTAGTAAGCAAAACTTTAATATTCCTCAAACTTGTGGATATAAGTGTTCACAGTCTATATAAAACAATATTATCCAAAGGATTTGTTATGGTAAATAATTAGTAAAATATCTATAATTAATGGTAAATTTGATTAGAGTATTATGATTTGATAATACCCTCGTTTAATCTGTATCCCGCACATTATTTTTTTAATGTATTCTGTGGGAATTTATATAACAAAACCATTAATTAATTTCAAATTAACTGGAAAATAGGGCAAGTCTAACACATCTGTTAAATGACTACGTGACTGAAGTCGATACTTCTGTTGACAGTTGGGTCAATACGGATGTACGAGGCTTCATGCTGAAGAAATTTAGGATTCTTTCTTTAGACTACTAATTTTTCATTTTCTCACTAGTCTTACAAATATTCTCATGCAGTAACTTACAACCCAAGTGAAACAAACATAAAACTCTTCATTACACTGTGTTTTGTGAAAAATGTTGTACATCATCTGTATTGACTTACAAACGTGAACAGCAACAGCGCAGCAATAACTCATTAAGAAATATTACTCGTGGTTATATCTACAGTGTTTACAACAAATGAACACCAACTTCTTACACAAGCACATGAAATATAAATTATAAAAAGGTGCATTTTATGAAATTACATACTGTAGAGAATCAGTGAGCATAACCTGCTAACATAAAACTTGGTATTTGGAGTTTGAGTGGTCACTGTTTATTTAGAGACTAAAAACATAAACAGTCATTTGTGTTTCTTCCTTGTATAATATATATTTGTTATAATTCATTCTGTTAGTACAGAACACTAAGCATTACTTTTGATCGATAACATTGTTACCATCTTAATTATGTAGATTACATGTGAGGCAATCTTCAAAAACTAATACTGGTATTAACTGAAATTATAAAACTTCTCTGTATGGCAAATCTAATGGATCTCTTATTTTTAAAAGTAAATAATCTAACACACCAAAAATTGAGAACAAAATATATATTGTATTTTGCATAAGACTTATTGGAACTAATTAAAAACTTTTTCTTGAATTTTAACCGATGACAGACTGCCTCCCTTGACAAATTGTCAAGTTTTCTTAAGCAGAATAGAAGAATACAACTGATGAAAATATCACTATTCATCAATGATATTGCAAGAGCTGAAAATGGTAGTGGAGAGAAGAGAATTAGAACAGTGTGCCACTCCAGATACATCATGGGTTGCAGACCAAATGGCAGTATGATGATAGCGATGTTAAGATAGAAAATAAGAAAGATGGGTTGGCCGTAAGCCAGAAAATGTGAATTGTCGTTACACGAGATAGTGCTTTATGAACGAGTCATGAAATATATGAAAAAACATATTGTCGGCAGGATGAGTTAGACCCCTTGTCTGTTATTTTGAGGTTAGCTGATTGAAGCAGGAGTTCGATCAGAGTACAAAAGTAAAAAGAAAAGACTAAGGTGACCCCCTTCAAGGTTGAGTAAGTGACCAAGGGTGTGGGCCTGGATTAACAAATGTAAATAAAGAATTTATTAAAGACACGAGCAGTACAAACAATGGGGAAAACTGATTGTGAACAAGGTCGGGTGAGTCAGCAATATGTAAACAATCGTATTGTATTTGGAGCATTCATTTCAAAAATGCTTTTAAAGAAATCTGCTCTTGACATTCTTGAACATTTATCAGGTGTTAAATGCAGCTATTAATTAAAAACCTTATAGTGTTATTTATTTATAGCCTTATTTTATTTATTTTTAGAAATACATTCATGGTCACTTTATTGTTTACGCATATTTTGACTAAGTGACAAAAATAAATGGAACAACAAATTTTAAGTAACGGTGACATGCTGATTGTAAACGGTTTTAAATACAGTACATAGTTTAGACAATGGTTTTGCAGTTTTTGAACAGTTGAAATTATAATGCTCATAAAACAGCAGTGAAAGCAGATTTCACAGACACAGAGAGGGAGAAGAAACTTCTACCACACAGTGGTGTAGGGTATTTTCACTTGTAATGTAATGTTGCACATATTTCTTCCATTCTTCTGTGTTGTCTGCTTCTAGTATTTTTGTCCTTGTTTTATAACGAGCTTATCTCGTGTTAAGTGTTTTCATACTTTCCTCAATTCCTGTTTCTCCATCTTTGTCCGCTTCGTACATGTAGATATCTCCATTGTCTCTTCTAATTCGGACATTTACCTTGTAATGCCTACGGCTCTTCTCGGGTAGGTACTTCATCTATACAACCTAGGTTATACTTTGCTATGTTCCACTCAGCGCCGTTGACTCGCATCCAAAACTTACTATACGACTGTAAATTGAGATAAATTCCTTATCTTTATATTTTTTGTGTGTGTAATTTCATATTATTTTGTTTATTAAATTGTATGTATTGCATAACACAGCTATAACATGAATGTAAACAAACATTTGCATACAACATACATCATATCAGGAGCTCGGAGGAGAAAGGGCGAATAGAAAAAAATCGATTTTTTTACAGAATCCTATTTTCTGACATGTTAAGAACACGGTAATACCACTATCATGTATATATTCGCCCTTAGTATTCTGTAAGTGGCATTGAAATATATGGACTGCATAAAACCAGCTGAGAGCTTAGTGCTGTAATATTGGAGGAGTAAGGGCGGATATATTTTATATTATTACTTTTTTAGTTTACATTCGCCCTTTCTATCGTGAGAGTATTCACGAACTTTAAACGCGATTTCCCAACACCATGATTTTCATATTCACCCTTTCTACTCCCAGCTCCTGATATCATGTCTTCTCCATTTGTTTTGTTTTCAACAAACTATTGTCTACTGACAGGTTTGTAGCACTAGTAATTTATCATGACCTGGAATAAAATATCAGTTACTTTATATCAGTAAATGCAATGCCAACATATACACCAACAATGTGTGGTAATTGATGTCAGTACTTGCTTCAACAATTACATTGATGTCACTCACGAACTTCAGCATCTTGTTTTTTCACTGTCCAGAATTATGCTGTTCCAGTTTTGTAGAATCCCTTTGTTCCGTCACTCCTACCTCAGGGTCTACAATGTAAAACTCGCCTCAGCAACTTTCCTCTCCCCCATTCTACTTGCCCTTTTCTATTACTTCCACAAAGCATTTTCCAGATTGATTTATTTCACACTGATTTCTCACCGTCTCCTTCCTGAAGCACCGTGTCATACCTCTAAAAATACATGCACATGCTGTCTGTAGTTTCTCTATTTGCATCGCTTGTAAAAACACCCTTGTTTCTAAACCGTAAGGTAATGCCATAATTACTATAACTATGCAGTCATCAGGGGCAGATTAGAAGCATGTGGTGCCCTGTGCTGCCATCAAACTGGTGCCCCTTCCCTGATTCAAATTTAACCTTTTATCCATTATTTACTGTGATAAATAGCATACACAATTTCTAAAGTTAACAATTACTTTATTAAAATGTCAAATTACAACAAATATTTAGCTAAATAGTGATTACAATGAACGTAGTAGTACTTAACCTTAGAATATACTAATCGATTCATTTTTCTTAAATTTGCCTTAACGAAGTCTTGTATAATTTCTTCTAAATCTAGCGATTCAAGTATCTCGCTTTCAATATTCAACCTTGCTAACGTAGATAATGTCTCATCTCCTATAGTTGAACTCAATATATCTTTAATGCGTTTTAATACAGAAAATGATCTTTCAGATTTGCAGTTAGCTATTGGAATTGTTAGAAGCAGACGATAAGACAATTGGATTGAGGACATTTGTTTTTTTTTCACATTTATTATCTTCAAAAAGTTTAGGGCTGGATGGTGCCCCCTCTGACAGCTGAGGCCCTGGTGCCCGGTGCTGCAGCATACTCTAGCGTTATGAATAATCCACCACTGCCAGTCATATTTGGGTGTCCCTTTGTATTTCCTCTTGAAGGTTCTTTGTTATAGTCCCTGTGAGAGCTTGAAATCTATTAATTTTATTTCTAACATTGTGATTGACATCAGATCCCAGATACTCCACGTATATGAGACCTGCCAAATCAAGCATCGGATCTTTTCGGTTAAGTGGCAGGATGGCAGTGAGCAATTACTCTACGTAGCAATCGTCAGTAACAATGCATTTCACCCTCCAATGTATTTTGCAACCATTCCATGGTGACAGCGTGCCCTGTCACTCTGTATGCTGCAGTTGCAAGTGTAGTAGTATCGTAGTGTATCATGAATTTCCTTCAGTTAACAGCACAGGTTCTTGACAAAGATTCAGTTTCTAAGAGACAAAAATATTTTACATAACCTAAGAATTTGTACGAACGGTCACCAAATGAAACTGTATACGACAGGTAAAGACCGTTGGGTATGTTCTAAAAAGGACTGCCGGGAATCCAAACAAGTGCGACAGGATACATTCCTAAATAATTCTCGATTCGATTTCTGCACAATAGTATACTTCATTTACTGTTGGAGTAAGGAGTACACAACCATGCAATACTGTCAAGATGAGTTGGAAATGAATCACTCCACATGAGTGGATTGGAATTCGTACTTGTGAGAAGTGTGTGAGTACCATGTATTAAAAAGTCCAAAATAAAGTGTGTATTGGTGGACCTAATTTCCATGTAGAAGTGGACAAGACTTGTTTCACTAAAAGAAAATATAATAGGAGAAGAGTTTTAGCAAATCAATGGGTGTTTGGTGGAATTTGTCGTGAAACAAGAGACTGGTTCCTTGTGAGTGTTCCAGACAGATCCGCAGGGACTTTAGTGCCTATAATAAACCAGTATGTTGCCCCAGGTACAACCGTTTTGTCTGATGAGTGGAGTGGAGAGTATATCACAATTTACATCAAAATTATCACCATTTAACATTCAAATTCAAATATATAAAATATAAAAATCATGTCAAAATGAAAATAAAAATACAAACTGTCGCTGTTTATTGCTACGTGTGGAGGGGGAAATGCGTTGTTACTGGCGATTGCTACGTAGAGTAATTGCTCACTGCATGCTGCCACTTAACCAAAAAGATCCCAAGCATCTTATAATTTTTTTACTAGTTTAGTATTGTTTGTTTTTTGTTTTTAGTTATCCATGCTGTAATAGAATGGCAGTATGTGCAATAAGTGGAACGGAGCCCCATTTCTACAATGTTCCACACAGAACTGTTGTTTTCTTGTAAGAAAATGAGGTGGCTGAAAGCAAGATATCTGCAGGAACCAAGAAACATGTTGGCAGACATTAACTGAAAGTCTTTCTAAGAAATACTGCTTTCCTGCAAGAGAAGTGCCAGTTTTTATAAAATTAATATCTTAAAACTGTTTCCAAGATCTCATACGGATGTAAAGAACCTTTCCCTTCATTCAACTCAGTGTATGATACAATAATCAGTTTCCCAAAACTGCACCTATTATTTTATTATATGGTTATATTTCCAACTAAATATCAAGCAAATGGGAATATTTATTTTTTTCGGAGTAATGCTTTTAATTTAAAATTGTAATATAGATATATAATGGTCTATCATATAGTATATCTCAATATACCATGACAAGTGTAGAGGTTCCTGGCTACTACCAAGTCAGCATGTGCTTATCTATCCAAGATTTGGTAATTGGGTCTTTGCATATCAATTCAACCAAAAAAAAATCATTTTCTCACCCACCATCTCAGATTTTGATGAAACTTGGCTTATTTGTTCTCCCTACAGAGATAAGCAACCACACCAAATTTTAACCCTCTATCTCTCTCCGTTTTCATTGTATAGGCTTTCAAAATTTTGAAATTTTGGTGATTTTAACAATCAGATGTTGTGAAACAAGACTTCCTAACCTTTTGAAAATAATTTGTAACTTTTTTATTTATCATCCAAGCTTTGTGAAAGTTTATAGTTATATACTCTAAAGTATAAGTATTCTATAAAAATACACAATACCTTTAAGTAAACTACTGAGGCTGGAAAAAATGTTTTGTTTGCATCTTTGTAGTTTTTTTTTAGTAAAAAACATGGTTTGGTGTTAAATTGAATATCACAGAAAGGGAAAGGGATAATCACAAAAACCTTTTTTTCAAAATAATCCTCAATACATGGGCTATCATATGAAATTTTATAATAATGTTATATTTTATTATTATTTTTATAACCGCACCTATTATTATATGGTTTCAGTGATCAAGAGAATGGCTTGTTGTCATTAGTCATGTTGGCAAGTTGAGAACCATATCAAAAGGCTACTGATAAGAAATAAACACCAATTCAACGATCATTAATTTTTTCAAAAGTTGGACACACTTCCAAAAGGCTGAGAAAGCCAATGGGCTGTTATCCAAAATTGTGTCATTGAAAATCAACCGTGACAGCAATGAAAGTGTCCAAATGATATCAGTGTCACTTGATTAATACCACACTGATGTGTATACTGTACAACGTTTTTGTGTAACAGTCTATAATTAAACGTTTGAAACATAAGATCAGTATGATTCAGTGGAAAGCAATACCCACATATGAGTGTAATATTCATTTGATGCATCAGTTTCCGTCCATTTTATGAAGTAACTGTATTTGGCAGCGAGCAGTGGGATGGCCTAATTGGATGTTGTCGCTTGTGTTTTGCCCTAGAATGGGAGGATTTGTTAATGAGATGATTCACCTGTCCGCGTGTATTACAGCGCTTCATTAACATGGTGAAATTTCTGTGTAGTGCCCCTATATTGGTGTCAACTAGAATAGACCAGTAAGATGAGTCACTAATTTTTTACTGTAGAATTACCATATGATGAGAGCAGCAATGTCATAGTTCAGAGAAAATTAATTACTTTCTTTTTTCCTAGCAAGTTTAGTTTTATTTATTTATTTTTTTTTAATTAAAATACTGTTTAATAATATTGTCAAATTTGTATCTCTAGTTTTGAAAGAACAAATTTTGAGAAATATATAGTTTATTCTTTTCTGTATGTTTTCATGTAGAATGATGAATTCTTCTATCATTAATATTTAAAAACAGAATTATCACTGTTGCACACCACTATAGAAAAATTATTCCGATTAGCGCTTTCAAGCTTCTCAGCTCGTCAGATTGGAAATCGAAATGTAATATTTCCATTCACACATTAACAGGTGTGAATGGAAAGATATATTTTCTACAAATTAGTAAAAAAAAAAATTATTTCTTACTCTCACAGAACTAAAATTTAAATATTACTTCACCTGTTAATGTGTGAAGTTTATAATATTATAAACTTCTGATAATATTAATATTTAAATTAAGCCATTTTTTAAAATTAAATTTCTCATTTATTAACAAATGTTATAGCTTTTTGTATGCTTAAAAACTCTCTTGAAATCCATCACCTAAATTTTTATCTCGATCCACTACCGCTAACATTATTAATTATGAAGAACATTATTAATATGTCATATTCCTATCCAGATAACAATAACTATAATAGTTTAATACATTTGAATAATAAAACAATTCCTTTTAATTAATAACACAAAAACATTCAGGAGAAGCAGGTAGCATAGGGCAAATCTGCAAATAAGAATAGCAGTTTAGTTCAGCCACCATTTACTATCCCAGATAATTATTCCATACTCATGTTATCATAGAGAGCCTAGACCTGCAGACTAATAAATGCTCAATGAAATTATGGCAGCTTGAAAACGTATGTGGGATTTGTAAGATGGCAGATAGGTAAAAACTATTACAATAGTTTTATTCACTTGGAACCTTAAACACACACGCAACAAACCAATTTTTTACTATATCCACTCATTTTTATTTACAAATCTAAAAATTGCTTTAAGAATTAAAAAGAATGTTTAAATTTTAGTTCTGTGGGAGTAAGAAATAATTTTTTTATTTTTATTAATTTTTAGAAAATATAATATGTTTCCATTCATTACCTGTTAAATTAATCTAACCAAATACAACTATTACATTAATGACTTGGAACACAAAGGTTTTTATAAGTAAAAACATAAAGTTTTACCTTACAACCTGAACCGGTTTTCACCTTTAAAAGGCTTCTTCAGAGGTTCCCGCTGGTAGCGCTGTCTGTCTTGTTGTGGGCGACGAAATCGAAAAATCGATGTTGTGTGTGTGGGGTGAGATGTGTTCAAATAATGCGTGCGATTTGAATTGTGTCTGTTCATTTAGGATGTCATTTTTATTTGTTTTCGTGTGTTTGTATATTTCCAATTGTTCTAGAGTGTCTAGTTTTCAGCCTTTTGTGTGTACGTGTAGAATGTTCATGTTATTGTCGATGTTTTTGTATGTGTGGTTTGCCTCGATGAGGTGGTTTGCAAAGGTGAATTCTGTAGTGGAGTGGAGTGCCTTTGTGTGTTCAATATATCTCTGTTTGAAGCTACGTCCTGTCTGGCCTATGTAGAATTTGTTGCAATTTGAGCAATTTAGTTTGTAAACACCGGGTAGATATAATTGTTTTGTGTGTGTGTGTTTTGATAGTGTGTGTTCTGTTTTGTTAGTAGTTTTGTAAGTGATTCTGTATCCTGCTTTTTTGAATTTGTGGGCTATTTTTTCAGTTTGTTTGTTGATGTATGTTAGTGTTATGAATTTGTTGTTTTCTGTCTTTGTCTGTTGTTTTTTTTGAGTTTTGTGTAGGAGTTTACTGACTATTCTGTCATATCCGTTAGATTCTGCTAGATATTTTATCGTGTTTAGTTCGTCTTTGTAGTCTTTTTCGTCTAGGGGGATGTTGTTAAGTCTATGTATCATGGTTCTGAAGGCAGCTAGTTTGTGTTGTATTGGGTGATTGGAGGAGTTGTATTAGTGTGTCAGTTGTAGTCGGTTTTCTGTATATACTGAATTTGTGCCTGTGTTCAAGTTGTCTGATGGAGAGGTCTAAGAAGTTTATGGTATTGTTGTGCTCGTATTCGGCAGTAAAGGTTATGTTTTTATGTATTTTGTTTATGTGCATTAGTAACTGTTCACATTGTCTTTTGTTTCCCCTGTATAGTATTAGAATGTCATCAACGTATCTGTGCCAATATAGTATTTTACGTGAATGTCTGTCATTGTTTGTGAGTATTTTTGTTTTCTCTAAGTGTTGGAGGAAGACCTGCTAGAATGCTGGATATGGGGAAGCCCATGGGTAGACCATCATTCTGTGTGTAATATTTATTGTTATAAGTAAAGTAGTTTTGTTTTGTGATAATGTTCAGAGTTTCTGTTATTTCGTTGATAAGTTTGTCTGGTGTGTTGTTCTGTTTGAGTTTGTTCTGTAGGATGGTGATTGTTTCAGAGATGGGGATGTTTGTGTACAGGTTTTTAATGTCAAAGGAGGCTAATGTGGCATTATGGGGGATGTGTATGTCTTATTTTTGTTACTAGGTCTGTGTTGTTTTTTACTGCAATGTTGTTGTCTAGTTGTGTGTGTTGTCTGATAATTTTGTCTAGATGTTTTGCGAGTTTGTGTGCAGGGGCATTACGGTAGTTGATAATGGGCCGGATCAGAATATCGTCTTTATGGATTTTGGGAAGCGCTTGGAGGGTAGGGGCTGATGGTCGGTCAGCGCAGGACGGACAGCGCTACCAGCGGCAACCTCTGAAGAAGCCTTTTAAAGGTGAAAACCGGTTCAGGTTGTAAGGTAAAACTTTATGTTTTTACTTATAAAAAACTTTGTGTTCTGAGTCGTTAATGTAATAGTTGTATTTAGTTAAGTAACGGACACGTCATGGACAACGAAATCCAAGAATTTAATCTAACCAAATCTAACGGTCGAAAACCGGTTCAGGTTGTAAGGTAAAACTTTGTTTTTACTTATAAAAAACTTTGTGTTCCGAGTCGTTAATGTAATAGTTGTATTTTGTTAAGTAACGGACACGTCATGGACAACGAAATCCAAGAATTTAATCTAACCAAATCTAATTCAAAAATCACTTAGGTCCTTACTGTGGAATTAAATTCCACCAGTAAAATTTTTAAAACAAACTTTGTATTGTTATACAAATTTTGTGGTCTGAACAATTCCAAAATACAGTAACTAACTTAAACTTAATACAGTATTCACTTGAATTACCTTAATGGCATCATGTACATCTTGTAATTATTTTTAAAATTCTGGTAATTTTATTTGAAAAATAATTAATTTATATATTACATGTACTGATATATTTTTTGTTTCATTTAAGGTATTGAAATTTGGTACAAGAACAATGTGTGGACTCTCTGATAGTTGTGGAGTGACAGCAAATAAAGGTAGACAGAGCAAAAATCTGAACTCTCAGATGTGTTACCAGCTGTAAACCTGATGATTGTTATACTGTACAGATGAGAATTACTAAAATCCTCAATCACTGAACAAGACTCAAAAGTGTACACGTTAATATTATGTATTGGTTTCCAGTTGGAAGAAGGGTATGTGCATAGGCGTGCGCAGCATCCTTTATTAGAGGGTGCACGAACCATTGTACCGGGGGGGGGGGGGGGGGGTCTGGAATTTTTTGAAGAATATGCTGTCTAAAACGTATTTTAAACAATTTTTTTGTTAAAAATTAAACCAAAAATCTAACACTCTTGGGCTACAAAAAAGATTTAGTTGAAGTTTTTGAACTTTAGTTCTAAGCAACATGTTTTTTTTAAGTTGAATCTTAAACTTTGCTTTATAATTAATTTTGGATGTAATTGATATTTGTAACGTCTCCCACGTTCTTTGGGCGGCAATTAATATACGGTAGATTTGGGTGATAATATGCAAATTATTATCATAAATTAATATTTGTAATTGCTTTAATTGTTAATGATGTAAGGGTTAATGAGTAGGCCCTTCATCAGTTTATTACCACCACGTAATTTAGTTACAAATCTACTGATTTACTTAGGTTGCTTCTTTAATGTTAAATTATAATAGTGATGTAACTTGTGAATAACACAGGGTTTATTGAGAATGATGAACGCATTATTGATTGAGTGCTTAGGTACTAATTTATTATATGTTAAACATTTGTATTCAATAACAAACACATAAATATCTTCTTGGTACCTGTAAATACATACAACATATATCAAAACATAAATTCTTCCTTAATTGTTTCCTGTAAATACACACAACATAAAAATGCATACAATAAATCAAATAATATTATTCTACCTAATGCGTTCATTCACCCAGATGGATGGCTTTAATAGAACATAACTATATATACTGAATGCAACCTTCTTTTACTAACTTTTCTCATATTTTCTCAGGGTCAGATTCTTGGAAAGAGACAGGACAGTAGTCAATTATGTTAACAAGATCATAAAGAGTTACTTG
This sequence comes from Magicicada septendecula, assembly GCA_034769895.1. Classification (NCBI taxonomy): domain Eukaryota; kingdom Metazoa; phylum Arthropoda; class Insecta; order Hemiptera; family Cicadidae; genus Magicicada; species Magicicada septendecula. Next base: position 36,538,472 of record CM068372.1, read on the forward strand.
ATTTAGCTAATCCGTTAATCCATCGGCGCTATCTCCTGGTGATGATGATCGTTGGTGATGTTGCTCCATTGAATGCGATGATGATGATCACTTTCACTTGTCACAGTCACTCGCGTCGCTAACAGAATAGTGTTTTGTGTTATTCTGTGTTCACACGCTCTAAATTGTCTCCCCGCATATGCATGTTTGGTTAAATGTTCTTCGTATGACTACGCAAAGGTATTATTGTGTGGCTAGTTAATATTTCCTTTAAATATTAGTGTCTTGGTTATAGTGATTGATAGGTATAATTATAACGTTAACGCACATCGTGAATTACTGTTCGCTATACTGTTTTCTAATATGTAAACAATTATATATTCTTGGTTAAAGAAAGTTCAGTTCCCATTCGCGTACTTTGAGAATACACGGTAGTTTGATATGCCGATGCACTTCGAAATTCGTGTGAATGTTCTTAGTAGAAATACGGCACTGAGTAAACTTGCGTGATTGTTTATAACATCATTAGTCCGGTTGAATATAAGGCTCCTCGCGAACTGTTCGAGAGTTAACGTGACTTCCGAAATTATTATAAGACTGCTGAAAATTTATAATAAGACTGACGAAAATTGTATTAAGACTGCCGAAAATTGTATTAAGACTGCCGAATTTTAGAATGAGACTGCCTCGTCCCGCGTTCGACAAATACTTTTTATTAACATCTCCCTACTCGAAAATCTGTCTCTGGCTTGTCCACGCCTAAGATTACCATGATAGGCTGAAACTCTACCCTCTCTTGATGTCGTTTCCCACCATCTCGAAGTCTTCCAGTCTTCTACCCTCTGATTCGTTCTTCTGTTAGTTGCTATGGAAACGGGCCTCTTTTTCGCTCTCTCTCGTGAAATACTTCGTCCTGATAGGTAGCTAGAGATGCCCTTTGAGTCGTCTTGTCCAGGCGTCACTCTCATTCTAGGAAATGCAAGCTATTTCCCGCGTGTCAATCAACCCATTGTGCGAGTCTCCTGCAAGGGTTTACTCTAAATGTCTCGGTTATTGTTCGTTACTGAAACTCTGTGTCATGGCAATTAACAGTTTTCTATCAAGTGTCGACGGTTGTAACCTCCACGCTTTCTCGTCGTAAATTTTAGCTTGTCACTTAAGCGAATACCCCGCTGTGAGTTGGCGCTGGTTCTCTTCATAGTTTGTTGTTTGGATCTTTTCTAAAGACTGCAGTATGTCCTGAACCCTTTGTCTCTCATCTCGTTTTTTGTAAAGTGACCTCGTTCCTTAGCTGCACCCTCGACACACGCTCGCTTCAATTCTGCGTAAACGTCCGGTCGGGCCAAGTACATTGTTCAAATAGTTACGGTGTCATAATTATCCGTTGGCACTCTCCTGTCAACTTAAGTGTCACTTCTTATTGTTGCCTCGTACTGAACGCGCGTCTATTGTATGATAGGGCGTTAGTTGTCACCTACCCCATTTACTTTGTTTTATGGCTCTGTTCTTAGAGTCACTGTCAGCGTAGCGTGAGAATAACTGGTCAAGTGTGAAAATTAAATTTTTAATTTTTGACTGCTATAGCTTCTATCTACTCTTTTATAGGAAAAAAAATATTTCTGAGACATACACTAAAAATAATTTATTTAAAATAAAGACAAACATTTTGTAAGTTTACAGTAGCATACGCCTTTCTCCAGGAATCATTACTTTAAATTCTTCAATAATGTCTTTATAATCCACATTTACTGCTAACTCTAGCTCAATAAAAGGAAGCATCAAATATTCCAATCCATCTTGAGTCATGCTTGTTCTGAGTTTTGATTTTACAATACTCAGTTTGGAGAAGCTTCTCTCAGATGAAGTATTTGTTACTGGTATTGTAAGAAACAGTTTTAATGTGGCGTAAAGCTCGGAGAACAAGTTAACACGATTTTCAATGCTTAGCCAGTCCAACCACTTCTTCAAGGCTGTCCTTGTCGTACCTATCAAATAAAAATATGAATTACATAAACACAGTGCCATTAGGTCTACTGTATGTATTTGGAAACCTTCTGTATATTTAATTACACTTGGACAGGGTTTCCATTTCTGTCAATTCCAATTTGGAATGTAACCCTGTCCAAGTGTAATTAAATATACAGAAGGTTTAAAGCTTTTTAAGTTATTATGCTCACCTTTTGGAGGAGCTCCATTATCACACTTGTTGTTTTGTAGTAGTTGTTGTTCTGCTTTGATGCCATAAAAGTCAACCTGAAGTTTTTTTGACACTAGTTTCAAATCATTCTCTCCTGCTTCCAACTTGAGAAGTTTTCCAATTGCAACTATTAAATCACACGTTTCTTGCTCAAATCGTTCGTCTATGCCCATTACCAGTGAGTCTATGAAAGGGTAAAATGTCAAACATCTGTCTTGATCTTCTTTACTATCAAAATAGTGAGAGTTTTGGACAGCTTCATCAATGCGTGAAGACACTTTTCTTTTTCTCAAAACAGGAACCTCCACGTCAATTTCTTCACAAACTTCTTTTGCACAATTAAAAATTTTGTTAAAAGATGTTTCATTCCTCTGTGACGAAAGTGACTCCCGGAGCATTTTAACCCCGTTCATGGCAGTCAAAAGGTCAATGTCCTCACTCTGAAGTGTTTTGCTTACTTTTAAAATCAATAAAAGTATCGGGTGAGTGATTTCCAAAGCCAACACAAAATCAAATGACTTCAGTTCATGTAAGAGCCCTCGACCTTTTACTTTCACATCAGCTTTGTCAGTTGTTGATATAATTTCCTGTAAGGCCTCAACAAGAACAACAAAATTTGTCTTCACTGATTTAACAGCCTCTGCCCTACAAGCCCATCTGGTTGTAGATAGGGACTTAAGAGTCTTTAACTTAGAGTTAGCTTCTTTTGCCATTGCAGCAAACACTGCATGGCGTGATGTGCTTCCTTCTACAAAGCAAAATAAGGTTTGTACAATTCCAAAGAAGTTGAAAATTATGCGATTTTCTTTGCTTGAGGTACATGCATCAACCAAAACTAGATTCAAGCAATGCCCATAGCAATGAACATACATGATCTCTTTACACATCTCCTTACACTTTGCTTGAACTCCGTTATAGCATCCAGACATTGTTGATGCACCATCAAAACAAACAGAAATTACAGAGGACCAATCCATTTTTAAAGTATTTACAAGGACATCATTTAGTTTCTGAAAAACGGACTCTGCATTTTATTTTGTTAATCTTTGTAAACAGACAAATTGCTCAACAGCACAGTTTTTTTTCATCATCAAAATGTCGTACTACCACAGACATTTGTTCGTTATGACCTAAATCAGAAGTTTCATCAGCTATCAATGAAATTTTTTCCCTTGCACAGAATTTACAATATTACGCTGAATAATGTTGTGCAATGCTTTGATTAAATCATTTTGAATGTGATTGCTTGTGTACATGGCATTTCGAGGCGATTCCTTTAAGTGTCTTTTCATAACAGGGTCATACTTCCTTAACATATCAACTAAGCTTAAAAATAGCCCTTTGTTTACATTACTTTCATTTTCCCTGTGTCCTCTGATAGGGTATCCTGATTTTGCTAAACAAATAACTATATCTATAAGCCTTTCCATAACGCTTCGGTTGTTATTTTTTTCAATTTGTTTTTTTACCAGAACCTCTTCTTTTTGTTTATCTAACAAAACATCGATTGGTGTTTCTTCATTGGAAGTAAAGCTGGAAAATGATTTCAAACTTTGATTGTGGCATGTCGACCCCTGATGTGCTTTGAAACACTCATTCGCCTTGTTCCAACTTTTGAATCCTGTCGTAATAAATGCTTTGTCAGTATGACCCTTTTTGCCTGAATCATTAGAAGAAAAAAATCGACAATATAAACAAAAAACTGCATCAGCTGAGGGACTGTACTCTATCCAATCATATTTTGTATACCACTGTGGTTGAAAACTTCTTAGCTTGTTCCCTACTTTAGTGGAAGGATATTTATTGAGTTTTGGTTGATAGGGACCTCGAACTAATCTATCACTTCTCTCAAATCTATTTTTAGGAATTTCTTGAATAGGATCGTCAGGGTGAGGAGTCGTTGGCTCATGTTTGGAAGTCGATGTCGATGGCTCATTAATAACATCATGCAACGGAGTTCCATTGGTGTTACTACTTAAACTTTCACTTTTACTACTTTCACAAATTTGCACTTTTAAACTGACATTACTACTATTCTGTGTTAGTCCGTTCTGTTCTGTTCTTATAATAAACCTATCTAAACTATTTTTCTTCATTTTCACACACTAACTAATTACGCACTATTTCACTTTCACTATTTGTCCCTATTTAGTACCTATACTGCACTAAATTACTAAATTATCACGATTCTGTACTAATGCGGTGCGGTGCAGACTACAGAAACTTTAGCGCGCACGTGAAGTCAGTTAAGAACAGCTGTGAAATGTGGGAGTGGGTTGGTCGAGCCAGTAGACCAGTTGAGTGGCGGCGGTGAGGGGCGAGAAAGGGAAGGGAACAACGCACCACACACGCCTTTCCTACACCACTCCGCTCTGACTCATGACTGAGTTCACTACCTTGATAGTTTCAGGTTTCATGTTCGTCTTGTTTAGTGAGATTCCCCGTATCTTCAAGGCTTCTATCCCACTTTTCTCACACAAGTTTGTTACTCAATGAAATAAAAATTACGAAAACATTGAGAATGTAAATACCAACAATATAAAAAACTTTTATTTATTTATTTAAATATAACTTATTAGCAGGTGCCTGTGCACCTGTGGCACCCCCCGTGCGCACGCCTATGGGTATGTGCCATACAAAACAGTTGAAGAGTTTGGAATAACATCACTAAGAACAAGAGACGGGGCCTGATTTACGAAGTTGTATCAGATATTGTCTTTAAGTATTGCCAACAATGTTGTATCAGCACATTTCTCCTCGTTTTGCGAAGGTGTATTTCCATAGTTTCTTTATATCTCTTGATCTCCAACATTTCATTTTCTCACCTACTTGTATGTCCTGATTATTTGTATTTTCTGCTAATTCTATAAATGGCATAGTCTATTATAGTTTTGTTTCTGATCTGCAAATAACTGAAGGAAGAATACACTGATTAAAAATGCTTCCAGTACAGATTTCATATCTATCTTTAGAGGTTACGCTTCCAAATCTCCACTGAATGTTTATCGGTGGCAGCTTGCAGGTAAAATTAATTGAATGTTCTGCGTGAGACTAGATTAATAACAAAAATGATACAAATTTAAAAAGTGACACTTCACATTTTCTGATCCTTGCAATTTATCTTTAAATCATTTTCATCCTTGTGTTATAGAATATTGTCGTGAATATAATTCATGATATTAATTGATGACTCGTTGAGCACTTGGCGAAACATATCAATACAAAGGTTTTTTAAATATATAAACACTTGGTACGTTTCACAGATTTTATTTAACTCTGACGGCTGTTTCGACTTCCTAAGCTATTGTCAAAGAGACGAATGAATTAAAAACCTAAACTCAGGATGTGTGAGTAAAGGTGGTGTCCATCTGTTTAGGGCGTGTATTGGAACATCTGTGAGGGTGTTAAGATGGAGAGGGGGTGCAGGAGCCAAGGGAAGGTCAGGTATCTTCCAAATTTTAATTTTGCATTCAGACTGTATTTAGTTTTTACAGACACCTGACCTTCCCTTGGCTCCTGCACCCCCTCTCCATCTTAACACCCTCACAGATGTTCCAATACACGCCCTAAACAAAACAGATGGACACCACCACCACCACCTTTACTCACACATCCTGTGTTTAGGTTTTTAATTCATTCGTCTCTTTGACAATGGCTTAGGAAGTCGAAACAGCTATCAGAGTTAAATAAAATCTGTGAAACGTACCAAGTGTTTATATATTTTAAAAAACCTTTGAATATAATTATACATTTTAGATTAAATAATTTTATAATGCATAATATGTGCAGGACAACATAGTCTTATTTAGGAAGTAAGGTTAACTCTGATGTGTCCCTTGTTCCTCTCCATTCCTCACCGTTCACTTACTGCAGGTCAAGAGCAGAAGAGAGGTAAGTACAGCACACACTGCACTTCCAAAGCTGTCTTATGGTCAGCGGGAAGTCTGGCATCCTGTCATCAAACAATTGTGTACACAAGATAGAACTATTAAAATATCTTCCCAGGGAGCTCCATCAACAAAAATTAGAGACGCATCCACAATTATTGCAAAGCTTTTGACGAAGTACCAAGGTTGATACTGTGGAGAGTTTTAGAAAATAGAGGCATTCCATTACATTTAATACAAGTGATCAAGAACAGGTATTTATTAACCAGGATACAAATAAAGCAACAGAACCTAATCAAAATAAATGGAGGCATTAGACAAGGTTGCCCTTTATCAACCGCTCTGTTTAACGTGTTTTTGGATAGAATTCTTAGTATTTGGCTTAACAGTGTAAATGGAGGAATTAGAGTTGCGTGCAAAATGCTTAAGACTCTGATGTTTGCAGATGATCAGATTTTATTGGCCACAAATGAAGACCTGCAAAGGATACTCCACTCCTTAAATAACATTGTGAAAGAATTTAATATGAAAATATCTGACAAAAAACAAAATGTGTCAGATAAAGGAACGTGGTTGGTTAGATCTTAGTTAGAAACCTGGACATTAACCAGCACAGACAAGCACCATATGAGAATTTTTGAACAAAAAGTCTTGCAAAAATCCTTTGGACCTCTACAAACTGAAGATGGCTATTGGAGGATTCGAGTGAATCATGAACTGGACCAACTGATTCAGAGTGCCAACATAGTCTGGTTTATTAAGAGTAGAAGACTTGAGTGGCTGGGCCACGTAAGGCGAATGGATGAAAGAAGAATGGCTAAGAGAATTGCAGATTGGAGATCGGTAGGAAGAAGAATCAGAGGTAGACTCAGAAAGAGAAGGTTGGATGACATGGAGGATGATTTGAGATGTATGAACATGAAGGGATGGAGATGGAAGAAAGTCATTGAGCAGGCTAAAACCTACGCTGGGTTGTAACACCAGGAAAGGAAAGAAGATTTGTGCAAGAACATTTAACAAATTTTCTTTATAGTTCACTTATGTTAACTATTCCCACCAGTCATGAAGTTTCAGCCGCCTCAGTAGCTCACTGTGGCAACAATCAAACTGCACTGTAAGAAGTTTATTACTTTACATTCTTTGAAAAAAATGTCAACAACGAATTTTGTAAAACTTCACAAAAAATCAAGGTTTCTACATTTGTTTTATGTGTGCATTTCTTTTACGTATTACATAAAATTTCCCTTTTTTATACAAAACAGTTGTAATAAATCTGTAATTGTGTTTAATTAATCGGTTACATTTAATTTGAGGTGTATTAAAATATCGGGCGCCATGTTGCATACTGCACAACAAATACAAAACTTACCTTGAAAGGCCAGAATTCGGGTTACACGAACCAGGTCCATGGAATGTATTACCTGAAATAATTGTACTCAAAATAAAACGTACCATTGACCTTTAATTTTTTGAAAATGACTACACTGTTACACAGTGAACTACACGATATTATCAAATTATGCCCTAGAATTCAAATATGAAACACTTCACCGTGCATGTTATACTCACTATAGTAAGAGATGATTCAATTCGACGGCCACTCATTAATCAGTGGGCAAGATTGGTCAGTTACACCTACATACTCTACTTTAATCATGCATGTACTTTTCATGAATCATCACTTTTGTATCATCCACACTGTTTTTGGACATAGTATTAGAATGAACATTGCCAAATTGGCTAATCTGAATTCACCAAGTCCCAGATAAGTTCATGCTCAAGTCCCAGTTGGTAGGCTTGAATTTCTTGTATTTCTACTATTATCAGTTGTGTCCTTGTGCACAAAACAGTTATAAAAATGCTGTCTTAATAATTGATTTTTAATCTGGGTTTCATTGTAAGTTTTTTGAACTGTAACAGTAAGTGTAAAAAGCTGTTCTGAATCATCTTAAATGGAGCCGCAAATTGCATATTGTATTCTGAAAGATAAAATTTTGGCAGGTAATAAACGTTATTATGTTTTACAGCCTCTGCTCAGCAATAAATGTGTTTCAAGAAAAAAATATAAAATTATAAGAAGTGTGTAAAATTATAAGAGATTTATTTAAAATCATACATTTATTGAAATAATAAAAAAAAACATTAAATATTTAATAAATAGCTGATTACATAAACATTGCAATAATCGAAAATATGAATCAAAGTTAAATTGATTAACTATATTACCGTTAACTGTATTGTAATCGAAACATTCAATTACACATCAATTCAAACAAACCTCTGAAGATACAAATAATTTCTGTGAAATGTGCATCTGGTGTAAATAAACCTACTTGCAGAAGTACTTATTATTTGAAGATGTTACATGGGAGACTGCAGGAAACTCAATGAGTTACTTACAAAGGAATAAATAAGAAATGTATAAAATTTTAAGAAAATAATATTTACTTATAAGAAATATAAATTATATAAAATGTGTGTTACAAAATTATAACAATTAGTTTACAAAACAATTCTGAAGCCAGTTGTTACATACAGCAGCTCGGAGACATGGGCAATGTCTAGCAATCAAGAAAAAAGAATTAATTGAGGGAAATGTAAAGTTTTATGATAAATCTATGGACCAGTGAAAGTGGGGGATAACTGGAGGATTAGGACCAACCAAGAATTTAAAAATCTATATAATGTCTCAGGTTTGGTGGAAAGTATTAAATGCGAAAGGATTAAGTGGCTTGGGCATGTTCAAAGGATAGAGGATGGCAGACTCCCGAAAAAGAGTTTTGCTGAGGAACCTAATGGGAGACGCCTGAGAGGAAGGCCACAAATAAAGTGGAGACTGGCCTCAGACAACTGGGAGTAAGAAGGTGGGGACAGCGGGAAAAAGACAGGGAAGAGTGGAAAGCTGTTCTTGCAGAAGCACAAGGACCATAGCACCAGGGAATGAATGAATTCTGAAAGATGTGTTGAAATTTATGATTAAAAAAGTGACTGCACAAACATTACACTATAATTTGGTTATGTGAACAATCAGTTAATCAAACCTTATATTAACAATAGTAGACAAATTTAAGCCATACATGAGTGTTCAGTTTTTGTCATTCTCTATAAGGAAGGCATAAGAATGTATTAGATCTATAGTGGTATTAGCATCAGTTAATTTAATTTTGGTACCCTTTAGATTGTTATACTAATGAAGATGGCAAAGAGAGATGATAGGATTGACATCATGCAAAATACAAATGTGAAGAGACATTCCTGTTAGTTTGATGATAAGATAGAACAAATGAAAACAGAAGATAGTTGGTGATTATTTGAATTAAATTAATAAACCCTGTCTGTTATTCGTGACATAACTTCAATGAAACACCAAGTGCGGGGTTGTAAACTGTTTCTGAATTTGTAGCTTATATGTATACAAGGTGTTAATGTGGTGTAATGTTAAAGGTGTCACCACTATACATGTTCTGTGCATCAGTATAGAAAAAATGTTCTTCTAAACATATGTCTGAAAAGTCTCCTTTTCTGTCTGGCTGCCATTTTGTATGTTTTAAGGAAAAATTTGTAACTCAAGAAGGGCTTGACATACCATTAATGAAATTTGGATATGCTTGTTTAAATTAACATTATTTAATAAATAAAAAGTCACGATTGTTTCACGATCTCAAATTTTAAAATGGCAGTTACTTTAATATTTTTGCTCATTAATAGCTATGTAAAATTTTAATTTTATCAAATTTTTAATAAGTGTGTAATGTGAGCTTTTTTGTGAATACAATAATATTTTGTTTGTCCAAATTCAATAACAAATAACTAAGTTATGGCAGAAAACAAGACGAACCATAAATTCTGAATGCTTGATTCCTTTGTACAGAATCAATTTCTCGAGTCTAGGAAAAACTTACTTAAGTAATTACTATTTTTTTCAAACTCACTAATTTGAAACAAAAATTTAAATACATATAAGGTAATAATGGAAAGTAACGTACAGGGCTGAAGTGTGAGCACTACAGACCATAGGAGGAAAAGATTATGAGCCAAGGGAATGGAATACTGAAGAAGGTAGGCTTGCAATGCAACATAGGGTCAAAAATAAAGAAATAAGAGACAGAATAAATATATATACCAGTATAAATGACACAACTGATAAAAAAAGATTAAGATGGTACGGGCATGTGTGGACAATGATAGATGGCCAGAAAGTAGTTACTAAAATGAATCTGTCCTGAAAGAAGAAAAAGAGGGAGACAGTGATAACAGACTTGGACGGAAGGCATAAGGAATGCAATGGCACAGAGAAACCTGAAGGATGATGATTGAAAAGATAATAATGTTCGGAAGCTAGGATGCAAAAAACAGTTTTAAACGTTGTTCGAAAATAGCAAATATACATATTAACTCACTAACAGTAATTTATAACAGAGTAAGGGTTCAATTTTTTAATGGCGTTAATAAGTTTTAACAAAATTGACTCCGTCTACACATCATAATTTTAATTAGAACAATTAACACTATTCAGAACTAGTGATAGAAAAACAACAATGCCCCATGTTTGACCTTGTAAATCGTGTGTTTGCTTTAGTCAGTCCAGTTGTTAGAATAACACGTTTAGTTTAACTAAATAACATCGTCAGTTATGTTACTTATCTTCAGTTAGTCTGTGCTTTATCTTTTGTGTTTTTATTTTTATTTATTTTTCGTATCGGCCATCTAATGACCACATACCAGTTTCAATTCTTTACTCTTTGTTCTTTTCTTTTTTTCCAATATTCTTTTATATTCTCACTGTGTCTCTTCTTCCTGTCTTCAGTCCATTTTGAACCTGAGTTTTTATCTCTCCTACCCTGGACTCCCTCCATTTTCAACACTTTTGCCCAAAAAACTTCTCTGTCAATTGCTTCTTCTGCATGTATATTATTATTTTCTAAATCCTTTTGGACTTCTTTAATCCAACTTGATGTTGACTTCTTCCCGCACAGGTATCTGAAGATTGGCTTTGTCAACCTATTGTTGTCCATTCTATATAAATGTCCAAAAAATAATAGTCTTCTTTTTCTCATTGTTTCTGTTATATTTTCTATACTTTGATATATTTCAACATTACTTCTTAAAAAATTTCCAACCTTCTGAAGTTTTTCGTGGGCCTAATATTTTCCTAATAATTCATCTTTCCAATATTTCTAGTTTGTCTAAATTATAATTCAGTGCTAGACATTCACTTCCATATAGGCATTCTGGCTTCACTACTGTACTGTAATGCCTTATTTTCGCATTTTTAGATACGCACTTTTTGTTGTAAATATCTTTAGTTATACCATATGCCCTTTCCATCTTATGAAGCCTTTCTTCTATAGCAGATTTTTCCAAGCCATTCTCTTGAATTATCACTCCTAGATACTTAAATTTTCGAACCCTCTCTATTTGACCAATATCTGTTACCAGGAATTTTGGCGCGTTTTTAATGTTTGTGAGAAATTTGTTTTTTTCTGCAGAAATTCTTAAGTTTGTTCTACTGCCTATATCCTCTAAAAAATTAACTTGTGTTACTGCAGATGTCAGATGTTCAGAAAGTATTGCAAAGTCATCTGCGAATGCCAAAGTTTATTTCAATATGTTTGTTCCTTCTTCCCAACATGATTGGTGATATTTTGCATCTCTTTAATTTTTCATTCCAAATTTCTACTACTTTCTCCAGGACATAGTTAAAAAGAATTTGTTAATGGAATAACTCCGCTTATAGTCCAAGCCACGTAATTTATAATCAACTAAACGCTATGCAACTCACCATCTGTGGCTTAAGTAAATGTCTTCACAATACAATTGACATGTTTCGGAACACTTGTCCCATCCTCAGAATTTTTAAAAATGTCTCTTCATACCATCATACGATGGCACAGTCGTCAATATATTAAAATCCACATAAACACAAAACACAATTACATTACACAAAGTTCGCACACAACAGTTTTACGGTGTACACCGCATGGCAACCGACAGCGCACTCAAAAGAATTGGGGATAAATCATCACCCTGTCTTATAAGTGTATTTATTTTGAATGGTTGAGATATTTCTCCCATGAATTTTACTTTTGAGACTGTGTCCGTAAGGGTTTCACGGATTATTTTATTTTATTTTATTATTAGTTTGTTTTTGTTTGTTGAAACAACAGTGTAGAAAAAGACACATTAAAACATTAGCTACATTTAACAACCTTTTGAAACCAGTACAAGTATAGGTACATATACACAGCTGGTCCTCCACTTACATACATTCAACTATTGGTACACTTCGTTGTTTTGGACATTAAATATCGGTATGGAGAACCATACATGACTTGCATGTTCTAAGATTTATATTTAAAATCATTTTCGAAATTAAATATTTCTATAGAAACTACTTATTTCTTCAGCCTTAACCACAGTACTGTGGTCACTAATGTATACCACCTCAAGTTAGCGCACTCGATTTTCACTGATGATGGCAGTGCCAAAACATCTGGTTTTGCAGAAAACATTGTACCATGGCCAAACAGCCCGGGAAGGAACAACAAACTACTTCTTTGTTGCCGATAACGTAGTACACATATAAAAAATTATCCCCTCCCCCTTTAACTATCATTTTCATTTATAGAAAATTACCCCTCCTCTTTCAACTACCCTTTTTATTTATAGATCTTTCATCTACCTTTCTACAGTGGATTATTATGACCTTCTTTTCAGGATCCTTTATTTATCAAAATTAAGTACTTTATTCTTGTTGAAACATAAAACATTGCAGGTAAACTACCCCTTCCCCTTAACCGTTCTTCACCAAAATCAATAGGCCTTAAGTCCTCTACAACTCAGGCACATATGCAAAAAATTATTTGATTCTGTTTGAATCTGCGGCAGTTATTGTTCGCCATAGAAAAAATCTACACACACACACACATTTCAGAAACTGACTTTTCTTCATGTTTTGAGGGTAGTACAATCAGAATCAGCCCTCATCTCAAACATGTTTTTTTTTTCGCAATCACTGTACTTCCATTTCCTTATGGAACATGGAAGTAAAATTGATTTCCTGTATTCACGTGTTGTGCTAGCTGTGGAGTTTGGTACATATATTCCACGCTGGCAGAGGGGTGAAGACGTGAATAAGCAAGTAGATGACTGCACATATTCATTATTATTTCTGTTATTGCAGAAGTCATTTGAATTAATGAATACTGTACTATACCATGTAATATAAAATAATTCTGTACAATTGTATAATAGGCTGTTTCACAAACACTGTACAGAAATTATTAATTTTGTGAAGCTACATTTACTTCAAAGAAATAATAATTAACAAAAATTTAAACACGTTCCACATTTCTTACCTTTATCGGGTCCCAGGATCCTTCACGCGAACTCGTGACCTATAAGTGTGATTTAGGGTTCTACGGCGTAATAATTACTCTCATTTACTATACTAATCAACTCTGTTTATTACTCAAATTCAACATTTTTTTCTTTCTCTGTTTTACTTTATTTATTGAAACTCAGTTTAGTCTTATCTCTGATACATTCCTTAGAAGTGTTTTATAAACAACTGGTTGATCTGACTTTTACTTTTGTCTAGAGTATGGCTTGTTACTTATTGAACAACAGGAATTGGTTGATTATATATCTTGACTATTATATTTATTACATATATATAAAGGCAACCCAGCATTTGCTCACACACTCTTTCATATCTTTTTCCCCTTTTATTTTATTTAGCGCTTTTTTTCTGAATTTTGGTAATTATGTAATTATATTTGTTTAAATTATGAGTTTACTTCCCTGGTTGTGTCCTACACGTGGTGTAGCACTCCCGAATTTTGTTTCGTGATCACATTATCTGCCAAAAGATGTTTTCACGAGTTGAATTTCGTTCACTGAAGATTGTTTAACATTTCACAATTATAATGTTACTTTATATCATTTTATGTTGTAGTTTAATCACATTATTACCACTTTTAATAGATTTTTGGCTCGAAAGCCTATTTACTGAACTGGCCGGTTCCACGAGGTGACGCCAAGTAAGGTATTCTCAAGATGGCCAGCATCACCCTGCTCGTGACAACTTGCGTTTTCATTGGACAAGAGCATTTAACAAAGATTCGCACTCGTCAACCAGCGAAAATGTACGTGATGTTCACTCTGTGCGGACGGGCATCACCGCGCTGACACATTCCAATGTTCCTAGATTTGTCGCTTGTTGCTGGGCTTACAGGACAAACTGACAACTGGGTGTTTCAAAAGTACACATTGCTTATTAAACTGAAACTCTGTCTGGGCGATTCTCCGTTATTACCATTGATAAACTCGTAAAATAGACCCCCAAACTTCTGTACCGTTACAATTTATAATGTTATTGTATCACGTAGATTATAATAATCTCTCCACACACACACACACACACACACACACACACACACACACACACACACACACACACACACACACATTCATTTTCTTCTTTTTTCTTACTGAGTGATCATGGGAGACACCAAAAAATGCCAGGCCCTGTGCGACTGCACATGTTACACACCCCTCAATTGGCATCTCTGGTTCTCATTTATGAATGAAGATGTGTTTTTTTAGTCTGGTGTTTACTGTTTACATGCAAGAAAATTAAAACAGGAATGTCCATCCACCCACACATTCTTTAATTTGCAACAGTAATTTTTATTTGGTAAGTAACGGTGTTTCATAATGTATCTGATTTCATATTGTATTGTATTTTATGTATGTTACTACATAATTTTGTATATTAAGTTTTATTACACAACAACGTACACATAAATGTAATTTACTCGTACACACCACATTCTTATCAAGTACATATAGTTAATATATTAAGGTAACAGTTAATTATGTTGACTGTTAACATAATTAACAAGCAGGCAAAAACTGATAAATATGGTACCTTCAGTAAAAAGTACGGTATACAATTAGCAACGGCAGCAACTATTAGCAAAGTGATATCCATCATTCACATGATTGTTATCTCACACATTTAGCCAGTGGATGATTCATTAGGCTTATTTTGGTAAGTGCAAATTGTTGGTTGCATAATTGTAGCTTCACGTTGTGAAATCTTAATGCAAGGTTAATAGCGGCAGTTCTGGGAACCCGTTTAATTGCCTGTAACACTTCTTGCGCACTTGTCAAATATTTAATATTGAATACTCAGTTTTTAAAACAAAACTTACTACTTAAAAATTAAGACGTTCATGATCATTAACGTTTTGACTTTAGTCATGTGTAACGGTGGAGGTCGCAATGTTACATAACCACCAGTTCAGAATAATACAGCCTATGCCCAGTTATTAGGTTACCAATTTTGAAACAAGAAAAATTGTTAGTTTTTGTTTTTAAAACAGTTTTTAGCTTTGTTTACTTTCCAGATCAGTTAGTTAATAGTGTTACTGTGTATTGTAAGAAGAATATATCTATATCTGACATGTTTCTTGGTTCCACTGAGAACATATATCTGTGCACCAGAGGCATAAGACACCATGTCACATACACAGTACTTTGTACTTTACATGACTGCATAAAAATAACTAGGAGATGGTGCTATACACTACTAGAAAGAGGGCAGTCTGTACATTAACACTATATAAAAAGCTCTGTTTTATAAAAAATGGACTCTGTGGCACAGATATGTGTATTCTGATTTAGTTGATCCTGCTAATTAGGTTTTCTTGTAGCCAATGGTTCTTTACCTCTTTGTATCTCATTTTCATTGCTGTTGTATGAATGAAAATGTTAACACATTTCTACTGTTCTTCAGTGGCGTCAATAAGGTTTCTTGTTGTAATTTGTTGTTGTTGAGTCTTGTTTCATATACTCTTCTAATACAATAATGCTCCAATTGCACAATATTGCAGTCAGTTGTGTAAATCAATGAACTCCCGGTCCTTGTAATATTGGCTTACTACCTGTTGATGTTTAAACTATTATTTTTTTGTGTCTTATTGTTCTATAACTTAATATGACGTGCATATGTTCTACTTATATAATATATATATAACGTTGCAGAACTCAGACCCTATAAGTGATCAACAAATATAATATAGCTGTAAGAGAAGTAAACTAATTTGAAGCATAATGATCAATAACTATACAAAGGTAATAAGAGAATGAAAAGAAAAATAGTAGACAAAGATAATAAATGAGTGAATAGACTAGACATACAGACAAATGACTGTGACCCAACCCCAGTGATTGGCCAGATAAAGGCTATAAAATAAAAAGTAAACGAATAAAAAACCTAACTAATATTTCATTTTGTAGCATGTATTACCCAAGTTTGTCAGATATATCATATGTACAATTTAAATATGGTTAAACAATGTATGTACAATACGCATGCGCGTATTATTATTGTTATAACGGATGTATGTATTCTATGAAGGTTAGTTCTATGAATAAATTCTTTTCTAATCAACGTGTTGTTTAACTGTATTTGGCAATATAATTCCAATATTAAATAATATCTCTCACAGGTTATGGGCCGACACTAGTAATTTGGAGATATATAGACGTATGTTAGTTGTAATTACGTTGGAATTATTTACAGAGAAAAGTTTGTTTACATATACAGGCTCAAAGTGAAAGAGTTCACGTGCTTAACCTAAAATGGCTACGTCTACGGTTCCCTTTCCCCTGCTAAAGGTAGATAATTTTTCCACTTGGAAAAATAGAATACGTCTTGTTCTGAATAAAGAGGGTACACTCGTAGCATTAGATAAAACAGACACAGAAATCGCAGCACTCACAAGTGCAGATTTGACCAGTTTCCAAGCTAAAGACGTAAAAGCTCAATGCATCATCGCACAGTCAATATCAGATAAGTATATTGAATACATAGAGAGTGCAAAAAGCGCCAAAGAAATGATTGCAAATCTGGAAAATGTCTTCCAGAGAAAAAGTGCATTATCTAAGATGTTTATAATGCGAAAGCTATTGAAAATGAAATTTGTCGATGGCGAATTACAAGATCATTTCACTAAATTCAAAAAACTCATAAAAGAACTCGATGGCATAAGCAAAGTTGGAACCGATGATACCGACAAAACGTGTTACCTTCTTCTGACAATGCCGGAAAGCTTTGAGAGCGTCATTACATCTATAGAAACGATAATGAATAAAGACGCGACAGTATATTCATATTCTGATGTAAAAACAAGGTTATTGGATACTGAACTCAAAAACAAAGAGAACTCCAATGCAGGTGATAAGGTCGATAACGACGGTAACTGCTCTTTCTACTCTCCAGGTGAATATAAGAATAGCTCACAGATGAGGTACGAAAATGTAATATGTCACACATGTAGAGGCAAAGGACATTTCAAAAATGAGTGTCCAACAAACGAGGATGTGCAAACTCAACAGACGCCTCAGACGTCATATCACGGCCATGGATATCGCGGTAAGAGAGGGAGAGGAAACTCTCGAGGACATGGAAGAGGCAAGACGACAAGACATACGTCAAATGTTGCACAAAGCGAAGATGATCAAGAAGAAGAATTTCATTTCCGCTGAAAATATTGAGAAAAATGCCGCTTTATCCTCAGAATTACTAAGAAATACTCGATCCGTTAAATTCATTTTAGATAGTGGTGCCACAAATCATTGGGTATCAGAAAATTTGGAAAAGCTTATGGAAAATGTTGAAGAAATGGAGAATAAAATGGAAATAAAAATAGCAAATGGTAGCACTATAAAAGGTACAAAAAGAGGTATAATTCGCTTGAAAGTGTTAAACAATAAAAATAACAGTTATGTTTTCATAAAGATACCTGCTATTATTGTACCTGAGTTTCCCTACAATCTCTTATCAGTGAAAAGAATGAGTTCAAAGGGATTTGATGTTCAATTCAATAGTGGTGGAAAATCAGTTACTATCTCAAATAACAAATTGCAAATGAAATGTGAATCCGAAGGAAATTTGTATGTGGCTCAATTTTCAATAGCACACCCTTCGATGAGTGAAACTTGTTGGATTTCATTAAGTAAGGATCTACTATGGCACCGAAGACTTGGACATCTCAATGCTCAAGGTCTTGGATCACTAAATTTTCCACACAATTTTGGAGTATGCAGTCCCTGTAACCAAGGTAAAGCAAAATGAAAGCCTTTTAAGGATGTACCCCTACCAAGGTCAAACAGAATTGGAGAACTCATTCACAGTGACTTGGCTGGTCCTTTTAAAATACACACCATGAAAGGTGAAAAATATTATCAAACAATTATCGATGACTATTCACATTTTACCCAGGTGTTCCTTTTAAAACACAAAAATGAAGCAGAAAGAAATATTATGAATTATGTCCAAGAGTTAAAGGCCAGAGGATATTACTCTTCAAGAATCAGGTCAGATTGTGGTGGAGAATACTCATCACATGTGTTTAAAAATTTCTGTATACAAAAAGGAATAGTCAACGAATACACTTTGCCACATACACAGCAGCAGAATGGAGTTAGCGAAAGAATCAATTTCACTCTAATGAGTAGAGTACGAACGCTATTCGCTGAAACAAATTTGCCTAAGTTCTTGTGGGGTGAAGCAATATGTTGTGCTGCATACCAATTGAACCGCTCTCCAACAGTTGCCCTGAAGGAAAATAAGGTACCCGCTGAAGTCTACCTAGGTAAAGTGAATTATGACAAGTTGAGGGTTTTTGGTTCAAAGGCTTGGGCATATAAACTGCCTGTACCAGCAGACAAGCTAGAAACAAGATCAGTTGAATGCATTATGGTAGGCTATGCTAAAAATGGGTATAGACTATGGGTACCCAAAACAAGTGAAATTATAATCTCAAGGGATGTTACCTTTGATGAAATTAACATCAACTATACTAGTCAGAAAGCCTTAGAAGATATCCCACAAATGGTAATTGGAGGTGACAGTGTAGGTGATAAAGAGCATCAAAGTATGAGCGAAGGAGACATCCAGGTTCAAAATGTCACTGGCACCTCACCTGCACATAGAGACAGCAGTCTAAGCGATACTGTCCAACAGGCTGATCAAACATCACTGCGTAGAAGTGAAAGAATTAAAACTGTTCCAGAGAAATTTAAAGATTATATACTGTACAATGATTATAATGAAAGTTTTAGTCAAAATGAAGATGAGATGCACTTAGCGTACTGTCTTTGTGCAGGAGTACCAATCTCTTATGAAGATGCCATATGTACTAGAGATGGTTGGGAAGAAGCGATACAAAAGGAAATAAGTGCCCTCGAAAAACATCAAACTTGGAAGGCAACAAATCTACCCAAAGGCATCAAAGCTATTGATACAATGTGGCTTTTCAAAATCAAGTCTGATGGCACTAAGAAAGCTCGTCTAGTAGCAAAAGGATTTCAAGAGGAAATGTCCTCCAACATTTATGCACCAGTCGCTCAACTTTCCACCGTCAGAATGGAGTTAGCGAAAGAATCAATTTCACTCTAATGAGTAGAGTACGAACACTATTCGCTGAAACAAATTTGCCTAAGTTCTTGTGGGGTGAAGTTGAACTTTACACAAAGTTGTATGACTAACTTTGTGATTTAGAATGTTATGTGTTTTAAAATAATATTATTAATATAAAAACAAACACATGAGGTTTTAAAAACTGACTTTAAAATTAGATTTGTCAAAACTAATTTAAACCAAGAGCGAGAGGTAGGTAGTGAGTGTTAATGATAACCAGTGAACCAAACTAATATATGATAGCAACAGTGATTGTAAAACTTAAAGAATTTGAAGATGAATCACTACTGTGAATTTAAACAGTGTATTACAAATGTGACTGTAATTTAATAAACACTTAACCAGTGTAATCAGTGAAGGTGATAGATAGGATAGGGATGAGTTAATATAAACAATTAATAGTAGTAATAAAAGAAAAGAACAGTGGTAATAAACAATAAACAATATTAAAATGTTGATAGATAAACAATAAGAAACATTAGTAGTGTGTAGAACCTATGGTATAAGAATTATGTTAGACAATTAGTAAAAGATAAGTTTTAGTAGAAAATAAGATCAATTTAAAAACCATATTGTTAGATTTAATTAAAGGAATTCTTTTGTTCAATTAAGAAATAATGTTAAATGTTCATACAAATGGTAGACAACAAAGTTAGTATGTCAACCAATTTTATTGTGTTAATAACTAAGAAACAAATTACTTATGATTTAAATAACAGTAAAACATCCTATGTTACAAAATAGTAACAAGGATGGTGATCACAATATTGTAAATGGTGTCAAGACACCATCCACCAAAGTTGTTGTTAGTTTATCTAAAAAAGTTGTATTTTAGAAGAAGGAATGGGGCTGGATCATGAGAAGACTATAAACCATTTTAATATTATATGTTACCATAGAAAGATTAAGTGGTAAAAAGTTTGTGTAAGAAATATTAGAAAATACAGACAAGCAATTGTATAAGTTTAATAATCACAATAGTACTCACAATTGTAATAAGATAGGAAAAAAGGATGTTAGACAAATGAACTAGCAAAGGTCAAGGAATGATTTTTTAAAATTATAATAACATTTATTTATTGTAAAATGGCCCAAAGTCATTCAAAATTAGACACTATAACTAAGTAATGGCAAGCAGAACCTGTGAAAGTAATAGGTAATGGTTAAATTGTGTAAATTAAGAAATTCCAGACATTTATAGCTTAGGCCTATAAAATGCCTAACTGTCAAAATTCAGAAAAAGCAATTTATAAGCAATTAACCATTGTATTTTGAGAAATAAGACAAAGTGACTTGTTAATTTCAATTATCTAACCATAAGAGTATGTCAGAAATAGAGTAAACATAAAAAATAAGTGAAATATGTAATAAAATAACATTAGCAAATTGGTCAAAACGTTGATACAGGACCAAGCCCAGCATTATGGGATATCAAATTAATCTTTGAAAGAAAATAAAGACATTGATGTTAATATCTCACACATTGGTAATAACACCAATGAATTATAGCAATTATAAAATATTAGGTCAATTTGGGGCCAAAAACCCAAGCTTTCATAACAATGTATACAAAATTCTTAACCAATCAGAAGCAGGGAATTATGCTTGGAATTAAGAAAACCGTTAGAATTATTAGACAGCCCATTATTAACGCTCAAGGTATGCAGATGCCAAACTGAATCCGCTCTAATTAAAAAGTAATAAGAGGGAAATGTACTCAAAATGAACAAATAAGAATAATAGAAATTCAATCTGGATCCATTGAACACATGATGAAACCATAAATCAAAATTCAATAATTGAAATTTAAAAAAAAAACATTGACTAAATAAAATAGAAAAAAAGGAAACCCGAATGACGAAGAACTAAATACTCTTGGATTTCGTTGTCCATGACGTGTACGTTACTTAACTAAATACAACTATTATATTCACGACTCGGAACACAAAGTTTTTTATAAGTAAAAACATAAAGTTTTACCTTACAACCTGAACCGGTTTTCACCTTTAAAAGGCTTCTTCAGAGGTTCCCGCTGGTAGCGCTGTCTGTCCTGTTGTGGGCGACGGAATCGAATTTCAAAAAATCGATGTTGTGTGTGTGGGGTGAGATGTGTTCGAATAATGCGTGCGATTTGAATTGTGTCTGTTCGTTTAGGATGTCGTTTTTCTTTGTTTTCATGTGTTTGTATATTTCCAATTGTTCTAGAGTGTCTAGTGTTCGGCCTTTTGTGTGTACGTGTAGAATGTTCATGTTATTGTCGATGTTTTTGTATGTGTGGTTTGCCTCGATGAGGTGGTTTGCAAAGGTGGATTCTGTAGTGGAGTGGAGTGCCTTTGTGTGTTCAATATATCTCTGTTTGAAGCTACGTCCTGTCTGGCCTATGTAGAATTTGTTGTAATTGTAGCAATTTAATTTGTAAACACCGGGTAGATCGAATTTGTTTTGTGTGTGTTCTGTTATGTTAGTAGTTTTGTAAGTGATTCTGTATCCTGCTTTTTTGAATTTGTGGGCTATTTTTTCAGTTTGTTTGTTGATGTATGTTAGTGTTATGAATTTGTTGTTTTCTGTCTTTGTCTGTTGTTTGTTTTGTGTAGGAGTTTACTGACTATTGTTCTGTCATATCCGTTAGATTCTGCTAGATATTTTATCGTGTTTAGTTCGTCTTTGTAGTCTTTTTCATCTAAGGGGATGTTGTTAAGTCTATGTAGCATAGTTCTGAAGGCAGCTAGTCTGTGTTGTATTGGGTGATTGGAGAAGTTGTGTATTAGTGTGTCAGTTGTAGTTAGTTTTCTGTATATACTGAATATGTGGCTGTGTTCAAGTTTTGTGATGGAGAGGTCTAAGAAGTTTATGGTATTGTTGTATTCGGCAGTAAAGGTTATGTTTTTATGTATTTTGTTTATGTGCGTTAGTAACTGTTCACATTGTCTTTTGTTTCCCCTGTATAGTATTAGAATGTCATCAACGTATCTGTGCCAATATAGTATTTTATGTGAATGTCTGTCATTGTTTGTGAGTATTTTTGTTATTTCTAAGTGTTGGAGGAAGACTTCTGCTAGAATGCTGGATATGGGGGAGCCCTGGGTAGACCATCATTCTGTGTGTAATATTTATTGTTATAAGTAAAGTAGTTTTGTTTTGTGATAATGTTCAGAGTTTCTGTTATTTCGTTGATAAGTTCGTCTGGTTGGTTGTCCTGTTTGAGTTTGTTTTGTAGGATGGTGATTGTTTCAGAGATGGGGATGTTTGTGTACAGGTTTTTACTTATACAAAACTTTGTGTTCCGAGTCGTGAATATAATAGTTGTATTTAACTAAATACTATAATCAACAATATTTTGAAGAATAACCTGGGACTAATCAGAAGAAACAACAAGATTTTGTTAAGTATAAATGAATTCTTTATAATTGTGAATAAAATTAATTAACTTTCCCACAACACAATAACTCTCACTCTGAACTTGGTATAATAAATTCTTTCAAAGATTAGTTGAAACTATAGGTATCTTAAAAAAAACTGAACAACTTCACAAACCATTATTGAAAAATTATTTATTTAAAACTGCATCAGCCTATTTGAAACTGTAACTTAACCTCTATGCGACGCCTATAAGTCGATACACTTTTTAGACACTAAGAACCGAGTTGCAAGTAAACCTGTATAGTATTTAATTAACATTGATGTAAGGTTGTGTACTTTCATAAACATCTTGCTTTATTTTGTTGTAATCCAAAGAACTTATTCATCGTTCTGAACAAAACATTGTATCATTAACCAGAACGCTTGAAGACACACCTGACCACCCGATGAGCAAGTAAAATTTAATAGCCGGAGCAAACTTTTTTATAATAACAAATATTTTGTACTTAACTTATAAATAATCAGCAAATCTGGACACTAATAAATTAGTACTGAACACTAATAATCACTCCTTGTTTTATTTGATATATGTCTTAATAATTGTGTACTTTAGCAGTGAAGAAAATTTTTTACCAGAATGGCAACACTTCAGACTCCACTCAAGATTTGAATTCGCGCCAGTCCGTTTGGGTAAGTTTAAATTATTATCGAAGAAAAAGAAGACGATGCAGGAAGATACTTTTAATTGTTTTTAGTAAAACAATTTGGCGCCTATTGGGAATTAAGGTACATTAATATAAGGACAGGTAAGGAGAAGAACGATACACATTCGGTACTGGTTATTAGTGCATTCGCGATCATCATAGTTAGCGATAGACTGAAGATCAACGCCGAGGCAAACAAAATATAGAAGGACGCTATCGGCTCCTTTATAAATTGACGCCAACAACTTGGGGCTTTTAAAAGAGGTACAGAAGTACGTTATAATATTAAAATATTTTTTGCTACAGTCTATTTCTTGATGCATATATAATTTATTTAATATTTATAAATTCTTTACCTAAAGATGTTTTATTCCCTTATTTGGTACATGTTTCGGGAAACATATTGTTCCCATCTTCAGCCTTCCTGATTTTACGTACATCCAAAAATACAATTCACAGAAGAAAAAGAAAAACACAACAAAATCAACTATTTAGACATAACCATCACAAGAAACAATAACCACCTACAATATGCAATATGCAGAAAACCAACTTCCACTAACATCGTTATACCTAACCATTCCGACCACCCACCACAACATAAAATGGCAGCTTTCTATTCACTATTTAACAGAATGTACAAAATACCCCTAAACAAACAAGAAACAAAGAAAGAAGGAAATATAATATACCAAATAGATTACAAAAACGGATACAATAAAAATACTATAAACAAAATAGAAAACAAAATCAAATATAAAATAAAAACTGAACATTTAAGAAATTATCAAATGAACAACACATAAATAATAACAACAATAAAAAATGGGCCCACATTCACATACATAAATAATCAGATGACAAAGCTAACAAAACTATTTAAAACCACAGACATTGAAATAGCGTACAAAACTAATAAAAATAATTTACAAAAACTAAATAACCCACACAACAAAGATAATACAACAACCAATGGTATATACAAAACTGAATGCCAAGATTGCAATAAATGTTACACAGGACAAACAACAAAAAACTAAAAAAAAACATTATTTTGAACATCTAAACACCTACAAAAAACCAGAAATATATAAATCTAATCTGACCACACATGCAATAAACACAGGACATATAAATAGAACAAAATAGAAAATAAAATCAAATATAAAATAAAAACTGAACATTTAAGAAATCATCAAAATGAACAACACACAAATACTAGCAACAATAAAAAATGGGTCACATTCACATACACAAATAATAAGATAAGAAAGCTATTCCTTTCCCCAGACATAACCAACATGACACTAATGAAACACATACCACACAAAGGCACCATAATGAACATATGAGAAAATTTACAAACATACAAACACAAAACAAACTAATACCTGAGCAAATTCAAATCAATACAAAACATGACACAATTTTCAAAGCACTCAACATCAAAAATAATCAAAATGCTAATATTATAACGTTACCAAATTTGGTAATTACATAAAGTAAGCAATTATAACGTCAAGTGATGGGAAAGCATGAAAGTATTTCTAGATAAGTAAAACTATGTGAACAAAAAGTGTGTATCTACAGATATATTAGTGTAAAGTTCCAACTATGAAGGAGAAAGTGTAACATAGCAGCATCGTACACGAAATGAAGAAAGAAAATGACCGTGAGCCAAAATAAAATGTTAGAAACCAGGCCCAATAGATTCCAACAGTGAGGGGAACCAACAAAAATAATAAATAATAAAAGTGTAAAAGAAGACAACAAGATTCCAACAGTGAGGGGAACCAACAAAATAACTATGTAAAATAAAAGGAAGAGACAACTCAAGAGCAACCACAATGATGGCAGACAAACCGATGTATTTACAAATATAAATATTATGAAACAACGAATACTACAATGGAAATATTGAAGAAGACGTTCCAACCTAAAGAAGAAAGGAAGGAGAAGGACAAGGAAACATGACATGAAGAGAGAAGAAAATGGATAGACCATACAAGAAATCATCATTCATCAAGTATACTAGAGACAATACTAGTAACCAAAAGAATAGTGATTGTCAACTATGAAGAAACAGTGTTTAACATTTAAGAAATCACAAACAGTTATAGTGAATACTTAATGTAAGTGTGAGAACCTGTGACCAGTTAACTAATTTTAACCTAATAAACCCCACAAACAATTCCAGTGATAAGGTTTATAGCGGAAGAAAATGTGTTACTTTCATAGTGGAAACATCAAGGATTAAATAGTCAAAAAATTTAAAGTACCGTTTACCAAATGGTAAAAGCTTAAGAGCATGATAATGTCTTTCAGCCGCCAGCTAAACGCAACATTATTATGGTTACTGACTGACTGATTGGTTACATACCTATCTACAGCTATGCAGTGTTGTTTGCTTGTTAGGTCTTTAATCTGCGACGGACGTTAGCACGTTAGCGGTCGCGGTTTTAGTTAACGATTCCCGGCTGGTAAATGATGACGTCATGCAGCGTGATGCGTTACAGAAATTTTCAAATGACCCCCAGCCATAAGACATTATCATGTCAAAAATACACAGACAGTTAGTGTGACTAGTTTAATGAAGATTGTGATCCAAATAGATAATCATAAGACCACCAAACAATGTAAGATAGAACAGTTATATTATTGTTCATAGAACTTGATAATAAAAAACCTTTGTAAATTTCAAAAGAAATGTAACTGAATGCCACGGCAAAACAGAATACAATACAAAGAAAGGCCAGAGAAAATAATAACAAACAAAGTAGTTTGTTAAATATCAAACAAATGTGACAGAAATTAGTTACAAACCATGACAAGAAAGGTATTATCATTAGTTCAAGAATATTTGTATTATTGTTTAAGAAGAAGTAGTGTAAACATGTGTATTAATCAACAATTAAACTATTGTATTAGAATACCATACTGAAGTCATGTTAGTAGTAGCAAAATGCTGCATTAGAATATGTTGTACATTGTTACATAACCCCATAGGAAAGGCACCTATGAAACAAAAAATCATACATGTTAGTTTAACCAAACAACCATCAACAATTGTGTCAATCAAAGATTCATTATAAGTAATGATACACCCTAGTAAACAGTGTATTATATTGAAATACACTACAAATAAAGTAGACCAAATATGATAGCACAAAGCTAGATGAAAGGGAACCTAATATGCCAAATTAGTTAAACAAAATACATTGTTAAAACATGTACAAAGATTGATGAAAGTATTACCAGTAGTTAGATGAACATCTGGTACTACTATGAGAACAGATTATAAGTATAATGATAATAGTTTTATGATCAAAATATTGTAAACTAGCTGACTATGAATGCATAGCCAGAAGTGAGCAGAGGCAATGTAACCAACTAGTTAAGCAAGATACCTTATTAAAACTTAAACAGAGATTAATGAAAGTGTTACCAGTAGTAAGAGGGACACCTAATACTACTATGAGAACAGACCATAACTATAAGAATAGTAATTTTATAGATAAATTATTAAAAACTAAATGACCATGATGGTGGAATCAGAATGTAAACAAACAATATGTAGCAAGTTGTTTATGCAAAATGCAACATACAAACTTGTTCAAAAGTAGATAAAAATGTTAACAATAATCAGAGGGATGTCTGATACTACTTTGAGAATCTATGTCAAATATAATAATAACAATTTAGTTATTGATTTATCAAAAAATAACTGACTACCATGTCATGACCTAATGTAAACAAACCCATTACTAGAAATTGAAGGGTTCTCAGATAGCTAAAAGCTAACAAATATATTAAATGAATTAGGTACTATAGTTGTACACTAGTTGCATTTATAACATAATATACCTTATATAGAAAAAACCATAAACAAAATGACAATTTGAAGAAAAGAGATAGGAAGGTAGTTAAACAATACTACTAGTATATGAAACACAACCTTGTGCATATACTAAAGTATAAACCCATGTAAATAAACATTTATATTATTGTTAGATTACAATACCGATATTATTAGATAAGGAAAAATAGTATTAAGAACAATTATGAATAATCGAATATGGACGCTAAAGACGCCATGATCAAACATTGTTCGGGTAACAATTATTCCCAAATTTTGTATTAAACAGTTGAGAAATAGACTCAGATCGTTTAATCAAAAGTGTTTTAGTGTAATTAGTTAAGTTTTGGTGTAATAAACTTATTAAATATAAGATGCACCATAAAAATTTGTGAAATCGATATAGTGATTTAATAATGGACGGATTATAATCTTGTTTGGACTTTATTTAAAGCTCAGGATGTCCGCGATTTATTGGCACCAACCATTCAATGATTAGACAAATAATAAGAAAGTTATAACGTTTATAAACTTTTTAATTATTCTGTGCACCAGTGCTTACGTCATTCTAATCTCAAACCCAAACGCAAAATTGGTAATAAATTAAAAATTTTACTAAGTCAAGGTACTTTGGGTCGGAGAGTTCAAAGAATTCAGCCAATCAAATGAATGAAAACCGGCAGACAAGCCGCAGACGTTCCAACGGAGCGTGACAGTCATCTATCAATCATCAACTAGACAAGACGTATCACTCTACGGACCAAATTAATGAAGAAGTTTATTTTTGAATTGTGCGTGACACGCAAACATCAGTAAAACTACATACACCTAACCTATATACCACAAAGCATTAACGTGTGTACAGTGCGGAGTGAATAAGAATTAAATACGACCAGTGTATAATATCGGTCGTATTTTCGAGTGTTGTGTTGAAAATAAACCAGGGAGTACAATATTTTTCATTAATTAACAATAAAACAGAAATAAAAATTTCTGTAAAAACCGATTGTTTAGAT
Organism: Magicicada septendecula; assembly: GCA_034769895.1. Lineage (NCBI taxonomy): Eukaryota > Metazoa > Arthropoda > Insecta > Hemiptera > Cicadidae > Magicicada > Magicicada septendecula. The sequence goes on from CM068372.1 coordinate 36,566,963, forward strand.
ACTACGCTAATCAATAATAGCGAAGTATAATAATGCTGATGAAATTTATCAGAATTGACGAAAGAATTATATCGCAATTTTTAACTTGATAAATAAATGTTTTAATTAGTTTTCATAATTAAAAGAGTCACGATTAATGTACTTATTACAAAATACGAGCGCAGCAAATAGTCGCTCAATTGACTCATGTTGTTTTTGATTTTACTATTGAAGATATTTTAATTTTTTATGCGAAAGAATATTCTATTCTACTGATAGTTATGCATCAGAAATACTATAAATAATATATGTATGTTTAGATTAAGAAGAAATCAATGCTTAATACAATTAACTCTAATAACTATTCACGTTATGAGATAACCTAAAAATCATAACCACAATTTGTCACCTTTTTGTCATAAGTCTGTTCTCAAATAATACAAACCAGATGAAAGCTATAACAAGAGTTTTTTTTTATTATAACTTTTTCTCTTGTGAATAAATAATTCCTATAGTTAACTATTAAAATATAATAGTGCATTTTAGCAGTGCAAATCAACGCACTTGTTTATTGTCAAAGTAACTACTCTATACTGGGTACGAATTCCCGTGTACGATGATACCATAATTATTTATTATATGGTACCAATTTTCAATTTTAATATTTGTTTGTTTGTTTTCTATTAATTGTTTATTAAATATCATTATAAAACGCCACATCTTGTATCTGGCATCATGTCACTTAAAGAATCACACGAACTTGGTAATTAACTTATGTAAGAGGGCATAACCTCCCTAAATAAAAACTATTGTATAACCTACAGTGTTACCAGCCCTGAGGCTAAGAAGAGTTTCATTTTAAATTTGTTCATTGTAATTATTTTCTATATAATTATTAGTGACTGATTGTTAATTTTTTTAAAAAGATTTAATAGCATTCCTAACTGTTAATAAACCTCAATATTTTGTTACCAGTGGAAAAAGTGTTTAATTTCAGACTTAAAATAGTTTATTTTTTCATAGCCAGTTCTATCAAAAGGTGGCGGAAGAATTCAAATATTCCTGATAATTCAAAACATTATTCAGTTGTTATATTATTATTATTGTGCATGCTAATCACGTTTGATATTCAAACAGAATATCTACTTGTATGTGTAGCGTATATGTTACAGCTGAACAGCCACCGAACAGAACAGCAATATCCACATATGGTAAGTGGGGAGGTTACCAGCGGAGTGCGAAAAATATTTTTAAATTAAAAGATTTAACCAGCGATACCCACACATTTAATAATCACAATCAGACTGATAATAATAATTATAACTTTGGATATTTTATTATACAACATTATTGTGGATACCGGAGCGTATCTACAAGCAACATACAATTACAATCACACATATATCTATCCACATACATCTATAATATTACATTAAAATATATACACAAAATTCAAAATTAAGAAGGCCGAGGATGGGAACAATATGTTTCCCAAAACATGTCCCAAATAAGGGGAAAACATCTTGAGGGTAAAGTAATTATAAATGTTAAATATATATTATGTTCTGCAGCCCAAGAAGCTTACTAGTATTTTATACTTTTACCCCAGTAAAAATTAACACCTAGATCCAGTGCTATATGCTATTCAGATAGAAATAAAATGTGAATTGTTAACAGTTAGTATTGAATTTACTGTAAAAAATGTAAAAACATGATATGGTTGCTGTCTGAAAAATAATTGTGCAATTTGAAGGAAAACCAGTATTTGAACAAAATGAAAGTTTTAAGCCTGGATATAAGCAAATATATGCACATATAGTCATCAATATGTGGCTTGATATTCATCATGCAAGCGAGGAAATCATTATGCTTCCACAGTCAATGTCATTAATCTTATTCTTCCATATCAACAATAACAGTTGTGTCATCCTGTTCTGACTTCGGTTACTTCCAACGCTTTGTCTATCTATGGGCATACAATTATTAATTGGTTTGGAGTTTCTGTCGTCTAGCATCTTATTCAAATGCCCATTTATATAAATATTTACAAATTGTATTGTGAACAGATAATGTCCCCAAATATTTAATTTTGATTGCTTCTTACATATCTCTGCGTCAGACCTGAGATTCAATACCATACGGCAGAACTAGGACTGCTACAACCTTATAAAACTTTAATAGAAACAGTTTTGTTTTTGTCTTCAAAAGGTTTCTTCGTCATCATCAGCCGTGGCTCTACAACCCCTGGCCTGCTACAAGAGTCGCTTCCATTCCTCTCTATTGCGTGCCATGGCTTTCCAGTTTCTTATGTTCAGCTTTCAGAGGTCCTCCTCTAGCTGGTGTTTGAATCTACTTCGTGGTCTTCCCCTTTTTCTACTACCTATTGGTTTCTGGTAGAAAATATGTTTTGTAGGCTGTCCCTCCTCCATTCTCTGTATGTGTCCAACCCACCTTAGCCTGTATATTTTGATTATCCTGCCAATGACTGGCTCTTTGTAAAGATGGTATAGTTCATAATTATAGCACCTGCACCACATTCCATTTTCTTGTACTCCTCTAAATATTGTTCTTAGAATCCGTCTTTCACAGCAACTTAGAAGTCTCTCGCTATTTTTTGTCATTGTCCATGTTTCTGAAGCATATGGTAGCACTGGCCTGATAAGTGTTTTGTAGATTTTGCATTTCTTACTTCTTGAGATGAAGCTAGCTGGCAGGTGCTTTTTTAATCCATAATATCAGTAGCTTTCTTACTATATTGATACCAACCGAGCTTGTTTTTACTTATCTTATTAATTTACCTTATTTCCATCTTGTGACTTATTTTCCTGTTGTAGGTTACTTTTGACGCGTTTCGGAGCTCTCAAAAGTAACCTACAACAGAAAAATAAGTCACAAGACGGAAATAAGGTAAATTAATAAGATAATTAAATCTGTGACATGGTTACCGTCTAATAATGATATACTTGTTTTTACATCTCTCTTGTTTGCAAACTCACATCACATCCAAGACAATAAAGTGCATAACCTTTCAATAGACAAGCTTTAAGAAAATGTTTGTTCCAATAGCGTATGCTTTATAGAATGCCATCATTTTTGTTGTTTGTAACATTTTTGTTGTTTTTTGTTTTGAAGTTCAGACTATTTTTATATTAATTGAACTCAGGCATCTTAAGTAGGAAACATTCAAGCTGCAAGATTAAGTGACTGAACTTCAGCAATGAAGTTACAAGGTTACAATTCACAACTTTAAATGAAATTACAGCGTGAGAAAAAAAGAGTTGATAATAATTATAATCAACACCAAGCAGTATGGAAAAATATTGAAAGAAGAAAATATTTTCCATACAAAATGACATAAACTTTAAGGGTAGTGGTATAATGAACCTGGTAGTATTGCTGCATGATTGGTGGTACTGCTGCAGCTCCATTTGTGAAGTCAAGCATCGTGCGCATAATACAAAACCTAAATGGATGACCACATGTGGACTCCAGGCACTCTTATGGATAATTGGATTTGAAAAATAAAATTGTTACAGTATTACTTTCTTCTAGAAGATATGACACACTTGACTATGAGAACAAAGTTTTCAGTATAGCAAATTAGCATAGTTACAGTCATATGAGTTTACGTTATTCATCGAATAAAATATAAACTCTTAATGTATTTTTTATTGATTTCTTTGTGGTTGATACAAAAAAGCCACAAATTGTTTACTCTGAAAATAAGGAGTTGTATAAACAGTTGAACATACAGAAAGAAGCCTACCATTTGGACGATTATTGCACTTTGTTTGTTCACACTGGTAAAAATTAAAATCTAGATCCAGTGATAAATGCTATCCAGATAGGAATACAAATAGGGTGAATTGTTATCAATTAGTATTGAATTTATTGTAAAAAATATAAGAACATGAGATGGTTATTTTCTGACTATTTGTTGTGCGATTTTAAAGGAAACCAGTATTTGAACAAAATTAAAGTTCTAAGTCTCGATATAAGCAAATACATGCATGTTATTTTTAGAACATTGAGTGGCTCAAGGCTTTCATAAAAGGTACTTATCGTCTGTCTATACACTGTATAGATAATGTACCCATAATAACCCGTATATTTAGCAACTCACAATTAACAAATCTATATTTACCTACTCATTTAGAAACTCGATAATTTATGTCTGAAATAAATTTAACTCTGTGTATCAAATTTATGTTTAATAAATCAAATTGTAATTGTTGTCAATAAAGGTTGAACTGAGTTCATAATAACTTGAGCTACACATGCGATATCACAGACAGTAAGTTGAGCCATTTGACTGCTATACTTGTTTGTATATATATAAAATATTTCAAGGGTATTCTCCTGCCATCTTCATTAATCAGAGGTCACTGTATACACAGTTTTGGAGAAATTCATGAATTAGTTTTTTTCTTTCTTTTTATTCAGTTAAACTCAAGATTCCTCACCTTTGGTATGAAGGTAATAGAAAACCTAACAGTCATGCTTAAATATTAATATGATTAATAAACTTAAATGTTAAAAATAAACAAATATTAGATGTAATAACAGTTATAAATATACTTGTAGCAGAAGAAAGGCTTTGGGGTTGAAACATTATGTTCTTTTATAAGTACCCATAATAGTCTTTCTTATGCTCGTTGCATAATAGTCTTTCAGACAAAGTCTTATATACAAAAATTTGTTTGGCAATTGATGTTTACAGCATAATGTATACCTCCTGTGACACATAATTTAGTTAACAAATCTGTTATATAAACTGTAGTCCATACCCATAGTGTACTATATCAAACAAATTGATATTTAATTAAACCTAAGGGATTTTGTTTTTAATTCAATTATTTACTAAATAACTCCTTCGGGCGCCATCTTGTTACCAACTGTAAGAAAAAAACATTACCAAGGTTCGAATCAGCAAACCGGGAAGTGCAGAACTGGTTATTTAAGAAAATACACCTGAATTACCATCACAACTATTTTAATTCATTTTCACATAAAATATGGTTTTATAAAAGAAAACATGAAAATATAGCCCGTAAACTAATTTCAACTGTTATGTAGACAAGTTTTCCCCTTCCCTTCTCCTACTTTTGCGATCTTATAGAAAAACAATAACAACATTTATTATGCATCATTCTCTCTTTAGAATAGAAATCAATAACTATTATAAACCTAGGATTAGTTTTGGAACGGAAACCAGCACTTCATAATATATATAATTAAACAAAACCCCCACACTCGCTCACATACTATCCCTGTTACAATTTTCCCCTTAAACTCCCATTTGATTTAAGTTATGAAAAAGCCACCATTTTTAATTATTTTTGAAATGTCTACTTTCCTGTTGATGAGTAGAAGTTCGACTCCTGGGGTGTCTCCTCATGGCGTACACTGTTTGCTGTTTTATAGTTCTCACTTTCACATTTTACGGCCGAACTGTCAATTTACTGCAATTAGTCACGATTATGGATGAATATTTAGCCCAAAACTGTTTGTATTTTGTAATATATATATAAAAATTCACATTTTGTTGTTTGCGGGCCCGCAAAATTACGTTCCGGAACTTTTACATATACCACTCGCGAGTGGTGATGAAGTTAGACTGGGAATAGGTCACCGGCGCTATTTTATGAAGTCGCCGTGGTTGTACGACCAACTCTTATTGTTTTAAAGTTTATATCACTCCGCCAGCAGACTGTTTTTGTTATATAACTGGATTCCCCAACAAGGATAGGCTCTGACGTATATACTGACGTCAGATGGTCTGATGTGGTTACATAATTTGTTGACTGGTTTTGTATGTCATTGTCTGACCTTGGCACAGTTCCGTCGGTTGTTAAGTTCATAACAACTCGTTTTATAAAACATTACTGAATAAAAAAATGTCACCCACAGTGCTGCCACTGTCGCTATTTTTTCTACCACTGAATTTACCTTTCGTTTATAAATTTTATCCCTATCATCGAAAAATGTAATTTGTTTTATAAAAAAAATATACAGATTGCTTTATTACCCCAAAAATAGGCCCGTTCAATACCCCCTCAATGAGATATTTTATGCCGAAGCATAAAAAATCTCATTGACACATTCATACATGCTAAAGGGATCAGCCAGGATATGTCGCCACAACCCCCTGTATGGTTTACAAAAAAAAAAAAAAATAATCAACTCACCCTTGGTCTGGTGACTGTGACCGCACCTGAATGACAATACTGGACTTCTCTCTCGAGATCCCAACACCGTAGAGTCAGACAGATACTTAACGCCCCTGCTCTGATGCGCTGGCCAGCTCAGATCCGCCGCCACAGCATCACCAAACACGGAAACAACAAATCAAATATCAAATAGTGGCCTTATACAACACCATATCCCCAGCTGATCTGTTTTCCCCTAGCGGTGCTGGTTTGCTCTAAGAAGCACTGGTTTTTTTTTTGTTTTTTGTTTTTTATTTATTTCTAACATATTGTAACGTACCGCTTAATGTGAGGTACTTGTGAAAGTGTTATTATATGCCTCACGCAGTATACGTCACTTCTGAATTATACTAACTGATGTTTTCAAAAGTATAATTAAAGGATTTTGTTTATTTTGTTTTACTCAATCTAAAGAGAAATTGAGAGTGTGTGATTTGTGGTCAAGGAGGGAAGTGGTTCAGCCTTATACAGAAGAGAGAGTAAGTATCATTATTTCCACTCAGTTGAAACGATTTCTTCTGTTTGTTGTGCTGAAATTTTTTATAACTACCCACTACAATAAATTATAACACTTTATTATTCAATATTAATTTTCAATAATATTGCTTTATTTATTATTGACTTTTGTCTCCTGCCACCGAAATATAGGTATCACAATTAATCTTATCTGAAAAAAAAAATCATCTCGACTTTACCGAGTAAACATAGAGTTGTCTCAGGAGCAAAACATATATGTTGTTATTTACCCAATATTACGCTATAATAAAAAACATCAAGTATTACATAATTCTTAATAATTCCCCAGGGTTCAGGGTGAGTTCTTTGTGTTACGAGAGTGTCAGAAATGGATAATTACTACGCTTTACAAATACCGAAAAATTAATTAATAATTTTGTTTATTTTCCATGTAGTAAGTAGTTCCCGGAATTGCCGTAAGGGAGCAGCGTATATTTGTTTACTTTGAAAAAACATATGATCAAATGATTATTTTTTGTTCTATTTCACCGTTCAAAACGAGTTTTCTTCTGGAATTATTACGAAAAAATGTTTATATTACCTCGCTCCGTATAGTTCTTACTGGATTGCAGCTTTTCTGTGATGAGGTCCGTCTTGCGTTATTATTTCCTTTTCGTTTGAAGTATTTTCCAATGGTCAACGAGAACTAGGCCGAACCATGCTGGATCCTCAGAAGGTTTTCATCCACTGTTTATTAATGTATATAATCATTTAATTTGGATTAATCAGGTATAATTAGATAGTGGTCACTCTGTTTGTTAAGCTTGCGTTAATTTCAACTCCTCCAACGTTCCAAAAAAGGTTATTTTTTATAATTTTTGTCGCATCGTTTCTTCAACTCTCCGGTTTAGTTCAAAATTTTTATATCTTAACAATACTTGTTATTTTCCATCACTCTTAGTAACACATAGTATTTTTATTATGTAGGCATTTCATAATTATTATAAATTTATATTTTATTTATGGAAAAATAATTCCTCTCCATTCCGGTTTCTACACCCATTTAATTTACATAATAAGTTTTGGTTAATTTTTTATGACATTGTATATAAGTATTATATCATTTTATTATCTTTAAATAAATTTATATATTATTTATTTAGTCTCGAATAGTATTCATACCCGGCACTACTTCCTGTTGCCATTTCCTTCATAGGATTATTTTAATTTTTTTTTATTATCTTTTGGTAATTAAATTTTTATGTCTTTTAAAACTAACCCTGGGTTATCCTATATTACAACACAAATATTTTAAAAAACATAACATTAACTTATGTATAACAAGTTGTGGTCCATACACTATAAATTACAATAAATAAATAAAATTACAAAAATCAATCAGTATTATTACATCCTATTTCCATAGTTTTATCCTTTCCAAACATACAGCACAGTTTGGTAATACATTACTTTCACTTTTGTTTTCCACCTCAATGGGTACACTAGAACTCACTTTGCACTGTATACCACTCGAATTGTTTATCACGTTGAGTGATATAATTAAATTTTGAGCGAGCTTTAGTTTACCCATTTCTGACTTTTATTATCATGAGTTACGTTATTGGGACCGGGTTATGTAACGTTACAATACATATCAGAATACCTAACAACATAACATAACATAAGAAAACATAGTACTTTCACAATTCACATCATTATTATCATCTTAAACTAAACAATTTGTATTTAAAATATACACACTTTACATCATTAAGTTTGCATATAAAATCAGAAAATTACCTTTTAATCTCCATTTAACTTTTATTAATTCGTTTCTCAAAATTTATTTATTTTTTTTTCAATCTTCGTTTTACACCTCATTTCATTTATTATTCCCTTTCATTAATTTGGGTGATTCTACGTTATTCATTATAATTCACTTTATCAACTTGGCATTTACCATAATCTTACCCCTTTTATTACTCTAACGCTCCCTTACAAAATCTTTAACTAGTATGACACCCCTCTATCAAAAAGTCTACTAACCCTTCTCTACCTCTAACTACTTACTACTTTAACTCAATTCGCCACCTTCTCCCTATATATAAAAAAAAAATACTCTCTAACCCTTTGTGCATAGGATAAGTGTTTCCCCCCCCCCTAAAAACTCAATTCCCGTTCTCTGGTTCCTGGATTCTACCTAAGGCAACCCCTTCCCACTAAATCTATACCAAATCCCGTCCTAACTCATCATTATGTTGCGGACTCCCACATTACACTACCCCCTACTACAAAATTGCCATCCCCAAAAATCTCAATCTCATTACCTTACTTCAACTTCAACAAAATAACATCATCAATTATAAACAACAATATATCAATCAAAACTCTACATAAATTCTCCACTACTACTGTGTCAACATCAATACTTCTCAAAATTCTATAACATACATTAACTCAAAACAACATTACATTATTTTCATCTCTACTATTTCTTTAACTCTGACTTCAATTTGGACAGATCTATATGTCCCACAAATATTCATCACCCAACTTCTATCTTTTGCAACCCATTGAAAACCCTATCACAACTTTATTTCATTTTATTTTAAAATCTATAAACACATTGAAAACATATTATTATATATTTTTTTTATAATCCTTATTCCTAACATACTACATGCAATTAACACAATAAGATATAATAAACACAATATCGGAAGTATGTAGTGCATCTATTTTTCAAATCAAAAACAAAATTATTGAGTAGCGAATCATCATTATTAAAATATAACAAATTTCTAATTCGTTATCCCCTCGGATAACCTCCCTGCCACACACACTATGACCCCCCTGGACTGTGGCGTCCAGTTGCATCCACAAGGACTGAGGTTTTGGAGGAATGTGACATCTCCGTGTCCTTGCTTCTGCGTTACATTTTAAAATACTAGATATCAACATATCTTTGTCTATAGTTATGCACCCTTAATGCGGGTCTACCACCTGGCTTTGCTGCCCCCATGCGGACAGAGTGGTAGCCGCTGTTCCCTAGATTGGTGATTCCCCTTTATTTCACCCCCCATCAATTTCTAAATACACCTTTACAACGATAACAGCTATGGCCAGTATGGTCAGCGCGTAATCGTAGTGTGCCCCAACCATAGCTGTTAAAGCTAAACCAATTCCACGGTCAGGGTTCGATGAGGCCGTGACCGCCCGAAAAGTTGGGGAATCACAAGTAAAATATCTTTTGTAACACTAAAATTAAGAATTTATACTTAAATGACATTATTAGTATACACTAAACACACAATTCTGTTTTAAATAATTTGTCTCAAAACTTATAAACATTATAACGATTATTTATTAAAACTTCCGGGCTGAAAGGCCGTGGTCGATTGCTTAAGTTTCTGCTAAACGTTTCGGCCGCACCACCGGTGGCCATCTTCAGTAGCAAAAGAAAAGTGTTCGATAGATGATACGCCGAACACGTCCCCAATGGACTGGGAACAAGCAACGAGTTGCAACAAGTTGCTTGTTCCCAGTCCATTGGGGACGTGTTCGGCGTATCATCTATCGAACACTTTTCTTTTGCTACTGAAGATGGCCACCGGTGGTGCGGCCGAAACGTTTAGCAGAAACTTAAGCAATCGACCACGGCCTTTCAGCCTGGAAGTTTTAATAAATAATCGTAATGACACCGGCCGTGAAAGCCTACGCATTATAAACATTATAATTTGAAATTTTAATTAACTCTTTTATATATCATCATTTCATTATTTATCCTGTGTTGCAATTAGATTACTCAAAATTTCAAATTTATTATTAATCTATATTTTTAACCATTATGATATTCCACAAAATAAACCATTTAACATTTATTTATTTATTAATTATTATTAAATTGAAATCTCATCAAATAATTCAAATTCATTAAAAAATTCAAACATATAACCTTCAATCACAATATTGAAACATTTCAAATTATTTACTTCAATTGATTATTAAAACACAACATATATATCAATAATATCCAAATTACAAATCATTAATTATTGTTTTCATAATTACTTTTATTATTTAATTAGAATGCAAAATATTAATAATATTATTATTATTATCACAACATTTTCTAATACATATACACCTAACATTTCATACTACACACAAATGAATTCACTATATTATTTACAAAGTATACGTCAATAACTGTTCAATTGTTTCACACTTCACTGTCCAAATTTGCCATGTCAAAACCCATTAAACACAATGTTTATACTGTCTTTTATTGTTTTAATAGTTTTCCCTCCATCATCCCAGATAAGTCTTGGTTTTACATAACATCGTTCAATTTTATCACTACACAAATGACTGTTTTGTGTGTTGTAACCATACAAACTAAATTCATTCAGCTTATTCAAATACTCATGAAACCAGTCTACGTTAGGCATTTTTGTTAAGTCTCCGTCATTAAATTCATTCACTATTGGGTTAATTATTTTTACCAAATCATTATAATCATTGTTACTCAAATATACTTTTAAACTTTCCTTCCATTCACCATACCTTCTATTTAAGTTATATAATTCTGTTACTTTCTCCACATACACTTCTCTGTTTAACTCTCTCTCATCACAATACCAAATCATGCTTTCAACATCATTATTACAGACAGAGGGTACAACATTATACAACATCAATATACACTTCAATTCATCTACTAATATGGGTCTCTTACCCTTCAAAAACAACAACTTTGTGAACACTCTGGTTCAGAAAAATTAATGGGAAAATTTACCCTCTGCCCACATTCAACTACTATATTATTTTTCCACTCTCTCTCTACTTCATCAACACACATTAACATCTCATAATCACATTCCACAAACTCATCAGTACTCTCTGATATGACATTTTCAATTACATTATTATTCTCATTATTTTCAACAACATCATTATTATTCATTAATTCTCTATCCAATATCATATTTTCACACTTGTCATTACAATTTTCATTTGTTTTATTTTTCTCTGGATTCATCACAACTACTTCCATTCTCTCCACACTCTGTTCTAATTTATTTAAACTGGTTCTTATTGTTTCATTAGTACTTTCTAAGCATTTATTTAATTCTTGAATCTCATTTTTCAACCCGTCAAATTTGTCATTCTGGATATTAAATTTAGCATCAGAATCACTCTTTATTTCGTTAATTTGGTTTTTTAACTCATCCAAACTATTCTTTTGAACATCAAACTTCTCATTCATTCTATTGTATTTAACATTGGAATCAATTTGTTGTTCTTTATTTTGTTTTTTCAATTCATTTAAATCACTACTTATATTTTCGGACATTGTTTTCAGCAGACTGAACATATCGTCCATCGACAACTCTCTAACCCGTGTTGTCGACGGGGTAGATTGTGCCGATACATTGGCAGATAACATCGACTCTGTAAGAGTGCTTTCTAAATTTAATTCTTGATTCTCCATTTTGTAATAGTAAAATTATTACTTTAAATAAAAATACTAATCTATAACATCCACTTTTCACACAACAATATATTCTACTTACATAACGCTTTCCGTTACTTCACGTAACCTCCTATGCACCTTATTTATACTTCATTCCTTTCAAAATTTATTTATATAATACCCTTTTATTTTACTTAAATGCAATCATCTTATCTACTACAAAACATCAACATCAATATTTTACCTTTATCAAAACATAACCAATATTTACGTCTTTTTTACGTATGCAAAAAAAAATTTATTTTACCTCAAACAACCATTCTGCTCTCCCAAGTAGGCTGTATTTATATAATTATATTATATAAATGTCCCTGTTCGGGCGCCAATTGTACTATATCAAACAAATTGATATTTAATTAAACCTAAGGGATTTTGTTTTTAATTCAATTATTTACTAAATAACTCCTTCGGGCACCATCTTGTTACCAACTGTAAGAAAAAAAATTACCAAGGTTCGAATCAGCGAACCAGGAAGTGCAGAACTGGTTATTTAAGAAAATACACCTGAATTACCATCACAACTATTTTAATTCATTTTCACATAAAATATGGTTTTATAAAAGAAAACATGAAAATATAGCCCGTAAACTAATTTCAACTGTTATATAGACAAGTGTTCCCCTTCCCTTCTCCTACTTTTGCGATCTTATAGAAAAACAATAACAACATTTATTATGCATCATTCTCTCTTTAGAATAGAAATCAATAACTATTATAAACCTAGGATTAGTTTTGGAACGGAAACCAGCACTTCATAATATATATAATTAAACAAAACCCCCCCACTCACTCACATACTATCCCTGTTAAAATTTTCCCCTTAAACTCCCATTTGATTTAAGTTATGAAAAAGCCACCATTTTTAATTATTTTTGAAATGTCTACTTTCCTGTTGATGAGTAGAAGTTCGACTCCTGGGGTGTCTCCTCATGGCGTACACTGTTTGCTGTTTTATAGTTCTCACTTTCACATTTTACGGCCGAACTGTCAATTTACTACAATTAGTCACGATTATGGATGAATATTTAGCCCAAAACTGTTTGTATTTTGTAATATATATTTAAAAATTCACATTTTGTTGTTTGCGGGCCCGCAAAATTACGTTCCGGAACTTTTACGTATACCACTCACGAATGGTGATGAAGTTAGACTGGGAATAGGTCACCGGCGCTATTTTATGAAGTCGCCGTGGTTGTACGACCAACTCTTATTGTTTTAAAGTTTATGTCACTCCGCCAGCAGACTGTTTTTGTTATATAACTGGATTCCCCAACAAGCTCTGACGTATATACTGACGTCAGATGGTCTGATGTGGTTACATAATTTGTTGACTGGTTTTGTATGTCATTGTCTGACCTTGGCACAGTTCCGTCGGTTGTTAAGTTCATAACAACTCGTTTTATAAAACATTACTGAATAAAAAAATGTCACCCGCAGTGCTGCCACTGTCGCTATTTTTTCTACCACTGAATTTACCTTTCGTTTATAAATTTTATCCCTATCATCGAAAAATGTTATTTGTTTTATAAAAAAAATATACAGATTGCTTTATTACCCCAAAAATAGGCCCGTTACAATAGTTGTCAGACATGTTTACAGGCCAGGTCAGACGTTTCAGGCTATTAGGTCACGGTGACTATCTTCAGTACTAGGTACAAGGTACTACAGCCTGCTAAAGGATAAATCAAGAGCAACTGAATAAATCCATCTTGATTTATTCTGTACCGGACTGTAGTACCTTGTTCCCACTCTACTGAAGATGGCTGCCATGGGCAGTAGCATGGCGTCCATGTAACCGCTGTTGCCGGTGACAACAGTTCTGGAAATAAGAGAAAATAATATTAATTGTTTCACAGAATGTTATGTTCATCTACATTTTAAATATATAAAATACAAAAATACAGTTTCCACCTACCTGCAAGGTTTCTTATATTCGGGTCCAGAATCCGATCACATGTACGTCAGATGCAAGCCTGTGTTAAAGGTTATCGAAATAACTAACTCGACGCATTTTGAAGAGAAATTACGATTTTAATTTTGCTCAAACCATCAAAATAAAACAAAAATTTTTATTCATAAAATAAAAACAGATGAAGATTTTATCCTGCTTTTTGCATCTTACTTACTAATTAATATGGCTTACCTTAGGTATCATTTTTTGTTTACATCACACGAAATACAATTTTCAACACTGACACAAACAGAAACCAGCACAATTATAAAGCACACACACAAAAGATAGCCCAGCTTTGCCATTCACACATATATACTGAATTTACAAACCCTTTAACATTTCATATTAAGCCCCCCCCCCAACCCTTACGTAGACGTCGCCACGCGGTTCCTACACACACTCATAGTTTAAGCGAAAGTTGATTGTTCCTTTAACTGTTTTTCTCTACTCCAGGTTGGGTCGACCGCGGTCACATAAAAATTTTTGCCATAATTAACACCTCTTCTATTGATAAAGTAAAACTTGGTTGGCGAGCCTACTTTAATTGTACCGGCGCCGGTGGATACAACTGTTAGACTGGGCTGTAATGTAACAGGTACGTTTTACTTTCTGCCGGGAATCAGTGTTTCACTGCCCCTATGCTTTCGTCGCTCCGGCCTCATTTGTTGGGAAGTAACCATTTTATATATGGATTAAAGCTGGTATGTGTGTGTGTCCAGAGGCCGATATTGGACTTGGCTATGCTGATGTCACCAACAGTAGGGGGGGTTTAATGCGACTTCCGGGAGGTCTTGACGAAGACGACGAATATTTTTTGCGCTCTGGCCATCTTGAGTTTTTTGTTAGAGCGTCCTTTGAGCGCGTGCAGGTGTAGTTGCGCTTGAGCGTTGACACACATGTACAGAGTTCTTAGAATTTTTAAGGTGGTAAATTCCTTTGCCGTGTTACACCACTGAAATTGCGCATCGCCTTTGTTCCAAACGCTGTATCTCAACACTGGTCTGTTACACGGACAAATACGTTGCACATGCGTTCTATTATAACGGAATGAATTTTGTTACCCAATAATTTTCACAACTTCTTTTTTACAAACCCGCACAAAAATGAAAGAAATAAAAATGTACTTGCCCCATACGGTAAAAATAAAAACACCCAAAATTTGACCCGCTACAATACCCCCTCGATGAGAATTCTGCTGTTCACGACAGAAGAAATCTCATCGATCACCCCGCAGAGGACCGGTGAGGAACTGGTGCCAACAACCCCCTGGTTCTTAATCTCCATGGGTACACGACCCCCCTGGCTCAGCGTCTATGGACTCATCTGAACGAGATCACTGGACTTCTCCGTAAGAGATCCCAACACCGAGAAATCGAACAGACTCGCACCACAGCGCACCTCGCCTTTTAACATGCTACCCCCGAAAGTCCTCAATCCCTGGCTAGAATTACTCCAGCTCCTCCGCCGATATGTTTCCCCTTTTTGCAAGCTGGGCTGCCTTTAGCAAATACTGGGCTCACACATACTCACATTACATGATGCCATAACACACTAAAAATAAAAAATTTCTTTTAAAATTTATTATAAATTTAAAAAATTCAAAATTCAAAAAAAATATTTTATCCAAAAATTCTCTTCCTCTTTTTTCTAATTTTTTTTTTCAAATGACAGCCTAGACATTTCTAATAATATAAACACATCCTTATTCTAACAGGAGAATCACTTATAGCCTACCAATATAATGCAATACAATAAAAGAAACATGGTTAATGCACACATAATAAAATAATCATTATTCAAAAATATTCACTCACTGGCAGGCGAAAAATCAAGTTTTTTTTTTTTTTTTTTTTTTCAATAAAAAAACTTAAAATTTTCCAAAATTTTAAAATTCAAAAAAAAATTTAAATTTATTCATTAAAAAAATTTTTATTAAATTTATTTATTAAATAACATATTTATTAAAATTATTCAAATATTGGTTTGACTTAATCAAACAAACAAATTAAAATTGGATTCCTACTATACAAGCTTAGTAGGTGTATGACCTCATCAGCTGATCGTAACTAGGTCAAGTCCAAAACCCTTGACCTACATACGTTATGTATAATTTCTGAAAACACTTTGAACATCTGTAATATCCTACCTTGAACTACAAAACACAATACAACAAAATATCTAAAACAAATAAAATATTATTATAAATAATAATCAAATTGGCATTTCAATTATTCAAAATAAACAATTCTTAATTTTACATTATTTTCACATTCTATCAAAATTCTGTCACTGGTTGAAAAAAATAAACAATTGTATATTCTTTATCATGAATCTCTCTTTCTTTTCAACAATCTTACTTTAATCTACTGTGGGTGATGTACATTATTCATTCTCGTTTTTCTGTATTAGATCTGTATACATATATAAACTTTCTCCCTCTGACTCTAATATTGTTACAATACGGGTTACCTCTCCTTAAAAACCCCTCTGTTGTATTTGTCAATATGTGTTGTATTAATTTAATTGTACAAATTCTCGGAAATATTTGGAGTTGTGGAATATATGGATGTACTCAATTAATGTTAACTTAACTATTTAATAATTATCAGTGTTAGTGTGCCTCGAACTTAAATAACTTAAGATTTATTCTACAATTTCATCCAACCCTATTATGCCTTGAAGAGAGTTCTGTCTGATTTTATATTTTTACGCTCCCTCTTTGGTGTCAGATAATTCCGCTATAAGCGCTGTAGTATCGGCTCAACGAAACTTGTAGGTTATTCGATGTTTATATTAACTATTTATTCTCTACTTATTCAGTTACTTTTGTTCCAGTTCACTAAACCATACTCCAAATAACAAGGTGTGACAAATATATAAAGGTTCTTTATTCGTTTATCAATTCATATTAACTAAGATATATTCCAATTAATATATGTTGGGACTATAGATTCAGGTATCGATTGTTGATTATTTAATCCTTTGTTTATATTTGGTTATATATTATATTTGATTGGTATTTTATTTATTTCAGGGTGTGAAGGTTCTTGTAACTGTGGGGAAGACTAAAAATACATACTAAGAATGCAAGATTTACAAAGATTATGTGTTGTGTATTTAATATGATTAATATAATATAACTTTACCAGTCTCTAACGAAGCAAATCACGTTGGCAGTTGATCGCTAAATTCGTTGTTATGGTCAATTATGAAGCACAGTTTTCTTTCTTCAGTTTAATAAAAGTAATTCTTGTCCTGTCCACTTCGGAATACAGCTTCTGAATTGTTTTACGGCCCGATTGATGTTTCTTCTACACCGCCAGGATCCAATAGATTCTTCCTTCGGTTGAAGCAGTTAGTGTTGTTCCGTGTATTTGCAAGGTTATAATTTCTGGTGTTGTGAATATTATGGGTTGTGTTATTGTTAACTCTTTATATTTGATTACTATTTATCAATTCCCTTCGGACATGGGACAGTCCAAGTTTCTTCTTGTAGAATTTGGTTATTTGTTCTCGATTATCATTTCATAATATATCGTTATTTTATTAATCTGTGTTAGTGATAGTTGTAAGTATTATCATTAGAATTTTATCTTCTTTATAATCGTATCTCTTGATTTCGAATATTACGATTCAATATATTCTTCTTGGGTTTTTTAAATCATCACGTTCAGTTTTTACCAAAAGCAATTCTTGTTATTTTATAAATCAACAACAACATTCTTCTTAAATTTTTCCCTAGCAACCTATATTAATTTCCGCTTCCACATGTTTGACTATATAGTGTTTCTTTCATATATTTTTTTGTCTATTCTTTGTCAATTTGCTGTCCTATCGGAATGTAAATTTACCGATAGCTGGTTTATTATTTTATACACATCTTCTACTGGTTTTTTGATATAATTTCGTTTTTTTCCTTTTTTATTATATTTAATCCACCTTCGATATTATTTTTTACCAATCGATGTTATGGCATTATGGTATTATTATAATTTGTATAAATTTTATTAAATATTATTATTAACTTAATGGTTTTTCTTCTTTCTAACTCTTCATAGTGTATTTATTATTATTAATTGATGTATCTAACCTTTGAGTTATAAGTGTTTATTTAGTATTTTTGGCTGTTAGGCCTTTTATTGTAAATTGATCTACCTGTGGTTATGTCTGTTAGGCATCTATAGTCCCTTTTATATAAATTCGTACATACAATCAAAACTTAATCATTAACATTTGTATAAACAATTATTTTTCTACATCTAATAACAAATTTATCTTGATCTCTCGATCACATATAACAAAATTCGAACTTATGAACATTGGTTAACTGCCTCGCCCTTCATTCTATGACAGTCATTAAATAACACTATTTGTTTCATTATTTTTCATGAACTCAACACATATTTGATATAACATCACATAAACTTTATCATAACATTTTTGTCATAATATAATACTTTTTTAACACAAAATTCTTATCTGTTATTACCATAAATTAAGTCATTGTTTCATTTTTCTGTTTTGATTTTTATTAAACATATATCATTAGCTATTATTTATTTTACAGGTTCGTTTATTCTATTCAACACTACCTTGCATTCTTATTTATTTTGTCTATGACTATAATTGTCATAATTGGGTCTCTGTTCTATTAGGGGATTAAGTATCAATTTATTTATCAATCTGTGAATCTTCTTTTATGTAGCATAAATGCGATCATTTTTGTTGCGCTACATATGCTTCCCCTCCTAAAAAAGTTTAGTTTACCTGAATGAAGTTTAGGTCAAATAAACTTGCCTTTTTCACATGCCTTTTCTTAATTTCATTGTTAATGGTTGACGATGGTCTTCTCAATGTAACTTCATTAGACTAGTACTAGTACCTTTTTTATTTAATAACATTTCACCATTTTATTTAACATTCTTGATTCTTGATATATTTTTTTTTTTCTGTACACATTATTTGTTGGTAACTGGCTACACTATTCACTGATACATTAGTTTTACATCTCTCCTATTTATAATTACTATAATTACTGCATTTTTCATTATTCTTCTGTCAACTCGCTTCTTTCTGTTTTCTTCGTCCTATTCCTTTGGAAACTGAATTTATTTTTGCAACTATTCTAATATTCCTTAAATATTTAATTTCCCTAACAATCCCTAACACATGCGTTGGTACAGTTCAGAGAGGCACTGTTTGGCTTCATACTCTGCTGCCCACACTACATCTTAATATAGTACTGCTGGAATTCATCTACAGTCAGCTATAAAATATAATAATAATCTCCTAATAATCTCTTTAATCATTTAATAATAAATATTTGGGAAAAGATTTTTTCTTTGTTGCATTTATATTTTTTCATTACTATTCTTCATATTTCGTAGTTCCATTTTAATTCCTTAAACATTTGTTAATATTGACTTTGACAGTTATCAATTGTAATCATTTTTGTTTTCATTTTTGTTGAGATTGTAATGTTAAGTATCTTCTTCGTTTTTTTTTCCTCTGATCTCAATATTTTTTAATCAGTTGTTGTGTGTTGATCATTATAATTGTATTTCTTACTAAATATATTCCTTATACTTAATTATTCTTCCTCTTATCGTATTTCACTATTTTGGCTGTTTATTTTTTAATGAATTATGTTCATAAATACTCCTTCCTTCTTGTCTTCTTTAACCTTATATTAGTTACATTCAATCGTTTACTGAGATTGTTCCATCATGTGGCAATGTAGTATGTATTTTAGGTCATATGATTTTTTTTTTTCTTCTTTATTTTGGATAAGTAGGTTTGAGGTAATAACTTTTATCTTGGGGTTCATTCTTCATTATTCACACTATTTCTTTATACACATTTGATAATAATTCTCATTTTATTCTGTAATCTTGGGGTTTGTTATTCATTATTCACATTATTTCTTTATACACATAATAATAATAATTATCGTTTTCTTCTGTAATCTTGGGGTTTGTTATTCATTATTCACATTATTTCTTTATACACATAATAATAATTCTTGTTTTCTTCAAAATCGATAATACGTTGTTCTTATGGTATTTCAAAATTTAGTGGTAGTATTCAACTCAAATTATTTTTAAATTCCAAGTATTTTTCTTCAAGATTGATAATAAGTTGTCCTTACTTCATTTTAGAATTTATTCATTTATATAAATTCTTTTTCTTTTTTGTTAATCCAGAAGTTGTTCAAATATAAGGTAATAAGTTGTCCTTACTTCATTTTAGAATTTATTCATTTATATAAATTCTTTTTCTTTTTGTTAATCCAGAAGTTGTTCAAATATAAGGTAATACGTTGTCCTTACTTCATTTTAGAATTTATTCATTTATATAAATTCTTTTTCTTTTTGTTAATCCAGAAGTTGTTCAAATATAAGGTAATAAGTTGTCCTTACTTCATTTTAGAATTTATTCATTTATATAAATTCTTTTTCTTTTTGTTAATCCAGAAGTTGTTCAAATATAAGGTAATAAGTTGTCCTTACTTCATTTTAGAATTTATTCATTATATTTCTTTATGGACTCTTGGTTGTATGTTCCCTTAATCCTTTTCGTGGTAGGGTTCATTATTTCATACGTATTGTTATTATTATTTTTTGTTATCACATAGGGCCCAGTATATAATAATAATAATTTTTTAGTTATTCCTTCTAGAGTACTTGGTAGCTTCCTGTTTCTTATTAATATTTTCTCACCCACTTGGTACTTAATTGGTTTTGGGTTATTCTTTTCATATTTTCTTCTCTTCATTTCCGTCTTTTCCATAACTCGGTTATAAAATTTAATTGTTTCAAATTGATATTCTGGATTAATTGGAAAGTTTATAATATCTTGGATTTCTCTAGGTGGAAGCCTTTCAAACATAACAGTATATGGGGTATTTTCAATAGACTGGTGGTAAGATATATTTAAAAATTCTTCGGTTACTGACAAGTATTCGTACCACCTTCTCTGTTGGTCATGACAGTAAGTTCGTAGTATTCTGCCCACTTCCCTCAATACACGTTCTGCCGGATTACTGCTGGGGTGATAAACTGAAGTCTTATATGTTCTGATGTTGTGTTTTAACAGATTATTTCTCCATTTATAACCCTTAAACTGCGTACCATGATCAGTGATAATAGATGACGGTTTGCCAACCTCTGTTATGTACCGTCCGATGACTATTTCTAGAATTTTCTTGGTAGTGGCTCTGCTAATAGCATAAAGTTTAGTGTATTTGGAAAAATGATCAAAAATAATTATTATGAATTTGTATCTGTGATTTCCTCCACTGCGTGGGAAGGGCCCACATATATCTAGAAATACCTTCTCCAGCTTATATTTGGATGTTATTGGGATCATGACTCCCTCCTTCTTCTCATTATTATGTTTAACCATCTGGCAGATGTGACATGTTTGTATAGATTTTTGTACCTTTCTGGTCAAATTTTTTATGTACATTTGTTCTTCTATGGCTTTGATGATTTTCATGGCTCCCATGTGTCCATATCGTTCATGGTAATCCAATATTAATTTGTTTTCCACAGCTGTGGGAATTACTAGTTTCCAGTTTATTTGTTTAGGAGTAACCTTAATAAATAATCGGTCATCATGTATACAGTAATATTTAGTAATAACTTCATCAGCATTTTGTATCTTCTGGCGTATGTTTATTAATTTGGGATCCGATTTTTGGTGTTGACTAATTTCATTGACAATCATCTCCAGATCCTTCCGACTCTTAATGACATGGTACACCTTCGCGATCTCTTCCTTTTCTCCTTCAAATGATTGATCTTGTATGTTTATTCGGGACAAGATATCGGCTGCTATATTATTTCTTCCAGGTATATATTCCCAATCAATGCAATACTCTTGCAAGGCAAGGACCCATCTAGTTAGCCGGCCGTGACTAAGTTTACATCTTTTTAGAAAGGAAATTGATTTATGGTCACTTCTTACGGTCACTGGGTACCCGAGTATATAGGTTCTAAATTTATTGCATGCGTACACTACGCTTAGCAGCTCTTTCTCGGTAACGTTGTAATTGCGTTCGCAGCTGTTAAGCACTCGGCTGGCGAAGCTGATTACCATATGATGTCCTTCTTTATCTTCTTGATATAGGGTAGCCCCTAAGCTAACATTGCTTGCATCACAATTTAAATAAAAGCGTTTGTTAAAATCAGGGTGGTACAACATAACTGTTTCTAAAAATTTCTTCTTGATCAATTGCAGAATTTTATCTTGTTCTGGTCCCCATGCCCACTTGTCTTTAGATGATAATTGTTTCTGAAACTTGGCAGTCACTTCTGAATAGTTATCTTGGAATTTACGGTAATAGTTGCAAATTCCAAGAAAAGATTGTAGCTGTTTTCTATTTTTTGGAGTAGGGAACATTTGGATTGCTTCTACTTTTTCTGTTGAAGGTGTGACACCCTCCTCAGACAAATTGAAACCTAAAAACTTTACTTGATTGGCGATAAATTTAGATTTATTTAGCTTAAGTGTTATGTTGTTCTCAGATAATTTTCTTAGTACCTGTTCCACCCACTCGCAATGTTCATCCCAATGTGAAGAAGTTATAAGTAAATCATCTACATAGACCGTAGTGAACTGCAGTGTTTCTTGTCCCAATACCTTGTCCATACATTTCACAAATATTGCAACCGAATTAATTAGTCCGAAAGGTAGTCTTTTAAATTGATAGTTCCTTCCGTCAAAAAGGAACGCCATGTATTTTCTACTGTCTGGGTGTAGTTCGACCTGCCAGTACCCACATACCGTATCCCAAGTGCTAATGTATTTAATACCGTGGAATTTCTTTAAAATTTCTTCTATTTCACCTGGTGAAGTCCTATCATTGACGATCATTTTATTTATTTCCCTAGCGTCCAGGCAAATTCTCACCTTTCCGTTCTTTTTCGGGACTGCCACTATTGGACTGGTATATGGTGATTGACTATATTCTATTATGTCATCTTGCATCATACGGTTAATCTCGTTCCGGACCTCGTTTTTTATAGAGTAAGCAATTGGGTATGACTTTCTGCGAAAGTTCACCGGTTCTTTAAAATTTATTATACATTGATATCCTTTTACTTTACCTGGAGCATTGGAGAACACATGTCTGTATTTATTATATATTTGAATTAAATTTTCGGCCTGTACCTTACTTATTTGTTTGTAAGTTTTTTCCCTTTGGAATTCTCGAATCTCTTCCAACTTACTCTGCCATAGGTTAGGATCATCGTCTTCATATTGAATGATCTCTGGTAATTTATTCTTCTTACAGAAATAGCTTTTTATGGCTCCACATTTGGTGTTAACTGGACCGGTTTGATTAGTGTTGATTAACTCGGCTGTCCATAATCCTCCTTCGGATGTTAAAGATATCGTACCTTTATGCAAGTCAATTATCGCGGAATGCTGGCGCAACACATCGCATCCAATCAATACATTAAATGGTAGTCCCGTTGCGACCAAGAATCCTATTGGTAGGGTCATATTGTTATTGGTAAGATCGAGTGATACTTGTTTTTTGACTGTTTTATTTTGTCTCCCAGTGGCTCCGATAATTATCACATTATTGACAGGTAAAGTCGGTATGGGTAACTGGACTTCTCGCTGGATTCTTTCAAGTTCAACATTGTCTATCAATGATATGTTAGATCCAGTGTCTATCATAATGGTAGATTTTACCCCATTTAAATTTGCTGATATATATATGATTTCGTTATTACTATTACTGTTTACATGTTTCTGATCCTCTTCTAACAAATCTTCCCTGATATTTTTTAAATAGTGGTTATTAATTATGGTTGTTTTATGATTACACTTAATTTTATTTATTAATCGTTGTTCCACAAGATTACGGTTCAGTGACGGGTATTCATTAATTTTCACTGCCTCTATTAGTTTAAATGAGGGCTTACTCCCTCTTCTCTATTTTCATTCTGATTACTGTGTTGGTTTTGTACTGTTTCCGTGCGATCCTCCGTATTATGTTCTGCTATCCTATAATTTCCATCATGTGGGTAGTTGTCTTTATGCCGAGATTGGTCATAATGGTTGTCATATCGGTGACTCCTTGGGTAGTATCGTCGCTGATTACCTTGAGGTCTGGAGTAAATATAATTGACGTTATGTCTATAATTATTGGGTCGTCTGTCCCCATCTCCTCTATTATTGCGACTATCACGATAATTGTAATTGTTATTGCCGCGATAATTATAGTTTCTGGAATTATTATTCGTGTTTTCATTTTGTGTTCTATTAGTATTAACGTTCTGCGCAGGTCGATTGCGATCGTTATTATGAGAATTGGTTGGTGGCGCGTTATTATCATACTTCTGATATTTATGATTTAGCATTCTATTTCTTTGGTATTGGTTCTCGTGCTCATAATTCTCCAAGAATTTGGCCATGGCTGGAATCGTTTTGATTTGACTACACATACGCGCATTTTTTATCCCTTCCTCGTAATGATAGGATAGTTGTATTACCAAACATTCTTCGGGAATTCGGGGCTCTAAGTTCCGCGCCATACATACTTTTCCTAAAAAGTATGAAGTAGGGGACTGGCCTACATTTGTTTCGTATTGACCGTTACTCAAATTATTCCTAATCATATTCTGGGTCGATTCCGACCAATACTTCTCCTTAAATTGTTTTTTGAACTCAGTCATGTCCAGTATATCCGGACGCACTGCTGTCCACCAATTATCATAAGTATCTTTAAACGTTTCATCAATCATGCTTCGTATAATACTCCAGCGACTCTCTCTATTTCTTATGATCACCTCTTCCAATCTCTTTAAAAATTCCATAGGATTGCGCTTATAATTACGAAAATTAATCGATTCTCTGTTCTCATGGTTATTTGTATGACTATTTTGGCATGTCCTATCCCGCCATGAATCTACTTCCTCCTGTAATTGTAATTCACGCCTACTAATCTCTTCTATTTTATTTTTATTGGTATTGATTTGACCTTCCATATTATTTAAATTGCCATAGACCCTTTCGAGTCGTTCGCCCATATCTGTCTGTACTTGCTTAATACCTTCCTTATTCTCTCCCCGTACCTGATGTACTTCGTTTTTAATTTGCTCACATTTTTCGACAGTTTCCTGTTGGATTTCTTCGACCAATGTTTTATTCTCAATTTTTGTGTCATTAATTTTATTCTGTAATTCTTCACGAACCTGTACTATTGTTTCGTTAGTTTTTTCTAACCCTTCATTTGTTTTGGCTATTTCTAATTTTCTTTCCTCATTATATTGGTCCACCTTCTGGTTAATTGTCACGTGAAGATTCTCAATTTTTTCATTGATCTGCCTTAAATTCTCTTCATGTATTTGTAGGATGTCTTCCTTCATTTGTTTTGAGGTTTCTTTAATTTCCTCATTTGTTTTATCTAATTTTTCCTCCAGCCTCTTTGAGTTTTCATCCTGTTTCCTAAATTGTTCTCTTAAGTTTTCCTTATTTTCCTCATTTGTTTTCCTAAATTGTTCTGTCATAAATTTCATCATCTCCTGCCAACTTGGTACTTCTCTGGCTCCAGTTTTATCTATTTGGTCCCCTTGGGCATTTTCTTCCACTGGTTCCCTTTCCTTGTCCACAATAATTTCAGTTTCCGTTATTTCGTCTGTCTGTTGTTCCATTTCGCTATCTGTTATTAGTTCTATTCCTGTTCTTGTTCATCTATCTCCTTCTCCGTTTCTCCTGCCCTAATCCTTGATCTACCTCTGGTATGCATGTTTACTCTCCCACAGTTGCCTGCTCTGGTTAAGTAATATTAATATGGTTACAGTTACTTAACTTAAGCCCTACACAAGTTGAGCGCCAATTTGTACTAAATCCCGTTGCGTCCTCTACTGTTCAAGCCCCACGTTGGGCGCCAATTTGTTACAATACGGGTTACCTCTCCTTAAAAACCCCTCTGTTGTATTTGTCAATATGTGTTGTATTAATTTAATTGTACAAATTCTCGGAAATATTTGGAGTTGTGGAATATATGGATGTACTCAATTAATGTTAACTTAACTATTTAATAATTATCAGTGTTAGTGTGCCTCGAACTTAAATAACTTAAGATTTATTCTACAATTTCATCCAACCCTATTATGCCTTGAAGAGAGTTCTGTCTGATTTTATATTTTTACGCTCCCTCTTTGGTGTCAGATAATTCCGCTATAAGCGCTGTAGTATCGGCTCAACGAAACTTGTAGGTTATTCGATGTTTATATTAACTATTTATTCTCTACTTATTCAGTTACTTTTGTTCCAGTTCACTAAACCATACTCCAAATAACAAGGTGTGACAAATATATAAAGGTTCTTTATTCGTTTATCAATTCATATTAACTAAGATATATTCCAATTAATATATGTTGGGACTATAGATTCAGGTATCGATTGTTGATTATTTAATCCTTTGTTTATATTTAGTTATATATTATATTTGATTGGTATTTTATTTATTTCAGGGTGTGAAGGTTCTTGTAACTGTGGGGAAGACTAAAAATACATACTAAGAATGCAAGATTTACAAAGATTATGTGTTGTGTATTTAATATGATTAATATAATATAACTTTACCAGTCTCTAACGAAGCAAATCACGTTGGCAGTTGATCGCTAAATTCGTAGTTATGGTCAATTATGAAGCACAGTTTTCTTTCTTCAGTTTAATAAAAGTAATTCTTGTCCTGTCCACTTCGGAATACAGCTTCTGAATTGTTTTACGGCCCGATTGATGTTTCTTCTACACCGCCAGGATCCAATAGGTTCTTCCTTCGGTTGAAGCAGTTAGTGTTGTTCCGTGTATTTGCAAGGTTATAATTTCTGGTGTTGTGAATATTATGGGTTGTGTTATTGTTAACTCTTTATATTTGATTACTATTTATCAATTCCCTTCGGACATGGGACAGTCCAAGTTTCTTCTTGTAGAATTTGGTTATTTGTTCTCGATTATTATTTCATAATATATCGTTATTTTATTAATCTGTGTTAGTGATAGTTGTAAGTATTATCATTAGAATTTTATCTTCTTTATAATCGTATCTCTTGATTTCGAATATTACGATTCAATATATTCTTCTTGGGTTTTTTAAATCATCACGTTCAGTTTTTACCAAAAGCAATTCTTGTTATTTTATAAATCAACAACAACATTCTTCTTAAATTTTTCCCTAGCAACCTATATTAATTTCCGCTTCCACATGTTTGACTATATAGTGTTTCTTTCATATATTTTTTTGTCTATTCTTTGTCAATTTGCTGTCCTATCGGAATGTAAATTTACCGATAGCTGGTTTATTATTTTATACACATCTTCTACTGGTTTTTTGATATAATTTCGTTTTTTTCCTTTTTTATTATATTTAATCCACATTCGATATTATTTTTTACCAATCGATATTATGGCATTATGGTATTATTATAATTTGTATAAATTTTATTAAATATTATTATTAACTTAATGGTTTTTCTTCTTTCTAACTCTTCATAGTGTATTTATTAATTATTATTAATTGATGTATCTAACCTTTGAGTTATAAGTGTTTATTTAGTATTTTTGGCTGTTAGGCCTTTTATTGTAAATTGATCTACCTGTGGTTATGTCTGTTAGGCATCTATAGTCCCTTTTATATAAATTCGTACATACAATCAAAACTTAATCATTAACATTTGTATAAACAATTATTTTTCTACATCTAATAACAAATTTATCTTGATCTCTCGATCACATATAACAAAATTCGAACTTATGAACATTGGTTAACTGCCTCACCCTTCATTCTATGACAGTCATTAAATAACACTATTTGTTTCATTATTTTTCATGAACTCAACACATATTTGATATAACATCACATAAACTTTATCATAACATTTTTGTCATAATATAATACTTTTTTAACACAAAATTCTTATCTGTTATTACCATAAATTAAGTCATTGTTTCATTTTTCTGTTTTGATTTTTATTAAACATATATCATTAGCTATTATTTATTTTACAGGTTCGTTTATTCTATTCAACACTACCTTGCATTCTTATTTATTTTGTCTATGACTATAATTGTCATAATTGGGTCTCTGTTCTATTAGGGGATTAAGTATCAATTTATTTATCAATCTGTGAATCTTCTTTTATGTAGCATAAATGCGATCATTTTTGTTGCGCTACAATATTCATCAACTGCAATTATCATGACACCCATCTCTACCAAAACATCTACTAATCAGGACACTCTAAACCCCAACTTATCATTTAACACAAAACGCCACCTTCTCTACATATAAAACACTCTCTAACCCTTTGTATATAGGATACGTGTTTCCCCGCCCCCAAAAAACTCAATTCCCTTATTTGGCGGCCCGGATTCTACCTAAGGCGGCCCCTCCTCACTAAAATCTATTCTAATCCCGTCCCAACCCTTGTTGCGGACTCCTACATGACACTACCCCCTAATACAAAATTGCCATCCCCCAAAATTCTCAATCTCATTACATTACTACAAATACACAAAATAACCTCATTAACTATAAAAACAACAATATGTCACTCAAAATCTACATAAAGTCTCCATTACCACTGTGTCAATATCAATACTTCACAAAACTCTGTTATATTACATTAACTCAAAAACAACATTACGTCATATTCATCTCTATCATTTCAAATTCAACTTTTAATTCAATTCGGACAGGTCTACATGTCCCATAAAACATTTATCACCCATGAATTATCTTTTATTAATTTGCATAAATTATTGTTATTTTATTCCTCATATTCTTTTTATCTTTACTTCAAACTATCTGTAGTACATTAAACATTAATTACGTGTAACATTTATAAACCAATATACCAGTGACGTTATTGCTGATCAGCTGATCCTCCTAACACAATGAAAATACATCTTAAAATTGAACAAATTACATGGAATATACATATTTATTTTTATTTATTCTCCCTTCTCACCTCATTGTTTCCCATTTCTCTGATTCTGGTTATTTATGTTAGCCTGCCAGACGATTTACTTATTGGCTTAAAAAAAAATACACACATAATAAAATTACATATCCTTATCAATGCTTATCTAATAGACAACAATAAAATAATACACTTAAAATTATAGTATGAACACCTTATTTTAAAATATCTAAGCAGCTAGTTACCTGAACAGAGCACAAGCAGTTTTATTTGATCAAACTTTGAATAAAAAAAAACTTTTATGTCATAAAATTTTAAATTCGTGACTCCTTTGCGTCACCTCCCAGCCACACACTCTATTTCAAATTATGGAGGACTGTCTCGCCCTTTCGCTTCCACAGAGACTGTATATTTTGGAGCAGGGTTTTTACCTCTCCGTGTCTCTGCTTCCGCTGTTAAGTTTTAAAGTAGTGAACATCATCATGTTCTTGTTAATAATCATACACCCTTAAAAACGGATCTGCCACCGGTCTTGCTGTTCCTCCTCGAACAGAGTGGCAGCCGCTGTTCCATAGTTTCCGGGAGATTTCCTCTAATTGTCCCCCCATTTAATTTCAAATATATACCAATTTCAAGTCAGCTATGGTCAAGGGACTTGGTATGACCATAGCTGGCCGCTAGCCAAAACCACGGTTAGTGCTGGTAAGACAGTAACCGCCCGAAAAGTCGAGGAAATCTAACTTTAATTTCACTGCCTGTTTCACATCAATATTATTATGTGCGACACGTTCATTTAGTAATGTGTGTAAAATTTTTTTTTTACTTTACACGGATAAGGTGTGCCGCACATTTATCGCCAGTTTGGCCTCCGATGGAGGTAACACTCACTGCTACCCCCAACCCATTTCGCTACTTGTGAGAGCACAGGCCACCCCCACAATAGCCACTTAATAACTAACTAATTACTTAATAAATGCAATTAATCTTTCTACAAATGCCGTTCAATACTCCATTGTTATTATCACTTCATTGAGCACCAAACTACCCCCCAAAGTCATCCCCACTTCTTGTATTGACAACAAGTTTTTATTTTGTTACACATCGTTTCAAAACGTTCCCATACTCACTGATACTAAAATTCTACACTTATATTCGGTCACTTAATTCTAAAATTTATTTAAATTTAATTATACACATCCAAAATTGTTTTGGTATATATATATATATATATTTTTTTTTTTTTTTTTAAATACTAAATCGGCGATTATGGACTCACTTGAAACGGGGGTGTTTTGCTATGAGGCACAGTTTTGATGAAAATACAGATCTGCTTTGTGAAACTACTCCCCCCTTTACTTCCTACTTTTCTCTCTCTAACTCTCATTTCTCCATACCCACCGTCTGTATTTTCATCAACTCTGCCTCTCAGCAAAACTCTTCATTTCGGGTTTATGCAAACTAATGCCAATGGTTCATTTTGGACTTGCCAGTGACACTGAAATATCTAGAATTTGCATGCACTGCCTTGTATTTAGGTGTAGCCTCCTTTATTTACAACACTCTAAGGCAGTGCAGGTACGTGACAGGTACACCGATCCGCTGCACCATGAGTGTAAAAAAAATTTAAGTCGAGTCACGTACCTGTTGGGGTCCCCCTCCCCGTTCAAATATGTGGTTAAATTTCTAGTTTGTACCAATTTTGGTGGAGCCGGACCATCGTTGCTTTCACCGCCCGAAGGAAGATCTGCCAACCATGGCCCGCCTCCGATTTCCGAATTCCACGGCCAGGACTGGTAAGATCGTGGCCGCCCGAAAATGGGGGAGGATCCCTTCTGTAAACATACAATAATGTTTGAGAAACTTATTTATAAACATAACAATTAAAGTGACCTATATAACTTTAAATTCGTCGCATTTTGAGTACCTACTATTTCCCGTGTCGCTGGGTTCCTCAGCACATACGCATTCTGCAGTTTTATTTCAACAATTTCATAAGGTCCTTCATATAACAAGAAAAACTTCTTTATTTCCCTATCTTGAGCACTGGACAAATCATGTCTTTTTACTAACACTAACTGACCTACCTCATATTTGGTCCATTTACCCTTAGCATCATGTTTCTGTTTTCGTCGCTCTCCTCTAGTAAGTAAATTCTCGTTCGCCAATCTAATTTTCATGTTTCTGTCCAAAATCTGACCTTCAGGTGGGTATGTGAAAAGTTGTTCTAATATCCTGGGCGGCCTTGTTCCCCTGATCAACTCATGCGGCGTAAATCCCGTGGACTCATGGGTGGTACAATTCAGCCACTCCTCTACCTTTTTCACGTAGGATGGCCATTCTGTGTGTTTGGCGTGACAGTACGCCCGGAATATCCTGCCAATCTCTCTCATCACCCGTTCTGCTTGATTCGACTGAGGATGGTACACTGCCGTATGCTTGGGTATGATGCCTTCCCATCCAAGCGTCTGCTGCCACTTGCCACTTATAAACTGTGGACCATGATCAGATAATATAATTTTCGGCTTTCCCACATTAAGCATATAATCTTTGACTATCTTCTCGCTAAGTACTTTACTCGTCGCTCTCTTAATACTATATAACTTTACAAATTTTGAAAAAGTGTCTAAAACTACAAATACATATAACACACCTCCTCTACCTCTGGGTAATGGCCCATATAAATCAACCGCAACTAGATCGAAAGGTTTATCTACTTTTATATAATTCATCTCTCCTTCCACTCTATAATTCACTACTTTCGATTTTTGACATAAATCACACACTCTCAACACTTTTCTCACTCTCCTCTCCATATTCTTAAATATACATGACTCTTTCAAAACATTTGCACACTTTCTCGCACCAAAATGACCATACCTTGTATGACAATCCCAAACAATTTTATCTATTAACCCATCAGGTATAATTAACCTCCAGTCACGCTCCCCACCATCTACTTTTTTAAACAAAATATCTTGATATATTTGAAATCGCTCATTATATTCAGATCCCTCTACATCTGTTTCTAAACTAACAATTATTTTACCCAGTTTGCTATCAGATCTTTGCAAGTTTTTAATGTCACTTAATTCCTCACCAAAAATTCTATCTTCCCTAGTTAGTCTGAAAATTTCTATTTCTTTGAGGTCCCTACCAGTTTTATTGTCTATAACATCTATTCTAGAAAGTGTATCTGGTACCTTATTATCTGACCCCTTTATGTACTCCCATGAAAAGTTATATTCCTGTAAGGCTAATACCCACCTGGTTAATCGGCTGTGTGTTAGCTTACATGAATTCAGAAATGACAGTGCCTTGTGGTCCGTCCGGATGATTGTGGTATTCCCTAGGATGTACGTGCGGAATTTACCCACGGCGAACACAATACTTAGTAGTTCCTTCTCAGTTGTCGTGTAATTCTTTTCCGCTGATAGCAGCGATCTACTGGCGAAGGCGATCGTTAGGTGTTCCTTGTCGCAGCTCTCCTGGTATAACTCGGCACCTAGCGCTACGTTGCTGGCGTCGGTCTGTAAATAAAAAGTCTTATTAAAATCGGGGTGATTCATCATTATCATGTGACTGAACTTTCTCTTAATTTCATTAAACGCAGCTCGTTCCGTATCGCCCCATCTCCACTGTTTATTCTTCTGCAGTACAGCACTCAGTTTGGATGTTGTGTGTGCGTAGTTCTCCTGAAATTTCCTGTAAAAATTGCATAGGCCTAAAAAACTCTGTAGTTGCTTAATGTTTTTAGGTTCAGGGAATCGCATTATGGCTTCGACCTTGTCAGGGTTGGCTAATATCCCCTCCTGTGTAATAATAAATCCTAAAAAGTGTATTTCTGTCTGCAGAAACTTAGACTTGTCCCAATTCACTGTTAAACCCCCTCTTTGTAGCTTATCTAATACATATTCTATGTGTTCTAAATGTTCAGTGAACGTTCTAGAGGCTATCAAGATATCATCGACATATACAGTTAAAAAATCTAAATCCTTAGGTTGTAAAATATTATCTAAACATTTGATAAAACTGGCAACACTGGTGTTTAATCCAAAAGGTAAGCGTTTAAACTGGTAATTCTTACCGTTAAAAAGAAAAGCTGTGTATTTCCTGCTCTCTGTTGCTAATGGCACCTGCCAGTATCCAGCGGTCAGGTCTAAGGACGTCATGTATTTGACTCCGCTAAACTTTTGTAAAATCTCATTTATGGGTTCTGGAGATTCCCTGTCAGGTATAATAATTTGATTAATTTTCCTAGCATCTAAACATAACCTTACCTTGCCATCCTTCTTTATCACTACCACCAAAGGGTTTGAATAAGGTGATACTGAGCGTTCAATTATGCCTCCTTGCATCATCCGGTCTAATTCCTCCTGTACAGCCCTCCTCTTCGAAAACGGCACTGGGTAGCTTCTCTGCATGTATGGTGCGTGGTCCCGAACTTTCAGCTCGCAGATGTAGTCCTTCGCTTTCCCTGGTGATTCATCAAACACCTCTCTGTACTGCTCGACAACTGCCCACAACTCCTGTTGTTGAGTATTTCCTACAACTGTATTTTCATTGAAAAATTTATCGGCTCTATTTGCCCACACACTCTCATTACGCTCATGCATCTCTCCCTCCTCATTCTCTATGCTATCACTCTCAAGACATATATTTATTTTGGTCTCTATCTCTCTATCGCTTATCTGCTTATGTAACATTTTTATTCCCGTAACTTTATTTTCATTTACTACTTTCTTCAACTCTATTCTGACTGGTTTATTCCCCTTCTCAAATTTTACTATTTGTTTATTGAAATCTATGACTGCTCCGTTTCTTTCCAAAAAATCATTTCCCAATATTACATCTAAACTCAACCCTTTGACTACTAGGAAAGTGTTTTCAAATTCAACTTCATTTATTAGAATATTTAATTGTACTTGTCTGGTTATTCTCTTACTTCTCACCCCAGTTACCCCCACTACTGTAACCCCTGCAACTGGTAATGACGGTATATTCTTGTTTAACTCTTTTAATTCACCCATGACATTTTCAGAAATTACTGATATCTCGCTACCGGTATCAATTAAAGTTTTATAATTCTTACCTTCAAGGTTAATCGTCACCTCAGTTAATCCTGCTCTGCGTTCCATCACCTTGTTCTCCTCTTCTTCTAACAGTTCCTTCGCCATGTCCATCTTGATAACGTTATTATGGTATCTGTTGATTATTTGGACCCTCCTGTTTTCCATAGACAATGGTTCGGCCCGCTTCTCCATTGTCCTCCCTAGTTTTCCGTGGAGGGACCCGCCACAGCTGGATGACTTCCCCCTCTCCCTCTGTTATATTGTCCTCCTCCTCTCGGCGCTCCTCTGTGAAATTCTCCTCCTCTCGACTGTTGATCGGGTGGTAGGTTTGCTCGCTCGTTCCTGGCGCACTCCCTGTTCCGATGACATCTGAAACAATTTGTTCTATTAGCATAATTGTCGGTTTCACATGTTCTACACCTCCAACTCTTGCCCCTATTATCGAAACTTCCTCCCCGTGCTCCTCTATGAAAACTCTGTGTACCCCTGTTATGATGGAAAGTATTATTATTATTATAGTGTGGTACTACTGGTGTGGTTGAGCGTCGCCCTATGTCGCGTTCCCCTATATTCTGTAATACATCTAACATGTTTTCTAACTCGCTTATATTTGTAATCTCTCTAGTCATTAGCGTAATTTGCACTTCTCTGGGCAGGTGTTTGCTAATATGTCTTACAAATGATCGGAAAGGCAACGGCGGTTCTAGATATTTAGCTTCGTTGTATATGGTCATCACATATATGGTTAGGTGGTTATTAATCCTACCGAAATTCCTGTTACCCATTATTTTACTTCTTAATATTTCTTGGTCTTCTTCTGACCAATATTTGTTTCGAAAAGCTATCTCAAAATCCTCAAAACTATCCCATTCGGAATGGTGTACTTCCGACCATATCTCGGCACTACCTTTAAAACATTTGATAATCTTCAGCAACTTAACCTCCCAGCTACTACTATTAAATCGATTAAACTCCCTAACCCTATTTAAAAATTGCATTGGGTGTACTCTACGATTGTCACAATTGAAAGTTTCTAATTCTATTTCATTATTTGTATCTCGTGTCATAAATATGCGCTCAGTAACATTGTTTACATTTTGATTTTTCACTAAACTTAATTCATCTCGCATACTACTAATATTTTGTTCAAGAGAATATAATTTTTTGTCATTACTATATTCAGACTGTACATTATTTTTTGACATGACTTCAATAGATTCATTTACTGCTTGTATTTCTGTCTTATAATTATTTTCAATTTCATTTATTTTAGAGTCTACCTTATTTTGGTGTTCATCGATATTTTGACTAATTTTTTCAACGGTCATTATTACGCTACTCAACTTACATTCAGTTTCAGTATTACATTTATTAATTTTAATTTCTATGTCATTGTTATGCTCATTCATTGAACTTATTAAATACTCGTTATTCTCATTTATTTGCTTCTCAACTCTATGTATTTGACTATCTATTTCATTAAATTTAACATCTACTTTTTGCATTGAATCATCTAATTTGGTTTCTACTTGGTTGACTCTATTAGTAAATTCTACTTTGGTATTTTCACAATGTTTGTTAATTTCTTGTATCTCATGTTTCAACTCTTTATTCTGATTTTTTAGTAACTCCTCAAAACTATTCTTTTGAATATCGAACTTCTTATTTATACTACTTTTGAATTCCTGCATCTCGTTTTTCTGTTCATCAGATCTATTGTTAATGAGATTAAATAAATCATTTAATGACAACTCTTTTTCTCTTGTATTTATTTTAATTGGTACGGGAGTAGAAATCGCTCCCGGCGAACTAATTATGGATACTTCTACATTCTGCTCGTCTATTGACCTTGCTTCCGTTTGAATACCGGAGTCTATCTGACTCTCGGTCTGACTGTCAGATAAGCTGACTTCATTGTTATCTGCCATTCTTACTTTTTTATAATACTTGTGCGTACATATACTATAATCAATATGTAATCTACTATATAGCCAATTTTGTGCGAATGACGCACTTTTTATTTTATTCCGCTAACCTAACAACACACGTTTGCATCTTTGTAGATGTGGAATTTAATTAATTTATTAAATTCGTTCCTGTCACGGGCGCCAATGTTATGTTCATCTACATTTTAAATATATAAAATACAAAAATACAGTTTCCACCTACCTGCAAGGTTTCTTATATTCGGGTCCAGAATCTGATCACATGTACGTCAGATGCAAGCCTGTGTTAAAGGTTATCGAAATAACTAACTCGACGCATTTTGAAGAGAAATTACGATTTTAATTTTGCTCAAACCATCAAAATAAAACAAAAATTTTTATTCATAAAATAAAAACAGATGAAGATTTTATCCTGCTTTTTGCATCTTACTTACTAATTAATATGGCTTACCTTAGGTATCATTTTTTGTTTACATCACACGAAATACAATTTTCAACACTGACACAAACAGAAACCAGCACAATTATAAAGCACACACACAAAAGATAGCCCAGCTTTGCCATTCACACATATATACTGAATTTACAAACCCTTTAACATTTCATATTAAGCCCCCCCCCCAACCCTTACGTAGACGTCGCCACGCGGTTCCTACACACACTCATAGTTTAAGCGAAAGTTGATTGTTCCTTTAACTGTTTTTCTCTACTCCAGGTTGGGTCGACCGCGGTCACATAAAAATTTTTGCCATAATTAACACCTCTTCTATTGATAAAGTAAAACTTGGTTGGCGAGCCTACTTTAATTGTACCGGCGCCGGTGGATACAACTGTTAGACTGGGCTGTAATGTAACAGGTACGTTTTACTTTCTGCCGGGAATCAGTGTTTCACTGCCCCTATGCTTTCGTCGCTCCGGCCTCATTTGTTGGGAAGTAACCACTTTATATATGGATTAAAGCTGGTATGTGTGTGTGTCCAGAGGCCGATATTGGACTTGGCTATGCTGATGTCACCAACAGTAGGCGGGGTTTAATGCGACTTCCGGGAGGTCTTGACGAAGACGACGAATATTTTTTGCGCTCTGGCCATCTTGAGTTTTTTGTTAGAGCGTCCTTTGAGCGCGTGCAGGTGTAGTTGCGCTTGAGCGTTGACACACATGTACAGAGTTCTTAGAATTTTTAAGGTGGTAAATTCCTTTGCCGTGTTACACCACTGAAATTGCGCATCGCCTTTGTTCCAAACGCTGTATCTCAACACTGGTCTGTT
Organism: Magicicada septendecula; assembly: GCA_034769895.1. Classification (NCBI taxonomy): domain Eukaryota; kingdom Metazoa; phylum Arthropoda; class Insecta; order Hemiptera; family Cicadidae; genus Magicicada; species Magicicada septendecula. The sequence goes on from CM068372.1 coordinate 36,604,325, forward strand.
ACACGGACAAATACGTTGCACATGCGTTCTATTATAACGGAATGAATTTTGTTACCCAATAATTTTCACAACTTCTTTTTTACAAACCCGCACAAAAATGAAAGAAATAAAAATGTACTTGCCCCATACGGTAAAAATAAAAACACCCAAAATTTGACCCGCTACAAGAATAAATACTTTAGTCATTGAATAATTTGAAATCTGAACAATATTAGTAGGGAACCTTGAAGAAAAGCATAACATTGCTTTCGAACTGCTGGGCACTTACGCCGTCTTGTGTTGCCGGCTCAGACATTAGCAATGTTTTACTGCGTATGGTCATTGACCTCATAGTAGTTGTCAATGTACAAACTTTGGAGGGGGGGGGCAGTAAATTTTACATTACTTACCTAAAGGTCGAAAACTCAACACAACTGAACAATACGAAATATATAAACACCACACAACACAACCAAACAACATACTTAACGATCAATTACAATATAAATCACATACACTTTTTGACACAATTATACAAAAAACAAACATTAAGTTGAATCCCCGCGCCAATCCCCTTCCTCCACACACCACCCCCACCACACCTTCCACACAACAACCGTTACAAAATGATGGCAGTCTGTATCAAAGCTGAAGAAGGCGAATACGTACGCCGAAACGCGTCCAACGAAAAACAGTAAGTTTCACAAGAAAAAGTTCATTTTTAGATAAGTGTAACTATATTTATCAACATTCAATATTGCAACAGATTCATACCTTGTAATAATGTTTTCTGAATTATGTTATTCATAAGTGATTAGCTAATATATGTAGATCAGAATATCTTATTTAATTTTAAGGTGACATTAATTGTGGGGATGACCAGGGCCGGATTAAGGTATCTTGGTGCCCTAGGCTAATTATATTTTACCACCCCCTCACCTCCCATAGGCTACTCTTACGTTTATTTCCAAGGGGCTGAATGAAGCTTTAAACACCTTCAATATATTTCTTTGTTAGGAATATTTCAAATATCTTACTGTTTTTGGAAATAGTCTCAAGAATTGAAAACTGAGGCTATTTTTCAGAGATTGTTTTAGAGTTACACTTTCAACCATTTGTAGTTTGCATGGATTTTATAAGGAAAAAATTAACTAAGTAGTTACAGAATTATAACAGTTTTATTAAGGGTACTTTTAACATCATTTACACAAAGAAGACAATCAGTTAAATATCTTGTGGATTTGTTAAGACTCATGTAAAGTTCAAGCTAGATTCTTTTTTCTCGCTTTAGATTGAGCAAACGTTTTAATCACCTCACTGAAATCAAGTCCTTGCAGAAAGTCACTTTCAATGAACAAGAGGGTCAGAAAACTGGTCAGTTTATCCTGTTGCAAATTTGAACATAAATAATTCTTCATCCTCTTCAAAACTGAAAAAGATCTTTTGCCACTGCAGTTAGTGATGGGCATAGTAAGAAAAATGCGCAAAGCTATCTCAACATTAGGAAACATTGATTCCAAGTTAAGCGTTTTCAAAAAATTCAACAGTTTCCAGATCTGTATATACAACTGTGACTACGACATAACAACATCGACATAACCATAACCAAAATGTTTGTTTAGAATGCGCAAATATGAACGATACCGAACTTGTCTGCAATGAAAAGGGATGTAGGGGAAGGTGAAGGGGTGGGATGGAGGTGGATGGAATAGATAATGTAGTCGGCAATTCCATGAAAGTCGGGCGGCGGCATAGTTCTATGAGTGCCGGCCGCCGATGTCTCATAACCGGAGAAAAGTTTTGGAAAGCACGTCTTCTATTATTTATGTACAGTTTTACCATAATTTCTCGCAAACAGGTGCCTGTGTTCAAAATGAACTCAAATTTTTATCCTTATAATTTATTAACAATTTTAAATTTAGCTGTAAAATTTTATTTTTTTTTTAGCTAAAATTTTGCACCCTCCAAAGTTCCGCGCCCTAGGCTACAGCCTAGTCAGCCTAATGGTTAATCCACCCCTGGGAATGACGAAAAATTTAACATCCTATAAGAAATATGCTCAGAATAACTCAGAACAGACAGATAAATGCCAAATCATTGAGTCAAAACCGAGAACTCTCTTTGTTCATTCAACAGACTTAGATTAAAAAATAAATAACAAGCAGAATTATCACTGTTGCACACCACAATTAAATTTGCGATCTCACGATGAGCTGTGAAGCTTAAAAGCGCTAATCGGAATAATTTTTATATAGTGGTGTGCAACAGTGATAATTCTGCTTGTGATTTTAACCACTAACACAACTTTCTTCATTAAAAAATAAATAAATAGTAGATTTAATAACAGTTGTAAATGTGGTTGTAGCAGAGTGAAGGCTTTGAGGTTCAAACATTGGGTACTTTTGTAAGTCTAGATATAAACAGTAATTTGTTTGGCAACAGATGTTTTCAGTTTAACATAAACTTACTCTGACATATAATTTATTTAACAAATCTCTTAGTTAAACTGTAGTCCCTACTAATGCAAGATATATTGTCAGCGCTTTCCATAGCATTTTTGCAGTATTGTGCTCAAATATCTGATCCTCTTTTTGAATTGAGTGAGTAGTCACATTGTAAAAGAAGTGATAAAAAGAAGATGCAAGTTCAAGACCACAGAATGGGTTGGATCATGGCCGGCTCCAGTAGAAGGCTGGAACATTAAATGTGGAAACGTTGCGTCTGAGGCCTATAAGCATAGTGTAATAAAATATTAAACATGTTATATTTTGATTTAATTTCATAGCATTACCAAAATCATGAGTAGGCCTATTTATAGTTAAATCTAAATTATAGGTATGAGTATGATATGTTTAAGTTGAAGAAATTAGTGAATTAGTGTTAGGCCTAATGAATTAATTTTGTTCAAATTATTGAATTCGTATCATATGAGTGAGTTAATTATTATATTTCTTAAATAATATAAAAGTTTTTTACATAATAAACTTTTAATTTGCAAAAAATGAAGAATTATAAAACTGCTGTTAACTGGCAATTAAAAATGACGCAATTTGATTATAAAAATACATAAATTAAGAGATCGTCTAGTCGGGCTCAAAATATCAGTTGGTTCCAATGTTGCCATGTTTAATGTTCTGGCCTTCTACTAGAGCTGGCCATGGTTGGATGCATTCATTTCATGCTGCCCAAACTTTCCCCTTTGTTGCTTCAAATATTCACACCACTCACAGTTCCTACAACTACCCCCTGAAAGGTTATTTTCTGCTCTAAACACAACCAGTCAGAATAGACTCATTCCGCATTTTTTGATACATTATAATAGTTCTGTAGATACAGTATAGAGAATGGGATGGATTGGTTCTTCACTGTAGGGAAACAATTCCCTTAAAGTAGGCCTAAATATTATTTAAATTAGTATCCTCCCTGAGCTGCAGAACTCTCACTATTAGTATCCTCCCTGAGCTGCAGAACTTTCACTATTAGTATCCTCCCTGAGCTGCAGAACTCTCACTATTAGTATCCTCCCTGAGCTGCAGAACTCTCACTATTAGTATCCTCCCTGAGCTGCAGAACTCTCACTATTAGTATCCTCCCTGAGCTGCGGAACTCTCACTATTAGTATCCTCCCTGAGCTGCGGAACTCTCACTATTAGTATCCTCCCTGAGCTGCGGAACTCTCACTATTAGTATCCTCCCTGAGCTGCGGAACTCTCACTATTAGTATCCTCCCTGAGCTGCGGAACTCTCACTATTAGTATCCTCCCTGAGCTGCGGAACTCTCACTATTAGTATCCTCCCTGAGCTGCGGAACTCTCACTATTAGTATCCTCCCTGAGCTGCAGAACTCTCACTATTTTGAACGAAGTAAATTTATTGTTACATAAATTTCAGTATTAGATAATTTTTCAACTATGAAAAAATTGCAAAAATCTCATTAAATTACTCTACTATTTCTTTAGTTATATAACAATTGTGGAGCACACAATTATATGATAAACACTAAATATTCGAAAACATTTCAGTTGTGGGTTACAACTACTTTTAGTCTGACACCCTGCCGGATCAAAAAGTTTTGATTTCTTTTTTCGTCCGTAGAATCTAATTTTGAAATTTTCCAAAACTTACCTGAAAAATTAAAATTTTATTTACTAATGCTATGTACTACAAATTAAATGTGGCTAACATAATTATATAAACAAAATTCTAGTCATTAATATTCCTCTGCTTCCATTCTGCTTCACTTTCAGCAAAAGACAGTTTTATAGATTCAGTTGTTTTAGTAATGCAGTGATAGTCTATAAAAATGTTGATATTATTGTTTAAGACTACAATTTTAATAATATTTCTTGTTTTATTTAATTATATGTAACCATGATATTATATTATTTAACCTTTGAATATTTTCGCTGACTGTCTTGTGATACAAGTGTGTTGTAGTTTTAGTATAACCTCACAATAGGTTATGCACACACAAAAAAATATATATATAACTCAAACTTTATATAATATTGAAAACTTTCTCAAGTGAAACTTACTTGTCTGTTTTGTATGTAGAACGCGTTTCGGCGTCGTGTTCGCCTTCTTCAGCTTTGCGACAGACTGCCAAAGCTGAAGAAGGCGAACACGATGCCGAAACGCGTTCTACATACAAAACAGACAAGTAAGTTTCACTTGAGAAAGTTTTCAATATTATATAAAGTGTAGTGCAGTGAAAGAAGATGATGAACAAACAAGACAACTATAAAACTCAAAGTCTGAGGATTTATGGGTACTGAATACAAATCCACACCGTTACACCAATTGCCATCAAATTTTGCACAGGTAACCTTTGCCATAAGGCGCAAAATACTGTCTAACTTTGAATTTGATATATTTGCCCCATCTGCATGATTTAGGCCCTTTTAATTATGCCTTTTTGTTGACACATATAAAGATGTCAACAACAGCATGGAGACCAGAATTAATTACCATAGTAAGAAGTAAATAAACAAATGAAATTTAACGGCATCAGAACTGTACCTTTATCCATTCCTGCAGTTTTTAATGTTTTTAATATGCGATTGTATCGATATAATTTGTAATTTTTTATACAGATACGGCTATATATTTTGTAATTGTCTTAAACAATTATCAAATTTATGTTTATATGTATTTCTGATGATGTAATGAATAATAATGAAATATATTAAATGCTACTAGTAAAGATGTCAAAAACACCATGGACACCAGAATTGATTACCATAGTAACAAATAAAAAACAAAAGCTATTTAGCAGCATTGGAACTGTACATTTATCCATTCCTGCAGTACATTTTTGATGTTTTATATAATATGCGATTGTATCAATTTATTACGATGTAGAAAGTGTACTAATTGTAAATTGTCCTATTACTTAATGCAAAGCGAAAATACGTGTTGTTTTCATTTGTGTGGTTAGGTGACAATGGTATTTGGTTTTTAGTTTACTGCTGAAATAAATAAAAGCCATTGTTGAGGAAAACATAACGTTTAATGTGTTTTACAATTCTTCGAACACAGTAACACTTAAAATAAAGAATTTAGCGTTTTTGATTTAACAGGTACTGGTACTTTATAAATATCTCCAAAGGCTTTATAAATGGGTACTTTTAAATCTCCAAAGGCTGTTGCACCAACATAATAATTTAGTACAAGTTATAATAGTACAAGTGTTGAAAACAGCTTTGGAGAGAATTTGACTAATGAGTACAAAATTGTTATATGAGCTGACAGAATGCCAAATAGACATAGACAATAAAAATTATATTAAAATACTTATTAAAAGTCAAATATTCGCGTGCAAAGCCGCGGGTAATAGCTAATCACTTATATAGCAAAAACACCTAAACACTTCAGCATAGAAATGAAATCTAGCAGGTATCACACTGTGAACGTGAACAATATAATATGCAAATATGAAATCAATATGCAACTGCTGACCCCAAGGTTACATTCCAGTTGCATATTTTAAACTCAGAAAATTATCACTTCCTTTTTATTGTTGTCATAACATTTTTGTTGGCATATTATCACAGAAATCAATCCCATAAAATGATTTTATTTTTTAATTTGAGAATGTTGCTCAATTCTGGCATTTTCTTCAGCCAAATGTTACAATACAATCAACAAACAAAAGCTTAACAAAACATACAAGTTTAAATTTCAACATAGTAAAGCCTACATACTTCCACTTTAAATGAACCATCTGATCCAGTGGCCGATTTCTAAAATAAAATTATAAGTGCCAGAACGCATCAATTCAAAAGTTGTACAGACACAAATATACTTATATTTTATATTAGTATATAAGTTTACATCAGGTAATCACAAAGGAGGTCTGCATTTTTAAAGCCTTATAAAATATGTAACGTACATATAAACTTGTATCTAAAAAGATAATAAAGTTTACTGACATTTCTAAAGAGCTTCATCGTCAGGTTACCCACACGACATCGGAAACATGTCACTCATGATGGCGTCATCCCGGAGCCTCAATCAAACTCTAAGTGATGGTTTCAGTGGTTTGGACATTTAAAAAAAGGTTCCATAGTTTCATCATTGTGTCGTCATATTGTGTGTTTCTTGATCGTTCTTTACTTTTTGTGTCCAATACTATATGATGGCCAGAAATCAGCCATGAATCCACGTACTTTGGTGGATCAAATAAATAAACTTGTGATTAATTTTCACAAGTAAGAGGCTGGATACAGTCTTTGTCTTTAGAGATACTCTTAAAGATGTAATGACTAGAGTCATTTGCGAAAAACCCCTCTCACATTCACTTCAAGATATTGCTATTGATTCAATGGCACATTTCAAGGTAGAAAGACTCTCCGGAAAAATTCTGGAATGCACACATTCTCAGAAGCTCCCAATCAGTTGCCTTTCATGTAGTTTTAATTTTGAAGCAAGTTTTTTTATTTCATTTTCACTATAGGTTATTGGGACATTTTTTCGGTACATAAGAAGACAACACTGAAAGATTATTTGTCTACATTAATTCAAAACAATAAAACAAATATATATTTATGCACTTGTAGTTTTTATTGTATCAATTTAATAAGTAAGTTTTATAAATGTTTTTCTAGATAATTCAATGTTTCGGTCAATGAATAAATCTATATAATTTAAAACAGCGAAACAAATTGTACTTCGTTTTATAAAAATAAATTCTCAACTTAATCATATAATAAAAGGTACGTATTGGCACAAATTCCAGTAAGATTCTGTCGTCGCTTCGTGTCGACACTGCTAACTGCAAATGTCATCTTCAAGCGAACCTTGTTGAAATTGTTTAAAATACGTTTTACTTACAAGAGAATGTTAGCCAGAACGTATTAAAAAAAAAAGAATGATAGTAGTTAAGATAAAGATTAGTGCTGGTGTTTGATTTTGACAAATGTTTAGTTTTGTAGTGGGGCTGATGAGGGGCACAATTTAAAAAGTAGTAGTAAATTTTTTGTAATAAGTAGTTAGGTTTTCTTTTCATATTTTTTCGTTAATTTATTTTTAGATCCAAGAAGTTCTGGAACGCCGTTCCGGCATGTTTCCCCTGAAATCAAGCCCTGGTCTGATCAGAAATCTCCATCTGTCTTTGATTTATGCTTCTTCAACAGTTAGTGTGAATTTCTCCATCACTTGTTCTAATATTACGGTATCATGCAGTTAAATATCGTTTTCTTCCATTATGTCCTTCAACATTCTAATTCTGCACTGCCTTAAGTTCCTTCTGTCCCCATGGTCTCATAAACTTAAAATATCGGTCCCTTTAATCAAAATCTTACACAACGTATAACTCACATGATCTAAAGTTTTAAAAATAGTTCTTTATGCTTTTTACATTTTGTATCACAGTGCTTCAAAATGCTTGGATTTCATTGTCCATGACGTATCCATTGATTAACTAAATATAATTAAATCACTACTGACTCAGAACACAAAGTTTTGTGAAAGCCTGAAACAGTTTTCACTTATTATAAGCTTCATCAGAGGCTAACCGAAAACTGGTTCAGGCTATAAGGTAAAACTTTTACGTTTTTACCCATAAAAAACTTTGCTTCAAAATGGTTGAAAGCACCGTTCTTTGGAACTGTTAAAAGTTATAATTTTTAACAGAATATATTTTTTGTGTGCATGTTTTTCTGCAGTTTTAAATCAACTAAAGGATTTGTTGACCACAACATTCCTGTGTATAAAATATTGTGTAATGCACTTCAGAACACTGACTGTTTTATGCAATTTTTAATTAAATTTTACCCAAGTTGAACAAGTTTTTGCATGTATATAAGTTGTATTGGGGCCAAATTGAAACTTACAAAATGGCATCTAATGAAGTTTATAAACAAGTGAAAGCTAGCTCAGGCTCAGGTAAAGATTAATTTAAATTTTACTAAAATTTAGTGATCTGCAGTATATTGCTTTCTTTACATTACTTACTAAAGTCCAAGTTGCCATAAAAGTCCATGGAGAAAGAATAGACTTGCTTATGTTTGTGGACAGTATAGTTGTAACGAATGAAAGTGAACAAGATCCACCAAAAATTCTTAGTATACTGGACAGGGTAATGGAAGAGGATTTCCGTATGAAAATCAGCAAACAAAAGACAAAAATATTAACTAATTATAAGTACAATACTACTGACTCGGAACACTAAGGTTTTTTTTAAATGTAAAATTTTTACCTTATAGCCTGAACCAGTTTTTGCTTATTACAAGCTTCGTCAGAGGCTGCCACTAGGAGCGCTGTCCATCTTGTTCTTGGTGATGGCACCAATGTGAAAGATTGACGTGTGTGTGCGGTGTGGTAAGTTCGAATAGTACGTGTGATTTGAATTGTGTCTGTTCGTTTAGGATGTCGTTTTTATGTGTGTTTGTATATTTCTAGTTGTTCAAGAGTGTCTAGTTTTCAGCCTTTTGTGTGTATGTGTAGAATATCCATGTTGCTTTTTATGTTTGTGTATGTGTGGTTTGCTTCAATGAGGTGGTTTGCAAAGGCCGATTCGGTGGTGGAGAGCAGTGCCTTTGTGTGTTCAATGTATCTATGTTTGAAGCAACATCCTGTCTGGCCTATGTAGAATTTGTTACAGTCTGAGAACAGTTTAGTTTGTAAACACCAGCTAAACTAAATTTGTTTTGTTCTTTGTGTGTTTTTTGATAGTGTGTGTTCTGTTTTGTTTGTAGTTTTGTATGCGATTCTGTATCCTGCTTTTTTAATTTGTGGGCTGTTTTTTCAGTGTGGTTATTGATGTATGTTAGTGTTATGAACTTCTTGTTTTCTGTCTTTGTCTGTTGTTTGTTTTGCGTTTTTTGTAGGAGTTTATTGATTATTGTTCTGTTGTAGGCCTATCCGTTGGTTTCTGCTAGATATTTTATTGTGTTTAGTTTGTCTTTGTAGTCTTTGACAAAAATATTACTTTGCAGGAGAAATAGATTTTACAGAACAGGAATTAAACTGAAAAACGAAATCGCCCAAGAAGTGGAAGAATTTAATTACTTGGGGAGTAAAATCATAGGTGATGGTATAAGCTGCATGGAGATTGTGACTAGATTACATTGGGCAAAAGCTAAAAATAATGAGGAGAAAATTCTACTTGGTTCAAAGTAGATTAGCTTGAAAGTGAGCAAGAAACTCTTCCAAACCTACGTGTTGAGGAGTGTCACATTGTATGGAAGCGAGTCATGGACAGCAGGTGAGAGAGACAAAAGAAACTTCTGTCTTTTGAGGTGTGGTGCTATAGAAGGGTTGAGAAGCTGATGAACGAGGAGGTGTCTGGAGAAGATAAAAGTATCTTAAAGCAGTTGAAAAGAAGAAGGAATGAGGAAAACCATTTCAACAAGTCCAGACTTAAAATCATGAAAAAGCCTGTCAACAGACTTCAAAACGTCGAAATTAAAAATCTAGCTCCAAACAAATTCAGGACTTTATATACACATGGTTTCTGAGTTTCTACAAATGAGTACTATGCCACTGCAGTGGTAACCCGTGTAGCGACACTTTATATGACTCGTTTAGGCATCTTATTACTTGAGCAATGTGAAATTGTATCTTTTATAATAATTTTGGTCAATCCCTGCAAATGTTAATAAAACCTAAACTAAATCTTATTGTAGCCAGGAACAGCAGTTCTTGTTACTTACTACTGTCTTCCACATGTACTTCCCTAAACTTTGAGACAAACTACTGTACAAAAATAAGAAATCCGTTCCTGGCACAGCTGGTCAAGACTAGCGTATGATGGATATATTTATATTGTAAAAATAAAAAAGAAAATAAGAATCGTTATAAAAACTGATATCGTTTTAGAGTATAATACTATCCCCTATTTGACTATGAACTTAAAGCACAGTAATGCAACATACCTCTATGTATTTAGGTTATGTTGTTTTGGTCTTATCGAAATGTGTTTAAATATAATTATTTTCTGAGGAAGTTAAGATAGTTTTAATGTTTTTAACTGACGTTAGAAAAAATGCAACAAAATTTGTGTTTTATTTAAATTTCCGTTGAGCCGGTTATTAATACATAGAGGTATATTTGAACACTAGGTTTTAACAAAATGAATGGATTTTAGACTATTTTCGACAAAAAAGTATTCACAGGGGATCAGAATTGTGTAGTTTTCATTTGGCCGTTACGCCAATATTTTTTCTAAAGTTTTTGGACTATCGATATTACATACGTACGATAGTTATCACCGTACCGCGAAAATTAAATATACCGGCTTCGTAACGCCCTTAGATTTTGGTAGATATTATTTTAATTATTTGAGTGTTTGTTTTACTGTAGTAAATTTTTTCCGACAAGTATTAAAATTTCATGTATTCATGAAACGTTCAGTAATTCAAGTCCTTACATGCATGTGTACCCAATTTTAATTTTCTGATTCGCATATAATGAGTTTCATGATAAATTTTGTACGTTCAGTGTAACCGTACTGCGTAGAATTTAAACACGTTCGTCCCACTGCAATTTGCTAGTATGTAATAAGTTGTGAAAAATGAAATGTTATTGTTTTCCAGTAATTACGTTGGTACAAAAATGTTCGCAGCTGTGTAGTAGGCAGTAGTGATAAGATAAGGTGGGTTGGATTATCTTGGTTATGTAACATTTACGAATGTATAATAACAATAACAGGCATAATACTTTCAGGGGTGTTTTTCAGTATGTGCTAAATCTGACTTGCGAAATCGGCTTTTCCCCAATATCTGCATTTATATAATACAGCATCGGCAATGGCGGCCGGTACGAGAAGTGTTATGTCCTTGTTTGTGATAAATCAAGTTCTACACAAACATGTGCTAGGTATGGCTAATAGATTAAGCAGTACATCTGCAATAACTGTAAAAAAGCTGATGATTTCAGAATTTGGGGATCCAACTAAAATTGTTAGATTGGAAGAAGAAATAGTGAATCCTCCCAGAGCAGATGAGGTAAGGTTATGTGTGTACTTGTTCTGTAAAATTAGTAATGTCATATTGTATTACTCTTTAATATTACTATTGTAATACTCGTTCGTAATCCATTAGTATTTACATGGATTTTTTAATGCGTTATAATCTGCACAAACATGACATGCAAATACTGAAAACGTTAAGTGATATGAATAGAGCTTATATGTCAAACACTGGTATCAACAGTTCAGTCACAATTATTTAGCATACTGTATAACAACAATTGTGTGCAGTCATGTATTTTTTTATAGCAAGGAAAACCTTTGTTTCGGAAGAACAGAAAGTATGTGTATAGATAAATATTTTGACTAACTATAAAGAAACAAAAACGTGAAGATGTATAGGCCTACACATAAAAAAGATGTGTAGGCTTCATGAGCCTCTGATGAAGCCTTCTATAGGTGAAAGCCGGTTTAGGCTGTAAGGTAAAACTTTACGTTTTTACTTATAAAAAACTTTGTGTTCCGAGTCGTCAATATTATAGTGATATTTACATAAAAAAGATTTCTAAATAATTCTGGAGAGTCAGTATCAGAGTACTTTGACATGTATAATATGCAAGATACTGATCATTATTAGGTATCAGTTTAAGGTTACTAGATGTCATGAAGTCATTTTTCTTTAAACACTAACCACATTACCTTGCTATTTTACTGTAAAATTGAGAGCAGAAATGTTTAATGTTCAAATTAATAAATTAATTACCTTAATTATCCGCCGTGTGATTTCCTATGCTTCGTCTATGACGCGTTTCGGAGCATATACTCCATCATCAGATATTAAAAGTTAAAACAGTCACTCATACGAGATCGTTAAAAAGTTAAAATGTCAAGATATGCATATGAACCGTACGCGGATTTGGGTGCGCACCCGTTCAAGTTCATTCTGCTACTGAGCGGTTGCTACCTTATCGTAGCCCCAGTGAGCAGACTCAAGGCAGTATCGTACAATCGGTTGGATACAAAGTTCAGGTGGTCATTTAGCACGATATCGCGACTCATTGGGTTTGCATATGCACTGTAAATTTCAAATTCCTCCAAGGCATTCATGAAACGGCCCTTATTACACACATGTAACGGTATTAAATTGGAATTAAAATCTGTGTAATTATGATTGTGTGAAGTCAGGTGTCGGGCGTAATTTGATTTGATGTTGTCAATATTTCTTATTTTCTTGGGTAAATGTTCTCGAAATCGTTTAAGGAAACCTCTCCCAGTCTGTCCAATGTAGAAGCACTCGCAATCATTACATGTTAACTTATATATGCCAGTTTTTTCTTCTGGAGGCGTGTGTTTTTTCGGTTTGAGAATATCCAGTAACTTATTATTAGTCCTGAATGAAATAGTGAAACGTTAAGTGATTTTTCACTGAAAATTGTTTCACTATTTCATTCAGGACTAATAATAAGTTACTGGATATTCTCAAACCGAAAAAACACACGCCTCCAGAAGAAAAAACTGGCATATATAAGTTAACATGTAATGATTGCGAGTGCTTCTACATTGGACAGACTGGGAGAGGTTTCCTTAAACGATTTCGAGAACATTTACCCAAGAAAATAAGAAATATTGACAACATCAAATCAAATTACGCCCGACACCTGACTTCACACAATCATAATTACACAGATTTTAATTCCAATTTAATACCGTTACATGTGTGTAATAAGGGCCGTTTCATGAATGCCTTGGAGGAATTTGAAATTTACAGTGCATATGCAAACCCAATGAGTCGCGATATCGTGCTAAATGACCACCTGAACTTTGTATCCAACCGATTGTACGATACTGCCTTGAGTCTGCTCGCTGGGGCTACGATAAGGTAGCAACCGCTCAGTAGCAGAATGAACTTGAACGGGTGCGCACCCAAATCCGCGTACGGTTCATATGCATATCTTGACATTTTAACTTTTTAACGATCTCGTATGAGTGACTGTTTTAACTTTTAATATCTGATGATGGAGTATATGCTCCGAAACGCGTCATAGACGAAGCATAGGAAATCACACGGCGGATAATTAAGGTAATTAATTTATTAATTCGTACAAGTGATTTGGTTACCATATTAAACATGAATATTTAATGTTCAGTTCAGTCATAAATATTTATTTTAAGAACATATCATAGATGTGAGACACCATTAATTTACATGAATAGCTTACGGATAAATTATTAAACTCAGCTGTTAGTACATATGCTACTATTAAAGCAATGTAATAAGATCAGCATAATTGTTTTGATTTTTATAAAATAGACCTACAGTCCAATCGCAGTAATCCAAAACAAAACGTGTTTGACCATTTCTTATTACCAGATTTTTATGGATCATTGGAATTCCTTAAGTACATACATAATTATAACACAGTATTGTGTTAGTGTTTAACTAAAATAAAAGATATTTAACAGTTTAGATGATAAAAATTAAGCGTAAAAACCAAAATAATAATCAGACAGAATCTAAAGAATGCGTGTGAATTAAAGTAAACTTCCAATATAGTACACAGAACTGTATAACACTAAACAACCACTGTCATCACTTTGAGACTGATGGCTAACCAGACCAATATACTGGATGTAGACAAGACGTAAACATAGGCTGTCTGTCTGCAGGATAGAAACAAACATACAGTACCAACGTGTAGATTTAATCTTTAACTATGGAAATGAGGTATTTGTTGCTCAATTTTTCTTGGAATTCTGCCTTTTTAGGTTTAATTGTACTCATACAGTGTACATGTGTCCATTCTGTTGTACTTAGTTTTTGAATTTAAAATCGTCGTGTTATTTTTTTTTTTCAAGAATTTAACCTTTTACAATGTAGTATCTATACGCAGATTTTTTTTTTATAAATACAGTAGAGTTTTCTCCATAAAACTGTTTTCGAACACTGCGTGTTTTGGAGTACCAGAAGTTGGATTAGAAGGATTTATCTAGGCTATATTTGTAATAAAAAGAATCTGCTAATGAAGATTCATAATTCATTAGAAAAATACCAGTAACAATAGTAAGAGTGCAGTCACGAAATGTGTAAATTGCTTTTCATACATAGAAACATTAGTTGCTGGTATCCAGACTTCATAATACAGAAATCTAGTAACCTTATATTAGCTATTATTCTCATTATAACTCCATCATGGAATTATATAAAGTATTCATGTCTTTACATGAAGTAGCGTAGCATTAGTACTGGCATTAGGAGAGTTACCATTGTCATTCAAGAACAAAGAAATGTCTGACAGACATAACTACACATAATTTTGTCAACATTCATATAATTAGATTTAGGCAGATATTGTACACACATCCACTGATGCTTTCTTTGAGGGAGATTGTGAACAATACAGTGAAGATGTTTGATAAGGTTGGACAAGCATGCCGTACAGTAATCAGTCATATTGTTATAAGAACAGGTAATATATTAGTAAACTTATTTTTGTTTTAAGTCATTTTAAAGAAGAATGTTAAAAGTAATTTATAAATTTAAGTAACACGAAGTAGTGCTCAGACAAAATTTGAATTACACAATTATGTGATATAATTCCAAGCAAAGAATGAAATATGTGTTAATATTTCCATTTTATTTATTTAAATAGTTTAGTAATTTAAAACCCCTCCACACACACAAAGGGATAAAAGGGAACCCCTTTAAGTGGGGTATAATTTCTGTGCTTCAAGTGTTACTTATTATATTGTTCTTTATAGTATGTTATATAATTTGTAGGTGCTGCTAAAAATGTTGTTTAGCCCTGTCAATCCAGCAGACATCAACACTATACAGGGAACTTATGCTGTAAAGCCTAAATTGCCTGCAATTGTTGGAACTGAAGGTCTGGCGGAAGTTCTGTTAGTTGGAGCACAAATAAAGAACATAAATGTCGGCGATCGGGTTGTTTTCAACAAAGAAGCTGCAGGAACTTGGCGAACGCATGGTTTGTTCAAGGCAGAAGAGCTGTTGAAGGTACAATTCTATTTGATTTTGGTTTCAAAAATGTGTATATTGATTAGTATCATGTGATTAGACAAACATAATAAGTTGTGTGTTGTAACCAGATATTTATTTGTTTTCATAATTTTATTTGGAAAAACGGTTGCTAACTTAGAATCAGAGAATGACTGTATTTTAACAAATTATCTGAGTTTAATTTAACTAACTGAGTTTGGTTGGTAAATACTTTCTCCTCGATGTATATTTTATATTTCAAGTAAAAGTAGTGAAACTAACCAAGTGATTGCTCCTAATGAATTTTATTAATTTAGTATTGCTAATAGTTGCTCCTTTTTAACCAATTACAGGATTTAGGATACAAGCCAGGGGTGGAGGAAATGTTAAATTTCTGTAGAACACAATTTTTTGTCCTAGAACCGCAACTATTGCTAATAGTTACTTCTTTTTAACCAATTACAGGATTTAGTGTACAAGCAAGTAGTGGAGGAAATGATAAATTTCTGTAGAACGCAATTTTTTGTCCTAATTTGCTTTCGAAACTGTAAGATATATTCACGTAAGTTTAACAATTGATATATTAGAGGTTGGTGTTTAAGACCGAATATTAAAACATATTGTTGTGTAATGCGGAAAAAAGTGTACGACATTACAGAACAATCTGTGTGTTTCTCGGCTATTCCTGGGGGAATGCGGCTGTAATGTGTATGTGCGTACATATTGCTGCTACTTTGAGATGAAAAACAATTATGTGACACTTGTCACGTGTCCGCAACGAGACTTTTCCAGACCATACCGGTTCACGTGTGCTGTGTTCAAGGCCGCAGTGAATTACGTTCTAGTGTTTTCTAGTAGACGCCTATTAGTGAATATTCTGGAACCTCAGCAGGGAATAAATACAAGTACTCAGCGACGCTCAGTTCAGTTTGAGTTGCGATATATTCGAGTGCAGTTCGAGGTATTGTGGGAAAGTGTTATGCATTTTATAATCGTGGGGGACAATTGTAATACAATTGTGTTTAATATTAGTTGACATTTTATTGCCTGTGAAGATTTTTTTTATTTTATTTGATGTAAGACACTATCTTGTTGATTACAAACTATTTAATTGTGATAATTAAAGCTGTTGATTAGTGACTTAATTTGGTGTGTCTTATATTTTGTTTTCCACTGTACCATACGACGATCAGATAGACTGTCATAACAATATCAGTATGTAACTCTTAATGTAGCTAGTGTAATTATAAAAACAAATTTATATAAGTAAATTAATGTTAGAATTTGAACACGATGAGTATTAATATTCGACAATAATCTAGTAACCATTCACAAACTAATTTTAAAACTGCAAAAGTTGATTAAAACTGTAAAATTCTTTTTGTTGGAATCAAGGTTTTCTCAGTGTTTATGCCCATACTGCCTTTCATCAGATGAGATACAAAAACAGTGGATGGGAAAACCTTCTTCTATAGCTGTTCTACAGTAATATTGCACAGTTACCTCCATCCCAGTTACACGTGTTTTTTAAATAACAATAATAAATAAAATAAACATAAGTAAAAACAACAGTTCTGTTTCAACAGTGCACCATACACTCACTGCTCTGTATGTTGAAACATCTTGTATCCAAAACAACAGATTTATTCAAAGTAATTTCCAATTAATTGTCAAGTCTTTACTCTTCATTTTACTTAGGTGAAATTCAAATACTTTTATTTATTTTTCTTTCATCCCAGCCCAAAATTTCTTCAGGACTACCTGAATTTCTCCTAAACCTTATTCACGTGTTTGAACATAGTCTGCACCCCTGGGCCTACATGAGGTTTAGTCTTAACAGTATACAAGTGGGGTAGTATAGGTAAGCAATGTGCCTAGAGTGTCGAAAAGTGGCTCAAGTGATACGGATACCATCAAACCTGGTTCATAAGTAATCCATTTTGAAATAGATTTCAACTCACAAGACTCTGTTTTTGAAGTGAGTTCAAAACCTGACTACTACACCTCTGATGGTCCTTATGTAATAGTCTTGGTCAAAAATTGCCAGTCGCTGACAATTTTCCATCTTAGATGAAATCCTGACAGTGTAGTTTGTAAATTAACTAGTATAATTAAGTGGATTTTTTTTGTATCGGCCATCTAAGGACCACATGCCAATTTCAATTCTTTACTCTTTGTTGTTTTCTTTTTCGAATATTCTTTCATCTTCTCACTGTGTCTCTTCTTCCTGTCTTCAGTCCACTTTGAACCTGCGTTTTTCTCTCTCCTACCCTGGACTCTCTCCATTTTCAACACTTTTGCCCAAAAAACTTCTCCTTCAGTTGCTTCATCTGCATGTATATTATTTTTGTCTAAATCCTTTTGGACTACTTTAATGTCTTCAACTTGATGTTGACTTCTTCCCCCACAGATATTTGAATATTTGCTTTGTCAATCTATATATATGTCTACAATCTATATATATATATATATATATAGTCCATTCTATATAAATGTCCAAAAAATAGTAGTCTTCTTTTTCTCATTGTTTCTGTTATATTTTCTATACCTTGATACATTTCAACATTACTTCTTAATTTCCAACCTTCTGAAGTTTTTTGTGGGCCTATAATTAAGTGTTTATTTTTATTGAAATTTTTTTTATATAATTTTTGTTGAAATTATACAGTAGGTAATATTTGAAATTGACTTCTTCTTTTCACATTACATATAATATAGAAATTTGATATTTACGAGGGCTGTCCAGAAAGTAACTTACGTTTTAGAATAAATAAATAAAAAAAAATGAAAGAAAAATTTTTTATTTACATAGTTGAAAATTACATTCTTAGACTATTTTTCCACAGTCGCCATTCAAGTTAAAACACTTATCGTAACGATTTACGAGTTTTTGAAAGCCCTCATCGTAAAAATCTGCCACCTGTGATTTCAGCCATTCATTAACACCCGCCTTCAGCTCTTCGTCGTCTTCAAAGTGCTGTGTTGCCAGCCACTTTTTCATACGCATGAACAGGTGATAATCACTCGGTGCCAGATCAGGGCTGTATGGGGGATGATTGAAAAGCTCCCATCCAAACTTTCTCAGAGGTTCTTGCGTTCGTGATGCTGTATGCGGTCGGGCGTTGTCGTGGAAGAACAATATCCTGGAGCTCAACTTACCACGTCGCTTGTTTTGGATTGCTCTCTGCAGTTTTGTTAAGGTTTCACAGTAAACCTCGGAGTTGATTGTGGTACCCCGTTCCATAAACTCTACCAGGAGAACACCTTTTCTGTCCCAAAAAACTGTCACCATCATTTTCCTTGCTGACAAGGTCTGCACACACTTCCTCGGTTTTTTGGGCGAGCGAGTATGGTCCCATTCCATGGATTGATTTTTTGTTTCACAATTAACGTACCTAACCCAGGTTTCATCCCCTGTTACAATACGGTCCAGTAGAGAATTACCATCCTTGTCATAGGTATATGAAGAAATGACAATGCTGATGCCACCCTCTGGTTTTTGTGCATTTCTGTAAGCATTTTTGGGACCCATTGCGCACAAAACTTATGGTAATCCAGCTTTATCGTGACAACTTCATGAAGCAAACTACGTGAAATTTGAAGAAACTCAGTAATCGTAAAGCGGCGATTTCAGGGATTTTTTTATTGATTTTCTCCACCAATTTGTCAGTAAGAACACTCGGCCGGCCACTCCGCTCATCATCGTGCACATTGGTGCTGCCATTTTTAAACAGAACACACCACTGCCTTACTCCTCCCTCACTCATTTCATTCTTCCCATACACCTCACACAGTCGCCGATGAATGTCCACCGGTCGCAGTTTTCTGCTTGCAGAAATCGTATTACTGAGCGCACTTCACAGCTCGCAGGATTTTCAATTGCAGCACTCATTTTAAAAATTATGATTGAAGCACAGAAACACAACACAGACCTATACCGGCCCGAGCTGGATGCGTACTGAATCACGCCTCCCGTGTCACCAAGATGGCGGCGCTAGCCCCTACCCATTGCCGCTCACACTGAAACGTAAGTTACTTTCTGGACAGCCCTCGTAGAAATAAAATATGTTTACATAAAATATAAACAAAACATAATTAGAAGAAATGATTATACTATCCCTGAGAATATGGTTCACAAAAATTTGTATGTATTTACAATTCCATTAAAATTTTAAAAACTATGAGTGAAAAATAACAGTTGTGGGTTTCCTATACGCCAGAAACAGTGCTTTCAGACAGTTACTTGTTTAACATCTGTTATATAATTTTGAAGCTTTTTCTTTCATCAGTAAATTGCAGAGATGTCACAAATGGTTACAAGATGTTTGAGTAATTAATGTTGCATAATTTCTGATAGTGATTTGTTATAAATTAGTGAGCAGTAATATCTATAGAGAACTAAACATTTTTGAAATTGTAGTAATACTAAACTAAATTACTTGATTTGTCTTTAACTGTAAAGAGCTGTTTACCTTTACTTATGTAATGGGTTTTAATGTGCAAGTGCCATCAGCATTTGTAAACAATTAAGTGAACACATATTCTTTATAAATCCTCCTGTGATCTCTACTATACTAGGCAACTGATTGCAGAAAGAGTTGTGGGCATTGGTTTAAATGAGATCTATTACACTTACTACAATCGGTTGCACGGTCTGCAATTGCTTGCAAGCCATGCAACTATTAGATTCGCGCGCTCGTTGTGAGGCATTGATTCAGACGTAGCCTATTACACTATGCAACTTGCCTGTGTGTGCATTCTGCGGACTATGAAGAAATTTCATGATGTGGGACCAAAAAAACCAACATATACAATGTTTTACAAAACCGCAAGTACCTTGAAAATGAAATAAAGGATCTTATCAGAACAAAAACCAAAATACATTTTGTCTAAATTTCACTCGCTGACACCGTATAGCTGTCTCTTATAGAATGAAAGTTTGTCGCATGCTGAAAATTATACTACATGCAAATAAACAATAAAATTTTATGACATAGGACTGTTTTAAGACTGTGTTCTTGAAAATTTTTAAGTTATTGGGGTTCAAATTTATGTCTAAAATCTTTCTCAAACTTCAAGGAACACGGTCTTAAAGACTTTTTTTATTGGATCAGTAGTTTCTCAGATTAGCATGGACAAAGAAACGCAGAAACTTTACGTGTTTATAATAGTAGTATAGACAACATGCTTACTGTGCAACTGATTGCAGAGCAGTTGCAGCCTGTTTTTACTACCCTGCAACTAGTTTCACATAGCCTTGAAATCAGTTATAGCAAAATTGAAAGTTAAGTGTATGGGAATGCATGAAACGCTTGTGGTCAGAGGGGAATGGGTGATGTGGTGGGAGTCACTTTGAAATGTGACAAGAGAATTGTTGTTATGAGCGCTATTGCCGCCAACTATTTCGAATAGTAACCAAAACTCACGTGCAAGGTTTGTTAGTAATCTGTGTTTCACTTACTCGCTTACCACGGATCTCTCTCTCTCTCTCCCTCTTAATAATTTTAATAATTTTTTTCATTTCAGTATTCTACTGCATTTTATTATTACTCAAAACGAAAACACGGGCTCTCTCTCTCTCTCTCTCTCTCTCTCTCTCTCTCTCTCTCTCTCTCTCTCTCTCTCTCTCTCTCTCTCTCTCTCTCTCTCTCTCTCTCTCTCTCTCTCTCTCTCTCTCTCTCTCACACACACACACACACACACACACACACACACACACACACACACACAATATATCCTAATAGAACTAATATTCTACTATTATTTCTGTACTGTTTGTTTTATACTTATTTATTTTTATTGTAAAGATTGTAACTTTACGAATAATATATAAAAATAAACAGAAGAAACTGAGCCCCGATTATTACTACTATTATCGACTTACCTTCAAACAGCCAGAAGATTCCCGAAGTCCCCAGGGCGCCACCACATTTTTAGGAGGAAATGTGGAAATCATTCACACTCCCCAAAGAAACAATTTAGTGAATAAACAAAATTCCCTTACAGAAAAAACTCCAGGGCCGTCTAGACGAACTTACTGACACAGAGATAGGGTTATGGATAGAGTGGCGTAATAATTAAACTAACACATTATTATGACAAAATCTTATTTTATTTTCATAAGAAAAAATTGGAGCGGTCGTGGCGTAGTGGCTAGCGTGTGGCGCTGCTATGCTGTCGGCGCGGGTTCAATTCCCGCCGGGGGCCATCTGATTTAGATACGACCGTTCCCCCTCACAAGGCAATGGCAAACCAGCGAGAGGTATCCTGCTTAGTATAAACCTTCCCCAACTATGCCGTTCGGATCCGGCGTTAAACTGTAGGTCCCATATACCTGTGAGAGTCTCAGTACTACACGCACCACGGGTATATGCGGGGAGGGTACAAACCAGTCGAAGACTGAAGGACTACGTGAAGAAAAAATTATCAATTTATTTCTTTTTAATGTTACATTATTATGTATATAATTAATAATAATAATTTGTTATATTATTATTACAAATCAGTACTTAGTAGTTCGTGAAATTTCCCCCTCCCTTTTTATCTCTCACTTACATTTACCCACCCTATTGAGATCTCATCATTTTAACATTTTTTATATTTTAAAGTAATTTGACAGTAAAAACAAACTTTGAATAATTTTGATAATTTGTTTTTGTCCTTTCTAGTTACTTATCTCTTTAGTTGTGGAGTCTCGCAGTTGTTACACCACCAGCCGTAATTCACTTTAAAAAGTCACCAAAAAAATGTCTAATTTGTATTCACATGATTTTGTTTCGAGTAACTTCACACTTTACATATTTATTACCATTTGGACACTTTAGTACAAAAAGCTCGGTAGGCCTACCGTGATTGTTCACGCACGCTGTAAACTACATCTGTGCTGTTCAGTGGCGGGATGGAGACTGACTCACTTCGCTGGCATTCCTATGCTACAATTTCATTTAACTACACCTTTGAAAACAAGTTTTCGTTGGTTTTCTCCACCCGTCCCATCCTGGTCACTTAATTTTCCGTTGTCCAGCATGACACCATTTTATTGGCCACACCTAGACATCGGGCTATTTCATCATACATAAATGCCTAACTGGTGAATAATCGTGACTTCACTAGCTAAAAATACAACTTGCTACATCTTTACCTTATGTGGAAGCTGCATAATTCCCTTTACTTCTATATTTTTAATTAGATCACTATAAAATATTTTTAAACTTGGTATACATTATTTGGAGCCCCAAATTTTGCCCCTTTACAAGATACGCAATACAGTAATAAAAACCTTCATACTCGCTCAAGTATGTGCTAAAGCTAGCATAAATAGTTCCGTTTAAACGATTAAAATGAACTGTAAAACAACAACATAATGAATAATAAACGGAGGTAGTACGCGACACAGTAATTAACAACGTAACTAAAACATGACATGCATGTTGGCAACACCTTCACTTGCATAGCAGCTGATTCTCCATTACTCTCCACCATTCACAATTTCAAAGTGGACTCGTCCATGAAGAAATTGATTTCTCCGCATATGCCGTTAGCTTTCAATTTTGCTATACATGCAATCGTTGCCTAGTGTAATATAGCCCTACCAGTAGAGTTTTTTCATGCTTAGAGGTTGTATACTAGCAGGTTAAATATGGCTTTTGCATAAATTTCTCAAGTTCAGCATGAGATATTATACGTTGTTAACACTCCATATGTGGATTCAGTTTAAACATAGGGCAGCAGACTTTTATGCTTCAAATTTATATGGCAACTACAAAATTATAAAATCCACTGTAAGCAAATACTGTTTAGTTCAAGTTTTTTCTGTTACAAACATTCGTCACACTGTCAGTCCAGTCAAGTGTAGTCATGTACAGTATCATCCAAGGTGTACCTGCTCTACAAGGATTCATGTCACTTTCTTTTTTTTTCTCTATATAAAATACATGCTCAGATTCTAATAATTAACTAAATATAAGTATATCACTACTGACTCGGAACACAAAGTTTTTATAAGGTAAAAATGTAAAAGTTTTACCTTATAGCCTGAACCAGTTTTCGCTTATTATAAGCTTCGTCAGAGGCTGCCACTGGGAGCGCTGCCCGTCTTGTTTTTTGGCGATGGCGCCGACTTTTGAAGGATCGATGTTGTGTGTGTGGGGTGTGATATGTTTAAATTGATTTGTTGAAGCACGTTTTGTTAAAAGTTGTGTGCGGTAGCTCGTCTTGGTGTGTTAAATTCTTGGATTTTGTTGTCCATGACATGTCCGTTGATTAACTAAATATAAGTATATCACTACCAACTCATTACACAAAGTTTTTATAATGTAAAAATGTACAAGTTTTACCTTATAGCCTGAACCAGTTTTCGTTTATTTCGCTGTGTGTTCCGAGTTGGTAGTGGTATACTTATATTTAGTTAATCAACTGACACTTAATGGACAACAAAATCCAAGAATGTAATAATTAATTCTTTTTCCTCTTTATATCAGATGCAGTTTATTTGGGATACTGTACTCCCCCAGCCTACATTTCAGTTCTTTATTTTTACTTTGTACATATGTCTCTGCAGGTCTGTTCAGTTTACTCATGCCCATTGGTTGGTAATCCATTGCATGCTTTGTTCTTCCTTATGCTTTTTGATAATCGAGAAAGTGCAGTTTGTTTGGATCTTTGTTTATCAGAAGGAAATCCAATAAGTAATGTATAGATAAATTGTTCCAGTATTATGCAGCATTAGAATACAAAGATTGAGTTACTTCAGTCTTTAACTAAACTTGGTTTTGTACATTTCACGGTTGTAACATCCAAAGAGAAAGAAATCTTCACTTTGTGTGTGTGTGTGTGTGTGTGTGTATGTGTGTGTGTGTGTTTAATAAAAAACATTTTGTATGTTTCTGAATTGGTAGTAAAGACTAGTGGCGCATAGTACGGTAGCTGTATTTTAAAAAAATACAGTGAGTGCTTTTAAACAGTCTTGTGTTCACATATGTTTTCCTTCTGTGTTCTCAGATTCTGCAAAATATGTACAGTGTTACAGCTGGTTTTTAAAAGTTGTTAACAGATTATATGATGGAAATTGGCTCATTGTGATGGAAACAGCAAAAACAAACTGAAGTTTTGATAAATTTGTGTGTTTGTTTGTGCATTTGTGCATATATAGCCTATATAGATTATATGAGGGTTATTTAGAAAGTAAGTTCCATTTTTAAATTTGCCGCCGTATCGATGCTGTCATGCTGTTGCGTATGCGCAGCCAGTTTGTTGTTTTGTTGGCAAGCCAAGAATGCCATTTTTAAACGACTGTGCACTGAGTAAGCTTTATTGGACATGATGTTTATAATGTCAAAGAAATTCGAAATGCCCGCCACGTGTGAAAGTAGGTATGTGATTCGGTTCTTGAATATGAAAGGCATTTAAACAATTGAAGTTCACTGTTAGATTTTTTATATTTATGGAGAAGAAGCAGTTGAAAATCCAATGACACCAAGATTGATATGACTTTTTTGCTTAGTCCAATCCAGAGTAATAAGTGACATAGGATGCTTACCCGGGACATTGCGATAAATCATGGCAGTGCACCACATTGCCTCTTCAATGGAATATCTCCTCATAAAGTTTAGCTGGCAACAATTTGATCATCCACCTTACAATCCAGACTTCACACCAAACGAATATCACCTTTTCAAGTATGTGAAATCCTTCCTTGGTGGCCAACAATGTCAAACAAGCTGTTAGTAGATGGTTCAAATCACAGGCGGGAAATTTTTATGATGAAGGTATACAACGTCTGATGACTCCATAAATGACAAAAACTATATAGGAAAGTATTTTAAGGTGTGTACATCAAATAACAATTGTTGCCTGTAATACCCTATCGGAACTTACTTTCTGAATAGCACTCGTATATATTTATGATTTTTTTTTCCAGAGAGTCAGTCTAGATAAGTGCAGTAATGAATAATTTCAGTAAAGCGATCTGAAGGAAAACCAATGTTGAGTTTTTTGAAAAAGCTTAACTTCGAATCAATGTTTCCTAATGTTGAGATAGCTTTGCGTGTTTTCTTACTATGCCCATCACTAACTGCAGTGGTGAAAAATATTTTTGAGCTTTGAAGAGGGTGAAGAATTATTTATGGTCAAATTTGTGCCAGAATAAACTGACCAGTGTAGCCCTCTTGTTCATTGAAAGTGGTTTTCTGCAAGGACTTGATTTCAGTGAGGTGATTAAAACGTTTGCTCAATCTAAAGCGAGAAAAAAGAATCTAGCTTGAACTTTACATGAGTGTTAACAAATCCACAAGATATTTAACTGATTGTTTTCTTTGTGTAAGTGATGTTAAATGTACCCTTAATAAAACTGTTATAATTCTGTAACTACTTAGTTAATTTTTCTCTTATAAAAGCCATGTAAACTACAAATGGTTGAAGGTGTAACTCTAAAACAATCTCTGAAAAATAGCCTCAGTTTTCAATTCTGGAGACTATTTCTAAAAACAGTAAGATATTTGAAATATTTCTAACTAAGAAATATATTGTAGGGTGTTTAAAGCTTCATTCAGCCCCTTGGAAATAAATGTAAGAGTAGCCTATGGAAGGTGAGGGGGCATTAAAATATAATTAGCCTAGGGCGCCAAGATATCTTAATCCGGCCCTGATGTGTAGAGAATGGTGGCCTTTGCAAAAGTAGCATTTGTGGACAGAAAAAATGTGTTACCAATTGAGCACTTGGATACAGGAGTAAGGAAACTGTATGCACAATAATTTGTGTGTAGTACATTGTTTCATGGAAATGAGAGGTGAACATTGACAAGCCTGGAGAGGACCAATCTTTGGAGCCACAAAAATGACAAAATAGTTCAATTGAAAAGGAAACCAATTTAGAGGTATTAAAAAAAAGTGAATGAAAGAAAAAAGTTACTATGAATTCAGTCCAGAAAGATTATGGTGTTTGGAGACATATTGATTTTATAGTGAACATTTTAGAAGGCTGCAAAAGGATAATGAATGGTCATATAGATTGGGCGCAGAAGATGAGCCAGGCCCAAGAAAACGATGGCAAGAAGACGTGGGAGAAGACCTGGCCAGGATGGGTGTCAGCTCATGGAAGACCAAGGCACATGATCGGACTATCTGGATGCGGATCAATAGGGAGGCCAAAGTCCATCCAGGACTGTAGTGTCTGTATATACATACTGTTACGACGGTCTACTGATCGTTGTATGGTACAGTGGAAAACAAAATACAGGACACCATTAAGTCATTAATCACCAGCTTTAATTATCACAATTAAACAGTTTGTAATTAACAACAAATCAAATAAAAATAGTTCACGCGCAATAAAAATGTTAACTGATATAAAACACAATTGTATTACAATTGTCTCACACAATTATAAAACACGTAATACTTTGCCACAATACTACAAACCACACTCCAATAATTCGCAACTCAAACTGAAACTGAACGTCATTGAGTACGGTACTTGTATTTATACCCCGCCAAAATAACAGAATATTCCATACTGTGCATTAACAACAAAGGAAAACTAGAGTGTAATTCATTATGGCCTTGAGACAGTTCGTGCGGCTTCTGGCATATTCTAGCTAATGCTATATGAAAAATATATGTACTAACCGTCTGTGACTTCTCGTATGATGTCCTTTCTTATTGCGACATGTTTCGAGACACTTGTCTCATTTTCAATGCATAAATAGCACAATTTAACATATAAACTATATACTTTTTGTAACATGAATCGGGCAAACAGTGTACACTGCGCAGCGACCCACCGCGCATTATTGCAAATGATTCTTGTTATCTTAGTATCTCAGCGCGGTGTCGTACAGTATATTAGATTTGAATAATAACTGGTCGTTCAAGATGTGTGGCTTGGTACTAGTGTCCCTGAACGCTTTGTACACCTCAAATTCCTCGAGTGCGTTCATATAACGTCCTCTACTACAAAAGTGGAGGGTTTTAAATTGGTTCCGAAATCGGTGTAATTATGATTTTCATTAATAAGATGTTTGGCGAATTTTGATTTGATGGTATCATAGTTGCGACAGATAGTGGGTGGTTTGTGTTCGTTAAATCTTTTGAGGAAACCACGACCCGTCTGGCCCACATATTTTATTCCTACTAAAATATCTAGCTAATGCGTCGAGAATCACGTACGCCACACACATTACAGCCGGATTCCTCTGGAACATTTGATAAAAACATAGATTTTAATGTCGTAACAATATCTATATGTATGTATTTTGGAAGGCAAGATGTTGCCAAAGTCTTTTAGGAAAATATATTTGGAAGGTATCGAGATAAGAATTGGATGTGAGTTACATCCAAATGGAAAGAACTGTAGAAATGAGAAGTAATTGGTTACAGAAACAAAGCGAGTGTTTAGATCAAGATTATAGCAAGAGTGAAAAGTAATGTTTGATAAAAGATAGAGTGAAACAAACATAGGTGAAGATCAGTTGTGAGAATGGGCAGTGGTGTGGTGAACAATACAGTGACCTCAACACTTGCAAGTACATGGCCGTAGAGTAATCGTTTACCGCATTTTACTATGTGGTGGATTTGATTATCCATGGCTTGTGGAATAAACAAAAATCAGAACATCTTCCAGGTTAACAAGATTTTACTGTACCTTGTAAGCCTAACTGTGTACGAAAATACCATAATATGTACAGATATAAATTAACACATAATATAGTTGTGGTGTGTAAAAACGTGCTTTTACAAGGTAATTTCTGTTGAATTTTTAAATATATCTACATTTTGATAAACACTTTTATGACTTTATGAATATAGTTTTTTTGTAGTGTGTAAGATACAAGTTGAAAAGTAACACTTTTAATAACTTTTTTCAGTGAAGGGTTAGTGAGGATCAGTCAAAAATAACACAAGTTTTATCTTATTTGTGTCGACGTTTCGACAATGTTTATTGCCATCATCAGGACCTGTGTATGAATACAAAAGAATTGTCAAATACAACAGAACAATATTTGGGTGAACGTGTTTGTGTATGTGAGTGTGCTTGCGAGTGTGTCCGCACACGCGTGTGCGTGCATATGAATGTATCATTGTATATGTGAAGGAGTTGAGATAATTTGTTTACATCTTCAAATGTTTTCTTTAAGAAAACGAGAAAATTATAATATCACAGAACTTGATTAATACACTATTACAATTTAAATTGCTATATGTAATGATATTTTCAATTAATTATAAAAGCAATAATTAACAATTAGATATTAGATTGGTACAGAAAACGTTTATACATATAGCAGTCAACATACAGCATAGTCAAATATATTATACCTAAAAACAGATTGAGGGATGTTCAACTATGTAATTATTAAAAGTTATTTTTAACATGTTTCACTCACTACTGGTATTAAAGCAAGGCCTCACTATACTACTGGCCGGAGTCACCCCCTCCACTGCACTTGCCACATCACAGTAGGCGCCGGACCAGTTTCGTGCCACCAGCCCAATGCTTTTTTAATCAGTATACACTTACACACGTGTTTCTATTCATATAGGGAAGTTTTGTTGCAACTGTTTACATTCCATACATTTGTGATAATAATATTAAAAACATGTCAACTTCATGCTGTGTACCAGGATGCAAAAGCAATTATAACACAGATAGTTCAGTGACTGTTTTTTGAATTCTTTTAGTAAATGGTTAGTTAAATGGGATGAACTTCTTGTTCAAGAGGAGGAGTTGACAAAAGCTAAAAGGAGAGGAAAATTAACCAATGAAACACATGTAGCATTGCTACATACAGTTAACACTTTAATGGAGATTATTTCGTTTCTCTTAGAAGACATGAAATTGTCATATGTTTTACTTGGCAAATTTCAGACCGATGGTTAGAGGCCAGATTTAGCCAGTATAGACAGATGAGTGGTGCATGTTACCATGTATCAGTCAAGCAGGTTTTAGAATTAAAAAAAAATAAATAAAAACTTTTGAGTTTGATTAATTTTTACTCCTCTAGACACAGTAAAGTAAGTATCACATATTTATTTATTTCCACAGCAGACTGTGAAGAAAGCGATAGTAATGATATGCATGACAACAGTAATCAAATTTTTGATGACCTGCAGGTAGACATAACTGATGTTACCTTATCAGAAAATGACACTTTAGGCCTTGTTTATATTGGTGGTTACTTGGTACACAGTATTTTACAAAACTATCTCTTGCACTGGGTGTACAGATTTCTTTACTACAACAAATACCGAGTCTACTGTTGTACCACAAACGGACAATTACTATTTCAATGTTATTAATAGAGGATCTTTAAAATACCCTTCACATTATGTAATGGAAGTACTAAATTTAGCTTTCAAAGTGTTTACATTAATTAATTGTATCTGACAGATACGAAACACAGTTTTTATTGTCCACTAATCAGAGAGTAGCGCTAAAATCCACTGTTTTAGGTTTTATTGACATCCATCATCCACAGAGAAATTGTAATATATGTAAAATTAATTTTAACAAACTTATCGATAAATGTTTATTTTCCTTTTGTAACATCTTATTAAACAATTATTCAAAATCCCGTAATGACAAATTCAATAAAAAAAAGGAAAGATGCTCAGAATGAAGTCAAATAGGACAAAAAGAGAAAAATACACAAATTTCAGCCATGTTCAGCGTTAACTTAGATAAATGTTAGACACAGAATTGTTAAGTTAGTCTAAATAACTTTATTGTAAGTAGATTTTTAAATTACATATAAATATGTTAGATGTAAGGCAATACGAGATTGTAATGCACCATCTTCAAATGATCAAATATTGTTGTAAATAAATACAGAGCAGTTAGTAATCGGTTATTTCTTTAAATTTTCCGCTTACCCTGCTTCTGGCACTATTTCTCATACATGATATAAAATCTTGTACAATATAAAAGTTTGACTATTTATCTACATAAAGAAACTTGAAAAGTTATTTCCCCGATAAGCTGTCAGTTACCTCGATTCACAGCTTTTTTAAATCCTTCGTGTAAATTGCACTTTCTCAGATGCTAAATATAACTGTTGTTGTTCACAAAACTGTACATTTTTTCATACCAAGGTCTTTGTTAGTTCATACAGATTACAACCATATAGGACATGTTCAGGTAAACCATTACAGGTGTGTGTAGGAAAGGTTATTTTAGCACGCGACACAGTAAACAGCATTAGCGGCCGTGTTCCATTTTGGCGCTTAGTGTGACGTCACATTTCCAGCACTCCGGCCAGTAGTATAGTGATATAGTGAGGCCTTGATTAAAGACAATCATAATTTATAAACATACTAGATGACCCGGCAGACTTTGTCCTGCCTCTAAATTTTTTTTTATTTTGCTGAGGCCAAAAAAAATGATGTAGATATTTATTTTTTAATTTAATAATAATTAGTAGAAGTATAACTGTCGTCAAATGTTATCTAAATTGGCAGTTATTGATGAATGTTTGGCTTCGCGCAAGTTGATGGTGGCTGATGATGGACGTTTTCATGTGACAGACGAATATTATAAGCAGCATAGTGATAAATACATGGAGCATTATTATTAACAGAAACAACATTTTGTCTTTAAATTAATAAATTTATTTCATGTATTTTTATATTAATTGAGTAATAATATAAATGATTTGTTTTCCATGAAATTTATTTTTTGCTTATTTTGACAATAATAATTGTGTTTTGAAAAAATAAAAATAAATGAAATTATTAAAATTGAAAAAACAAATGTTTATATTTAACGTAAAGCTAAATCATGAACGATATTTGTGGTTTTGCCTTGGGGGGCGTAAACAAATAAATTTGATGGTCGACCAACACGGGAACACGCAACATATAATTGACCGTGTGAAAAACATGGGGTTTCTAAATCCAACCCGCATATATTCATTGTTTGACCCTGCGCTTTATTTATAGTCATAGCAAAGGCCAGCCGGATAGGAAACTGTAAACGTTTAAATTGAATTGTTGAATCAGCAGGAATCATTGGTATCCTTGGCAACAAAACATGATCACCCGTGAATTTTCCGTTTAGAATTGTTGGCTCTATTAAATTCCCCATTAATTTTTTTACGACTAAACTCGTTCCATTACACAGCCGTGGTGCATTGAGATTGCGCAGTAAAATGATCAGTGAACCAATTTTTACTTTTAAATTGTGTGGTGGCAAACGTGGTAAGTCCAGAGAATTAAGAAATTCCGTTGGAAAATGTACAGCTTCGTTTTCATCTACAACTGTATCAATTGACTTAAATGAAATTGCTTCACCGTGCAACATGTCTTGTATTTTAATATTCATGTCATCAACATCAACATTTTTTGCAGCCAGTATCGCACGTTCGCTGAGCCATTGATGATCACGGATATTTTCGCGAATATTTGGGAACACGTTGTTAAAACGTTAAATACATCATGTAGCATTGCGGTTATATTGAATTTCCTTTAATTGATTTGTTGTTTGCAGCACATTCCTAAACAAAATGTAAATAGAGTATTATATTCACCACTAAACAAAATGTAAATACAGTATTATATTTACCACTGTGTTTTTCACCCCACCTCCCAACGTGGACCAAAACACCTATCCTATGTTGCTTCTCCCGTTGCATAAAATATTTCTGGCAAGTTGGTTGAAATCGGTCCTGCCGTTTTTCATATTTTCCATTTTTGACAACCCCCCTCAAACCGCCCATTTCAAAAATTTTCAATAGTGCATACATGCATGTAAAATTGTTACTTGGATGGAAATTCCCTTTAATTTTATACCCCATATGCGGTATTTTCATTTTTTCCAATTCCCCCCCTTCAGGCCAACCTCACACTCGGCACATGTAAACCTTACTCTGAACCTAACGAACATATGATGCGAATATGAGCTCTATCGGATAAGTGGTTCAAAAGTTTTAAGAACATTTACAGACGTACGCTGAATTTTTTATATATAAAGATAAATTACACAATAACTATAGAACTTTACGACCTTACATCAGATAGTTGACATAATGTTACAAACACAAGTTTATGGTAAATTTATCTAACAAGTAAACTTAGATAACAATTGTAATCATATTGTAAATTATAGTCCAGAGTACTATAGAATATTGTAACTTTATGTACGTGTCTACAGTCACACCCTCTCTGCCTCCCATTCTCCCTCTACCTCTCATTCTCACAACCTCTCACTCTTGAAATCACTCTCTCACTCTCTTTCCTCCATCACTCTCTCTCTCTCTTGCTCTCTTTCTTACTCCCTCTCGCTCACTCTCTCCCTCCCTCTTTCTCTCTCACACTCTCACACTCTCACTCTTTCAACCTTCTCCCTCTCCCCCCCTGTATTCATACACAGGTCCTGATGATAACAGTAAACATTGTCGAAATGTCAACACAAATAAGTTAAAATTTGTGTTATTTTTGACCGATCCCCACTAACCCTTCACTGAAAAATTCATTGATTGACGGTCACTACGAATTTAAGGACTTTTAATAACTTTTAAAGAGTTTTTATTTGTGTAACAATAAAAATATTAAATAAACTTGAAATTGTATCAGTTCTGCAGGGCACATAATTAATGCTCAGGTCAGGAGGTCATGTTACTGATTAAAATACTGATAAAATTAGCAGTTAAATGCAATATACATGTGCGTGCATTTGTATACATATTGAGTTACATAAGAAGTAGTTGTGTACAGATAAAATTTATTCCTTCTAGCCTTGACTTTCTTTGGAATTCGGAATAACCATTTTCGTGTACTGTTTCCACAGTTCAGATATTTAAATATTAGGAAATCTTATTCTGGTAACACGTGCATGTTTATAAATTGTAAATATAATTATACAACTACCGACTCAGAACAAAGTTTTTAATTGGTAAAAATGTAAAAGTTTTACCTTAGAGCCTGAACCAGTTTTCACTTAATATAAGCTACATCAGAGGCTGCCACTGGGAGCGCTGTCCGTCTTGTTCTTGGCGACGGTGTTGACTTTTGAAGGATCGATGTGTGTGTGGGGTGTGATATGTTCGAATAATGCGTGTGATTTGAATTGTGTCTGTTCGTTTAGGATGTCGTTGTTATGTGTTTTTGTGTGTTTGTATATTTCCAATTGTTCAAGAGTGTCTAGTTTTCAGCCTTTTGTATGTACATGTAGAAAATCCATGTTATTGTCGATGTTTTTGTATGTGTGGTTTGCTTCAATGAGGTGGTTTGCAAAAGTGGATTCGGTAGTGGAGTGTAGTGCCTTTGTGTATTCAATGTATCTTTGTTTGAAGCTACGTCCTGTCTAGCCTATGTAGAATTTGTTGCAATCTGAGCAATTTCGTTTGTAAAGACCAGGTAGATCGAATTTGTTTTATGCTTTGTGTGTGTGTGTGTGTGTGTGTGTGTGTTCTGTTTTGTTTGTAGTTTTGTATGCAATTCTGTTTCCTGATTTTTTGAATTTGTGGACTATTTCTTCAGTTTGGTTATTGATGTATGTTAGTGTATGAATTTGTTATTTTCTGTCTTTGTCTGTTGTTTGTTTTGTGTAGGAGTTTATTGACTGTTGTTCTGTTCTATCCGTTGAATTCTGCTAGTTATTTTATTGTGTTTAGTTCATCTTTGTAGTCTTTTTCATCTAGTGGGATGTTGTTAAGTCTATGTATCATAGTTCTGAAGGCAGCTAGTTTGTGTTGTATTGGGTGATTGGAGGAGTTGTGTATTAGTGTGTCAGTTGTAGTGGGTTTTCTGTATATACTGAATTTGTGTCTGTGTTCAAATTTTGTGATGGAGAGGTCTAGGAAGTTTATACTATTGTTGTATTCATATTTGGCTGTGAAGGTTATGTTTTTGTGTATTTTGTTTATGTGGGTTAGTAGCTGTTCGCATAATAACCGAAAACTGGTTCAGGCTATAAGGTAAAACTTTTACGTTTTTACCAATTAAAAACTTTGTGTTCTGCGTCGGTAGTTGTATAATTATATTTAGTTAATCAACGGACACGTCATGGATAATGCAATCCAAGAATATACATTCTAATAATGATCTCCGCCATTTGCTACTAGTCTAGTGTTATAATTACCACTCGTCTGTCTGCTCACTATATGCTTGTCATTTCCTGAAAGAATTTCTCTTTAGAATAATTCATATGCAACTTGCTCTACCATGTTATTAAACCAGTTGAGAATTTTTTTGAAGTCCTTTTGGTGTGGCATCTGGATATCTCTTGTCCTGTAATCTAAAACCCTGTGTGTCATCTTCTCAGTTAGTCTTTGTCCTCTATATGTGATTTTCTTTATTCTGTAACAGACTATACCTGTTCATGTGGAATTACTTATCTCTTTTCTTTGTGTCTTGGTCATTCGTAGCATAAGGCCTATCAATAAAATTCGTGAACTTGCTGTGATAAAATTTCTACACACGTGCTGAATTTTATCACAACGGTCTCATCAATCGTCGTATGGTACAGTGGAAAACAAAATACAAGACACCAATTAAGTTGCTAAAAACCAGCTTTAAGTATTACAATTAACAGTTTGTAATCAACACTTTATTCAACAATATTAGGTTAAATTGTTATTAACCTATATTTCAAGTTAATTTGGTCACACCAATAATATTGTCAACTAATAGAGTCGCGCACAATAATCATTTTTCACTAATAACAACTTGAACACACAGAGTAATCGCCCGAAGTAAACTCGAACCTCACTTGAAAAAATCCCCACTTAAACTGAAACTAAGGTGTCGCTGAATGCTTATATTTATACCCTGCTGAGATTCTAAAATAATCCATACTATGCATCAACGCTACTAGAAAACACTAGAGCGTAATTGCTTGCTGCCTTGAACACAGTGCGTGCGGACTGGTGCAGTCTGGAACCAAATAAAAACTCAACCAGATTTGCTGGAAATGCCATAATATGTGATTAAACTTGGATTTTTCAGTATCATCATTAAACAAAAAAGACAGAAGACATGCACTGGAAGAGTCCCACATCACCAAGAATGAAAAAGGTACAAAAGACTTCAAATGTGAAGTTCAAATGATGGCAATGCTAAGATTTTTTTTGACATCCAAGGTGAGATGATCAGTCAGCATTATTACATTGAGGTGCTAACCAAAGTTCAGGAACAAGTAAGAAAAAGAGGCTAAAGTGGCACACAAAGAAGGGACCATGGCTTTTGCATTAAGACAGTATACCAGCGCATAAAGCAGTTTTTAGCTGATAAACAAATACTTATTTGTAAGATTTGGCTTCGGCTGACTACTTCTGTGTATTACTAGATATACAAAGTGTGTTGAAGGGGCACTTTTTGAGTCAGTGGAGGTAGTGAAGATGAAAACTGCGAGCTACTGGCTACATAATCTGACAGCAAGTGACATGAAACACTGTTTTGAACAATGGAAATTATATGTGGGGGTTGAGTAATTTGAAGTAGAGAGTATATTGAAAGATATTGTACTAAATTGTAAGTTTTTTAAATAAATAACATTAGTCTCACCCATGTATAGCCACACCTCAGATTACTCTTGATATAATAAAATTGTGCTAACTGTGACTTTTTTAACTTTATCTTTGACACAAGAAAAAGGTCACATTGAGCCTGATTCAGTGAATAGTGTGAGTATTCTAACTCTTTTTTTTTTGTTTAACAAAAGACTCGTTTTTTTGTACCATCCAAAGTGGTTTAGAAAAGGCAGGGCAGGCTGCCAAATCAGAGCTGTACAGCTACAAGTAAAATAATGTGCTCAGCAATATGTATACTTCGGTTGCATGTTGTTACCTTTAGTACTCATTCCAAACCTAAGTTAATTTGGAAGCACCATAGTTCCTGATTTTTATGACGCTGCATGGAAATCGAACATAGGTCCTTCAGCAGTAGTCCTTTACTAGCCAAGTTGTGTATCTGAGGCTGGAAGCCCCATATTTGAAAAACTATTCTGTTTCACTCAGTGGTGATCAGGTGTATTGTAAGATCAATAAGTGGCTGGGAAAGTTAGAATATTTTGTGTATTTTTTCCATGTAGCCTTATCAGTGATAACGTGTAGTAGGCCTGATTCACTGTATGCTAATTGACATGAATTTGTAGCGAACATGTGAATTGGAGTGACTTTTGACTTTATTGTCACACTAGGTAAACGTTCACATATAATTGTATACTCCTGTCAGAAATATAATTTTCTTTGTTTACGGTGAGCATGTCCATACAATAGTGATCTAGGAAGTCAAGACAGTCCCTCTGAATATTACTGCTTTTATATAGTATTTCAGGGAGAATGGTTATAATTTTACATTAATCAGTTTTTTTTTAAAGTTTCAGTAAGTTTTTCGTATTAGGGAATGTTTCATGATTTCATTTTTGATAATGTGTTTTGAAAATGAGTCTTTTCAAGGCTTTGCAACACACATATTACAGATTGTGAACCTGATGATGACATAATCCTAAATGAGCCTCATTTGTAAGCAGTTCTGCTTCTTCTTGAAATTGCAACTGCAACCACTAACCAGTGAGATATGTTGTTTCATTCTTGGATTTCGTTGTCCATGACATATCCGTTACTTAAATAAATATAATTAATTCACTACCGACTCAGAACACAATGTTTTTTACAGGTAAAAACATAAAAGTTTTACCTTATAGCCTGAACCGGTTTTCGCTTTTATAAAGCTTCTTCAGAGGCTGCCGTTGGGAGCACTGTCCGTCTTCACAGCAAGACACAATTCAAATCACACGGATTATTCGAAAATATCACACCCCACACACACAACATCGATCTTTCAAAAGTCGATACCGTCGCCAAAAACAGGACGGCCAGTGCTCCCAATGGCAGCCTCTGAAGAAGCTTTTTAAAAGCG
Organism: Magicicada septendecula; assembly: GCA_034769895.1. Taxonomy (NCBI): domain Eukaryota; kingdom Metazoa; phylum Arthropoda; class Insecta; order Hemiptera; family Cicadidae; genus Magicicada; species Magicicada septendecula. The sequence continues at coordinate 36,641,563 of CM068372.1, forward strand.
AAACCCGGTTCAGGCTATAAGGTAAAACTTTTACGTTTTTACCTGTAAAAAACTTTGTGTTCCGAGTCGGTAGTGAAGTAATTATATTTATGTTGTTTCAGGTGCCTTCAGATGTGGATGAACTGGCTCTATCGGGAATAATGTCAAATCCGTCGACAGCCTACCGAATGTTGAAGGACTTTGTAAACTTATCGCCAGGAGACACTGTGATACAAAACGGTGGTAACAGTGCTGCCGGACAAAATGTTATACAGCTGTGCAAGGCGTGGGGCATAACAAACGTGAGCATTGTCAGGAACAGGCCAGACATTGCACAACTGGAAGAATATTTAAAAAATTTGGGTGCAGATCATGTGCTTATAGAGGAAGATGTCAGGTGAGGCGAACAAACAAAAATGTGTATACAGGTATTACCTTTTAAGTTTTATAATGTAGAATGTGTTATGGGTTTCTATACAAGTAGAAAATATGTACAGGGACTAAAAATGTGTAAAACAATTGAGATATGAGGGTGTTTTGAAAAGTTCATGGCCTACCATAGAAACGAATGTGTGGTGTTTCTGACTTTTACTGCATCGTGGCGCCACGTTCGCCCCACGAACAGCTGTGAAGTGTCAAGTCATTACCCCGTTGAGGAAGTCCGATTCTTCCAGGTCCTCAAAATAACCGTTTACTAGCTGCTTTCAGCTCGTCATCTGAGGAAAATCGCTCCCCCCCCCAAAAGTTGTTTGAGGTTTGGGAATAGATGAAAGTCAGATGGCTCTAAATCCGAATAAGGCGGATGATGCAACAGATTGTATTTCAACTTGGTGATTTTTGGCATAGACACAACACATGTGAGGGCGTGCATTATCCTGATGGAAAATGATCTTTGCTAAACCTGGTATTTTTTCTCTAAGTTTTACATTTAATTGGCCCAAAAGGTTAGCGTAATACTTTCCATTTATCGTTTGACCCTTTTCGAGGTAATCTAGTAACAATATCCCCTTAGCATCCCAGAAAAATGGATCCATACATTTTCCAGTCACAAAATTGATTTTACCGATTTTGGAGGCGGCGAATCACTATGCATCCATTGTTTCGACGGGTGTCTGTTTCTAGAGTGAAGTAATGGACCCAAGTTTCATCAGTTGTTACAAATGTACGAATAAAATCTTTCGGATTTTTCTTAAAACGGCCCAAACATTCCTCAAAAGCTTGTATTCACATGCGTTTTTGGTCACTTGTCAACTAATACGGCACCCATCTTGCAGACAGCTTTTTCATACCTAATTCCTCAGTAAGAATGTGATGTACCCTTTCATCTGAGGTGCCCACAGGCTTAACAATTTCAGACGCCTTCAAACGGCAATCTTCCAAAACAGTATTGTGCACTTTATTGATGATTTTTGGTGTAGTGGCACTTTTCGGATGCCCAGTACGCGGGTCATCTTCGAAACTTGGACGACCATGTTTAAATTCAGTAGTCCTTTTTTTCACTGTAGTAAATGAAGGTCCAGTATCACCCAACACATTCTTCATATCATTAAAAATTTCTGTTGGCGTTAAACTTTTCTTAACAAAAAATTTTATCACCGAATGATGTGCAGTTTTCTCCATTTTCAACGTTGCTATGAGATAACCTTATTTATACAGCTGTTTCTCCGCAACAATGACTTGACCTGACTTGATGAAGCGAAGCGGCTCACAGCTGTTCGTGGGGTGAAGGTGACACCACGATGCGGTAAAAAATAGAAACGCCACACATTCGTTTATATGGTAGGCCATGAATTTTTCAAATCGCTCTCGTACTATACAGTAACACAAAATATGTACATTTATTTGTATATGTTTGCGTATACTTATTTCAAAACATAAATAAATTAACAAGTTTTGTAAAGATGGGCAATTAACTTAACAAATAGAAACAGTGGGTCAACACAGTAAAACAGAGGCAAAATAATTTACATTCAATATTCACAATGCATGAAATAATGTTGATTTTGTTAACTATTTTATATTACTGTATTTCTTTTGTAAGTAACTCGTTGAGTTTCCTGCAGGTCTCCTATGTAATATCTTCAAAAGAATATACTGCGAGTTATTTTCACCTGACACACGTTTCACAGAAATTATTCTGTACCTTCAGAGGTTTGTTTGAATTGTAAGGGTGAAAACAAACCTACTTGCAGTATATTTATTTTAAGATATTACATTACCATATTTTTATATAATAGTATAACAATATATTACATTACATTCTTATAATGTAATTTGAAAATAACAGAATGGATCTTTTAATATAATCATATTATAGTTTAGTAAATAGTGTTTTTATTACATAGTAGTACAATGTTTAATATGAAGTAAAAAATCATCGCTCACTTTTCTTTGCCATTAGCCCAGATTTGATTTAAGTCGTGCTGAGGACCAAATTGCCCAAAAAATCTTACTGCTCTCGATTTCTGTATACTGCTTTATTTCGATGTCCTGAATAACGTGTGAAAGTCACAGTGCCAATTGTTTACGCGTCTTGAGTTGTCAGAGGTCACAAGAAATGGTTTTTTGCAAATATCTCGCTTCCTATTGGTTGGACGATAATAGAGGTGCATATCAAAATTGTAGATCTCACTATTCTCTATAAAAAATGTCCTATACAATTTTTATGTAAAACCAACGGTTTATCGAATAACACACATCTTACTGCTATAAAAAAATGATTCGGTATTTTCATGCTGCCGGTCATTTTCTTTATGCCATGGTCGACGCATTTATACCTGCAGGATATGCTGGTATTAGAGGAAAATATGGATCAATCCACTTTTCAAAATTTCAAAGAAGGATTTTTTACAATAAAACGATCGAATAAATATAATTGCGGAACCTGGACTGACATGGTAATTGAACAAACCCTGATGAAATCTATGAAGACTGAAGGCGGACTGTCACAAGGAAGAAGTACCCGTGAAAGTGTCTTGTGCAAATGGATATATGGGATGCACGCAATGAATGTTGTTTGCGATGAAAATGAAAGAGTTAGTAACGTATCATTAAACTCCACGGAGCAACATGTCCACTCAAGAGATTAACGCATTAACACAGATAATGCCGACATAAAAAAACTCATTGAATGGTTCACACTACACTATCATTTTCCAACTAACAATCAAATTGTGTCAATGCCAACCGGAGTTATGGGCAATGAAAAGCTAAACTGTCACAATGCCAAAGAAATAGGTCTACAGTTCATGGAAAATCATTGGAGAAAAATGGTTGTAAGGTTCCTATTGACCCGTTATTACTCTTTCAAAGGATAGTTTGAATAAAAAATTCGACAAACATCTCCGTGATTATTTACAATATGAATTGAGCCCATATCCAGCGGCACTTTTGGACGATGCTGGCATGGAAAAATATAAAATCAAAAATCTACGTTTTATTCGAACCCATTACTGCTAAATTCCACGGAGCTAACATCAAATATGTCACAGGTGGAGGATTTCTTCTTCACCGTGTGGTGTGGCAGAGAGGTGCTACTTTTGGTTGTGTTTTCACAAGATATGTTGACTATTTACAAAAACATTATTGCTCAAATTTAGTTGTAGTTTTCTATGGCTAAAAAAATAGAGTGATGAAATTATTTGAAAAACGTCCTGATTTGCGCCAAGCGGCACAAGTATTTCAACAGGAAAATTGCCCTCCAGAAACCTTATACAATAGCGGCATACTTTTTCTTTTGCCCATATATGGTGCTCCAAAAACCGAAAAGTCCATTGATAGTTATAGGTACTTACAATTTGCCAAGTCAACAAGGTTTAATGTACCTGTTAAATTGTCCTCTCTTCCTCCTACTGCTGCAGCCGCTCAACAACATCTTCTCCGTGTCTAATACCAGGTACAAACTTGGTTAGGGAAAACCCTCAACAATGGGGATGGATTGTCAGGAACAACCTTTTGGAGCCCATTACAACTTTATTACCACCAGCACCAGACATATTGCTAAATACATTTTTTTTGCAACTGTGTGAAAGGTTGTGGTGCTAATTGCAGTTGCAGAAAAATTGGCTTAAAATGTTCCGCAGTCTGTGGGCACTGTCATGGCCATTCTTGTTTTAATGCCACATCATATGAAACATTTGATACTGATGCATCTGCTTTGGACACGGACAATGATGTTAATCCGATAGATTTATTCGCAAACTTGACAGAATTAGAAAAAATGACGACAAGCTTGAGCCGAATATTGATGACTTTCAGGACATGCACGATGAAGACGAAAGCGAAATTAATTAATAATATTAATTAATTATATTATTTTATTATATTATTAATCCACTAAAATTTGTTTTTAATTATTAATGTCATAACCCTGCATAACATGGATTAGGCCTACTGGGGAAACCATGTAAAAAAATGCGCCTTGCGTTCTAGCTCGAAGGTCGTGAGGAAATGAATGCATTGAACGGCTTTGATATTTTCTCTACATCATTTTGCGGAAATGGCTAGTTTACATGAAAATTGTATAGGACCTTTGTTATAGAGAATATTGAGATCTACAATTTTGATAATCACCTCTATTGTCGTCCGACCAATAGGAAGCGAGATATTTAAAAAAAAAAACATTTTTGTGACCTTTGACCTTTAATAACTCAAGATGCGTACTCGATTGGCATTGTGATTTTTCACACGTTATTCAGGACGTCGAAATAAAGCTGTATACAAAAATTGAGATCAGTAGGATTTTTTGGGCAGTCTTTTCGTTAAATCACTGGGCTACATGCCCATTGATTGATAGTGATTTGCAGGCATATCCTTCACTGTTTTAAAAATAACCTTCAAATGCACATTTCTCTTACTGAGATGTATACTTGTATTGAGATGAATCCCACCGTGAAAATGTCCCTTTACAACTGTAAACATTTCAGTTACTGAAGAATTAGCATTTTTAAAACACTTTTTTTTAAGTTTAACGCACATCGCTGTAGCATTCTTAAATCAAGTGGGTGATCAGAACAGTGATAGAAATTCACAAAACTAAGGGAATCTGTTGCAACACATTTGTGTAATTTTTCTGTACCAACATGCGATTAGCGTGTAATACGTTCCCAGCCATCGTCATCCTTTACGGCTAGGCTAGTAGCCTGTTCCATTCTTAATGGAATTCATCCAACCATCGTTTACAGGGTCTTCCCACACTCCTCTTTCATCTTGGATGATATTTAAGGGCTCTTCTAGAAAATGTAGTTGGATCCACGGATACTAGAATACACGGTAGGGGTCTTGCGCAGGTGGGCTGTGAGCGGTGACGTCACCGCGTACCCACTCGCCTCGCCGCACCGCATAGAATCTTATAGGCACACCGCGCGCACATGTTTAACTCATACACGTTTGTGAATATAATCGAGATTTTTCATGTTTTAGTGTATTATTATTATTACTAAGTTATTTATTAGTTAAATAAACAAATATATTTTTTCTATGGTCGGTGAAATGCTAGTATAAAGCCTCCGAAGGACGTCAACCTCTTTCACCATCTCGGAGGGCACTACTTTTTTTTGCTGGGGGAAGAGGCTCGCACAGGCTTAGACCACATAGACCTCTGGTACGGAGAAACCCCCAATAATGTCATTTTAAACTCTTTAAAACAGTAAATTTTAATTTATCTTTACAAATTGTACATATCAATTATATTTATATACATAATATAAATCAACTTTTCTACTTTCACACCAAAGCCTTTAACTGTATTAGGCTAACGTGTTTCCTTTTCTTTATTCTGGAAAGTTATGTTGCAACTATTTTCATTTTCTTCACTTTTTGACTTTGTTCGCCCTCAGTTCGCTTATTACCTTTGCATTTTTTTTTCTTGTTGATAGCTTTCATTCTGATGAAAGTGCGGGTCCTTACAAAACACATCACAGCAAAGTCCTCTATTCCTGGATATTTCGCGTTTATAATGTCCTTTAATCTTACAAAAACTTTTGGATTACCATCAATGGAATTGCCGTGGAATCGTTGAAATTCTCTTTCCATTTTCAAAGCGAATTCCATTAACCGTTCAGTTGGCTTCATTAAAGATCCTCTTGAAATTGTTTGAAGCCAGTTCTTTCCTGAAAAATTTACGTGTTCAGTTATGTTACCATACAAATGTGCTAATTTGGGGTGTTTACGTTTAACTCTATAAGCAACATATCCTGCAATCATCTCTAACAACTCAACATTTTCCTTCAAATCTGGAACATTTTCCTCTTCGTATTCGGTGCAATTCTCAAAAATGTCGCCCACTTCTGAAATGATTTCTTCAACCTCCTTGTTCTCCCACTCGCTGTCTAAGCTATCCTGTAGACATGAAGTGTCTTGCTTCTTAGAAGATGACGGTTCTACAGTCGTATCTTCAGTTTCCGACAAAGTATTAGCACTTAAAATATCAATTTATTTCTCATTCTTGCATGTGCCACCTGATATGATTTCCCTCGCATTACGGCTCAAAATCAAAGACTTGATTCTTTCGGAGACGGTGGTAGGCAAAGGGTGATCGTAGAATCTTCCCAATCCTCTTACTTTAGAAAAGTAACTCTCAAGTATATCCTGATTGCATCTTGATGACATGACGTACGTGTAGCCTTCCAATGTTAACTCCTTAAACAAAGAGCTTAGACTGTTTATAGACATTAAAAACCCCTTCTGAAAAGGGAGCAAATCCTCAGTAGGTTTCTTTTCTTTTTTTTTGATTTACTCTTTTCTTTCTTCTCATTTCCTTTTGGTATGTGTTTTATTACTCTCATTGTGAGAATGAGGTCATACAGCTTGTCTAACGCGCCATCTTGTTCTGGTAAACAATTTCCGTATGCACTTTTTAATTTATATCCATCAACAGGAGCTCTGGAGTTCAGCACATCAAATCCATTGTTTATGACCTTTACAGCCTCACCAGCATAACTGAACTCAGGAAGGTTATGACAGATGGCTTGTCCTACAGTGAGAGAAAACAGCTCAGCTGCTTTCCTTACATTTTGCCTTTCCGTACCAGCAACAAGCAAATGGTTCATGGTTAGTTTATGAGCGTATTGTAAATCTACCCCGGTGTCTTGAAGTTCAACTAACTTAATGAACGCTTCTTTTGTGAGCAAACTACCAGATTTAAGTCGATAACCATCGTCAAGCAGATGATTCCTTAACAGTTTTAAGGCATGAGGCACATCACAAAAAACCCATACTTTTCTGTTTTGATTTGATGGATTTTCGAATCCTGAGTCATCAAATGTAACCTTTAGACTCCTTATAAATTTTCTGTTTGATGGCCCCATATCACACACAATTGCTCTCACTTTAAATTCAACATTTTCTATGACTTTAATCATTTCAGTCAACAAGTCATTAGAAACGGCCGTGTCAAAGTTATAATAAATGGGCTGCATCCATTTTCCTACTAAACTTCTGTTGACCGCAACTTGAGCATTGTTGTGGGGTCTTCTCATAATCTCCTCTACCTGGTCAAAACATAAGCCACTGTTAACTTTCACTTCATCAAAGCTAAGAATTACGTCTTTTTCAAATGTAGTTAGTAGCTTTGATTGGGTTTTCATGACAGTAAGGCTTAAATCAATAAAACCTGGTGGAACGCTAAACTGCCTGAGTCTTCTTTTAATAGTGACTTCACTAGGAAGAGGATATTTCAATACATCCCTGACAAAAGATAACGCTTTATAAGATATACAACGTAAAGTCGCAGCCTTTGCAATATCTTCAGATGACCAATTAGTGCACCATCCTTTCATAACCACTTGTTGTTGACAGTCAAAAAAAGAACCCTCAACCACTTTTAGCGAATGTTTTGTTTTAAGTAACTCATCATTACACCGAGAGAGACGATCCTGTAAATTTGTATTCTTTTGCCTCAGTTCTTTTATTTCTTTCTCCATAATTTCTAATTTTTGACATAAGCCCACAGTGTCGCATTTACAGCATTGTTTGTTTTCATAGTTGATGTTTTCTCTACTAGTAGTTTCTTCATTAGTTGGTAATATATTTACCTGTAAAATCTCTTCTACTTCTTTACGGTAACTTCGTTTTTGTGCCCGAATTTTTCTCTCATTATTAGGCTCATTACTACCCCGTAAATCAACACTGGAGGATGGGAGATGTAAAGTTGGAACAGCATCAGGCTTCAACTTGCGTTTCGGAGGAAGATTCAACAGTTCACTTTTCAAATCCCTTTCATAATCAGAATCAGCAAAATGTATTGAGCACACACGAGCATTATCAACTGAAAACGAATCGGCACGTTTACAAGCATTTATCCATTTTTGATTCGTCTCATTGTTCTTAGGAAATGTATGAAAATTAATTCCTAACTTACTTCCTTGTCTGCCGTGGTTAGTACAACTCGCGATCGCACAACAAACCATTATTTTTCACTCAAAACAACTTCAAACTTACTCTCAAAAACCCCTCAATACACTGATAACTGCAGCGTAACTCTGCACTTAATCGTCAATCACCGATAAGAATTCACACTCACGTAAACAACGTTGTATTCACTCATAAACGCAGTAACAACACAATAGGTTATGCCAGTGGAGCGGTGGCTGGGTTCGCGGTGACGTCAGCGGCGCGGCTTGCTACTGCGCACACACCCCGTGACCCCTACCGTGTATTCTAGTATCCGTGGTTGGATCCATTCTCTCTATGTGTAACTGCTACTCCATTTTGTACTGGGAGATTTTCTTATTTAAGCTTTCAGCTATGCCTAGCTCCATTCTAATATGATCATTTCTGATAAGATCTCTCCTGGTACAACCCTTTACAGCACTCAAGAACCATATTTCCGCTCCTTGTATTCCTACGTACATCATTGGCCTTTCTAATCCAAGTCTCACTATCATATAGTAGTTGAGGTATGGCTATTACATTATAATATTTCAGTTGCATCTCATTCCTTGTTTTCTTCTTTAATTGTTTAATGATACATCCACAAAGCGACTGGAACCTTTCAACCTCCTTATCATCTTGATATGTAATGCTGCACCCTAGATACTTGAAATCTGGCACCAGTTCTTTTGGCGAGTCCTGTATGACAATCTTTGTCCTAATACGATGTGCCCCAGAAAAAGCCATAACTTTTGTTTTAGATAAGGAAATAGTTTGATTGTAATCTGTTAAAATGTTATTAAGATAAAACAATGGCCTTTGGAGGTCATTTTTATTCTCTTGGATGATTACAAGATCGTCTGCATACATTAAAATATTTAAATAAATTCCTTTCCCATAGTATAATCTTTTTGGGGGGGGGGGGCGTCCAATTCCCATTTCCTAGTGGCATCGTCTATCTAGATATTAGATAAAACAGGTGAAAGACTGCAACTCTGCCGAACGCCTCAGGTTATTCCAATGGGCTCTGATAATCTGTCAGTTTTTATCCGTATCTGCGTTCAATTATATAAACTTTTAATTACCTTTATTAAATGAATAGTGTATCCTCTTCTCTGCATCCTCCATATCCTCTATAGTGTTGGTGTATACAACATGTCAGATGCTTTTTCGAGGACCACAAACACATCAGAAGCCTTTGATATACACTAAAAACTCGCTTATCCAAATTTGATGGGACCACGCCTGTTTTGGATAAACTGAAATTTCTATTTAAATAATAATACATATGTAAGTACTGTAACTTTATTTAATAATAATAATTTTAAAGTTACAGTGAATATGACACAATAAACTATTAAACGGTACCACACTGTAAATTATAGTTTCTACAGTACTGGAACACTCCTATTGCTTGTATACAGTAATCAATCATAGTTTTTTGCCTAGGCTTTGAAGCTCGTTTGCCGTTTGCCCAATCTTGAAGTCATTTCATTGTTAGAAGTTCTGCAGGGGATGTTTCGTCTTGTTGCTCCAAATACGAGAGTAGCTCTTCAAACATTGATGTTGTCTCTGTGTGGTCGACTCCCGTTTTCTCTTCCACATCATCGTCAGAGCTTTTGTCCTCAGTGGGCTGTTGTGAACATTGTGTAACAATTTCATCATCGGATAACAGCTGATAAGTTCCTGTTCTTTGCGATTGTCAGACCGCTGTTTTTTTTATTACCCCATAGTTTATACAGTAATCGCATTACAGTTGTTTATTAACATAGGATTGTTTTACGTGAACTGTTGTTATTGTGTCACCTGCAGCTTCTAAAAGGAAGCAGAAATGTACTGTTATAATACATAACAGTATACAGTACTTTATGTTTACAATAGATGAACATAATACTTTGTGTTTGAAAATCCGAACAAATCGAATAATTCAGAGTACCCTTTATCCCAATTAGTTCTGATTATTGACTTTCTACTGTATATCATGTGGAATCGCTTGTCTACACTATTAAGTACAGATTATAGTGACAGGAAAATGCTTTTGTGTATTTTTAAAATTTACTAAAAATTGTTTAGGATAAACCGGTTTTTTGGATAAACGCGATTCGAATAAATGAGTTTTTAGTGTAATAATGTGTTCTTACTTCTACTGGCACCATCTCTGTGCACCACCGTTAGTAAAATAAGATTACCACACTTCCACACTGTATTACCACAGTTATGTCATTGTCATTCTGCTGTGGTGTAGCCATTGTTTAACGACAATGTGTAGAACATGTCAACAATATGAGTACACTGATGCAAAGTAAACAAATTAATTATTTTTTATTAATTGATAACAGTTGCTCTGATGCCAGTGGCTACTGGTTTACATGAGACTGCTGTACTCTGTAATGCATATAATTGAATTGGTCAGTTTAGTTGAGTGCACACTTTCATAGTGGATTGCTTTATAATGGAGACCAAACATTTTACTTTAAATGTTGTAATGATAAAATTAGTAAAATACTGACCGTTTGGCGTATGGCATGCTTCAGAATATAAGAATGTATGAAACAATCTATTTTACTTCAAATTGAGGACTTCCATATATTATTCGAATTAAACAAACTCTTACCTTAGGGTGCCTTCTCCAGAGTCCTACAGACGAAAACAGCTGCAGAAAGGATTATTTGGGATGAACGGTACAAATATAATAACACAGTTTAAGTTAAAACAAATTGCTTCTGGTTTATTATATAAGGTAATTACTCCGTTTCACTTTAATGTCAATTAAATCTCACATTTCTTTTCTGGTATATTATGTTGTATTAGTAATGCATTGAATTAGTAACAAATAACATAAAATCAAACAAATTAACAAATTAAATCTTTCTTACTTAACTAACCTATGACAAATTATTGTGACGCTATTTATTAATCACAATTATTTAGAGTACCATACAAATAGAAATAAATTGAATAACTTTCACTTACCATCCAGACATGCTCTTTTGGGTCCAGGGTCTCATACGAACATTAGGACACAAGCACAATTTTGAAGGTTGCGTAAATAATTTACATAACACATGTTTAAGAAGAGAATTTCCATTTAATATTTTATTTTTACTTTGGTGAAATTAAGAAGATACATTTAGTAAATACTGGTTTCAGGTGTTGTGCAACACGTGCTTCTATTGTAATATGACTTACAATCTACGTCTTACCTTATTTTTTCTAGGACACAAACACAGTTATAAAACTCACACAGACACAAACACAGCCCAGCTTTGCCCACTCTCACATTCATTCTAATTTATTATCAGACCCTTATCATTTTATAATTTAAACCCCCCGACTACCCAAACGCTCGCCACGCGGTCACGCACACACGCATTGTTCCGTTACACGTTTTTTTTTGGTCCGAAATAAAAACACTAACTCTCGATTAGGGCCCCCTAGACGGATTGACCGCGGTCATGTAACTATTTGTGGTAATTACAACTTTTTCCTTGTTAAATCAAAACTTTTTTGCGAGCCCACGTGAGACCAGTCCGGCGCCGAGACTGCTACTTGTAGACTGGAACTGGTAACGTAACAGTTACTTCTTGCTTTCTCTGGCGGTAATTGTTGTTCACTGCCACTGTGTTTTCGTTGCTCATACTCAGATGTTGTGAGCTAACCACTTTATGTATGCACTAATAGAGTTATATTCTGGGCACCAAAGCACGATATGGGCTTTGGCTCTGCTGACGTCATTGATAGTAGGCGGTCTCTTAGCAGTATTTCCGGTTAATCTTGGAGAAGATGATGAATAATTCTCTCGCTTTGGCCATCTTGGTTTTTTGCCAACGCTTGGGTAGGCGCCCCTGCTTGGTGTGCGCATGGGAGCGCAATGCCACACTCTCGCGTAGTTCTTAGAAATTTGTGGAGGTGCAAATTCTTCAGCCGCATTACACAACAACAACTGCGTCTGTGCCTTTGTTTCAAACTGCTTCTTAACATCGTTTCTGTTATACGGACAAATACGTTGCACAATAATACAGTTTTACAATATTTTATCCAAGCCCACCCGAAAACGAAATAAGTAAAAATATATAAATGCCCCATACGGTTAAAATAAAAAAAATACCCAAAAATGACCCGCTACAATACCCCCTCGATGAGAATTCTGCTGTTTACGACAGAAGAAATCTCATCGATAACCCCGAAGAGGACCGGTGAGGAACTGGTGCCAACAACCCCCTGGTTCTTACTACTTATGGGTACACTACCCCCCTGGCTTAGCGACCATGGACTCATCTGAACGAGATCACTGGACTTCTCCGTAAGAGATCCCAACACCGAGAAATCGAACAGACTCGCACCACAGCGCACCTCGCCTTCTCACATGCTACCCCCAAAAATCCTCAATCCCTGGCTCAGATTATGTCAGATCCTCCACCGATATGTTTCCCCTTGTATGAAAGCTGGGCTGCCTTTAGCAAATACTGGGCTCACACACACTAACATTACATGTTACCATAACACATTAAAAATAAAAAATTTCTTTTTAAATTTATTAAAAATTTTAAAAAAATTCAAAATTCAAAAAAAAAAATCTTTTATCAAAAAATTCTCTTCATTTTTTTTTCTCTTTTAAAATGACTTAAATTAAGCGTTTCTTCTACTTGAGCAAATTCTTAACCTAACATGTCTTAGTCTAACGATACAGTGCAGTACAAGAAATCAGTAAGCTAAACATGGTAAATACACACATAATAAAACAATCACTACCTAAAATATGCATTCGCTGGCAGGCGAAAAATCATTTTTTTTTTTTCAAAAAAAATAAAATTTTCAAAATTTTAAAATTCAAAAAATTTTAAATTTATTTTAAATGTTTCCCTCATATGCAAAATTATTTAAATTGGTTTGAATCAATTAACTAAACAAATCAAAATTGACTTCCTACTATACAAGCTTAGTAGGTGTATGACCTCATCAGCTGATCGAAACTAGGTCAAGTTCCAGACCCTTGACCTACATATGTTGTGTATGCTTTCTGAAAATACACTGAACATCTGTAATATCCTAACTTGAAATACAAACATAATAAAACAAAATATTTAAAATAAACAAAATATTAAAATAATAATCATCAACTTGACATTTAAATTACCGTATTTTCGCGTGTACCACGCGCCCTCGTGTAACACGCGCACCCCTTATTTTTAGGTCCTACAAAAAAAAAAAAAAATCGCGTATTCAAAAATGTGAAAAAAAATCATATACCGGTATTTGGAATAGTATTACCATATATCTATTGTAAGGGAAAAACTGTAATAACTAATGAAATAAACGTCAAGTTACTTTTTTTGTTACACTAACTTACGGATTTATTTTTTATTACAAGTAAAAAATGTATGTTTATTACAATGAAAATTAATATTTATTACAACTAGATACAGTAATTAGAAGCGAAGGTTACAGCAATCGTTACAGAACCAGCCGTAATTGTAAATTCGGGTTTGCCAACCTAAAGAAAATTAAGAGTGCATTAGAACAGTACATCAATGAAAACGAACACAGTTATAAACCCAAGGGATACCGGTATGTTTGATGTAGTTTATGAAAATTTTTTACTAGTGTCTTACCTGATTTTCATTCGTCGTTGCTACTGTCGAATGGGGAGTCTTCATCAGAAGCAGACGCTGCCTCATCTTCACTAACGAACAGTTTATCGTCTTCACTGCCATCCAAGGCGTTGGAAATGCCAGTTTTTTTGAAACTTTTCTTTATTAAGTCTTCTGGTATACTGTCCCATGCTTTGATTATCCAACTGCAGATCAGCGTCAGTGATGGCCTTCGGAGTCTTCCTGTCGGCGTCAGCTCGTGTGGTGCAGTACTCATCCACTGGGTGTACATTTTTTTTAACTGGCACTTGAAGGGCTTATTTATGCACACATCAAGTGGCTGGAGCATCGAAGTCATTCCACCTGGAATAATCACTTGTTCAGTCTTTGTTTCTGATAAAACTTTCTTAACGTCGTCAGTCAGATGGCCACGAAAACTATCCATAACAAGCATCCCTGGGCGTTTTAATAATGCTCCAGGTCGCCGATTCCAAACGCGCTTTATCCAGTCAAGCACTAACTCATTGTCCATCCACCCTTTTTCTTGAGCTTTCATTATCAAACCTGGTGGGAAACTTTCATTTTTTGGAAGGTTTTTCCGCTTCAAGATTACATAAGGAGGCAGTTTCTTTCCATCGGCTAAAACAGTAAGCATTACAGTGCACCGTTGTTTCTCGCAACCAGCTGTACGAATTTTTACAGTTTTGTCACCAACTTTATTTACTGTCGTATCCACAGGCATCTCGAAATAAACTGGAGTTTGATCCGCGTTGCCGATCTGGCATAGTGGATAATTGTTCAGTTTTCTTAACTGAATTACGTAACGCTGAAAACACAAGAGTTTATCAGTGTACGCCTCTGGTAAACGTTGAGATATCGTTGTTTTCCGTCGAACAGAAAGGTTACTGCTTTTAAAAAACCTTTGAAGCCATCCCCTGCTTGCTTTAAACTCATTTATGTTAATATTCAGCTCCTTCGCAATCTTAATTGCCTCTATTTGGCACATTTCTGTGGAAACAGCATAACCATATTGACGCTTATCATCTATAAACGCTGTAAGTTTAACTTCTAGTTGAGGATATTTTGCAGCTTTACCTCGAAAAGCTCTTTTCTTTAAAGGAGCTTCCGTTAATTTTTCTTTTTTCTTACGCCAGTCTCTGATACACGATTCCGGCACGTCGTATATTCGGCCCGCTGCTCTATTTCCTATTACCTCTGCTTCGTTTATAATTTTTAACTTCTCTCCGGCAGTAAACGAACGCAATCTTTTCCCACATTCCATTGTAAAACGAAACAACACCTTGATAAATTAAAAGAACACAAAACACAAACGAAGACAAATTGTTTAAAATGATATGATACAGTACGATATACCGTAGTAATTACGATTGCCGTAAATTCGATATTGAATAACGTAAATACCGTAACACAATAAACATTTGGTGAATACCGTAAAACATTTCAAAACACAGCTTACGTTTTCACAAACCGGTACAGAACGAACCGAATTTTAACAGTAGACTGTTAGAAACACTATGAAATGCTACCTGCTATTTTGCAGTGGGGGTTGAAAGTGTTGTCTGTGCAATGCTTTAGTCAAGGTCAATATCCGCCCGATGTACGGTACATAGTAGTGACTGAGGTTTGAACAGGAATTGCGGTAGCATAAGGTCAATGACCACTCTGATGAAGATTGGCAAGTTAGTTTCCTCGTGTAACACTCGCACCCCATTTCTACGAAATATTTTTTGGTAAAAAGGTGCGCGTGGTACACGCGAAAATACGGTATTTAAAATAAACAATTCTTGACTTGTATCTTGTTTTCCAAATTTTATCAAAATTCTGTCACTGGTTTCGAAAAAATAAAAATTTTATATTCTTTATCATAAATCTCTCTTTTTTCTTAACAATCTTACTCTTCATTTAACAATCTCGCTATACTTTACTGTGGGTGATGTAACTTATTTATTCTCATTTACTGTATTACTAGATCTGTATACATAAATGAACTTTCTCCCTCTGACTCTAATATTAATCAACTTCAATTATCATGACACCCATCTCTATCAAAATATCTATCCCAAAACACACTAAACCCAACTTACCATTGAACCCCATTCGCCGCCTTCTCCACATATATATAAAAAAAATATACTCTAACCCTTTGTACATAGGATACGTGTTTCCATCCCCAAAACTCAATTCCCTTATTTGGCGGCCTGGATTCTACCTAAGGCGGCCCCTTCCCCACTAAAATCTATCCCTATCCCGTCCCAACCCTTGTTGCGGACTCCTACATTACACTACCCTCTAATACAAAATTGCCATCCCCAAAAATCTCAATCTCATTACCTCACTACAAATACAACAAAATAACCTCATTAATTATAAACATAAATATATCATTCAAAACTATACCATTATTCTCCACAACTACTGTGTCAACATCAATATTTCACAACATTCTGTTACATTACATTAACTCAAAAACAACATTACATCATATTCATTTCTACTATTTCAAATTCAACTTTGAATTCAATTTGGACAGATCTACATGTCCCACAACATATATATCACCCACAACTATCTCTTATTAGATTTCACAAATCGTTACTTTATTTCTCATTGTAGCAAATTATTTTTTATCATTACTTCAAAACATCTGTAATACATTAAAACATTACATTGAACATCAATTACTTAAAACATTTCTAAATAATATACCAGTGACCTGTGATTGCTGATCAGCTGATCTTACTAACATTGAAAACACATCTTAAATTTGAACAAATTACATGGAATACATCATCAATACTTACTTCTATTATGTTGATTGCCTGCCAGGCGTCTAATTATTGGCTTAATTTGAAGCATACACATATCATGAAAACACATATTCTTATCAATGCCTATACCTAACATACAACAATAAAATGATACCTTTAGAATTATAGTATGAACACCTTATATTAAGAGTCTGAGCATATAATTATGTGGACAGAGCATAAGCAGTTTTATTTGATCAAGCTTTGAATAGAAAAATGTTATGTTATAAAATTTACATTCGTGACTCCTTTGCGTCACCTCCCAGCCACACACACTATTTCAAATTATGTAAGACTGTGGCGCCTTTTCGCTTCCACAGAGACTGTATATTTTGGAGCAGGTTTTGCCTCTCCGTGTCTCCGCTTCCGCTATTAAGTTTTAAACGTGGCGAACATCATCATGTTCTTGTTAAATAATTACACCCTTAAGACGGATCTACCACCTGTCTTGCTACCCCAACGCGGGCAGAGTGGCAGCCGCTGTTCCATAGTACCGGAGATTTCCCCTAAGTTCTCCCCCCATTGAATTTCAAATCTGTACCAATTTCAAGTCAGCTATGGTCAAGGGACTTGATATGACCATTGCTGGCCGCTAGCCAAAACCACGGTTAGTGCTGGTAAGACAGTAACCGCCCGAAAAGTCGGGGAAATCTAAACTTCATTTCACTACCTGTTTCAATCATCACTATTATGTGCGACACTGTCATTTAGCAGGGTGTAAACTTTAATTTACACGGATAAAGTGTGCCGCACATTTATCGCCATTTTGGCCTCCGATGGGGGTAACACTCACTGTTACCCCCAACCCATTTCGCTATCTACGAGAGCACAGGCAACCCCCGCAATAGCCACTTAATAGCTAATCAATTAATTAACAATTGAAAATTAAAACTTTGCTACCATTGCAGTTCCACATTCCATTGTTCTATCACTTCATTGAGCACCAATCTACCCCCCAAAATATCCCCACTGCTTGTATTGATACCAAGTTTATATTTTATTACACATCTTTTCAACGTTCCCATACTCACTGATACTAAACTTGACAATTGTTTTTGGTCACTTAATTCTAAAATTTATTTAAATTTAAAATTATACCCATCCAAAATTGTTTTGGTATTTTTTTTTTTTTTTTTTTTCCAAAATTCTATTTACATTGGATGCTGCCTTTAGCATTCTTATAATAAGTGGTAGTAAGGCAGTAATCGCCTGAAAAGTCGGGTTTCGCTGCAAAACGGATTGGCACCCGGTAGATATACTACGTGAATTCACGTCCCCCCTCTGAAACACACTACTTCCCCTCTCCTACCATTTCTTCTACCCCGCTTTCTACCGTGCGCCAAAACGTCTTGCCCCAAAACTCGTCGTTTCGGGCTAAACAGAACTATGACCAACGGCTAATTTTCATTTTGCCATTGGTTTTGAAATATTGAAATTTGTATGCACTGCCTTTTATTTAAGTGCAGCCTCCATTATTTACAAACACTAAGGCAGTGCAGGCACGTGACAGGTACACCGATCCGCTGCACCATGAGTGTATAAAAAAATTTAAGTCGAGTCACGTACCTGTTTGGGGTCCCCCTCCCCGTTCAAATATGTGTGGAAGTTTTCAAATTTTGACCAATTTTGGTGGAGCCGGACCATCGTTGCTTTCACCGCCCGAAGGAAGATCTGCCAACCATGGCCCGCCTCCGAGTTTCGAATTCCACGGCCAGGACTGGTAAGATCGTGACCGCCCGTAAATGGGTGAGGAGCCCTTCTAGAAACATAAAAGAGACAATTAAATAACATTCATACCTTTACAGTTTAACAAAATACTTATGCTGACCAAAATAATTTCAAATTTGTAGCGTTGTGCGTACCCACTATCTCCCTGGTTTCTCTATTCTGTAACACATACGAATTTTTCATTTTTATTTCTTCTATCTCGTACGGCCCCTCGTACAATAAGAAAAACTTCTTGATCTCCTTGTCTTGTGCACTTGATAAGTCATGTCGTCGTATCAATACCAGCTGTCCAATCTCATACTGCGTCCACTTACCTTTCATATCATGTCGCTGTTTTCTCCTCTCTCCCTTCGTCAACAAACTTTCATTCGCTAGTCTAAGTTTAACATCGTGACAAATAGTGTTGGTCTCCGGTGGATATTCGATTAATTGTTCCAGAATCCTCTGTCGGCGCTTCCCTCTTATTAACTCATAAGGCGTGAATCCTGTCGACTCGTGGGTGGTGCAGTTAAGCCAATTTTCAATCTTCTGGACATAGAGTGGCCACTCACTGTGTTTGGCGTGGCAGTATGTTCGAAAAATTCTGCCCAGCTCCCTCATGACTCGCTCCGCCTGGTTGGACTGCGGGTGATATACTGCGGTGTGCTTTGGGATGATACCTTCCCATCCTAGAGTCTAGCGCCATCTTCCGCTGATGAACTGCGGTCCATGGTCGGATAATATCACCTTCGGCTTTCCCACGTTGATCATGTAGTCGCGTGTGATCTTCTCGCTCAGCACCTTACTCGTTGCTCGCTTCACGCTATATAGCCTGACATATTTGGAAAAAGTATCAAGTACAACAAAAATATGCATCACTCCACCCCTACCTTTCGGCAAAGGGCCGTACAAATCTACAGCTACTAGGTCGAATAGTTTTTCTACTTTAATATAATTTAGTTCTCCTTCTAACCTATAATTTACAACTTTGGATTTCTGGCATAACTCGCAAACTCTAAGTATTCTTCGGACTCGTTTCTCCATGTTCTTAAATAAACAAGATTCCTTTAATACATTCACACACTTCCGTGCCCCAAAATGCCCGTACCTAAGATGACAGTCCCACACTATTTTCTGTATCAACCCTTCAGGTACGACTAACCTCCAATCCCTCTCTCTCCCCTCTACTTTTTTAAACAAACTCCCTTTAAACACTTGAAAATATTGCTTATAACCAAACTCATCTACATCTGACTCTACGCTAGTAATGATTTTATTTAATTTACCATCAGCCCTTTGCATTATATTTATATCCTTTAATTCTTCCCCAAAAAGTTTATCTTCCCGGGATAGTCTATAAATTTCTATCTCTTTAATATCTCTACCTGTTCTATTTCTGTCTGTGTCTACTCGTGATAGTGTGTCTGGCACCCTGTTCTCTACACCCTTAATGTATTCCCAAGAAAAATTATACTCTTGAAGAGCTAACACCCACCTGGTTATCCGGCTGTGTGTGAGTTTGCAAGTATTGAGGAACGACAGCGCTTTATGGTCCGTCCTGATGATGGTTCTGTTACCCAGCAGATACGTTCGGAACTTCCTCACAGCGAACACTATACTGAGGAGCTCCTTCTCGGTGGTAGTGTAGTTACGTTCTGCGGCTAGCAACGTCCGGCTGGCGAAGGCGATGGTTTTATGCTCTTTTGCCTCGTCCTCTTGGTAAAGCTCTGCTCCCAGTGCGATATTACTAGCATCTGTCTGTAAATAAAATTTTTCATTAAAATTAGGATGATTCATTAGTATCATGTCTGCGAACTTAATTTTGATGTCATTAAACGCCGCTCTTTCGTTATCGCCCCATCTCCATTGCTTATTCTTTTGCAGCACTGCGCTTAGTCGGGCCGTCGTCTGGGCGTAGTTCCGCTGGAACTTCCTGTAAAAATTACACAGACCAAGAAAACTTTGCAATTGTTTTATATTTTTGGGCTCCGGGAACGTCAGAATGGATTCTACTTTATCCGGATTGGCACGTATTCCTGTAGGTGTTATGATGAAACCTAAAAAATGTATCTCAGTTTGCAAAAATTTTGATTTGTCCCAATTCACTGTCAAACCTCCCTGATATAACTTCTCCAATACATATTCCAAATGCTCTACATGCTCTTCAAATGTTCTGGACGCTATCAAAATATCATCAACGTAAATGGTTAAAAAATCTAAGTTATGTGGTTGCAAAATTTCGTCAAGACACTTGATAAAGCTAGCTACACTGGTATTCAGACCAAACGGTAGTCTCTTAAATTGATAATTCTTTCCATTGAATAAAAAAGCTGTATATTTTCTACTATTTGCTGCTAATGGAACTTGCCAATACCCGGCGGTTAGGTCTAAAGAGGTCATATATTGTACGCCGCTAAACTTCTGAAATATTTCTTCAATAGCTTCGGGTGACTCCCTGTCTGGAATAATTATTTGATTGATTTTGCGGGCATCTAAACATAACCTAACTCTACCATCTTTTTTAATCACTACAACTAAGGGGTTAGAATATGGTGACACAGATCTCTCAATTATATCTCCCTCTAACATTTTCTCTAACTCAAGCTGAACCGCTCTTCTCTTCGCATAGGGCACCGGATAACTTCTTTGCACATAGGGTGCGTGTTCCCTTACCTTTAGCTCGCATTCATAGTTTCTTGCCCTCCCTGGTACATCGGCAAACACTTCTCTAAAATTCTCTACTACCCGCCACAACGATGCACGTTGAGAACTCCCTATCACGCCACCCTCACTACAAAATTTCAGTGCTCTTTCATTCCATAAGTGATCCACATTCTCCTCATACTCTATCTTACTCTCACTACACACATTCATACTAATTTCCATTTCTTGTTTATTATTCCGATTATGTATCACCCTTACCCCTGAAATTCTTACCGCATCTAACACCCGCTCAAAATTAATACGGATTGGTTCCCCTTCATTATTTAATTCTAATACCCGTTTATGAAAATCAATCACCGCCTTATGTTTAATCAGAAAATCATTTCCAAGTATTACCTCAAGATTTAGTCCCCGTACAACTAGAAATGTATTATCATACCCTACCCCGTTAATTATCATGTTTAAATGTACTTGTTTCGTGACTCTTTTACTTCTAACTCCCGTAATACCTACAATCATCACCCCAGCTACTGGTAAAGACGGAATATTTTTATTTATTTCTCTTAATTCATCTAATACATGTTCAGAAATAACAGAGATTTCTCTACCCGTATCGATTAGAGTTTTAATCTCCTTACCTTCTATGTTGATTTTCACCTCAGTCAGTCCATTCTCCCTTCTCACTGCTTCGAAGTCCTCCTCCTCCAATAATTCCTCAGACAAATCTGTAATCACAACGTTGTTTCGGTATCTATCATCCATTTGGTCCCCAGAAACTTCCGGCGACAACGGTCGGGTCCGGTGTTCCATTGTCCCTCTTAGTTTCCTGCAGAGGTGCTCGCCACTGCAAGGTTGTATCCTCGTTCTTGCTGGTTTCCTCGCTGTTCATGAGCGTGGCCTCTCGGTGCTCCTCCTTGGCCCTCTCCCCTTCGTTGGTATGCATGCTGGTTCTGTGCGGGTTGTGGTCCCTGTCGCTGACCCGGTCTCTCTCTCCTGCATCTAAAACAAAAATTTTGTGTCGCATAGTTCTCCTGTGAACATGTTGGACAAGTCCATTTTGGTCCTCGGTTATTTTGTTCTCGTCTAGGGTATGCCGGTCCATTTGTGGGTCCCCTCGGCTGTCCCTGATTACCTCCATTATTTCCATTCTGCTGGTTCTGACGGCTGCTCAATTCTTGGTCCCGGATATTCTGAAACACATCTAAAATATTTTCTAGTTCGCTAATATTAGCTACCTCCCGTGTCATAAGTGTTATTTGCACTTCCCTTGGCAAATGCTTGCTTATATGCCTCACAAAGGATCTAAATGGCAATGGCGGTTCTAAGTATTTCGCCTCGTTAAATATTCTCATCACATACCCTGTTATATTATTATTGGGCCCCCCAAAATTCCCTGTTCCCATGATTCTACTTCGTAACACTTCTTGGTCTTCTTCCGACCAATATTTATTTATAAATGCAGACTCAAAATTTTCAAAACACTCCCATTCCGTTTTATGTACCTCGGCCCATATCTCAGAACTACCTTTAAAGCATTTTAAAATTTTTAATAATTGGACTTCCCAGTTATTAGTACTGAACTTATTGAACTCTCTCACTCTGCTTATGAACTGCATAGGGTGTACTCTTTTGTTATCACAACTGAATGTCTCTAACTCAACTTCACTGCTTACGTCACGAGTCATAATTACTCGCTCGGTAACAGTGTTAACTTGTTGGCTGATGGCCTTGCTCAATTAATTTTTAACATTCATTAATTTAAGGTTATTATCACATTCAAGGTCACT
This sequence comes from Magicicada septendecula, assembly GCA_034769895.1. Taxonomy (NCBI): domain Eukaryota; kingdom Metazoa; phylum Arthropoda; class Insecta; order Hemiptera; family Cicadidae; genus Magicicada; species Magicicada septendecula. The sequence continues at coordinate 36,664,489 of CM068372.1, forward strand.
TATTGTATTATGTATGGTCTTGAACTCAATCTTACAATTATTTTCTATGTCTCTTATTTTACTATTATTTTTTTCAATCTGGCTCATAGCATAACCAATCTTACATTCGGTATTGGTATTACATTCTTCACTTATTTGCTTCTCAACAATTGTATTAATAATGCTATATTGTTCCGTGATCTGTTTCTCTACTTTGTTAGTTATATTATTGGTAATATCAGAAACACGGCACTCTAATTGCTCATTTATGGACTAAGACAATTGTGCTTTCATACTTTCACAGCGTTCATCAATATGTTTGTGTAGTACCCTACTCAGGTTATCGAATTGCACATTAATACTCTGCTGAAACTGAGTATTCTGGTCTTTAATTTCTTTAAAATTGATCTCGTTTTGAATATTTTGCTGTTCGCATTTTATTTTCTGTTCATTAAAATCATTAGTTAATTGATCTAATTTACAGTCCATCTTTTCAAATTTACAGTCCATCTTTCGTAAGAAACTCATTATATCTAGTTCCTCTGATTGTTTACTTTTATTGGTTGAAACGGGGGTCAACTGAATCCCAGAGTCAACATCTGTTTCATTTACTTGTGGTTGAGACGCAATCGGGGTTGAATGGACGATTACATTACTGCCGCCAGCTGTTTCTGTAACAGCACCCGGCTCCCCCCTCAACATACCACTTTCATCCAGCGATTGCGACTCAAGGCCACTTTCACTCATAATTGAATTTATTATACTACTTTTTTCTGTTTTTTCAGACATTTTTACTTAATCTATTTTTTCTTATGTAACAACTGTCAATTAGTGATTTTATTTCAAAACTGATATTTTACAAAACCAATTTGCTTAACTTCAATACTTTTGCGTATTTTTTACTTAACCTCTCAACTGTGCTTGTATCCCATTTGTAGGTATGGAATTTCATTTTTTGGAAATTCGTGCCTGTTTCGTGGCGCCATTTGTGACGCTATTTATTAATCACAATTATTTAGAGTACCATACAAATAGAAATAAATTGAATAACTTTCACTTACCATCCAGACATGCTCTTTTGGGTCCAGGGTCTCATACAAACATTAGGACACAAGCACAATTTTGAAGGTTGCGTAAATAATTTACATAACACATGTTTAAGAAGAGAATTTCCATTTAATATTTTATTTTTACTTTGGTGAAATTAAGAAGATACATTTAGTAAATACTGGTTTCAGGTGTTGTGCAACACGTGCTTCTATTGTAATATGACTTACAATCTACGTCTTACCTTATTTTTTCTAGGACACAAACACAGTTATAAAACTCACACAGACACAAACACAGCCCAGCTTTGCCCACTCTCACATTCATTCTAATTTATTATCAGACCCTTATCATTTTATAATTTAAACCCCCCGACTACCCAAACGCTCGCCACGCGGTCACGCACACACGCATTGTTCCGTTACACGTTTTTTTTGGTCCGAAATAAAAACACTAACTCTCGATTAGGGCCCCCTAGACGGATTGACCGCGGTCATGTAACTATTTGTGGTAATTACAACTTTTTCCTTGTTAAATCAAAACTTTTTTGCGAGCCCACGTGAGACCAGTCCGGCGCCGAGACTGCTACTTGTAGACTGGAACTGGTAACGTAACGGTTACTTCTTGCTTTCTCTGGCGGTAATTGTTGTTCACTGCCACTGTGTTTTCGTTGCTCATACTCAGATGTTGTGAGCTAACCACTTTATGTATGCACTAATAGAGTTATATTCTGGGTACCAAAGCACGATATGGGCTTTGGCTCTGCTGACGTCATTGATAGTAGGCGGTCTCTTAGCAGTATTTCCGGTTAATCTTGGAGAAGATGATGAATAATTCTCTCGCTTTGGCCATCTTGGTTTTTTGCCAACGCTTGGGTAGGCGCCCCTGCTTGGTGTGCGCATGGGAGCGCAATGCCACACTCTCGCGTAGTTCTTAGAAATTTGTGGAGGTGCAAATTCTTCAGCCGCATTACACAACAACAACTGCGTCTGTGCCTTTGTTTCAAACTGCTTCTTAACATCGTTTCTGTTATACGGACAAATACGTTGCACAATAATACAGTTTTACAATATTTTATCCAAGCCCACCCGAAAACGAAATAAGTAAAAATATATAAATGCCCCATACGGTTAAAATAAAAAAAATACCCAAAAATGACCCGCTACATTATTTATTTTTAAATGAACCAGTACGTAATTTATATCTTTTCCCCTTGCTATTTTCTTTTATAAAAGCCCCTTTCCCTTAGAGATCTCAATTGTTTAGGTTTACATGTAAACTTTTTCTTTTAAAATGGACTATCAACATTCATTTTAAACTGATTTTAATATGCATATTAAGGGTTGTTAGTTACCCATCCGCCGTGTGTTTCCATGTGGTTTGTTGCACTGTCTCGTGTAGACCGCTTTCTTGGTTCGAGCGCACTCACACAACTGTTTATACTGAGTTTACTGTGTTTTTAATTAAATTTTCACTGCTTTGATTTAATATCTCCACATATGGTAATATAAAGTCGGCCGACGTAACTTTGCTCGAGCACTTAGATGGTTAGTTGCCTGGCCGCGCTATACTGTTTGTACACTTTTACGTATTTTATTAGATAGGCCGTTTATAATGTCGGCCTGTCTTACACACCCGAGGCCACTGATATTCGTTTAACTTATTAATGCACGGCTCTCCACTGCTGTCTGATGCAAACTCTAAGGTGACAAAGCTCTTACTGTGATTCACAAAGACTGCTGCTGGCAAGCTATTGCGTAATACGTCTGGTTGGGCAGGCTACAGGCTTCAGACATAAACATAAATATAAATATAAATAGTCTGCCATAACATTGTATGTTACAATGGGGCACCTCACAGGTGAATGCTGACTGCTTTCACATGAAAACTGAATTGAATTGAAACTATTGTAGCACACAATTCTGTACCGTTACAATACCCCCCCCCAATAAGAGGTTGTATGCCGAAGCATACAAACTCTCATTGCCTAAAACCTAAGAGGATCAGTGAAGATATGGCGCCGCAACCCCCCTTAGTTCTTTACTAAAATCATGGGTACTTACCCCCTTTAGTCCGGTGGCTGTGGCTGTACCCATCCAACCTTACTGGACTTCTCGGTACGAGATCCCAACACCATAAGCTCGGACAGATACCCGCCACAGTATCACCTGACTCTGAAACATCCAATTAAAAAATTAACAAAAAGGCCTTCCATTATTCCATATCCCCAACTGATTCGTTTCCTCTTATTTGTACTGGTTCATTATTTGCAAAGTACTGGTTTCGTATTTAATTTTGATAATATAAACTTACTGTCTACTTACAGCTAAATCATATAAATTCCATACAAATTGAATAATGCTCACAATACATTATTACCCCTCCAAAATAACACATTGATTAGCCCAAACATTTTTGATTATTTTTTACCCAAAAATTTCCTTCAGTTTTCAATTTTAAATGAATATCTTAAACATTGCTTTCCTCAATTATTATTTAATTTATCATTACAGTTAAAATCCAATCAAAATAAGTTTAAACTCATTATTAAAATCCACCTGTTCAATTAATTTAATTACCAATTTAATTTAATTTAATTCCTCAACTCCTCATTATATCAATCTCATTTGTTTAAAACAAAAATATTAATTGCATTACAATCAAAACACTACGTCATTTCCTTATGTTATTCATAAAAAGTTATCTCCACTTCAACACATCTGGTATTTCTTTTATTTCATAATAGAATTTGCTCATAGCACTGATTCATCAAACTACAACATTCTTGTTGTTGTCAACTCGAGCATGGCTGTAAACATTAGTCACACAACATACTTACAATGCACCTGTTTACATCAACAGTTTTCTACAGGACTCGTTTTATAAACACTAACTCAGTCTCAACATTCCAGATTACATCACCACTGTTACATGTACTTCCTTCAATTTTCAGTTTCTATAAATCTTATTAGTCTGTACGTTTTAATCAATTACTATTTGTTACAATTCAAAGCAAAATTAATTTGACTTCATTAATAAAATTAACCTTTATAAATTACTTTAATTCCACCTCCACTCAAAACAATTTAGCTTTATTTACGTTATTTAAAACACTTGTAATGTAGACACACAATACAAAACAAAATTCCTTCGTACCTCCTGCTAATTATTTTATCAAAATAAAATATTATTATTATTATAACATACTACAAACATTGTTACATAAACTATTGTATACATTCTATCAATATACCCTGACACAATACATTTAACACTAATGCATTTTTATTTACAAATTTTCGTCATAATTATATTATTTGCCACACTTCATTACATAAATCAGCCGAGTAATTCTACCAGTGACTCAAATAACTGTTCATTCAGTATTTCTCTAACCCCCATCATCGAAAATTAATCTTTTCTGCACATAACATTTTTCATTTTTATTTGTGCACATCATATGGCTATCTCTTGTGTTATAACCATAAAATTTTGTTTTTTTCCATTGTACCACAATAATAAGGCATAGGGTTACCCCCATTATTATTTTGTCATAAACCAAGTCAGCATTATTATTTTTTGTCAAATCTCCATCAGTATTTTTTGTTATTCCCATGTCCTTTGTATCATCATATACATTTACTATATCAATCACAACATAAGGTAAGTTTTTATCATTTACAACAGTATTATCAAAATAATCATCAATCTTCATTTCATAAGGTAAGCATTTCATGTCATCTATTTCCTTCAATTCCAACTTCTCTTTCAACTCATTATAACTACTTCTCAACGTAAATAACTCTATTATTCTCTCTCTCTCACAATACTTCTCACAACCCCCCTGAACTATCTCATTCCATGCAAAGGGCACAACAAACTTACTATATGTCTTGGCACTTCCAAGACCATCACAAAAAATAAAGGGACCATTTGAAGACACCCCGTCTTCCACACAAATACCGGAGGAAACTCTGTCCTCATAAAATACCTGTAAAACCTCTGTTTCACCATAAACTTGGGGAAAATCTGCCCTTTGCCCATCTAACCGTCATCATACTCTCTCTCACTTTCATCTGCACTCGCTAACAACACTTCATTACTAAATTCTACTTCAACAAAATCTTCCTTATCACTCTCAACATTAATCACCTTACTCTCTAATACCACGTTTCTACACATATCATTATAATTCTCACTTGTTTTACAGTCATCACTTACCTTGTTATTAATTATTTGATTTGCTTTACTTTTAATTTGTTCCTCTACCGACTCTACCACTTTCTCAATACTCTGTTCTAATCTGTTAAAGTTAGTTTCTAATATCTCATTGGTTTTTTCTAAATGCTTATTAATTTCATTAATATCATTTTTCAATTCGTTATTTTGCTTTTTTAAATTATTAAATTTATCATTCAAATTTTCATTTTGTTTGTCACACTTACTATCTATCTTTAACAGCAACTGCATCATACTCATCATCTCACTATTGTCAGATTGATTACTTTTGTTAGTTGGTATTGGGGTTACTTGAATCCCTGAATCATCTGTAATATTTATTTCATCTGTAACCTTTGGTTTGTCTCTTTTATTGTCCTGACCCACATTTGGAGTCGAATGGACTTCAATACTGTTCATAACAACTGATTCATCAAAATTGGTAATTTCACTTACAGTACTTGTATTATTTCCTGCCATTATTGTCTTATTTATGGAATGTTACATAGAAATTTTAATCTTATACGTATTCAGTATTAATTTACTGCTCTACCCAATTATAAACCTCTTACATTAATTATATATAAGCTTCATTAGCCGTTTGTATATTTTACAAAAACGCCCTCACTCTCAAATAACCCGTTCTGCAGCTTAATTAGGCCTGATCTGTGCAATTTAAATAAATCACACAAATCGTCCAACTGTTCCGGGCGCCAGTGAAACAATCTATTTTCTATCAAATTATAAAATATTCGAGTCCCTGTTCGGGCACCGGTGAAACAATCTATTTTACTTCAAATTGAGGACTTCCATATATTATTCGAATTAAACAAACTCTTACCTTAGGGTGCCTTCTCCAGAGTCCTACAGACGAAAACAGCTGCAGAAAGGATTATTTGGGATGAACGGTACAAATATAATAACACAGTTTAAGTTAAAACAAATTGCTTGTGGTTTATTATATAAGGTAATTATTCCGTTTCACTTTAATGTCAATTAAATCTCACATTTCTTTTCTGGTATATTATGTTGTATTAGTAGTGCATTGAGTTAGTAACAAATAACATAAAATCAAATAAATTAACAAATGAAATCTTTCTTACTTAACTAACCTATGACAAATTATTTATTTTTAAATGAACCAGTACGTAATTTATATCTTTTCCCCTTGCTATTTTCTTTTATAAAAGCCCCTTTCCCTTAGAGATCTCAATTGTTTAGGTTTACATGTAAACTTTTTCTTTTAAAATGGACTATCAACATTCATTTTAAACTGATTTTAATATGCATATTAAGGGTTGTTAGTTACCCGTCCGCCGTGTGTTTCCATGTGGTTTGTTGCACTGTCTCGTGGAGACCGCTTTCTTGGTTCGAGTGCACTCACGCAACTGTTTATACTGAGTTTACTGTGTTTTTAATTAAATTTTCACTGCTTTGATTTAATATCTCCACATATGGTAATATAAAGTCGGCCGACGTAACTTTGCTCGAGCACTTAGATGGTTAATTTCCTGGCCGCGCTATACTGTTTGTACACTTTTACGTATTTTATTAGATAGGCCGTTTATAATGTCGGCCTATCTTACACACCCGAGGCCACTGATATTCGTTTAACTTATTAATGCACGGCTCTCCATTGCTGTCTGATGCAAACTCTAAGGTGACAAAGCTCTTACTGTGATTCACAAAGACTGCTGCTGGCAAGCTATTGCGTAATATGTCTGGTTGGGCAGGCTACAGGCTTCAGACATAAACATAAATATAAATAGTCTGCCATAACATTGTATGTTACAATGGGGCACCTCACAGGTGAATGCTGACTGCTTTCAAATTAAAACTAAATTGAATTGAAACTATTGTAGCACACAATTCTGTACCGTTACATGTAGCACTGAAGAAATTCTTGTAGGAAAGAATTGATTAATATATTTAGCAAGGATGGAGATACTACAGAATAAAACAAAAAATTTTAGTACGCTATGAATTTATTTACTGCCTACGGACACAGCAACTAGCGGCTGGTGACACAGACCATCACACTGAACAAAAAAGCCCCGTGGTATGCCGTGGTCCATTACGGACTGTTGAGCAGAGGTATTTATATTTATTCATTTATTTATGTTTCTTCATAAACAAGATCTCTTATTCATTACATTTATATGTTCCTATCATTTTACCCTGGCATAGTTTATACTGTGGTGTGGTAGGTGGGTACCCTGACTTTCTAGCTGCTCATCAAAGGATTGATATTGGTAATTATGCCATTTTTATTATAAGAATTTGCCCCTGTCATTTATCTTTGTGAAAAGAAACAAGCCGCACAAAGTCGGTCACAGTGTGTGGTTGTTACAACACAGTGATTTTTCCCACTTAACTGAATGATGAGGACTAAATGAATGAGGAGTTGGATGCATAAGAAAAGTAGTGAGCATGTCCTCGCAGAAGTGAATGAAGATAGATCACTTTTAAAAATGATTGGAAAAAGAAGGGCAAAACTAATCGGGCACGTGTTACGACACAGTCAATGCTTAAGTAAGATTTTTGAAGGAAAGATTTTGGGGGAAAACGAAGAGGACGACCAAGAGCAGCATTCTTTAAAGACATGGGAAAGGAGGTGGAATTCCTATCATACTGCGATTTAAAGAGGACAGTGTTGGAGAGAGAGATGTGGTCAACTCGACAAGGCACAGTCTTTAGATGATGATGATGAAAATTTAAATGTCTTTTACACATGTCAAGTGCATTGTTGTTGTGGTGCAAGATTTGTTAGTTGTTGGCAAATGTTCAGGTATTTCTTGTCTGACTTTTACATATAATTTTAATAGTCCTGATGCTCAGTCTGTACAACAAATGTTTGTTGTGTTTTCATCAGTTTTCTTTTTATATTATGATCGCCTCCACTCCATCATCATCATTGTCAACACTGTATGAACTCACACAGAAAATTATTTTACCCACTTGTGTAAACTAATGTTTTCATCATAATCTTGGGATTAATAGTAATCTACTCAACACCATTCATGTGAGTTTATGGAAAACTGAAATTAAAAGTTTCCGAGTGCAATGATAAATCAAAACTGATTTTCAAGGTTAATTTTTATTACTTATAGATTTTTTTATTGATTACATAGCTGTTAAAAAAGAAAAAGATAAATGCATAAAAAAATGGTGTTTTTGAAACATCATTAAAATTTGGACTTGGGTATTTTACCACTAGCCCCTCGATATTATCTCCTTTAACTTGTGGAAGCTTGTGAAATTTGTGAAAATTCATTTGTCAGTATGTGCAGAAACGTAAGCCACTATACTGCGCCACTGCGTCAGAAAGTGTAAATGTCTCTGGACCATTCGTTTATGATTCTGATACATAACATGCTGATGTAGTAGTACTTTGCAGAAAACATTATAAATCGTATAAATATCATTTGCAATAGAACATTGCAGTAAAGGGAATTGTAGCAAGGACTACATGCTGTTATAGCAGGTTTTTGACGTTGTAGACAAGATAAAAATTGAATTTTGTTTGAGTATGTAAATTAGATGTAAATATTGAAATAAGAAGGGGTAAAAGACTATTATGTATCAAAATGCCCATAAATGTATTTGTGATCATGTCTTGTGCGAGTTAAATGTGCGTGTTAAGAATTAATGTTTTGTCAGGATGAAGAAAATAATGATGAGCAATCGGACTGTAATTAATACATTTATTATGCATAAATGTTACAATTTGATTTAGAATTCGTAAGGTTAGCTAAGCCTTGTACGCATTGTGAAGTCTGGAAAATCACATTCGGTTAAAAAAGTTACATTATAGAAGCGAGGCGCAATTACGCAACACTTGAAGCAAATAAATGAAATGTATTAGGGCCTAAGGCCTACATAATAAGTCGTGATGAAAATAATTAGAATGACAGCCGAACGCAACGCGTAAGTCACGTCTGTTGTTTCGGACGCTCGGACCACTGTGTCGACATGTTCGCCGAAGCGAGCATGGCTGGACCGTGATCAGATTAGCCAACCTTTCGATTATACAATTCCCACATTACTGTCCATAACTGCCCGCAAAAATCGAACGATTTTTTATAATACATTTTTTAATAATTAATATTATAAAGGAAACACAACATGTACATTCTTACAAATAGATATCAACCATCAGTAGGTTGTTTTGATCATCGACATTGAAATGTTAGATAACAATATTATAACATTAAACTGCTCAGAGATAAAATCTTAATAATAATGATGAGGTTAAACAGGCCACAGTTGGCTTGCAAACTGATTTATACATGAGTATAAATGTGCATGAATTAGCAAAGATGTATACAATACAAAACATGAATAATGAATAATCTGATAATACTTGATAATGAATAATCGGTGACTCATCACTTAATGGGTCCGATACAAATTGCAAATATTTTATGCAAGTCATGATTGACAGTCCACACCAGTCAAGGCCAGCTGATTTATACATAATAGTATTGAATATAAAATGAATAGACAAGATTATTACAAAAGTTATATGCATATAAAAACATAGATTTAGCATAACGCTGTAATATAATAATTAGATAGTGCATGCTGTACCAAACAATTGCAAGAATGCACAAATAAATTGACATGCGAAAATAGATTATACATTGTTGAATAGTTGCAAGTATATGAACGTAATGACATGTGTGTCATAATCACAAACATGAATAATAATATATGTGCAATACATGATCGTAAAATACAAATACAAAATATGTGTAAAATATATGCGTGGTGCATAATCATAGACAATATATGCGGGTACAATAATATGTTTTACATAGATACAAAGTACATGATAAAATACAATAGAAATATGTGTGTTGCATAATTACAAAATACATGAATACAAGGCATAATAGTATATAATAGTATAAGTGACAAGCACAGTAAATGTGTTCATACAAAAATGTAATGCATATGTTGAACAATTACAAGTAACACATAAAATTTATAGAATAGTGAAATAGCAATGCACAAATATCAATATAAAATGTGCAGCAAATATGCATACATGGTTTGTATAGCTCCAAATCCATGTGAATATTATATAACAAATCTATAACATAAGAACCAATAACACCAATAGACATGACACATAAATCAAATGTTGTATACAAGAAAATACATAAAATAATTGAAGCTTTACATATTAAATAAATTGACTCTTGCTTATGTAAAACAAGCAATTTCTGAATTGAAAAGATACAAACTAAAGCTCATGGTAAAAATAAAAGTGTTTATATAACTAACACAATCTTCTTAAAACATTAACATATGTTTGATAAATACATACATTTAATTTTAAAGAAAATAAACGATATCCTTTAATTTATATAAAGAAAATATCCTCTAAAACTGACTCAATATAGTAAATACAATAAAGAAAGAACATAATAATATACATGCATAGTATTAACTGCATGGTATTGATATAATGACTTAACACAACACTTAATACTTGTGTTAAGTAGCTACATTGATGTAGTGTTTACTGTTCGTCCCTCGCTGGCACCAAACATAACTTATGAATTGATCTGTGAAAGGTGCCAACAGGAGTACGAACATCAACTACTCTGATTAAATTGTCTGGTCCGGGAAATGTGGCTGTGATTACCTCAAATTTCCATGCTAATGGAGGCAAGTTATCCTCGATTAGCAGGACCAGGTCACCAATGGAAACGTTTTCCTTAGCGAACTTCCATTTGTGACGCTGTTGCAATTGGTGTAGGTAGTCACGCGACCATGATTTCCAAATAGCTTGGACAAACTTCTGGAGAAGTTGCCAACGGCCGAGACGAGAGATAGGAACGTGCGACAAGTCAGTATCAGGAATTGCCGTTAATGGTGCACAGATTAAAAAATGGCCAGGGGTAAGTGGCACTGGATCGTTTACATCCGATGAAACGGCAAATAATGGACATGAGTTTAGACAGGCCTCTACCTGTGACAAAACCGTAGTAAACTCCTCGAATGTGAGTATGGACTTGCCGACAACGAGGCGCAAATGATACTTCAAACTCTTTATACCGCTCTCCCATAGACCACCAAAATGAGGTGACGATGGAGGAATGAATGACCACTTAATACCATGAGAAGTTGCAAATGATTGGATTGTTGAGGTGGCATCCTCTGTATGCCATAGATTGTAAAGGTCATGCAAAACGTTGCGGGCCTTCCTAAAGTTCGTGCCATTGTCAGAATATAACTGGCTAGGTATGCCCCTATGGGCCATGAAGCGACGTAAGGCAGCTATAAACGCATTGGCCGTAAGGTCGGAAACCAATTCCAAATGAATGGCCCTAGTGGCTAAGCAAATGAATAAAGACACATGACTTGGACAGAGTCCTAGATCTCTGGCCGCCATGACGGATCATGAAGGGACCACCATAATCCACTGCGCAGAATAAAAACGGCCTGGAAGGAGTAACCCTGGGAGATGGCAAAACACCAAGTCTTTGAGCTTGATATTTGGTATTAAATCTGAGACATTTGACGCATCTACGAATGATGGAACGAATCACTATCTTGGCGTTAATGATCCACCAGCGTTGACGAAGTGAATGATGGACAAGTTGAGCACCAACGTGGAGGAGTCAAATATGCTCACTCTCGATAATAAGGCGAGTGATGTGAGCTGATGGATGCAAGACAGTAGGATGCTTATTACCATAGGGTAGTTGCGACTGCTGTAGATGTCTGCCGACACGTATGATGTCCAGAAATGGGTCCAGAGAAGACAGTTTACTCCTAATAGAGACAGAAGCCCCATTTCGAAGGCAATTAAGCTCAGTAGCGAAGTGGATCGACTGGGATTGCTTTATGAAAAAGTTAAGAGTAGAATGAATTTCGGTAGGGGTAAGAGCTCCCGAAATTTTCTTTGCCTTTAAGGATCTAGCATTTTTGATAAATCGAAAACAATAAGTGTACACGCGGGCCAGTTGGTGCAACGAGGAAAAGTCCTTAGAGAGATCAATAGGTAGGGTAGAAATTAGAGAAAGTTTGGGGGTTTGTTTCTCCTCAACGGAGCATTCAGGAAGCGGCACATTAGAAGGTGAGAAAGGTGAAAAAAGATTGGGTTCAGAAGATTGAGACAAACAAGCGGGACCATGCCACCAAAGCGAACAATTGCGCAAAACGTCAGGGTGACATCCTCTAGAAATAATGTCAGCAGGATTATGTTGCGAATCAATATGATGCCATGTGTGGGTTTCAGTGAGACGCTGAATCTCAGCAACACGATTAGCGACGTAAGTCTTCCACCTAGAAGACTGAGCATGAATCCAATAGAGAGCTACCATGGAGTCGGAGTACAGGTGTACGCTATTGACAAAGGAATGGAGAGCAGGGGTGACCTTTAATAGAAGTCGCGATAACAACAAACAAGCACAGAGCTCATTGCGGGGTAATGACACCTGTCGTAGTGGAGCCACGCGAGATTTAGAATACAAAAAGTGACAAGAGGCCCTTAAATCTTGATAAATAGCTCTAATGTAAATGCAACATCCGTAACCCTTTTCAGAGGCATCCGCGAAACCATGTAATTCAACTAGCTTGGTCTCAGACTTACTGCGTATGGAGCGTGGGACAATAATTTTACCAATTAAATACAACTTATCGCATAATGAACGCCAATACGAATATAATTGCTCAGAAATTGGCTCATCCCAACCAAGATTGCACAACCACAGTTGCTGCATAAACTGTTTATAAAGGAAAACAATTGGACCAATGAGTCCCAATGGGTCGTAGATACCCTCTATAATTGACAGGATTCTCCTCTTAGAAATACTTGACTCAACTGGAAATGACTTGATGTCAAACAAGAATGAATCTGTAGAGTTGTTCCAAAGAATGCCCAACGTACGCACATTGCCTTGTTTGTTTAATGGAAGTGATAAATTACTATGCTCAGTGACCACATGTGGTTCATTTGATGCCCATTTATGCAGAGTAAAGCCATATTGACTCAACAACGTACTTGAGTCAGATTTTAACTTGATCAGATTAGAGATGGTGTCTGCACCGGTCAACAAATCATCGACATAAAAATCATTAATTATAGCTGAAGCAGCGTCAGGAAAAGAAGCTTCATTATCCTTACCAATCTGAATAAGGCAGCGAGTTGCCAAGAATGAAGCGCTAGCAGTACCGTATGTTACAGTTCGCAGCACGAAATGTTTAAATTGTTCAAGCGAAGAATTACGCCACAGAATACATTGGTAATGACAATCGTTATCAGACACTAGAATTTGTCGATACATCTTCTCGATGTCAGCGATCAGAACATAGTTGTGTATACGAAATCGCAAAAGAATAGAGAAAAGATCTTGTTGGACATTTGGGCCCACTAACAAAATATCATTGAGAGATAGACCATTGGTAGTTTTAGCCGAACCATCAAAAACGACGCGAAGTTTTGTCGTGGAACTAGAATGTTTGAAAACGGCATGATGAGGGAAATAGTGAGTATTTGAAACCTCGGAATTAACAGAACAATCGTCAACCAGCGCCATGTGGCCAAGATCCCTATACTCCTGAATAAAATTTGCATATTGTAATATAACAAGTTTTTACAAGTTTAAATAGATGTAGGTTTATATTTATAATGGTGTAGTGTTAGTGCAGATACGCACCGGTATCTACGATAATGTTGTTTTTTATAAAATGTCGTAATTGTAACTATTATGGTTATTAGTGTGATTGTATTGTTTAATGGGTGCGTATTAATAATCCATTTTTTTGATTTAAAATGTTTCGCGCACTCTGTTATATACCTCCCTCACTTACCACACGTGGATATTTCAGTCCTGTTCAGTGACGGTTCCGCTGAAATACATACACTTTATATACAGATAGATATTCAGGTTGAATATTTAGTATAGTTATCACACACAATATAAATGAAATAATATCTAAATAATATTCTGGATTATTAGATCTATTCAAACTCTTCCGCCACCTTTGGTAGAACTGATTAAAAATAAATGAACTAATTTAGAATTGAAATGATGCTCTTTTCACTGGTAATAAAAGTGGAGGTTTATTAACAATTCGAGATATTATAAAATCTTTGAACAATGAACAATCAATAGCTAACAACCTTTTAGATAATAATTACAAATAAAAAATTCAAAATAAGACTCTGTTCAGCCTCAAGACTGGTAAACCTGTTATTTGTACAATAAGTTAATTTCAAGAGGTTATGTTCTCTTGTATCAGTGAATTACCATATTCGTAAGGTTCTTGTAGGTAGCATGATACCAGGTACAAGATGTAATATTAATAACAATATAAAATGAACAATAATTAATAATAAACAAACAAATATAAAAATCGAAAATTAATACCATATATCTGATAGTTATGGTACTATCGTACGCGGGAATGCGCACGCAACTTTTAGTACTCGTCTGACAATTATCAAGCTCGTTGGCTTGTACAGTTAAAATGTATCACTTTATTTTAATAATTCGCTTTGAGAATTATTTATTTGCAAGAGAAAAATTTATTAAAAAACTCTTGTTATTATTTCCATCTGGTTTGGATTTTACTTGAGAACAGACTGGTAACAGTGAAATTGACAAGTTACCGTTACAATTCTAAGGTTATGTTATAACGGGTATTGTTATAATGGTTAACTATTTCTTAATATTTGTTATTTCTTAATCTAAATATAAACACATTATTCGTAATATATTGATGTGTTATTATCAGGATTACATTTATTCTTTCGTATGAAAGCTAATAATATTTACTTTAAAACATCGAAAAATCAAGAAAAACAATTTTAGTCAATTGAGTGACTATTGTTATTACTCGTATTTGGTAATAAATGCTTCAAACATAACTTTTTAATAATGATAAATAATTAAAATATTTTTTCAATATTTTAATAATTGTGAATTAATATTTCCTTTAATTCTGATAATTCAATCATAGTTTTTGATACTTCGCCTTTTCTGACTTGCGCAGTATCCAAATTAGTTGTTTATGAAATTATTATTTCTGTTTCAATATTATTTAAATAAAAATTGTACTCCCTGTTCTTTATCTTTCACAACACTCGCAAGTACGATTGACATTATACACTAATCGTACTTGTTTAAATAAATAACTCCGCACATTTCACTCGTATATATTGGTGTAGTGTTAAGGTTATGTATGTTGGTTTACTTAATGTCAATGCCGCGCACAAATTCAAAATTAAAACTTTTTCATGTTGGCGAGTGGCGTGGCCTCTCCGTCGAAAGACTGATCGTGAACTGTGATGCTTCCTCGAAGTGTCTCTTTCTCGTCTGCCTAAGGTTCATTCATTCTATTGGTTGAAAAAACTATACTCTCTGACCCAAAAGCCTTTTCTTCTTAAAATATTTAATTTTTTAACAAATTCAGTTTTGAGTTTGAGGCTTTGTGACGTCAGCACTGGTACAAAAATTTAATTGAAAAGTTTAAAATCACAATAACTTTCTTAATCTATGTCCTATCGTTAAATGGTTGATGTCAGTGAATTGCGGACATCCTGTGCTTTAATTTAAGTCTAAGAATGATTATTTTCCGTCCATCACTTCTATCACTAGAACGGTTTTATTAATTATCTGTGGTGTATCTTATTTTTATAAGTCTATTACACCAAATTTTCCTTATTTATATTAAAACACTTTTTAAATAAACACTCTGAGTCCATATCTCAATTGGTTTGATTCAAAATTTGGGAATAATTGTTCCCTAAACAATATCTCGTTATGGCGTCTTTAGGCGTCCATATTTGATTTTTTATAAATGTGCTTAAAACTAATTTTTCTTATTTAAAACAGTAATATTGCGATCTAATAATACTAGTAACGTCTATTTACATAATTTTACACTAGAATATTTGTATATGACTGTGTTTAATCTACTATTTACATTGTTTTAGTCCCCTCCTATTTCTCTTATACACAGTTGTTACCTTATTTCTGGTTTTCTCTATATAAATTATATCATGTACTAATTGTAATTAGTGTACACACATTGTACCTAATTCATTATACATAATGGTTAGCTTTTAGCCAGTTCAGAACCTTCAATTTTTCAGTAATGGGTCTGTTTATGTTGTCATATTATAGTAGTCATTTATTTTTTGTTAATACAATAACTAAGTTGTTATTGTTACACTTGGTTTGGGTTTCCAAAGTAGTGTTAGACATTATTCTGACTCTTGATAATGTTTTCATTTACTTTTAAACAAGTTTACATGTTATATTTTTCATAAATAACTTGCTCCTCATGGTTTGTTTACATCTGGGTTCTTTCATTATAGTCATTTGGTTTTTAATTATTTGTATATAAAATGACTGTTTTTATGGTCATAGTCTGTTCTCAAAGTAGCATTGGGATTCCCTCTTACTACTGGTAACAACCTTAACAATCTGTGTTCAATCTTTGATACAGTATTTTTCTTAGCTAGTTAGTTATACAATGGTTCAGCTTACTTCTGGTTATATGTACATAGTTAGTTAGTTTACAATATTTTGGTTACAATGCTGTTATTATTATGTTCAGAATCTGTTCTCAAGGTAGTACCAGATATTTATCTCACTACTGGTAATACTTTTATTAACATTGGTATTTGTTTTGATATTGTATTTTGTCTAACTAAATTGGCATACTTGTTCCATCTCTACTATCTCTGTGTCATCATATTTGCTTTGTTTTATTTGCATTGTGCTGCAATATAATACATTGTCTCTTAGGATTTATTATTATTTACAACAAATTCTTGATTGATATCATAGTTGATGATCATTTATTTATATTAACATGTATGATTTTCTGTTTCATAGGTGTCTTCCCTATGGGGTTATGTAACAAATGTACCACATGTTTTAATGCAGTATTTTTCTACTACTAACATGACTTCAGTATGGTATCTTACTATAATATTTTAATTATTTTGTTACACATGTTTATACAACTCCTTCTTAAACAATAACACAAATCTTTTTGTATTAATTACAATATTTTTCTGGTCATTGGTTGAATTCAATTCCTGTCACTTTGTTTGATACATAACAAAGGTTTTTTATTTGTTGTCAGTTCTCTATGAACAGTAACATAATTGTTCTATTTTACTCTATTCTGGTGGTCTTATGATTATCTGTATTGATCACAACCTTTATTAAATTAGTCACACTCATTGTCTGTGCTTATTTGACTATTTTAATTCTTGCTGTTTCCTTATGAAATTAACATATTTTCTTACACTATAAACTTCATCACTGGGATTGTTTGTGTGGTTTATTCAGTTGAAATTAGTTAACTATTCACAGGTTTCACATCTATGTTAAGTACTCACTGTAATTGTTTGTGGTTCCTTAAATGTTAAACACTGGTTTTCTTTTCATATTTGATAATCATCACTTCTTTTGGTCACTTATATAGTCTTTAGTACACGTGGTTTATGTTGAGTCCTTGCATGATCCATCCATCTTCTTCGCTCTTCAGGGTACGCTTCCTTGTCCTTCTTCTTTCTTCTTCTTTAATATTTTCGTTGTAGTCATTATTTTTATATATTTCCTTCGCTGTTGGAGTGTGTTGGTCCTTATTTTGTCGGTTCCCCTCACTGTTGGAGTGTGTTGGTCCTTATTTTGTTTGTTCCCCTCACTGTTGGAGTTTGTTGGTCCTTATTTTGTCGGTTCCCCTCACTGTTGGATTTTTATATTAATATATTTGTAGATACACACTTTTATACACTTAGGTTTATTTATCTAGACATACTTCCATGCTTTTCTCTTACTTGACGTTATATTAGCTTATATTATGTAACTACCATATTTGGTAACATTACAATATTCACGTGCAAGCTCAGAATCACGCTTGAACCTGCGTTCTAAACTTAAAAATCTCGCTTCAGCGGTAGCATAGGACTCAAACCCAGCTGGGCATTACAGACACGAATGGCAGTGAGACGACAAATCTACCTTCATTATTACGATGAGTAGACTTAACAAAATGTTCTTCGCAAACTGAATCGTTACTAATGGGTGCATTATCAAGGACGGTTTCAGTCTCCCAAAACTTCTCAAGAGACGCTAGAATTTGATCATCGTTGTTTCTTGCCAAGAACGAAACAGCAGGACCCTTAGAATGACAATGCTTAGGCAAATTGCCTGCTAGAATATAGCCTAACTTAGTTTCTTGTATAACAGGAAAGTTAGGACCACGAACATATTTGTTAGCTTGAATCAAGTCTAAGTAAAACTGCGCTCCCAACAGTATGTCTGTGTCAGCTGATACATTAAAATGTGGGTCAGCAAGGAAAATATTATCTGGGATATTAAAATGTTTTATGTCAAAAGATTGTGCTGGAAGTTTGTGGGTCAACGTAGATAAGACTGCACATGGAGCATTAAAAGTGAACCTTTGATAACGAGAAACAATACGAACTGATACCAAATTAGTAGCGCAACATGTTGCATTATTAATACCCGAGATTGGTATATTAGATTTAGTTAAGTTAAGTTGCAATTTTTTTGCAAATGATGCAGTACAAAAGTTTACCTGAGACCCTGCATCTAACAAAACTCGTGCAAGTTGCCTGTTACCAGCACGGTCGATGACGAACACGATGGCTGTAGACAAAATAACATTGTTTGCTGATTGCAGCTTAAATGAACAATAATTACTACTGCTGGCAGAACCCTGTTTTGACCCATTATTTATATGAAGCAATGTAAGGTGTCGTCTGGAACAGATCTTACATGATTGTTTGACCTTGCAATTAGGTGAAAAATGATCTGGTCTTAAACAATTAGTGCAGCATTTATGCTTTAATATAAATTCCCCTCGTTCCGATATGCTTAAATCGCGAAATTTGTCACACATAAATTGGGTGACTTGCCTTGCAGCATGGGGATGAATAATTATTTGAAATCGAATGATATCTTTTAAATGCAGTGCTGCCAGCAGAGTTTCGTAACTTAGGTTTTTCAGACTTATTATTAAATTTTAAAATTGGTTTGTTAAGCTGCTGTCCAGCTTCTATTGGTAACATTGTTTTCTAATAATTGTCTACGGGCATTTAGAAACTGTATAAAACTCTGAAAATTAGGAAGATTTTCAGAATCTATAGATTCTTTCCATAATTTAAATGTGGAATGATCAAGTTTTGTTGACACTAGCTGTATAGTAATGAGTTCAAATGAATCCACTGACAATTGCATAGCTGTCAGAGAATTGACAGAAGACGTTATTGTATTTATAAATTCTGCTAAGCTCTGTACAGAGTCCTTGGTTGTAGCCTTCACTTCTAATAAATTTTGAATGTAATATTTAGCTAATATGAATTTATTGTCATATCTAGCGGACAGCAAACTTAACGCTATTGAATAGTTTTCATTACAAATAGGCAAAGCCTTGATTAGATCTAGTGGTTTATTTTTGAGAGATGAATATAAGTAATGTAATTTTTGCACTGAAGTTAAGTCAGATCTAGCATGTACCAAATCTAAAAATATTGAGTTAAAGTGCTGCCATTCAAGAATGTTGCCTGTGAAGCAGGGCAAACTTATAGGTTTTAATTGAATGTTACTGCTTAATGTTTGAGATTCAGTCTGGATATTGAAAGTGTCTATTAGTTGTAAGATGTTAGCCTCGGTTGAATATAAAAGCCCTTCAACCTCGATTCTGTCCTCTTGGGCAGCATTTATGTCTTTAGAAATTAATTCGATCTCAGACTGGACCTCATCATATTTTATTTGCTAAACTCTTTAAACTTTCTAGTCTCACAGTTAGAAAATGTTTGGTATTACTATTTTTATCAAAATTAAGTACTGCGGAATTGATTCTCACTATGGCAGACTTTAAGCCACTTTTTTTTCTAACCAACACTCTTAAGCCTTCTTCCGTCATTTTACGCACCTTTTACTGATGGTGTTGATGTCGTACCTTCGGTGAGATGTCTTGCAGCGTTGAGGCCGTGGATCAGATGGTAGACACGCATGGACTGGATGGATGACTGCTCTCAACTTGGAACTGCTCAATCTGGCGTGTAGGTATTAACACGTGGATTTTTATGTACTGGTGTTGTCTATGAAGCTCAATGACGACGACGAAAGAAATGTTGAGTAAATCCCGACACGGTCGGATCAGCGAACATACTGAATCGCCCGTGATGGCCAGAAATTGAAGTAAAAAAATGATGAGAAGCCGCTCGGTAGAGTATAAGGTTGTGAAAGAAGATTAAAATGATGAATCCGGCCCGGAGGACGAAAAAAATGTTAAGAATTAATGTTTTGTCAGGATGAAGAAAATAATGATGAGCAATCGGACTGTAATTTAATACATTTATTATGCATAAATGTTACAATTTGATTTAGAATTCGTAAGGTTAGCTAAGCATTGTACGCATTATGAAGTCTGGAAAATCACATTCGGTTAAAAAATGTTACATTATAGAAGTGAGGCGCAATTACGCAACACTTAAAGCAAATAAATGAAATGTATTAGGGCCTAAGGCCTACATAATAAGTCGTGATGAAAATAATTAGAATGACAGCCGAACGCAACGTGTAAGTCATGTCTGTTGTGTTCGGACGCTCGGAGCACTGTGTCGACATGTTCGCCGAAGTAAGCATGGCTGGACCATGATCAGAGTAGCCAACCTTTCGATTATACAATTCCCACATTACTGTCAAGTGCGAGTGCGCGTGTCATTCATATTTTTATGAATAACTCCATTATAAATGAACGTACCGAACGGAGATTTGCGAACGAAGATTTGGGCAGCGCAAGCATCTTATATAGTGCTATATTTTCTGGGTGTCAGAGACTTGTTACGTAATATATTAATAGGGATTTGGTTAGTAAAAAGTAACTTCTATAAATTCCTTATCTTTTAGAAGTCAGAAAATTTATAGATAAACTCTATACCTGCTTCTGCAGAAATCTGCAAATCCTTTCAAGAAGTCGTCTATCAGTTTTATCCGTCAATCACATGATAGCTGTTTCGACCAATCAGCGGCCCCAATTTGCATTAAGATTGGGTTTCCGCCGACGAATGTCTAGTTAGTTCCATCCTGCAGTTTGAATACTGCGGACGTGCTCTCTGTGCGAGTTTTTCGTACAGACACGTGCTTATGTAAGAGTGATCAAGGACAATTTAGCGATGAGTTACCCATTAGCTGATACCTTGACTGGGTACGAACTCAATATTAGTTCAATAAAATAAACTATTTAAAATTTTAAACAGTGCTAGTCTCGCGTGAGTGAAGATTTCCGCATAGGGAAAGTTTATCCATCTGGGATTCTCGCGAGGACACCTCAAGACGCGGGAAGGTGCACGCTTAAAGCACCAAAAATAAATAAGATTAAAGTACAACCCAATTTCTGTGCCCTGAGATAAGAGTAGACTGGTTATCGGTGTAGCGGCGTGCGTGCGTACTTGAGGAGTGTCAGCAAAGTGGCAGTGTGCAGAAAGGAGGAGACAAGAGAGGAACAGATTGCGGCGAATCACAGGACCAGGAATGAGACGAATCAACATACTTGGAATGTTCAAGTAACAAATTGACATTTTTTCCAAAACAGATCAGTCTGATATTCAGAGACAATTTTTGATCAAAATAAATATTTTGTGAACTACAAACCATTTAAAAAAAGTTTGTTTTAAAATAAACAACCTTGCTCCAGATAACTGACTATATTGTTCAATTATTACTATGCCTAATATATGTTTTGTCGCATAGTAAATGGCGCTCGCAACGATGGGGCAGTAAAAGTGCAAGAAATATATTAAATATAACCTGTTACATAGTATTAAATTGCAATACCCAACGTTTTAGGCATGAAAAAATAGTATGTTATAAAAAATTGTGTAGTGTTTAGATATATTAAAATTGTCTAAACAAACAAAGCAAAACAAAAGAGTGAATTATTTTACTTGTGCATGTATAGGTTAAGGATTTATGTAGACATTGTGTTATATGATTTCTGACTGTTTACTGTGCGTTGCGATTAAAATTTAGATTAGGGACATTAAACGTAGACGTAAGGAATATTTGTGGCGTACGTAAATTAGGTCAGTAAGATAAACTTTGTTTGTTGTGTTTTGTTATAGTGTTCAAAATGGCGGAATGTCTGTCAGCTGAGTTACAAACTACACTAAATGCAATCTTAGCTAATATTCAATCTGTACGTGATGAAAGCAATAAAAATAATA
The DNA here is from genome assembly GCA_034769895.1 of Magicicada septendecula. Lineage (NCBI taxonomy): Eukaryota > Metazoa > Arthropoda > Insecta > Hemiptera > Cicadidae > Magicicada > Magicicada septendecula. Next base: position 36,686,966 of record CM068372.1, read on the forward strand.
AAGCATTACAAGACGATAATAAAATATTAAACGAAAACTTAAGATCTGTAAGAGACGAAGCTAAGAGTCAAAATAAAAAAATCTTCGCGGCCTTTCACGAGCAAGCCAAATAGAATAAAATCATAGTTGAAGCAGCTGTAAGCAAAATCACGGAAAAAGTTGAATCTATCCGTGTGGAGTTTGAGTCCGCAATAGAATTAAACAACACAAGCGTAACAAAATGTGAGACACGTATGGGTGTGGTAGAGGAATGTATGCGAGAACAGACAGCCACAGTAAATGAATCCATAAACACACATGAAAACAAATTAGAGGTGTTAGAACAGAAAATAAAACAAATACAACAGACTACTCCAATCGCAAACCAGGTCACTTACATATACAAAACACAGGATGACATTAACACGTACATGAAATTTTATGGCCTCGAGCATGAAAATCCCATACAGTTCCTTAAGCAATGCCAGCGTAATATGGAGCACGTCGCTGACAACCTTAGCGATGTTGACAAAATAAACTGGGTGGTGCGTCAGTTAAAGGGCACAGTGGCTGAATGGTTTTCGATCGTCCAAGATAAAATTGTGGTATATGAAGATCTGGTTAACCACTTTAAAAGCAAGGTATTGGAATGACGAAATCCAGCGGAAAGTACGCGTACAGCTGGAGTTTGGTAAGTATACTCCAGGTAAGGGAAGTAAGGAGAAATACTTGATCCAGCTTGTAGCCAAGGCGAAACACCTGGAGCCGGTATATCAGAAGCTGAAATTGTCAGCAAACTAGCACATCATTTCAACAGGGGAATACAAGTGGCTGTATTTACACAAGGAATCAAAACATTAAAAGACCTACTGTTGTTAATAACAAAATGGGAGAATGTAGATGGTACAATACACACACAAAGATAAACATCAATAATACACCAAAACAAAATGAATATAGAAATAAGCAATGGAAAAAGCCGGATCGCGAACAAAATTCACCCAAATTGGGTAGTCATAAAGTCGCGACTATAACCAAAGATAACACAGATAATGAAAACGGTAAAAAGAAACGCATAAGGTTGCACGGTGTGAGACCGTACAAAACAAATAAAAATAATAATAATAAACAAAGTACCAGTCAGAATCAG